>JAVJGI010000001.1:115369981-115389094 GCA_035590275.1 Ibycter americanus
CCTATTAAATTGTTCTTATCTCAACCCTTGACTTTTACATTCTTTTCCGATCCTCCTCCCCATCCCTCCGGGTGAGGGGAGTGAGCGAGTGGCTGCGTGGTGCTGGGTTGCCGGCCGGGGTTAAACCAGCACAAATGGTGTTACACAGCTATAAACATATAAATTGTAAAGATACTAGACTACTAAGCACATCTGTATTGGTTACATCCATATTTTAGTAATCTTAGGTTTTTCCTTATGAAAACTAGAATACTTACCTTAGTAGTTTTAAACTTCAAGTGATCTCAATTCTTCTCTAAGAAAATCTTTATTTGGGACCTAAATATTGTATATTACCGGTTTTATTTTATATTATTCCCTTCCAAAATAATAGAAGATTTCTGGAATTCTACTTTTCTCCGTTTTGGAGAGAACAATGTATGAATAAACCAAGTTACACTTGTTATATACCCATGAACGCAAATAAATCAGTGTTGTCAAGTTTCATTCAGTAACTATGGAACTTTCAAAAATACCCTTTTCCAAATGTCAACTATTTCCCAGCACAAGAGCTTATGTAATTCTACAGTCTAACCATAATACAAGGTATCTGAATTTCTGAGACGTTAATGTCTACATTTATTTGCCTTTATTTTCTTTTCCCCCTCCTTCCTCTGTGTCACCTCTTCTTCCCCCCTCAGTGAGTCCCTGGGCTTGAAACCTCAGCATCTAGTAAGACAGTCTATCCTGTCCCTGGGAAGAAATGCCCAGTTTATAACCTTCTGGCTTTCAAAAGTGCTGCTATCAAAAAAGACAAGGAAAATTCAAACCACCAACCAAAACAAAAGTAGAAAAAAAGTGGAAGATTTTTAGAAAAACATGGAAAGCCCAAAACGTGAGGAGAGCACTAATCTTTAACTCAGCAAAGTCTGTGAAAACACCACTAATTCAGCTGAGTGGTGAAGAAGGATTTAAGGTAGAGAAACATCTTACCCACTTGTACTCTATTGGTACTAGCATCTTTACAGATACTCCTTTGACCAGGTACTTTTTCAGATATCTGTGCTTGGAGCTTTGCATATCTCTGAAAATGTACATGTGGAAGCTGACATCACGCTAGGGTTTTATTGCTAGTGAACAAGCTGAAACATTAGGAGACTTACTTATAGAAATTTGTTTTCTAAGGTGAGAAAACTGTATCTTGATTCACCGTCTACTGGCATCTACTTTACTGTTTTCACTGGAGGAAGCGTCGTGTCCCCTGAAGAAGTCAATAGGAACAGTTAAGCCATCTCAAAAGCCAGGATGCTGTACACCTCCTCACTGTTAGCAGAAACTCTCCTGTTATGCACAGACTATACTATGGGCAGATGCTGCCAATACTTTGAAGCATTTTTGAATGTGTGTGTTTCTCTGTATCACACTAGAAAAACCTCTTTATCCTTCAGGAAAATTATACATTGGTTCAGGTGTTTGCCATCCTTCTTGTTTCAAAATAACACTAGAAAATTGTTCACATGGACACTTTCCCTCCCGTACACTTGAAAGTCAACTAATAAGTCTGGATGCAAATCCACAATGAACATGAAGCACAGTATTAGGGCAGGAAACCAGCATTTGCTCTTAACACCACTTCTAACAAAATGGGGCAAGTAAGTATCACTTTCAGACTTACACTACTCCAGATTAATGCATCTGGAATTAATACACCTGTATTCATACATTAATACACAGCACATCATAAAAAACCAGACTGTGACTGTTGGAACAAGGATAAATATAACTAGTTTTCTACTTTTTTTGAAGAATATTTTCCAATTTCTACAGGTTTTAGATGCAAACAATGGAGTTTCAGAATACCATCACTTCCAAATAGCTTGAAAATATGTGTCACTGACAGATTTGATTCAATGAAAATGACATTAACTGTCACCAAACCAAATACTATGAATGAATTAGAATTCCTTTTCTTCATTAAACTCTCCTAATGACACAATTACTGCTTGTTAGGACAAGTTCCCTACACAGCCCTTCTGTCAACAACAAATAATCAGCTTCATCCACCTGAAAATTCGAATAAACTGTTTGAAATAATAATGGGGAACCTGCATAAGTCCACTCTTTGTCTTCATTCAAAGCATGTTCAAGCAAACAAAAACCACAGAGGAGATTCAATGAGACTGAACAGTGCACTCATCTGCTCAGTTATCTTTCTAAGATGCAGACATTTTAGGTTCATCTAGGCAGCTATTCAAACCATTACCAGGTGAAAACACGATCCATTTTCATCTGACAACCTTTTAAACTTGTCACAGAAATGTTAGCATTATTACATCCAGTTTAATCAGTAGGAAGAGACATGACCTCCAGTCATGAGCCTGGGAGACAGCCTAAATCACATGCAACAGAAATCTGCCAGCTCTGCTAACACATCAAAGTAATTTTCTTTCCTTGACCACCTAAGGCAGTTTACCACATTTTCTGATATGCCATTACTTTGACCTGGGATTCACATAGAGTGAATCCTTAGGTTTTTCACCTGCAGCCATGGGGTCTTGCCTTAATCCACCCTTAATTTTCTCTTTAATTCCCAGAATGAGGGAACCCTGAAAAATGAGGAAGTATCCTGTTCAATTTCTCTGCCACCGCTTACTGAATGGAAATTGGATTTGGCCCCACTGTCTTACCCAATACAAAACTAAAGAAGTCAGCTCAAATTAAAAATTTCATGCATAGAGCAGAGTAATGCATTTTCAAGAAGTTATTAGTGTTTTTAATACAGGATCACTGAATGAGGCATCACAAGCTGCGATGATACTAAAATAACCATACAAATCCAGTAGGGAAAGAGCTTTGCTGGAAATCTTATATAAGGACAAATTCCCTAGATTAAAGGATTTAAGGAATGAACTGTCAAACAAGGCTTCTGAGGATATTTACAAGATGAATCACTATTTTAAAATCCATACAAAACTCTCCTGTACTGCCCAAAGAAAGTCAATACAGCCATTCATTCTAACTTTCATGCTAATAGCCCAGTCAAGCTATGTCACAGTAACAACTGCAATTCTTAATAGACCACAAATGAAAAGGTATCCTCCTTCTTACGGGAATGAGACAAAAGAAGGAAATTAGAATGTCCAACTGCCAGATTCTCAAGACCTGGCTTCGGATTCTACACAGCTACAATCACAGAAACAACAGTTGGAATACGTAAAATTGAGGAGAAAATAAATTTACTGGAGTAGCTCAAAGTTTCTGTAGCAGAATAAACATATCCAGTAATTCTGATATCCTGTTGCCTGCACCACATGATCAGAAGGATTTAATGCTGTTAGAAAGACAGTAAACAAGAACCACATAACCACATAGTTGTTTGTGTCTTCTGCTCTAAACATGCAGCACATACACAAGAAGAAAATGCACTATTTTGCATACTGTCAAAAATATGTCAAAGGCTATTTACAAATAATCAGTGTTTGAGATGACACACATGGTGTCAATGTTTAAAGCTTCTGTAATAAAGTTGTTTATTGAAATTCTTCTTTTGTCAGGGCTTTAATATCATCATATCACTACCTATACTGCATAAGTTCCTGTTATGCTTTTTTTTTTTAACTTTCATGCTATTCTATCCAAATGAGAACATTACAAATACTTATTTTCCTAGTACTACCAATAAACCCACTGGTATTCCATATCTTTGTTGTGTGACTCAAATGATGCATATGTACATAAATATGTACATGCAAAGATCTGAAAAATACCCAGTGCTGGCAGGTGCAAAATTTCATCTGCTAGAGCCAGTTTTTATTCTTTTAGCTTAACACTGGGCTTAGTACTACCCTGGATACAAGTAGAAATATAATTTGCTTTTGATTTTTGAAGAGCTCTAAGAAAGTTAGAAAAGCTCTAAGAAACTTAGATGTGCACCTCTAGCTTTTGTTAGTACCTTTGAAGCTTTTAGCAACATTTAATTGATCGATACATTTCCATCCAGTTCAGTAATTCAGAGGTTAAAGGGGAGAGACTGGAAGGAGGAGAGAGGCTTCAGCAACTTTTTGTCAGTATTGAATTGTAAATAAAGGTTTAAGCCACTCAAAATTCTGTCTTTTGTGCTGATTTCATAAAGTCTCCACAGATATCAATTAGTATTATTCAAAGCCTACAGGTGTCTGAAATTCCTTAGATGCCCTGGTGATTTTAAAGTGTTTTTAAATGTATGTTTCTATAACCACCATTATGCTTTCTAAACAAGCAAATTAAAATTCCATAGACTAGGAAGGCAAGGATTGTTTCAGTTCATTCGAGTCTGAGCCCCAACTTCCATTTGCTGAAAATCCATTTTGTTAGGTAAGACGAAGTTTACGTTGCATGAAATTCTTCTTTTCATTTTTTCCAAATACTTACCTCAAACTAGCTATACAAGTTCCCCAAGAAGCTTCTCAAAAGTATACACTTTTGTTTTTAATCAAAGGACAGTAGTCTAACAGATAGCACATTGAACAAAACTAAAGTTAAATTGCAATCTATTTTCTCAAGGGAGAAATCACAGTAATTAATAGAATTTTCAGATGTAACTACTGATTCTCTAACAAAGAGCAGTTTAATTCTCCTATGCCAAGTAAGCATGAGAGTTAGGAACTGGTAGGCAATAAACAGAATAGATTAACGTTAAGAGAATGTATTTGGATGACCTGTGAATAGACCAATGAAATGACTACAGATGACAATCTTGCAAAATTCGGTAACATGGAAATGATCAATTTATGTTCTTCAAGAACATACACACTTCCTTGGCATCAGCAGCAATCTTTGCTAGCCACTAATAAAGACACCGGCCATTTTAGAGGTGTTTTCTTCATGTTTGCTAGTTAAAGATGAACAGAACCAGAAACAAAACACATGGGAAAATTTCTGAGTTACAGCTACCATCAAGCTAGGATCAGCTCAAAGTGAAAGAGGAAAAACAGGAAAAACATTTGTCTGGATAATCCCTTTGAAGTTTTTCAATAGACAACTGTCACATAGGTTTCATTCATAGCGCAAGAGTACTGTAAACTCAGAAGCATTACGACTTCCAACTGAATATGTCCCAGCTACACCTGAAAAAGGACTGATATCAACACACAGCAGTGTTAAAATGCTTTAATAAATGACTAGCTACCTAATACAATGTCTCAGTTCTGAAAAAGCCCCAAATTCTCCTGTTGCTAAAACTGCAAGTAGACATTTGCCATGGTCAAGACAACTCTGTGTATATATTGTACTGCTTCCCTTGCTTTATGAAAAGGATGCTCATATCTTCCTGGAACACCTTTATAGAAATGTGATTATTAAAGTGAAGCTAGAGAAAAACAGCTGGCATTGCAGAAAAGTCTCTTATCTAAGCAGAGGCTCAACTACGATTTTTTGTAATATAATAGGCTTTGTTCACCTACAAAATATCTATGATATTTATAAAAAGCCATTTAAAAGCATCATCAGTTACTGTCTATACAAGACTGGGTATACAAGACCTATTCCCCTATGTTCTTCTGAAACATGTATACAGTTGCCGGTAATTTTTTGTCTGGTACTTTACTGTATAAACAGCCTGTTAGAAAAGTCACCATCACCAGCAATGCTCCTCCCCCGCTGGATCCCTCTTCCAGCTTTGCCAGACTGTCTTTTTAATCAGGAAGCTGAAACATATAGTGTTTTTTTTTTTTTTTTTTTTTAAAAAAAGCTATCTTGGTTTACACTTTTTTTTTTATAAACACTATTTTTAAGTCTTCATCTCAAAATAATTCAAACATTGAGATTACCCTTCATCCAACTGCTCCCCCCAGACATCAGTAACACAATGCTAAAAGCAGAACTTTCCATAATTCATATTCATAATCAAACATTTTTCTTAAGCATTTTTGCTTTGAAATAACGTGCATAGACAATACTTCATATAAACTACAATTATCAAGTTTAATTGTAAGAACAAACTTGTTTTATTCTATTTCTTGATGTACATCTAGGGCAAATTAAGTTCTTCTGAAAACCATGTTAAAGGGCAAGAGTGTCTGGACTGGTGACATCAGAAAGGAAGACAACGTATTAAGGCAAGGAAGAGTTTGATTACTCAAGACAAAGGGGAGTGAAATTCGGATAAAAAAATAACTTGCATCAGATTGTTACCGCTCTCCCTTTTGACTGAAAGTGCTGCACTGTGAGTTCATCTGCACCAATCCACAGCCAAAAGCACCATCCCTCCCTGGCCTCAAATGTCCATCCCCTCCCTTACACTGGTTTTGGGACTCCTTTAGCTATATGATGAACTGATTCAGCTCACTAAGTGGGCAAAAAAAGGATAACACCAAATGAGAAAAAAAGGAAGTGAGAGGGAAAGAGAGGGAGGCGCTTGGCTGCACTTTTTGGTGGCAGTAAGCCATGAGATCAGCTCTGCTGCATTATGTAGCTGCACCATGAATGTGAAGCTCTGCGAGACAGAGCTGACGTAACTGCACACCACCGCAGTGACGAAGAGGATCTGCTGCTCTTTCCCTCCTGGTCACACATTCCCCACTATTTCCCTTGCTACAGCCCTGCTGTTTGTCTGAACCCTTAGCCAGTCAATTCAGCTTGCTAACCAAGCAAAATAAAATAAAAAAAACCTCACATGTATTTTTCTCTCTATTTCCTACTTGTCTAGCAAACTAAATTGGCTCAGTCAGAAGGAGACAAGCACCAGAAATGGCTCAGGAGAGGGTTCGGGGCTGCCCTGCTGGCAGTCAGGTTTTCTGGGTGGCAATGAGTTCTTAGACAAGCTCAGCAGCTTTTAAGGAACCTTAGGCTGCAACCCTTACACCGAGCTAAGTTAACAGCTTCTGCCCCCTCCCTCCATTGTGCCAGCACAGGTGCTCCTCCACACCTTGATGAAATATATTAAACAAACAGGAAAACTCTTTTTCTTTTCTTTGTAAAGAGCTGAATTGGTTCATTAAGAAGTCAGTTAAGCCCTTGTACCAGCAAGGAAATGGGTGGGATCACGAAGAAAGGAGAGAGGGGGTAAGACTTAATGTAAACTAAAATGTCAAAGAATCACAGCTTAAAAATACAGTGAAGTGCATTTAAATACAGAAGCCAGGATTTTACTGAAACCAGTCTGAAATAGGTATTTACTGTAAGATAAACTTTATGCTGAATGATGCTTCATTAAAAACTAAAAAAGTCATTGCTGCTTTGTTTAGACTAACAAAGGACAGAAACGAACGCACACAACTTTGCTTTACAATTGTGTAAAAAGAAAAGATACTTTGTAATGTTTTCTGTCTATTATTTCCAGTATCACCATTAAGTAGAAACCTTCTACACATTTACCTTTCTTGCTTTCACAGCTTTTTTACGTGATGCAATAGCACCTGCAACACAATCACAAAGGATCTAATACAAATGACCTGGAGACATGACGGTGCTAGTTTCTCTGCAGTGTGCAGAGAGGTAACAGCCACTAGCTTTCTGATAACATTAAATATCACCTGCTGTCCGTGAGCCATGCCTTCTGTGAAGATGGCTTCTACAGTAAGGACAGCTCTCAGTAGTTCTCTGCAAACACAGTGCTACTAAATAACATGAAAAAAATACTGTATATCAAAGCTGCATTTGGTTCAGCTGTAAACAGTAAAGGACTGCCTGATTATACATTTTTTACTTCAGATTTCCAGGTACAGCTGAATACTGGTGCTCTAAGTAAACAGTCAGGCTAATCTGGCAGTTAGATAATACTTCAACCCAGATCAGGCTGGTTGTATTTCACTTTTAATCACACATATAAAATCAACCAAATGAGCAAAGGGGAGGTCGTCTTTCTAATCCAAATTTTGCTATAGATCTCATCATAGTCTTCATTTCTCCTGAAAACAAGGAGACAGGACTACCCTGCTTTGCAGAATCTAGAAATCTGGAAATGTTGCAGTCATGAATGCTGGTTGAAAGATGTCACAAAGAACTGCAGGAATGTAGCCTGTTGTGCAGTCTGGGGAAGGCAACGAAAGAACAGCATATTCCCCTCTTGGCCACCACCAGCAGAGTGGTATGGGTGTCCTTAAAAGATGAAAGACCTGATCTGTTCTTAATTCAGACACTTTTCCTTCAATGTGGAGGTCTTTCTGAGAGGCTTGCACTTATTTCCATGGAAAGCCTGAAACTCAGCAGAGTCTCTGGGCTGGCAACCAAACGGGATCCACATTCAGCTGCAAAGACTCCTTTACCAGAGTTTCCGGGAGTAAATCCATGGCAGATGTTTTTGAAGCTAACAAGGTTGGAAATAGGTTAGCCAGTGCTTGTCCCATGGCTAGGTTGGCTCTGCTTTCTTGCTTGAGCAAGTGATGAATCCTGAAGCTGAGACTCATTCAAAATTCAAGAGCAATCACAGTAGGATTTCTCTCTTGGCCATTTTCCAGACAGTACAAACATCAAGAATGCAAATCTGAATATAGAATATGATGCTGAGATTAAAGGAGAAAAACAGAAGGCCCTCAGAAAAGGCATCCAAATAGACAAGGGAAAACACTACACAGATGGAAAATCAAACAGCAGGTTTTTCTGACTCAGAGGTGGGCGAGATATTCAATGGCAACAGACAAACTCACACTTAAATGAAAGGCACCAAGCAGTTAAAGCTCACCTCTACAGATGCTGCAAAAGAAAAGTGTTCCAGTCCCTTAGGGCAAGTGATAGACTGTGAGACTGTACACCGGGATTCTCTACCAAAGGACCTTTCTGTCAGACTGCTGGCTTATCTGCCAAAATAAACGAATTAGTAACAGTCCTTTAAAGGAGCTCGTTTCCAGCTTAAGAAAAATTAATAAAAAACCCAACTATTTTCATGCTCTGGTTTCAGCTATATTCAGAAGCATGTTCGAACGCAGTTTTGATTTTAGAGACTACATCACATTGTATCTTAAGGTTCATGGAACAGACAGATGTGTTTATGCAACATATAGGTGACAATAAGAAAATTGTCAGAAATTCTAGATACCAGACAAATAATGAAGTAAAATTTTGAAAGATAGAGTTGTGATGTTTCTTCTATAAACTTTTGCCTAACATTATGTTACAGAGGTAACCTTCCACACTCTTTAATTACTCCAGGGCTTCAAGTATCATCCAACCTATCCTTATACCTTTGTAAAAAATTACATCATATTGCCTTTTGTAAGACACTGCTATTCATGTTCAGTGACTGTAAATTCAGGCAAATAATCCAAACATTTCAGCCCAAATAGAGAGTGTCACATATACACTTTTATATCGTGTTCATTGGTGGACATGTGCCTGTTGCATTCCCCCCAGAACATTAAATCATGGCATGGTATCACAACAGACTTTTGTTTGTCCTGATGTTCTTGGAAACCAATGAGCCAGACTTGACAATACTGATCTGTAATGATGGTTAAGTCCTTGAAACAGCCGGAAAAAAAAAAAAAAAAAAAAAAAAAAAAGCATCTCAAGAACTTAAGAAATGGTTGATTATTAGACAAAAATATGCACCCTTTTTTAACCAAGTTTTCACTGTTTTTAGAGATCAGTCCCGTGACAGTTTAAGTCACGTACTTTTGTATTACAATCCCAAGCATATGTTCCCCTTCCAGGAGTGAATACGTTCCATTTAAGCTAGGCGCACAGATCTGCGAATCCATATAGAACCTAAATTTATTAGTGGGTAGAGAACAGTCCAAATATCTCTTGACTGGCTGTAACTCAAGTAATTATCAGGAAAATATACTCGAAAAAGTAGCAGCTGAATGGAAGAAAGATAAAAATCAACAATTCAAGGCTGTGAGATGAGAATAATAATGGGTTTTAAATTAAAACAATGCATATGTTTTTAGAAGTTTGTGTCAGACATAGGGGTTTTGACAATGAGCTGAAACCATTTTCTGGTTTTTTTCCCAATTACACAAACAAGTTCTTTAGTCAAATACCACATGCATTGTTCTTTTTTTCTTGGAGCCTAGAGTAGTGAAATAACAGATACTTTATAATGTAAGAAATAGAAAGTCAAATTCAGTCACATCTGTCCAAAGTTAAGCAAGCCATGCAGTCAGTAGCTTCACCTCCACCAAATGAGTCACTTAACCACTTTTCAGCTGCTAGCATTTATTTTCTGTTGGACAGTAAAGAATAGATGATCTTTAAACAAAATTCTTGCACACACTTCATGATTCACTGTATACTGTACTGTAACCGGTTTGATGTCAATACCAAAAATAAATTCTTAATCTGTTTCATAATTCGTACTGTGGCCAAAAGTGGCCAACATTTACTACTGATAACCATGTTCATATACTGGTTTTTAGTCTTTTTTTCTGAGATGCTAGTAGAATAAGGCCGACCGTTCACTTTACCAGGAAAAAAAAAACTAAAAAGAACCACTTCCCTTTGGTGTTAAAATACACCACAGCTTTAGATTTGTTTTAAGTTTATGCAGCTGACAGAATTAAGAATAAACATGACTATACAAAAAATGCTGACACAAGTACTAAACCATAGAGCAGCTGATCTTACACACGTGCATAATAATGAACTCCCTGATGTAGTTTTCAACTTAGAAAACCCTATGTGTCTTCTACTTTAGATTCCTTTCAACAGTTAACAACTAAAGGCCTTATTCATGAGGTAAATTTATCTTGGGAAATGACCCGAAAGCACAGACTGTACTCTTGCTATGTACAGTAGCGTACTATTTTCTGAAGATTTATCACATACATTTCTCAGTAAGAGATTACATTTCATGATTTCCAAAACTGATTATTTCATACATATTATACAGCACTTTTAGTAAAAAGGATTTTTGCATGGTCCTTCTCTTCTGAACAGACTTACCTGGCTATATAAATCTTGCAATTAAAGGATTTAGGCTCAATCATTTTATCCTTGATTTTTATTGTCTTGTCTTTATTTATTGTTACAGCAGCAGCTGAAGGAAGCATTTGGAAAGATCTCACAAGGAAAAATCCTTGTTGGCTTTTCACACTATAAGCGTCCAGCCAGCTTCTGTAAAATCACACAATAGCTAGTGAATTATAGAGTGTGGTTTTTAATTTATTGTAAGATTTCTGTTTTGGCAACATGGATCTCCAATCAGAGAACCACATCCAAAGTCTAGATGGCACTGGATTTTGGTTTCAGTTCATTCTTTACTTTGGCCATGATGTGAAACATAAATCAACCATACAATGGAACGTAGCTGATATATGCTCACACTTCTTTGATGCTGAAATGCAGGGATCTGACACGAGAAAGCCGAAGAACAAGAATATAAAGATGCATGGTGAATATTTATATAACTATTAAATTGTGAGCACTATTCTTCTCTCGTCGGGCTAAAGGGTATGATGCCATCTCCCCAGAGCACCATCCCCCACTCAAATGAACTAAAGAACTGAAGAAAAAAAGAAAGTGTTACATTTTAACAAATTATTCATTTAGGTTATATTTTAAATTATTGTCTGTGTAAAATATTGTAGCTCTGGATAACCAACAACTTGGTCAAATACTTATAGGTAAGGATACAAATTTCCTTTAGCTTTAAACCATTCTCTGCCAAAATGTCGTATTCCAGGCTATTTTCTGGAAGGATAAAAGTGCAAGTAAGCTTTACTCATAGTAGTTGAAAGATGTCTCAAATTTTAGTTATAGATGTAATAAGAAGCTTGGATCTCTCGGAACAGAGGAAAGCCCATTTGCTTACTGACACGCAGAACTCAAGGAAACCGATTCAGAGCTCTAAAGGAACAAAACCAAACCCACACACAGAAGGATGGTTTTGAAGCCAAGTATGTAGGTATGATAACACAGCTATTCTGTATGAGCATCTTAAGAGTTCTGATTGACGTTACGGAACTTCTGCTTCAAAACTGCTTTGATATATGCAAAATCTATGCATTCTTTCGCATCAGGATTTTACCGATCAGGAAGTGACAAGCTACACAAAATATTCTGATACCATAGTTCACAAGACTATTATATGACAGACACTCTTAAGTACCACGCATAAAATAATACCATTCTGGCAACGTTTCAACTCATAATGATCAAATAGCGATATGCTGTCATTTTTAGAAGCTGTAAACCATAAAAATTAAATACAGCTTTTCATACAAGATTTTACACCTTTCCAATACTTCTACATTTCTAAATAAAAAACCAGAAACCATTTACAAGATTTTTCATTTCATGGCCATATCAAATTGTTTGAGAGCAATATAAATTATCTGTGCCACCTTTCCTAGCACAATGAGGTTTCCTTCAGGCACGTTTGCATGGCTGATTTTTTTTTAATTTATTTTATGAGGCATAGCTTTCTCTTGGTAAAAAACGCTCTTACTACATCCTCCAAATTTTTATGTCGATTGGGATTATCAACTCATTGGAAATTTAGTTTTTCTTTTACCATATCTGTACTTTCAGTTCTGCTTTTTCTTTATATCCTTGTATATTGTTCTTCCACAACAAAATCTCTCCCAACCACTGACAGCCTTACTTCACAGTGGCTATTTTCTCATCATGTCTTGCAGTCTGATTTGATTACGTCTGAAAATTTGATGGGCTTTTTATATATTCAAGTTCAGGTCTTCCAGTCATATTTTCCCTTATTTTTAAGTCTCTTTCCTGCATTAAGGTTTATTTAAATTAGAATTTCTGTGCTTTCAAAAATCAAGCATCTTAAGAGGAAAAAAACCGTTGAAAAATGGATCACATTGCTCCCTCCTTGTAACGTCTTCTACAGGAAAATTAACAAAAAACAAAATCAACAGCTAAACACAGAGGAAAGAATTTGCAGGACATCATAGGAGGCAAGAACAGAATGCGAACACTACAGGCCTCTCAGGATACTCTGACAACTGATCTCACAAAAAAAAATCTGCTTCAATAAAATGCCTAGAAATGACACATTTTAAACCAAACTTCAAAGAGCCAGATGCAACATGCACAGTACAAACTGGAATTCACCCATAATTTCCCACCGTGAAGAGGCAGAAAAATATAAACATCATCTCATTTTGCCATTATTGCCTAAAGATAGTAGACATGACAGAAAAGCCCAGTGGAGAAAAAAGAAAAAAAAAAAAAAGAAAAAAAGCGAAGAGAAGCACATTTGTCTGTGGTTACCTCATCCTCTTGCACACTGCCTCTTCACTTAATTCTTCTGGAAATACACATTGTGTTGTTTTATAAAGATCATTTTCATTTCCTTTTCTGGGAGTTTTCTATCAACAGTCATTATTATAGTGCCCTAACTATGTCAACTCCACATAAAAGTTCCAGCCTTCTATCCAAACATCCTTCAGCTTCTTTCTCAAAGGCCTATAAGGAAACACAATATAGAAGCACTGGAGCATATGTCTATGCACCTCTACCATTAAAATAGAAAAATCACTGACCCAGAAATACCCTGAACCATGTATGGTTCTCTGAAGACCACAAGCAATCAACAGAATGTATCTTGGCTCTATATGAATCATAGTAGTATTTTTCTTTTTTTTAATCTCTTTTTTTCTTAAACAAGTGTAATTGTAACCTCTCACGGCATGTGATGATGTCTGTAAGAAAGCTAGAAGTAAAACCAGGGTGCTCCAGAGTCTGTGCAAACACAGACACTGACTTAAATGAAACTAGAACTCTAACCTGTGAGAAAAAAAGATTGGCTTAAAAATGTTTCTTGATGTAAAACCTTCTAAAACCTCTCTTAAGTGTGGCATCCAACTGAGTGAAGTGGAACAGGTCTTTCTCTCCAAAACATAGTATGGTGCATTTTCATAGCAGGTGGAAATGAAGAGTAGAGTGGAACTCTGTCACAGTAGTAACTGATGGGACTACTTGGCTTTTCTAGCAAAACTAGGGTTTTTATTTTTATATGTTCTCTGCTGTATGTTGAATGTGTTGGATGCCTACTTATGAAGCATGTGCTTGTTTGCAGCACAACTTCAAAAACTCTTTTTTATTCCTCCATCTACTTACACAATACTAGTTTTTTTGGTAGGTTTTTAAGACTTCATCCCATTAAATAAATCAAAAAGTGATGCTTTGAGTATTTCGTTATATCACACCAGGGAAATAAGCACTTTTAGCTGCTGTCATATCATGACCACCTTAAATTGTGGAACGTCTTCTCTAAAATTCTCTCAAACAACTGTTTACAATTGTTACATGCGTGTAGCATTATGCATTTTCTTTGATATTGACGCACAGAAAGAACTGCTTTATGCCCAATCCTGTACTGGATCTAAAAGATGAAAAAAAAAGCAAGCATGTCTCTCATTAAATGCTTACCTTAAACATGCTACTGCTTGTTTAAATAAAGAATAAATTAGCAAGCAATAAGATAGCACTTTCTAAGATGTCTAACATACAAAATACAATCATATTGCTACAACTACCTTGTCAGCAAAGAAAACCTCAAACAAACCCTAAACCTACTGGCTTTTAAGCTGCACAATAAGATTTTGTGTCTTGTGTAAATATACTGGCTACTAAAATGCATGCTTTAAAACACAAACAAAAACCCCCAGATCTTCCATGATGTTAGTCAAAGGCTGATTCTACAATAAGGACAGAGACAATGCTAATTTGTAACTTAAAGGAAGAAAAGCCTAAAAAGTAGGCAAAACACCTTATCCTAATATGTTTGCATTCCTAAAAAATGCCATAAAAACTCACAAAGCTGCGGTTCAGATTAAAAAAGAAAAAAAGTCCTTTGTTCAATGTCAATAATGACTTAATAACAACCTTACATATACAGAATTCCAGGCTGCCTTCATACGCAAACTGCCATAGTGACAGTAAGTCAGTGAGTCTTTCATACACCAGTCCCTTTGATCCAAACATGTAAGAAGCTCATGCCCAAACACACTCACTGAATTTTCATGCTTCAATTCACAAAGGACAGAACAGCAGTTTTAGTGTCAGACTTGTTAAGCAAGAGCAGGAAGATAATCCAGAAACAGTCACAGTCTGTTATTTTGTTCCAACAATAATTGGCATTTTTCATCAATGATTTTTTACCATTACAACCAATTTCTGAGTGCTACTACAGCTCTTTTGATGGTTCAACAAATTCACACTAAGCCATGAAAAACAAACACCCAAGAAATTGAAAAAGATTTGGCAATTTCAGTTTCCAAGGTAGACAAACAAGTATTGTTTATTTTGCTTCCTCCTCTCGGTCTTTTGCATACAAATTACCTTTCTTGAACTCCCTTCTCTCGTTTCAGATTCTTTGCTCCCATATCTCTCAAGACAACTTCCAAAACTACAGTCCTCAGTAAGCTTCCCAATCCCTTCCTTTCTACTGACTCTCTGGGAAAAAAAACCCCACAAACCAACCCACATGCACAGCATTTCTTATCCCGTTCCTGGCACCTAGCAGTCTTGCTGTCTGGTGGGCATAGCAAACCATTCTATTAAATTGTGATATGCTCCGAGGGTTTCACAGCAAGCATCTAAGAATGCCCTGTGTGTCTGTGGAGAGCACTTGTGTGTTAGATTTGAAACAACACGCTGAGTTCAGCAAAAAGATTGCTGGACCTTGCAGCTGCATAAAAAAAGCTGTCAGGGTGAGAGAGGGAAAGCCATTCATGTTTGATGAGAAAGGTAGAAGTATTTAGGTTGAAAACTATTCTGACTGAAAACAATCAAAGACTAAGGAAAAAGAGGTATTTTGTTGTCTAACTGTATTCCAAACCAAGCCTTTATTGATGGAGCATAGAATTCGGGCAGGGAAGGTGGCTGATGCAGAGGAAAAGTGGATGAACCCAGGGGATCCAAAGAAATCATCTGCTAGAGGAGGAAAAACAACAGAGAACACGGACTGCAAATGTTAAAGAAAAAGAGGCAGCAGCAGAGACCTGCATGTCAAGAAAATGAAGGGGACTGAACAATAGGAGGATATCTCTGGGTATCAAAGGACTAAAAGTTCAATGGCACTATCCATGCAAAAGCAGTGCATATTACTGAAGTTGTTTATATTGGTAGGTGTAAAGGTCAGCTACTTATGGGCACTTAATGTCAAGTGACATTAACAAGGACAAAACAGGATCCTACTTTAAAGTTGACACTGTTTTTACTGACTTCTAATGAGATATAATCTGAAGGGCTTTAAGACAGACTAGCAGCCAAAAGAAGTCTTGCTTAATCTAGGAATAACTAGCTAAATAAATGCAATTAGGAGTGGAGAGAAAGTGTTAAAAGTCAGTTTTGTGCTAAAACAAACAAACAAAATCTCTTCAATTGAAGCTTAAAGGTTCTCACTTCTTCCATAACAGAATACAGATGATTCACAGCTGTTTGGCATCTGTTGCACTTCTACCTAGTGAATACATTCTCTTCGTCATTAGATATTTCCAAACACATAAGCTGGAGTACTCGCATCCAGTTCGCTGGAGTATGAGCATCCTGTATGTTACTGAATGTTCCTTATGCATTTCTGATGGTGGAAATCTACTGACCTACAGGCACGGCAATAGAAAAGCAGTATCTGTTTACCTATGCCTAAGAAAATACATTTTCACTTAGTATTGCTATTTAATTTGTGAAAGAATCTAAAAGTATCACCCTTCAATTCAAAGTACTATTTTTATTCAGTACATTGTTAGCAAATATAAACCCCCAAACTTCTTGCAGTTAGAAAGGCAGAAAAGTGTCAGTTCTTCTGATTTATGATCACAGAAGTCTCATGTTTACTGGATGATTCAGAAAACGTAGTTGTTACTTAGCTGCAGTATTTTGCAAATGCAAGATGAGATGAACTTTTGGGTTATTTTTTTTTTTAAATGCAGAAGCTTTTGACCATACGAAACCAATTTTATGTATGCCACTGATTCCAAATTAAAAAAAAAAAAGTGTATGTATTACTTTTGGCATCAAGTTATTATATACTATCACACGGATGAAATAGCTCAGTTGAAACAGCTGTGCAAAGTACTCAAATTGGCTTGCTTTCTTCCTTTTTGATAAAACTCTAGCCTGCTTGGAAATTCCTATTTTTTCCAGACCTCAGTTTGGTAGGCTTATTTGGCAGTCTGTCATCTTTCACAGGCACATACTCTCTCATTTTCTAGCAACTGCGGACATACAAATTTCCATTAAAAAAAAAATCTACACATATCCACTTATCCATATCAGATTCAGAAGCTTCAAACCTTATAAAGCAGGAAAGAGTAACAGCAAAGCACAAGTAGCAGTTTAAGATAAATTACAAAAGCAAGATGTAAAAGCGACATTTACCTATTTTTCCTCTTCTAAAACTGAAAAAAAAATGTATCAAGTTTTCACAATAATAGAAGCACATCTATCAAGAGTGTATTTGAAATTAGTACATTCTAGCCCTGTAACAGTGCCCAAAACCATTAAGAACAAACACTTTTTCTAAATGCAGTATTTTAAAATGAATGAACAGCAACAAACGTAAAGTTCTGGTCAAAAGATACACAAACTTAAAACAGTTAACGTGCATGTAAAAATACTACAAGATGGCACATGATTTGCATACAGAGGCTATATCTGGACACAAATATAATCCAAAGCTCTCGTTGTTTTTAAATTCCTGACAATTAGAAGCCCTGAAATAACAGTAAATAATACCATTTAATGCCAGCAGAAACACACATTTGCCCAACATAGCACATTGAGACAATTCCGCAGACTATTCATGATTATGGCTAAGGCCACAACATCCTTGCTTTTAGCAGAAGTGGAAGAACTTTTTCTAGTATTGTTAGAATGATTCCCCCATCTTCCCTCCCCCCGCCAAGCTCTGCACTAAGATTAATGAAGTAGTACATGCCTTTCAGAGCTACAGGAAGCTGAAATAATGACTAAATAATCTTCGATTATGTTTTCAGATTTGTCTGTACAAGTTTCTTAAAACTCAGGCTCTGATAAAATTACATTGCTCTCTCTCTCAAGGAACTACCTACCTACAGCGTAGTCTTATATCAGCATATTAATATACTCTGATTTACTCAGATGATAATTATTATAGTTTATTGGAGGACCAGTGGCATAATTCCTTGGTAAAGTACCTCAAATTCAGACAGGCTTAATGAAAATACATTTTAGAAGTAATTATGGAAACTGTTCCTGAATAAGGGTCTGTTTTTGCGAAAGGTAGATAAGCTACTTTTCTTTGCCAGTTGCTCACACATAAGTACATGCAGTCAGGGAAGCAGATGTTGAGTTTTCACATACACAACATACAAACAACATCTTTTTTGCTTTAGAAAGAGGTTTGACATGAGTTATAAAAGCCAAAAGCTGTTATTTTTATTATCATTATAAACAGACAGTAAAAATATTACTAAGAAACATTTTTGGTTTGCTAATGTTGGTGACAGGTAACATTTCTACAAACACCAAAGCTACCAGGAAAAGATTAACCAAACATCAAACACTGAATAGAAATTCAAACAACCTTCAGAATATGTAAAGCGATAGCAGAAACATGTAATGGTTTTAGAAAGAAGTTTATTTCCTTGTCAAATTTATTATTCCTGTTTTTAGAGCTCCCTGGTAAAAGGTCAAAACTGAGAAAAGATTGCACTTCAGGCTATTCATCAAAAGTCCTACAAACAACACTAAAAAGCCCCAGTGTTACAAAGACGGAACATCAGTCTGCCTTCCCGCAAAATAAACTATTATTTGGCTTGTTAATTTTACTTGCAACTTTGGAAAGCTCCCAACTCGACCAAATAATATCCATCAAGTCAATATTAAAAACACAAGCAATACCACCTCTCTCAACTAAGCACTATTAGCCCCTCCAAAAAAACATAGAACCACCCCTTGCCCCAAAAACTGTTCCTTAAAATGTGTTCTCTTCCTACACATTTTAAACCTAATCATGTATATCAATAACTAGCAACTGTAGCACCTTAACAGTCCTTTTGTTGAAGTTCTCATCATTGTATACAAATACATTTATTTTCAGAAATTTTATTTTAAGACTCCTGGGCTGGCACAAATGAAGGTAAGTAACTATTAAGAATTTCCCTTCATTCAGGATTTTTCATACTTGTAAATGTACCACCTATATTGCAAAATATATATACCAACACTGTCACTTAATTTAACAATTGTAACATCTTCTGAGATGTTGGG
>JAVJGI010000001.1:115393824-115430798 GCA_035590275.1 Ibycter americanus
TTATCTCAACCCTTGACTTTTATATTCTTTTCCAATCCTCTTCCCCATCTTTCTGGGTGAGGGGAGTGAGCGGGTGGCTGCGTGGTGCTGGGCTGCCGGCCGGGGTTAAACCAGCACAGCCATACAGTCCCAAAGTCCCCCAAAATTACAGTGTCAAACAGATGGGTTTCAGACAAATAAAAGTCTGGCATGTATGTTCAAAATAAATGTCAATTAAGATTTATTAAAAAAGTAAATATCACTATTACGTGATATTAAGCACAAACTTAGTCCCTATTTTACTAGCTTTTAACAAAGAACATGGACATGACTTTTGCTCCAGACAATTCACAATTCTGCTGCAAATGTGCTTACAAAAGGACAGGGAATGACAGATGGAGAAGAGAATAAAGAACACGAACATTAGATGAGGCAAAAATCAAAACAGACACACCAAGAAAATTTAGTGCAGAAGGCTGTTTATGCTAAGTGGCTGTGGAAGGAGCATTTGTATAGCATGCTGCAGTTTGATTTAAAAAAACAAAACCAAAATGATGAGCTATGCTGGTACAAATTACTTTTATAGAAGTGAACCCACATAAGGGCTTTTAGTAGTATATTCTGGCATCAAATCCCTAATCAGATTAAAAAAATAAACTTTCTACAAGCTTACAAACTTAAAAAGCTAAATTATAGACAGCACACTTATTTTGTCTTTAGTGGCAGAATAAACCCTCCCAAGTGATAAAGACTAAAACAGTATTTTCAGTAAAACTTGAACTGTACTTTAAACAGCTGGTCTTATAAAGTGGTAAAGACAATTCAAATAATCATAATCCTGAGATTAGTAAATTCATTACTGTATTTATTTCATTCTGACATTATTAGGGTACAGGTATGCAAAGAATTATCAAAAATAAATACAGACCTCTTGGCATGCTAAGAAATTATATGCCAGAAAATAATTATTCTTTTTATGGTACAAACTTTCTGAACACCTATCTTCTATGCTGACAGGCACGCTTAATATCTACTCCAATAAATTCAACACCTTAAATGAATGGAAAATCTTGGAAAATACTTCAAATTTGTCTGATTTAAAAAAGAATGGTAACATTTGCTTTTTCTGTCTCAGTAGCTCTGAAAAAATCACTATAATTTGCTGCAATTACTAAGCCAGCCCATTATACTTTGTTTACCAGCAACATCAGAATTCTCAACTTCACTAAGGTATTACGTTCGTAAAATGAAGGATATAAAACTGCTAGGTTCACATTTCTCCTCTGCTGTCTTTTCCTGTGCTGCAGGAGCAGTCATTGCAAGTGACGCAAAAGGTTAAATCCACCCACATCATAGAAATCAACTCACCCAGAGAGGTGGCAAAAGACCAACAGTTGCACTAGCAGCCAGATGCAAGGCTGTTTCCTTCCTTGTCATACACCCCATGCGCTGCACCCACTCTCATTTCCGTTCGGACCAGGGCTGACCATCCCTCTACTAACCACAAAGCACATGCCTACTCCACCTCCTTCACATGTGATCACTCTAGTTCTCAAAATGCGAGCTGTGTACACAAGCACTACTTCTGGAGGAACTAGATGTGCTAACCATCCTTAAGATCATCTCATTGCAATAAATGAACAGACAAGTATCTATTCTCTATGAAAAACACACTGTTCACTGCTACAGTTGATCCAACCTAATGCTCTGAAAAGCTCACTATTATTTTTTTATTTGCATAACTTCAGCTCAAGAACTCCCAATCACAGTTCATTTGGCCAAGGCTGTATGAACAGGATAAAAATCCCCTATCCCAGTTTGTCAGGCACTACAAAAACAAAAAACAAAACAAAAAAAATTGAATCAATCATTAAACCTGGATCCTTATACTCACAAGCTGTTAGACTCAAGCAGAATCTGGGGTTTTTTTACAACACAGAGAGAAAAAAACCCCTCAAACATAACAGTATAACATATATTGTTAATACTTATGAGAGGATATGGTGGATGTAAATATTTTAAAATCCAGCTTCCTTAAGTAGTCAAAAAAATCAGAAAAGCAAGAACTACTGTGGAGACAAATGTCAAACATGGCAGGGTGAGGTCAGTATAAAATATTAAGAAACAAAATCTTGACTGAGATCAAAACAGTCCTTAGACCTTCTATCCATTATGGTAAATGATGCTTTCATGCTCACACACTCAGCCACTCCAAATACCATGGAAATTACTGAGCTCTCTTGAAAATCTGGCCTAGTACTTTTATTACAAAAAGCTGAGACCAAAAAAGGGAGTTATTTTCCAATAATAAATAGAATGCACTTCACTCATGGTCATACCCAATTTTTAAAACAGTGAAAATAACCTTGAGTGTGCAGTTGCAAGAGACAAATGTTTTTTTCTTATATATAAGGCTATAATAGGGTGCTGCACTGCAGTAAAATTATGTTGGAAATCAGTAATTTTTATTACACTAAAAGACACAGTAAAAATATTTCCCTTTTTTGTGGAATCAGCACTTTGATTTTCAAATTCAAAGAAAGAAAATTACAGGAAGTTAAGGGTGTATCTGCTCTGTGCTCTCACATATGGGGGACCAACTGAAAAATAAACATCACTAAATTAGTTGGAAACTTGTATTTGGAGTAGGCTTGCTGTTTGAAAGAAAAAAAGAAGTTAGGGCTACTTCAATATCTCATCTATCATTTTAAAACAAAAAATGGCTTTTGACCCTCCTCTGTTAGACAAAAGTAAAATTTCCTTAAGCTATAAAAGGCAATGAGACAGAAGCCCAAAGTGAAGCTTAAAGGCTCTTTATTTGTAAGCTAGCATATGAACAGGATAAATGTGGAAGACCAAAGAATAAGTGGAGCATTCAGAAACTGGAAGTTATTAGTGAGTTCCATCCATGTCCCTAACTGCAGTCCAGCATTAACAACCAAGTCCTGATTTTAAGTTCTTGCCCTATTTTTCAAAGTAACTTTCAGAAGTATTAAGGAGACAAATGGTAGTAATAGTTTGGAAAGCAAATTATGCATTTCTGAAAATTTAATCCTTGACAGTTTTCCTTTACACTTGGCATTACCTGTCCAGCTCTTATAACAAATGTCTTAAGAAAAATGGTTTTTAGGATGCAAACATTACATTCCATATTGGTATGATTAATTACATCAAATACAAGAAAAGATCATCAGCTGGAACAAATCATAGCTCAAATCAGAGATAAACTATTTTTTACCTGCTTAATTTTGATGTCCATCAAAATCATATTACTCTTTTTCTGCCATACAGGCATCCATCATGCTGTGCTGTAAGACTGTATTCATCAAGAACATCTCGGAATAAAGCCAAACTTACTGTACTCCCAAGTTGCTTTTATACTCTGTTACAATGTTTCTGTTCCAATTAAATACCACCACATATTATGAATCATTCAAGCCTTGTTTCAGCATGCAAATTATCTAACAAAATATGAAAAGGAAAAATCCAAATTATTTAACACTCTTTCCCCTACGGTATACCTTTAAACTCACGCAAAATTGGTAACACACAAAGCAAAATCTATATACATTTCTGAACTACTGCAAACCTGTTTCTAAGTTCAAAAATATTTGACCCTGAGATGCCTTTACATGAAGCCTCACTAGGAAGTTCTAATTGTGCTTCGAGATCACAGATGTGGGTAAGCCACTTCTCATTAAACTTTCTAGAACTCCATGAACTCCTTTGACACGCATTTTTAAATGCAAATATAAACATTGACTAGCTTGTGAAACTTTGTTTCATTCTCCTCCAGAGGAGAAAAAGGATCCACCACAACAGGAAGCAGCCGGTTGGGTTTTTTTTTTACATGGTATATGCTTAATCCCACACAATCTAGCAGAATCTACCGTAACTAAGCAGTTTGTGACTTCAGTTCTTTTGCTCAGTAGAACAGAAACATCAAGACTTCACTATTAATGACACATTGTCAGATAACGTAGGTGAAGGAAGAGGAAACAGTGACAAAAAATCCCAAGAAAGCGTTGAGTACCTTTTTATTGAAAGACAACAAATACAAGTGAGCCATTAATAGTGGCAAAGATATGGCGGGGGGGTGGGGGGTGGCGGCGGGCAGGGGGGATATCAATCAGCCTTTTCATGTTTTATTCATTCTTAAGTAAGAAAGTCTTACCCTCTGTCCAGTTTTTCCCTTTACTAATACAACCAGACGACAGGCTCTGCATATATCCACTTTCAGATTGCCACCTCAATTATTATTTCAGATCTGACACACTGATGACCGACCCTAGCATGCAAAGGTAGAATTTTCCGGTCTACAAGTAGACAAAACAGATGCTCTACGCTAGAGAAATTCAATCTCTGGCCCACCTGGAAAATTCATCCTACCTGCAATGTACTCCTACCAGCTTTTTACCAGTAAGAAGTTGCCTATTGAGATACATGATGACAATGCGACATTGAATGTATTGAATTTATGGAAAAGGTCCAGCCACATTCCCAAATCCTTCTTGCTTTAAAAGAAAAGCTACATGCTTGACTCCACCAAAATGCTGGATCTTCCGAACTGAGTATCTATAGCAATTCTTGATTTGTAGCATGAGCTTCTATCAAATATTAATTAAACTCTAATATAGGAAGCTTCAGTAAGCAAAGAAGCACAGCTTTTAAACAATCAACTAAATTTAACTGGCACCTGTAGCAGAGGAGAAAAGTGGATGGTATGAAACTCTAACCTGTTAATTACTGTTCTTCTATCAGGTGGTTCGGAGGCACTACTAGTAAGAACTGCAAATCACCTGTGAAACCTTCCAGATTTACCCAACACAAAGAGCTGAGATAATCTGCAAAGGACAGCATGTATCAGGAAGCGACATTAGTGGACAGCAGACATACAGGATCATCATGTTTTGTTCAGACTGTTACTTTTCTAAATTAGGACAGCCTAGTCTTATCAACCATAGAGCCCACTCCTTTTTGTAAGAGTCTCCTCACATGCCACTCTAAGCTTGCCGTCTGCTTTCTAAGTGAACAACCATATGAAAGCAGAGAAGTCTCCTGTCTTTGGGGAGGAAAAAATGGTAGGTCAGATGGAATTATGCTTCAGGCTGAATATAATACTTCACCGGCTGTGAGACTAAACTAACCTAAAGTAGTGATTTAACAGAAATGGATATGAACTCAGCTGTTTTACTTACAGTTAGCAACAATCCTTAAAAACTACTTGTATAAGTATTTGTGTAATTAACCCAACCTTAAAACCATTCAGACCTTTTTACTTATACAGCACAGTAAAATTTCTAGTGTACAAAAAGGGCTGCATGATCAAACTTCAATCACAATTCAGACTCAGATATCCTGTAGGATTAGTTTTAATCTAGATTTTTTCACTTACTCCAACATCAAAAAAGTCAGTTCTCTTATTTTGTTTGCTTATTTTCTTCCTGTACCTGTAACGGTGCTCTGCACTTACCGAACAGTTTTGTGGTTGGTTTTTTTTTTTCCTGTTGGCCAGAAAGATAGTAAGTCTACCAGAACACATATACATGTATTCCAAGGCTTATATTAGTATACCTATAAAAATGTGGTTTAGTCACATTGTTTATACAGCAGATAACCCTAAAACAATGAAATATTCATCTTTTTAAAACTAGTTTTCTCATTGTTACACTCTCTTTGTACTCTCTTACTCCCACACCACACTCTCTGGGGTATATATTCTGAAATTTCACGCATACCATAAAGTATCTTTGGAATGTTACAGTATAATTGTTTAGAGAAACATTTAATGGATGAGTAAGCATCAAGAGGCCATGGCTAAGGGAAAAGAAAGTTAAAATGCTAGAAGCATTTTGTATTGAATGATCTTCTCAGCATGAGGACGGGGACAGACATTTGATCCAAAAATCTGGTATTGACTCAAGTGATACAAAACCAGCAGCCAGGCACATGAAGCCATCCAACCACCTAACAAAACATCTGCTACCACCCACCTCTTTCAAACTGGACTTTAGTCACTGTCTAGTAAAGCAATCACAGGCTATAGGATATTATTTGATCAATAGCATGAATATTATGGTAGGGGATTACACGATCTTGACAATTGGCTATTTTTTTTTTTAATTGCTTGCTTGGTATCCCAATTTACAGCACAAATAATTTGCACGTGCATGATACAGAAATGCAACAGAAGTAACTGGAAAAAAGGCTGGGCACCAAGTACAGAGACAGCTAAAAAAAGCTGAACATTCTTTCACTACAGGAAACTGCCGGAGACAACATGCTGTAAATTAAAGCCAATTTTCCTGAATTCCCTGAAGGACTGCTTCTCCCAGAGATTCTACAAATCCATTCACAAAGGCCCGTCATTATACCTTTCTTGGGGCTTATTTACTGAAGAGAGTTTAAAAAAGCAAACCCAAAATAAAACATACGGTGTATTGGGGGCAGAGGAGTGGGACAAATCAGGCCTAACCTTACATAATTGATTCATATCCTGATTATTACAGCACAGCTGAGATGGTTTTTACTCCCAATTCCTCCCCATCCCCATACTTCTTTAAGTCAAGGATAAGCAAAATAATTACCTCCCTACCTGAATTTTTGATCAGAAGAATGGACACTGAGGCAGGAGAGGTGCCATATGCTGACGTGCACTGCTCTGGTAATCAAGCAGTTCTTTTAGCACCAGAGCTAGAAAAGCCCAGCTTCCTACAGGCTTGTGTCACAGCTGAAGCTTGTCTCAGGACTGAGCACCTAAAATCCTTGTCTAAGTGGATTCTGTGGTGCTTAACAACATATTAATTGCAGCTGGTGCAGTACAATGTCTCCTAGCTTCATACTTCCACTGAATTTTCAGAAATCTAGTGTCTTTAAGGAACTCCTATTTCTGTGTTAAATTTGGTGGAGAACATGTAAGAAGTTAAAAAGCTAATTAGTGTGATTCTATGAATCTTATCTTGTTAATAAACCCATGGACAAGTAGCACACCTTCTGTTACGCAGCCTTCTAGTTCCAAATCCAATATACTTTCCAAAATTACTCATCTATTTGTAAAATGTGTGAACCTAAATCATGTGGAAAAATAATGGATTGCACATCTGCTTGATTAAGGCTATAAGAGATATCTGTAGGTGCATAAGCTTGCAAGGGACTTCCCAGGTCACTGTATTTGCATCTTGCTATCAGAAATCAGATTAAAAAACAGTACATCTTCCAGAAGACATACATCCCCATCTTAAAATTACTTTCTTTTTGCTAATCCCCTCGTTAAATAACCTCAAAATTAGGATATTTCTTTTAATTTCCAGCTGAATCCATTAAAGACCCTATCCAGTGGCCACCTACATGAAACACTTCAGATTGTGTAGGTCAAGTTTTAACACCCTCAAGTTTTTCTTTCTCTTCTCTTCAGCAACACAGCGATCCAAATGTTGCTGTCAGAAAAATTCACTGGTTTAAATCTGTAATTTTTTTGTAATGCCATACTCAAAGGCCAACCCAAATACTCCATGGATAACTTTTTCTGAAACTGCTTTCACCTGGTGAATTATAGAGAACCATAATACAGCTGCTGATTGTAAAACAAGGTCTATAGACTACTTGTTGTATTACAGTGACCATACCAGAGCCTGTAAGTATGTCTTTGGGGGTTAGGGTAATGGGGAAGACAACACAGTTTACAATGAAGTCTAACAAACAAGGGTATGTTAATCTTTTCAGCCACTCAAATCCAGCAAAATCAAAAGTGAATGTCCTCCTACCATAGCATCACAAAATCCAACCCCAAATACTTGCATCTTAATGCCTGCTGGGATGTTTTCTGCTAACCATCCATTAGATTTCTTGTAATACTCAGCACACACATTCCTCCACAAGCTGGATTGATTTCTTCCACAGTTGACTTGTTTTTGCCAAAGTCTCTTTTAGTTCAGCACTGGCTGCCTGCCTAACGAAACAAACTTTCTTTATGCCAAAACTGTCATCTTCAGTTGCACAAGACGCATCTTACTTACAAACATGTATAATGAGCCCAATGTTTAATGCTTGAAGAACTGCTATTTTAAAATGATCTCTAGCAAGACTTAAACAGATACAGAAGTGGTCAATATCTACCTAATCTTGGGGGTGGGGGGGTGGGGAATCATTCTCAAGACAGATTTTTTTTCCTTGTGTATTTCAATACACCTTTTAAAGAGAAAACCCTAAACTAAGTATTAGAACATGAAAGCGTATACATTTAACCACAGACCGCAAGGCTCACTCCGAACCCGAAGCTGAAAGCTTCATCCTCACTCAGTGTGAAGTCATCATTACATAATGACCACGTGAACCATTAACTTGTCTCTTATTGAAACAACTAGCCTTTAAATACAAGAATCTGACAACCTTAGTAAGTTATCGTGTATTGTTAATGACTGAAAAGATCCATCTAAATAAACTTCTTGCTCTATCTTTCTGCCATAATTTCAGTCACAGCTGAAACAAGAATACCTGTGTAAGAAGTTGTTCTTCAGTTAGATTATTGATCCAACGAGTATAACGTTCAGTAGACTCCAGCGGCTCTCTTCTGACTTGGCAACCAATAATCTAAAGCAAAATGAGAGAAATCACACAGTGTAAACTGTTGTAAACCCACATGGCAATAAAACAAGATCATAAAATAAGCATCCAAAACATGAGAACTCCAAAAATCAAGATTATCTATACAGTCCTTATTAGCCCCTTCTATGTTCATAACACAATAGATTACAGTAATAATATAATATAATATGTCACCGTTGCTCTGTTCAAATGTTAAATAGTTACAGACTTTCAAAGGTCTCTAGAAGACTAACATTGCAAAGTGTATTTTCAACAGCTTCAGTCTTGGGAATATTTGAACCATCTTGGCTGAAATTTTCAAGGGAAAAGTCATCCAAAGGCAGACATTTAGAATGCAATATTTCAACCAAAATAGTTAGTTTCGCAAATGAAAATCAGAACTTGGATAACACCAGACAATTGTACCAACAGTGCTATAACCTATAATACTGCACATTACTTATAATTCATGTAAAATGGGGGTGGGGGGGGGGTGGGGGGGTGTGTGTGCCTGTGGAACAAAAATCTGAGTTCTGATTTGTCTCATTCATGGCAGAACAATGTAGACACCCCATTTCGCTTTGTTCACTGAAGTACTAGGTACCTATCTGAGCAACATTTTCTTCTCCAATACTGTTCTGTAGCTATACAGGTTAAATATGAATTTTAATATTCTGAACACCTACCGATATAATGAAGAGCTTCCAATATGCAAACCGAATATTAGAGGAATTTCATATTATCTGTAACCGTGCAGACACATATTAATGCAATTTCATACAAACGCTAAACTTTACTCTGGTTAGACAAGGAAGAAGCCAAGGAGAACCCTAGGAGTACAACTACACAGAACTCTGCTGTTTGCTCCTCCCGATGGTCTGCAGTCTATCTTCAGGGTAATACAGGACTTACTTATGTGAGCAAAGTGAGCTGATTCTGGTTTATACCAACTACTGCACTCTCGTCATACTTGAACTGTCCATTTCTCTTCCAGACTGTGATGGGTACTTCCTGCTGAGGATGTGCTCATTCACCAAGAATTAATACGAAAGCGTAGGTATTAGCACTTCTGAACACTAGTTTCAGATAATCAAGTTCTGTTCAAGAACAGTGTGGAAAACTTACTTGGTCTATTTTTCCACCCTAAGCATTCACAAGGAATGTAAGTGTATATACTGAGCACAGCCAGTTTAAATCTTTCAGGTATCTCTATTTACAGAGCTTTAAACCCCGCACAGATGTAAGTAGTCAGGCTAGAATTCTGCATGTGCAGTTATGAATACTTTTGATGTGGGAACAAAAACACCATGAAGAGATCTTGCTGGGGGACTGCTGGCAATGAAACACCACAATTTAGAGTATGATTAAATACAATCAAAATAACAAACATGAAAAAAAAGAAAACATCATTTGCTTACCCCATAAGAATAAAACAGAATGTCTCTGAACTACTACAGCAGTTCAGACAACTGAACAGTTGTCTCTGACAACTATGAATTACCATGAACAATTTCAATCCTTACCCTAACTTTCTCCTGAATTACAGCTAAGTAATACTAGGAGATTTTCAGAAGGTTAACCCAGAATTGTTTCGAACAATATAAATTAGAAGAGTTCATAGATATGTTTTTATAGGGGGCACCCCACAGATACAAAAACTTAACAGAACTTGCATCAGGTATATGTAGATTCTGTTCTGTGAAGATGATTTTTATTTAAGAATAGAACTACACACAGAATTCTTGCTAGCATTCATTAACCAACACCTCATTAACCTTCTCTTGCATATCCTAGGGTTTTATAACTTACAAAGGCACTTTACAAAACTATGCATAGAAGTTGGAACAGAAAAAGTACAAAGCACTTTTTTCTCAAAAGGTATTCTGTAACAACACACTATGGAAACTTAAGTTTCTTTATTCAAATAGTCACAGCCTAAGCTAAACAGCTCCCAAACAGCTTTCACAAATTAAAAGATAAAAAGGAGACTCTCAATTTTGTTTGTCTGAAAATCTGGTTTTCAATTAGAGCCAAGTGGTAAGAGCAGTCATCTCTTTCTATGCAACCTGAAATTTCAATGAGAAGCAGAGGACAGTTTCACATTTTTTGTATTGATTTCTGACCAGTCTGACCATTTTCATAAATGCTGTTGATAGTTTAATCAATCTAAAAAAACAATGTTGAATCCAGGTGCTCAGCTAGAGGACTGCCATTCCCTAAAGTCCAAAGAACAAACTGGTTCAAATCTCAACTCCTTATACTTCCACAGAGAACCGAATGGGTTTGATCAATTATCTGTACATACACTCAAGGTGAGGTGAAGGCAGAAGAATAACTGCTATTAAATTGGATCCTGATGGCTCTTTTCTATATCATACATCACTTTTCGTAATTTCTAGAGTTTGACTTACATTCTTAGCCAAAATTTCCTCCTCTTTCCATACAGCCACATAGATAATTCCATTGCACACTCCAATTTACTTCTCTGAATTTTGGTTTGTAACAATGATTCTCTACTACTTACTGTACGTAGGTCTTAAAATACTTGGAGCCTTTTGGACTTGAAAACACCATAATTAGGAAAAAAATTTCATCAAATAAGAAAGTTATTCAGGAATTACTGTTATTGCAGTTTTATAAATCCAGAACAGACAAAACCAATGGGTTACACTGAATATTGCCATAATTTGGGGCAGAATCCTTTAAAGTGTAACTTTACAAACTCCTTTATCAACTTACATGCCTAACAGCAACACTAAAAAGGAAGAACAGTGAAATCAATGTTGAGAATTTATATGAGAAAGAAAAGCTGCTTGCTGGAAAAAATTAAGACAATACAAAATGTAACTTAGAAAAAAAATTTCAAGACTCCACATGCTCACTAATGTCCTCATTTCTTTGTACAGTATTTAGTATATCATACCTTCTCCCTCATACCTTTGGCTTTTCTTACGCTTTTCTAGTTTGAGCTCTAGCACGCATTATTGATGAATGAAATGGCTCCATTTAAGTTAATAGAAAGATGAGGTTAACTTTTCACTCTAATTTCTTCTTCCTTACACACTGAATAGGATCATTATCTGGCCAATAAAATACCATAATATACACACTTAACAATCCTATACTTGTTTCATATATGAAATTAAAGGAAGACAGAGAGGAAAAGAGGGATTAATATATTTAAAACTTTTTACTAAAATGTCTTCCATAGTAGTGACTTTAAGCTTGCTTTTTCCTAAATGTGCTATCTACACACACAACTAAAGTATTTATTTCCAGAAGGCTTTCTAATTATTCCTAAAAATCTATTCTTTCACAAGCAAATTGAATTGCTGTCTACACTCCTCCTCACCCAAAGAGCCAAACCCACAACCACCACCTGACAATTCCTTTCTTTAAAAGCAAAGGAACAAAAAAGCCATACTTGGTGTTCTTAGTGGCCTTTTGTAAGATTTCCATAGATGTACCAAACCCATCAGCAGGGCACATAAAAAGCAAGGATCTCCCTCCTGCAGAAGATGGTATCATAAAACATCATTTAACCACATACTTTAGTTACAACGATATCTCAGCAAAATCCAAGTAAGAGTATGAATGCATGTTTTTGAGAACAGCTACATTTTGATCTTGCAACACAGCAGGAAAATAACTACAAATGCACAACAAAGTTAACATTTTGTAAGAAGTGAAATGTTCAAACTTCCCTCTACTCTCGCATAACAGTGAAATGTTTTGCACAGCGCACAGACTTCCTGCTTGTTTTTCATTTTCAGAAACAACACTGCTCAAGACTGCTTTTAGCATCATCTTAAGAGATAGGTTTTACAGACAAATCTTAAAATTGTTGCTATGCAATCAAATTTATTTCTAGATCCTCAGCCAAAAAAATCACACACTTTTCTGCTCTTTAGCTATACCATTCCTTTCCCAACGGGACTGACTCACGACTGGGATTCTTGACTTACATGGTTGCAAGATAAATATCACCAACACAGAGTGACTCAACCTGAGCCTTTGATGCAGCTCCTGCAGAGCATAGCTCATTTAACCACCGTCTTTCATCAAATCAAAATCAGGATTATTTACAGTACAAATGGCTTCCTCCAGTTCCCCTGTGTAAGGTGTGGCATCAGAAGCAACGGCACACTATTTCTTTTGCATTTCCTCCATGTCTCACAAAGCTTTTGTATCAACTTCACTGAATATTTACTTACAGCTTTTAAATTGAAGGGAAAGGTTTTTCACTGTTGCTTCTTTCGTTAAGTTTTAGATTTTTATCAAAGCATTTTTTCTGGCCCATTTTACACCCATTCAGACTTCAGAAAGTACAAGAAACTCTCCATATTAAAAAAATCCTTTCAATATTTTGAGTATCCATTTCTATGCAAAAATGAAGTTCTTCCAAGTTTCAACTTTTTGATCTAATTAGGCAAGCTTATTTTTATTATTACAAATGCTGACTGTATACTAGCATATACTTGTACCTAAACTCTGTAATATATGCCACAAATGCAATACGCTTCATATTCCAACTGGAAACTTGCTGTAATGCAGTATTAGTATTACTTGTATAGGAAGAAGAAACATGAACCATAAACAAAAAATCTGTCTGGCTCATAGCAAAGGACTATGGCAGTTCATGGAAGAGCAAAACTCTAATCATGACAATCCTTTCTGCTACAACATCAGATGAAGCAATTCACTTTCTAGACAGGCAATTACTTTTTTATGTATTAAATGTAGATTATAGATTAGTTAGCTATTTACTTAATTGCAATCAGCATTGGCCTCTGGAAAGAAATAAAAATAATCTATAATTTACGGCAGCAAGAGAGAGTGACAGGTAAGAATATTATGAGCATAAAATAGCGGTCTGGTTTTATCTAAACTACCAACAAACACATACACTGACAAGTCATACAAGTAACTTTAAAAAATATAAATGGTTTAAAATGAGCTTTGTGGGATGAAGTGGCCAAATGTAAGCACCTAGCTTACAGCCCTATGGCCCTGCCTGGCCCCTAGCTACCCCTTGACAGAAGGATCAGGCCTCCAGCATCTGCCAGTCCTGGTCTAGATGGTCTCAGACAGCCTGAGGTGTCAAAATAGCATTTTATGTCTATGCTTAGGCCCCTGGTTCTCTCTTCTTTAGTAACTCTGTCACGTCACATGATTAGGAGTGGAGTTCATGAACCTGATCAGAATCGAAGTCATGGATGTGTACGTTATGCCACTACACTGAAAACATTTTCAGGAGTTAGAGCACTATAAAACTATTACAATGTAACAATGATACAATTAAAATTATATAAATAACAACATAAAACTAGAATAATGGGGTTCTCCATGAAACAGATGCTCTAAATTGGTCACAGTACACCCGGCTAGCCATAAGGTATGAAATAGAAATCTAAAAAGCACATTCAACAACTTGTTGATCAATAAAGGTCAGAGTTATGATCATGTTCAGAGGAACTAGCCGGGATTATTACGTACATTACAAAATTGTACTATGAACACATATAGTCACTGTTCTGTGAGTTACAAAATTGTTTCATTGAAATACAAGTGTATTTCAGTCATATATCTGATATGTACAATAATCAGCATCCTATACCCAGCAGCAACATCAGCCATCCACATACATGCCACAACTTGTTCCAACTTTCCACCAGTACTTGTTTTTAATTGCAATATTCAGGTAGAGGTGTTCCTTATTTTCGTCATTTTAGGGTTTTATGTTTTCCCTTGCACATATAAATGGAAAAGGAAGTGGGTGAGAGGAAGCAAAGATTAAATGAGTTGACAGTAATTAAAAACAACACACTTTCTGCAGATGTGGCATTTTTGGTTTTTTAATCAGTACAACTTCCTCTAGCACAAAGAATCTTTCTTATTCAGGAGGCAGCCTATGGGTCAGAACCCTCCTGTTGTACTACAGAGAACATGAAGATGAAATATAAAGTGGTCTCCAATTTTTTCCATCTTAGTTTTATAAAAAGGGGAAATTAATACAGACAGGCAAAAGCATAAACTCTCTGTAAGGTAGCAGGCACTAGGTATACATACATATATAGGATTTCTTCATAGAATATATCTTCTTTTAAGGAGCTTTGTTTTATGAAGTTTTTTAAATTAACTAACCAATAATGATACTGAAGCAGGTACTGGGAAAAAATGCATTTTTAGCAAGGAGAAATCCACAGCTTTCCTGTAGAAAACAAACTGCTTTCCTCAACTTATGGTATTAAATGAAAAGTAAATTTCAAAGGTTATACAAAGTACAAAACTTACTGCACACTGAGAAAGAGTGTGCAGTGTTGAGTTTCATGTTAGAAATATGACTGAATGACATAAACCTCCTAGAAGAGAATGTAATTAACTACTTAGTGAAGCTTTAATTAGAAGTATTATGACATCTGATCCTAGATAATGTTCTACGAGAAGAAAGACTCTTCAAATAACAAGCAATACAAGAAGGACTGTCTCTAGTGCACAACACCTTTTACCTCAATATGCCTGTTTATGAGGGCCCACAGAGGGAAATTTCCTAAACTAAAAAAGCTAACAGGAGGCATTTGCCTTATCCTGAATGTCAAAACAGCTTTTGTTAATCACGCCTACATCTTGGTGTATAAAGGAAAGGTAGATGTCACCTGTGCTGTCTCCAAACCCTACTTCTATTATTTTTGTTGTAGTAATTTCCACACATCCATCCCTCAGTTGATGTGACACTGCAAACATATCCTGAAATTCAGAAGAAAACTTGACAGGAGAGTGAAAATTTTTCTTTCTGTCTTTCCTCTGTATTGATTTCTTTGGTTTTCATTCACATCATACTTTAAATATTATTTGGTTGTAAAAACGTCTATAGAAGTTTTCATTTTCTTCCCAGGTACACACAGTCCCCTTTATAAATACATATATTTTCATGTATTTGTCTAAAAGATCAGCAAAGCTTCAGGTATTGGTGCAGGTACCTTTAACACTAGTTGTTAGAAGTATGGATCAGCAGCATCCTGAGTACGGTTTATTGAAGTCTCAGGTAGAAATCTACCATGAAAAGAGAAATTGATGAGACAGTCCAGGATATCTTTTCAAGTAGACTTATGAAATAGTGATTGTAGCATAATTTTTAATTGCACAGCTGTGACTCAGCATTATCTCATCAGATCACCCATTTCTCACAGGAAACATGATTAACACAACCTTCCTCAAGTCTTTAATTGTCATTTACTCAGAACAGCTAGAACTTTATTATGCTAACTAGCCTGATTGTAAAATTAAGATCTGAAAAACTAATGAAATGCCTAAGTATTGATTAACATTTTTTGCCGATGGCAATAAGCGTTGTTTCACTCATTTTAACTAAAGGTGAACAAGTCATTACACTTATATTAGTAAATTGTTCCTTCATCCAATTAAGGAAAAGATAAAGACTATTTGGAATTGTATGTTAAAATCTATTTTAATTGCAGAATACTGGCACAGGGAAGCAAGATCATCTTGAAAAAATTATCACCTCTGTTTCCAGTTCTGCCTCTTATTATTGTTACTTAGAGCAATTAATTGAAGCTTTATATAGCTAAATCCATATTTTGTAAAAATATATTGGGATATATATACTCATATATATGGGATATTATTGGATGGTCTTCCTTTCGATTGTGATAGTTCTATAGAAGAACCTGTCCATAAAATGCTAACCATTAAGGAAATAAAATCTTGTCAATTATAGCTCTCATTTAGGACTGATTTAGCTGCCATTTAACCAAATGTCCCTTGTGCTAGCACGTATTTCATTAAAAGTAACAGTAGCTACAAAGTTCACAATTCACAAAGTTTATTTAAAACTTGAGAAAATTCATATTTGGATAACGTGACAAAATTATAGGGTGGTTAGTCCAAAAAACTGTTACCTGAAAGATGAAGAGAGATTTACAAAATACAGCCATCTACTGAGTACACTTTACACTGAGTTCCCAGACAAGTACAATAACTAAAACTTCTGCTTTAATGAGTAAGAAAGTTATATGGCACAGGAACAGCTAAACAGACTACATATTTATACCAGGAATTAGCATTTTGGATTTTAACCTTACTAAAACCAAGACCTGAAATTTATGTTGTTAAAAGTACTGACTTTATTTAAGTTATATTGTCTTTGTCTAGAGGCCCATGACCTTTTATTTTTCAATGCAGCAGACTGATGAAATGATTGAAGATACTAGTGGCTTTAAGAAGGATTTTGTGATCATCATTTAATGCAATCAAAGAGGAAAAATGAATGGAAGGAATATTTTTATATGGTTAAAATCTTTCCAAAATTATATACTGGGGCAAGAAGGTAGTAAAATGTATTTCCTCTCTCCTCCATTTCCAATGAAGGAAACAGTGTTCTTCAAAACACGTGACACCTGTGAGGTAATTTCCATTAGGTGTAAAGATACAAAACACACCCTAGTGTATTTGAAGCATGTTTTTAGAATTATAAAATATGTTGATAGTGCTGACTCTCCAGAGAATCCTTTAGATCAGATGAATATCCATTTCCACAGATGTTCTTATCTTACAACAACCCATTTTTAAGAACACCTGTTAAACATTCTACTTGGCACTGGTTCAAGTCCAAAGTCCACAATAGAACGTTATAAGTTTACTTTCAGCACATTAAAAAAAGAGAGTAATTAAAACCCAAGGAAGTCTGAATTTTCTTTACTGAATTTATATGAAAAACAAGAAGTCAAGATGATGTAATCAGAATGATCACAGATGAGCATCACACCACACCACACATACATTTAAAAAGGACGTTGTCATGCATATGAAATCATGAAGTGTGAATGTGACATTTTTGGAAAAACTTCAAGTATCACTGAAGAAATACTACAGCAAATCTATAGATATTATGTTAAATGAATTTCAGAAGTCCTTTCTGAAGGTAAATGAATAAGCCCCAGCATGTTGATAACTACCTTAGGTAGGAAAAAAGCACCCGGCCTCAGAAGCCCTCATTCAAAATCTGCCATCCTGGGATGAACAAGGTATAAGGGCTCAACCTCTATATAAAGGCTACGGCACATATAATCTGAATTTGATGGAAATTAAGTAAACTCTTTGGATCCTGTCGAGATGCTTACACAATCAGTCCTTTGCACAACACTTAAGAACACTCAAGAAGAGCAGTATGTTTGCACAATTTCTAATTTAAATCCAATTTCTCTTGTGTCTGTAGCTCCACAAAGTAGGATTGAATTAATAATAGTTATCACCACAGCAAAACATATAAACACAAGGAGGAGGGGGTCTTGAGTTTCAAACATTTTACACTTCAGACATAGTTTTAAAAATAAAATATGCTGAAAGTCTGCATTACAATCAGCCATTCATGAATATCAAACTCTAGTAATCAGAATCGTTTGATGGGGTTATTGGCATGTGGAGGCCATATTAAACACGCATTTAATTACATAGTGGTGTAAGTTGGGATGTTTCTCATTTGGGATATTTGATTAAATGTAGAACAGACTTAAATTGACATTGTGACTTTGAAAATGCACTGCGGTTTTTCAGAAATACCAAATCAAAAAGAATCTTTAAGGAAGCTGCCTAATAAAAAGCAAAGACACAGCTGAATTCCAGCAGATCTGGGTGATATACATGGAAAGGCCCAATTAATGAAAACCACCACAAGAATAATACTCTCACATTGTCAAACAAAGAATTTTCTTATTCTTCAGTGCAGAAAAAGAAAAGGAATCATATATTCTCTTCTTAAACATACTCCACTGTCACCACGTCAAGAACAAAACCTTCACACAACTGCTGCTCTAGTTTCTACCCTCCATACCAAAAGCAGATTATTGAAATACTACAAACAACTTTAAAAAACCTCTAATGACAATTTCCCGAAGTCATAAACTTACATACTTTTGTAAGTGTCCATACTGGATAGCCTTAATTCAGAGCTACATTTTCCATAGGCTGGAGAAAAATGTTAAAGACTTGTAGTTTGCTTATGGTGTGCAGTATATGGAAACTAAGTATTATAGTTCCAATTATCAGAATAGTTAGACTAGTTCTTGAAAATATTTCTCTGGACATTTTTTTCTCCTACGTAAAAAAACCCTGATTTTGGACAATCAACAATTGCAGGTAATGACCTCAGGAATATAATCACATTTTCCCCTCTGTCCATACCAAAGATGGACCAGAGCATCCTCAGATCTACTTAGCCCATTTAGTGGAGCAAACTCCTACTAACAGGGTTAAACAAACATTTGATCTACTCATCTATTCTTCAAGATGCTAGTATCCAGTTAATTTCTTTTTAAGAGCTGTTATATTAATTAATGCTTATATTAAAGCTAAACTCTACAGGCACTGCTTACTAGGACGTGCCTGGGCAACACACACTGATCTGTCTCAAACATGCTGAGTAAGGGAGACAGAAGGAGAGCTGATGCAAATTAACTAAGGAGAAACAAAGTTCTACATGATGAAGATTTTAATCAACTTCATGTCCAAAACAAAAAGCTTTATCAAAGAAAAATCTGCTAAGCTATATGCAACAACTACAAGACAAAAAGGGAGATTGATAAAACCCAGACTTCAGTAGAAGACACAGAATGAGAGATCACCAACAACCATTAACGTGTTGCACACAGGAAGCACAGAATTTAAATGAAGGGACTTTTCTATCACACCAAACACAGAGGTAGTATTTCAATGTTACGCAGTTGCGTCTAATGAGTTTTGTAAAGCTTCACATATGTTTATTATCTTTTCACAGCTGCAAAATTACATACAAGATACTACTTACCTATTTTCATAGTCCAGACTAAAACAGTGTCTAATTTAAGTAGAGAAAAGGTAATAAGACCCCTCCAGGAATAAAGGGTCAGACTACAGAACAATGTCATTGACCACTTCCTTGAAACAGCAGACGAGAAATGGCAAAGCCACTCTGGAGGCAAATCTGCATCTTCTCCACCCTAAATGAAGTCCTTGCCCATTGCATCACACTACTTCAGCAAGACCTGATTGAAAGCTCCTGAGACTAGGTCTTTTACAGGCAGATACAACCTCAGTCTGCCCGTGTTCCAGGCTGACCAGAAGCTGTAAAGCTGTTGTGTGAGAGTAGATACAAGCCCCACTAATACTGTCATAAGGCAGGAACTACCAGCTAGGGTTCAGCATTGCTCTAATCACAGCTACAGAGTTTTCAGACAACGAGAGATTCTGTCTGCTAACCTCTGCCACGAAGATGTACCCCTAATACAGCACATATTTTTTCACTGTCTAACATCATACTGTGATCCAAATATGCTGAATAGTTCATGAACACATTTAGACTTCAGGTCACTTCGTAATGAAATTCCTAAAGACTCGTAACTACACTAGAACAGCAAAAGCTCCTTTGCATGGTTTTCAGTTTAGAAAAAAAAATAATGCACCAGATGCAATTATATGAAAATCCATACAAGTTTTAGAGCTTCTGAATACCAGTTAGTACTATGTAACAAAAGACTATTTTAAGAACACGACATAGATACAGGAGACATGCATTATCTCGATTTTGCCAGTTCTAGCCACACAAACAAAGCTACCTTGTTCATTAGATAGAATAAATCCACGTCTAAGTGCAATTACCAGACTGCGTAATAACAATTTTGACTCTCAAGAGAAAGTACGCAAGAGGAAGCACAGCATGTAGTCTGAAAGGTAATCTGTTATTTTCAGGGATATTCTAACATTAGACTAATAAGAAGATACAGCAAACAAAGGGCTTTAAGATCTTTCAGAGGTGACCAAACTCCATTGGTATGTGGAATGTAAAAACCACTACACACTGAGGACTGCCAATATTCCCGAAGTGCTACTGTTGACTGCCAATGTATAAGGTGGCCTCCCTCTTTATTTTTCTTCCCATTTTTATTTTTAATCCCATGCTCCCTTTCATCATGAAGCAGCCTGGCCTGTCACAAGGCCGATAAAACAATCTTCTGCCTTTATTCCATACTTGTGATAACAGGCAGGAACAAAACCCCCACACATTGATGTGATATATTATAGCACAGCTGCTCAGTAAAAGGCTACACTGAAAAGTTTCTGCTGTACAAGCCAGTGTTCTAGGGAGTGATGCTGCACTGAAATTCTATCACAAGAGTTTCTACACATGCAGTTACATACCTGAGATGAGACGGAAACAGTTCTCTGGATGTTTTTTCCACTAGTTGAGTACACAACGTCTTAACTACTCAGCAAAACAAATCACTTAAAACATACTATTTATATACAGTGCTCTTTTTGTATACAAAACAATCCATGCGCACTCAGACTTAAAGAACTGCTCTGATATGCGAGACAGTATATAGAAACTGGTCCACACTACATAGAATTACCTTCCTCTCTCCAAGGACAAGAGCTAGATCTAAAATATGGAACTCACTGATAGAGCATACAAGAATGTCTATTAATCTTTTTGCACTCAGAACAAAACAAAGCTCAGTATTTGTTAACCCATTCCCCACAGAACTGCTCTCATGGATTAACTTATAGAACTCCCCCTGTCTCTAGCCAATGTAAAAATATTCAAAACATTGTCAATCTTTAGCTATTTTGGAAAAGAATCAGATCTCATTATCATACCAGTGACATGAACACTCAGAATGCTGATCTTAAAAGTTCTGTTCCACATGAATATCTACTTCATGTACCACTAAAACGTCATTTTAATTATACCTGTAAGAGAGGATCTACTCATTTTATTGTATACTCTTTCTGTTACTACTAAGAAAACCTTTAGTTGCTATTTCAGATATTGATTTAAATGAATAAGGTGGAAGCTAAAAGGACTGACGTGATCAAGAATCAATGAAATCTGATCATTTTAGTCACAAAAAAGAGAAAGTGAAATGATTCAAACTAGTGCTCAAATGGAGGGAGGAGAACAGTCTTTCTAACGTGTAACAGAAATGTGTAACAGGTCTAGGCAAGTGGAATGGCCCAGGGTACAGTGACGATACAAAAAACTTATCTGTTATACTGTAACTGTTAAGTTCAAGAAATATGTTTGTCCAGACTAAAAGACCGAAAAAAAGAGGGTGGGGGGTGGGCCCACACACCAAACCTTCTAAGTTTAGTTAATCTGTGAGTTTCACTGGCAGTGGAGGAGAGACATACCATGCCTTTGGCCTACAGTTGTGCCTTAAAGAGAGGATCAAGCGCAGCTATCTCACTCATTTGTTCATTTCTTCAATTCGTTTGCTGCTTGTGCAATATTTGTTTACAGCTTTCCCAGAGGCAGATGAACAGGTCTGCAAATTAGCAGTGCCATGCATTGTTCAAGTTCACCCAATCCAATCAACTACCTTACAGTCACATTAACCACCAAAGATAGGCAGAATTTAGTCAGTTGGTTAACACATTCAGATAATGCAATAGATTAAAATGACCTTAGGCATCACATCTCTTGATCTAAATCCAAGCTACAGAATATGCCAAAAATTTGCTTTAGAGATGCAAAACAGCAAGAATTTCTCATTGAAGAAATGCAAATGGTTATATTCAATATTGTCTCACATGCCTAGGTATCCTACATGTTTGAGAAAGAGGCTAGCAATTTTACAACAAAAAGAAAGGTGTTCATTCTGACACTGATACAGATTTACCTCTTAGGCAGTGAAAACAAAGGGAAATTATGTTCTTTAACTTCTATTGCCCACATTGTGATTCCAGCTGTTAGGAAGATGTGGGAGACAGTGAGGAAGAGGTTAATTATTTTATAAGCAATTCTGCAGAGAGATAAAAATTTGAAGTCACGTGCTGTTCATGTACAGTATTGTGGGGGAACACACATACTCAAATTAGACAGTAGTGAGAGGAAGAATAAAGTAACACCATGCCCAGCAGACAATATGGTGTCCAAAAATATTCAGTATGGCTCTAAGACAGATGAGAAAGTCAGTGGGTTTTGAGTGGGAACAGTACATCTCATTTTAGCACACCACTTCCAGTATCTGGAATCCTTAGGAAAAACTGGATGAGTATTTCAAGTGCTGCACTATTCTGGAAAGCCTCCATAACGGCACAGTGGACTGGCAAAGTGTGGCCTGGTACGTATGCATCTCAGGAATACAGCACATTCCAGAGAAGCTCTTTCATGGTACTTGAGCTCTCCAAAAGTGTACCCAAACCACATTTGGCGATTTCATCTTCGCATGCCCATAGCAGGTCCTGGTGCAAGCACCCAGCAACAAGACAACCTGGGAGCAGAGACCACTAACCACCTCCTCTTTCCTTGAAACAAAATGCTTTGGGACTTCTTAAAGGGCACTATTCTGCTCAAATAAAATAACAGAATAGATGAGGGGCATAGGCATGAAAGACTGCAGTGTGTGTGTGGTTTGGGAAATAATTTCCTGGGCTACTCTAAACTCAGATGTGTTCAATAGAACACCAGTATGCACACAAAGTTGGATTTCCTCCAGAAGAACACAAGTATAAGTAAAACAAGATATGAACGCCTGATTTTTTCAGAATTAAGGGAAACGTGATCTTGAATCTTCCCACTCATTAGCTGTCAAAAAAGCATACATGATTTGTGGTTGGTAAATAAGCAACACCTGGCTTACCCTGGATAAATAGGATAGATGCTGCTTCTAGGGATAAACAAAAACGAGACCAAGAAATTTCAGTAACAGTTGTTCATTCTCTACTAACAGTCATTCCTTATCCGATTAGAACATAAGCAATTTGAAGGCATGCTTATATGCAGCATAAATGCACATGTGCACTGGACAACCAGTGCCAAGAGGCTGGTAGCTATTATATTATCAATAGACAGTACACTGTCCCTAAGCTTTCAAACTGCTAAAAGCAGGTATTCACGTTGAGGTAGCAGAGCTTAAGAATCTGTAGTATAAATACACAAAGTCTGAAAAACTTGTGTCTTCTGAGAGTGTCCTATTTATAGAATCCTTGTCAACAGGACTTTGAGGTAATGTAAAATATTCAACAGAGGACAAGATGACAGCTGTCCTAGAGAGCTGCATTTACTAAAATCACCATGTATTAGTAATTTGTCTTTTGAGATCCAAAATTCTCCACTCTAAATGTTGCCGATGACAGAACAGTTCCATCCTACAAGTTTTTTTTTAAGAAGTCTTCCACATAAAACCGCTTAAGAGAGTATAAATTAATTTGCTGTTGCTCTTTAAAGTATGATTAAGTAGTCTACAATACAGGAAATGAGAGTGATACAGCTATAGGCTGCTGCAGGGTTACCCCACTCACATTCCAGTACCTCAACCTGGGAGCAAGCCTTTTGCTTTTTCAGATAGACACACAAGTTTCTTTGAAGAAAACTGGCTGGGGAGTCATTCCAAAGGCATCTGGTATCTTTGGTTCCTCTGTTTAGTAACCAGGTTTCAAGTCAGGGTAAGGCAATCTGCATTTAAGAATAACATGAACGAGGAAGTACCTCAGGGATTAGTTAGGATCTGGGAGAAGACTCCTCTCAATGGAGAAAGTTGGGAGACATTTCTTACCTGTAAATTTATGTTAGTAACGACAGTAGACTGAAGCCTCCAATATTAGAGCCCAGTGGGAATACTAGTCTTCAAATCTGGCTCTCAGTAACAACCAGCAAAGCCAGGCTTAGGAACAGTTTCTGAAAGTATACTGAGACTACATAAAGTCAAAAATTCAGGTCAGAAGAAGTTGCAAAACAGTGGAAAGTCCAAGTCTGCAAATTAGAATTTCAGGAACAAACCAAAAAAGCTTACTGCTTCACAGGCATTTCTCAAGCTTCTGCTTTTTTTTTATTATTATTTTCCTCCCTCCACCTACTCTGGCTTATCATACTGACTGAAGCTAGTGTTAGAACTTTAAATACAGAACAGAACTTTATTCAAACATCCCCAACCATCTTCCAAGGCCAGAATTTCATGACACAATTATTCTGAGGACAGTAGAGAGATCATTCTTTTAAGAAAAGCAGTCCACTCTGACATTGGTCAGTAGATTTGTGGCCAGGTCAACTTTTACTTTGCCCAAAGTAACTCAATTTATGTCAGAACTACTGGGGGGCTCTGGACCTAATGGGTCTATTTGCTCATCAGGAACAGCTGGCTATATTCCCATTTCTCCTTTCAGACCTCTGAATTAAGAGTTCTATCAAACACAACATTAGCCCAGAAGGTATACTTCGCATATGTCTGGCTGAGATGGAGTTAATTTTCCCCACGGCAGCTCTCATAGTGCTGGGCTTTGTATTGCTGGCTAGAAAGGTCCTGATTACACACCAGGGCTTTGGCTATTGCTGAGCAGTGCTCACACAGCATCAAGGCTGTCTCTCCAGCATTCTCCCCTCAGCAGTAGGTGGGCAAGATCTTGAGAGGGGACACACCCAGGACTGCTGACCAAAGGGATATTCCATACTGTATGACAGCTGCTCAGCAATAAAGCTAAGAGAAAGGACAGGGGGGTGGGGGGGACATTAATTACTGCTACGTTTGGTACTGAAGCTCTCCTCCCTGGGAAGTGGCTGGACATTGCCTGTTGATGGGAAGTAGAGAATAAATCATTTGTTTTCCTTTGCTTCCATGTGCGGCTCTTGCTTTTGCTTTTATTAAACTGCCTTTATCTTGAACCACAAGTTTTTTCCATCTTATTTTCTCCCCTCACCCTGTCCTGCTGAGGAGGGGAGCGATAGGGAGGCTTGGTGGGCACCTGGCACTCAGACATGGTCAACCCACCACAAGTACCACATATTAAAACAGGACCAAAATTTTAGATTAGTTTAGAGCATGGGAAGAATAAGTTTGCGTTGCTTAGAATATATCATGAAGACATATCCTTCAGTCTACTCAGGCACTCAGTATTACTTGATTGTAATTTAATAGTTCATACTGAATGTTGTTAGGCACTAAAGTATAACAGAATATAAACAAAACAGTTGAAGTGTTTTCTAAATAGACTACAAGCTGTTTAGTTTAAATTAGTCCAATTAAAGAAAGTTTTAATATACTGATATAGAAGTCACATACGCAAGAAATATGATAGCTCTTAACACTAGTTGCCATCAAACAAGCTTACTGGATCAAATTGACTCTCCAGTTTTTTGGCATTTTACTATAGAATTACATTAACTGATTGATATCAAACAAAAACAATTTTTGATGTATCATTTTATTATGTTCATAATGTGAACTAGGTTAACTGCTACTCAGGTACTACTAAAACCGTAAACTGATAAATTACATTGTAGGGATTATCAGATTTCATAAGAGATCTAATACAGGTGGTGTGATGAGCAGGTACACATCCCACCACTAAGCAGCAGGTTGTCTGGCAGACACTCCTCAGCTTAAACAACTATAATCATCTCTACTTCGAAGCAAGTGTGTTTCAGAGGAAAAGTTCAAAGGATGTTTAATTCCAAGAGCGATAATCCTGAAACTGTCTCTTTTATTCTGAGACCTGCAGGAAAGACCTTCTTGACAGATCAAGTCAATTGACCTTTTCCAGAAACCTCTTGCACATTTACATAAATCTCACAAGAGAAAATGTCAGAGATGTGAAAACTGTAAGTCTATATTTGCTGAACATTGGTGATAGGAATACAAACTCAGTTTTCAAGTTTATAAAGGAGTATCTATTGCAATAACATTGACAAAGTAATTGCCATAACAAATTATTTGTATTTATAGTTTTCATGTAACTAGAACATATACACAAACTTTCTCTAAAGGATACTGACCCTAATCACAGACATGTATTTAAAATCAAAATCATATAGTTCATAAAACAACCATCTCACAGAATGTTTTTGAGAGTTTATTTCATAAGTATAAACAATGGCATTCTAACACTGTTTTCTTTTGCAGACAGACATAGGGAGAAACATCAATTTAACTGTACGCTGGTTTATTAATGATAAAAATCCATATGTTCCTTACAGTTTACAGTTTCTGAAATCATAAAAACAGAAAAACCACAACTGTAGCCAGTCCTTTGTAGCTTTTCACATTACTTAGTAAGGTTACACTAAAAAAGGAATTCTCCTTTAGATTACATACTTTAGCAAAACCTGTATACTTCCTTGGAAAAGAGTATCACTGTCATAGTGACATTTGGTTTACTGAACAGAGAAAATAAGAGAAAGAAAAGAAGTTCAATCAAAGCTACTATTCAGTACAAGGATTAAAAATAAAGGAAAAGAATACACTGGTTATTGCCTTGCCTCCACCAGCCCTACTGTGAAATTTTCATATCCTTTTAAAGATGTATCCGGCACTCTATAAAAGAAAAACACACAAATACAAGAAAAAAGTACTCACACTGTTTGGGTGTTGAATGGCAGCTTCGTGTTGCAGTCTAACCCGCTGTGGCATCATCACATCATCCTGGAATAAATAGCACACTGTTACTGGACATAAAAAGGGTCACAGTACAGTACTCTGCCACACATTAGAATATGCTGCTAAATTACCATCATTTTACTGGCTTGCAGTCAGAAATACAAATGGAACAAGTATTGAGAGACTTTACACTTTTAGTGGATTAAACTCAATCCTGTTCAAATTGGCAGTGATCAAAACTGCTATGTGACAAGTGCTTTATGATCTCAACGTATATCTTATGGGCACCCACACATTTTACATTTCTAAGGAAATTCACCAACTCTTTAACAACTCTAATAGCAGTACTGGCAGTACGCATGGACAAGGAACTAACCTTGATTAAAAGCATGAGATTTGAGACATTCTAGCAAAATGAGGAAATGTTCTTTGTAGTCTGGCTGTACCTTGTTTGATAAGGAAAAGCATTCAATCTTTAAATCTACTCATATGTCATATTTCATAAGCACAAAAAGTAGTATTTGTGAAATGACAAAATTCTAAGAAAAAAAAAGGAAAAAGAGAAAAAAAAAGAAAAAAACCCCACCACACACATAAAATGCATCAGCATGGATAGTGGCTTTAAAACACACCACCTGGATTTAAATTTGATGTTAGTACTTCTTTCACTTGTAGCATAAAGGTCTATTTTGTTTACATACAAAAATACAGGTTACCTTGTGAAGAGTTAATAACCTTGCTATCCTTCCTTGAACAGATAGGAGATACTCCTTTCAAAATTTTATTATTTCCTGTTCAAAGTTATATCCCTTCTACACTATGGTTTTACAGTCTATTAAAATGCCCAACTGTAGCACAAAATTTCTTCCCTAAATATAGTCTCCTGAGGTTTCTACCTATATTCTTTTCCATTTTGGTGCCTTATTTCTTCCCTTTTAAAGGATCAGTTCAGTCTTTCTTAGATGCTGGTTAAAGCTAACACAGTCTATTTCTTTTCAGAGTATTTCCAAATGACTCTACCTTATCAGGCAAACATAATTCAAAGGAGCCCTGAATTCCTGTTCTACATCCATTCTTGTAACAGTTACCCACATTTAAATAATTCTAAGGAGATTCCTACTAAAGCCAAAAAAACAAATATTGAATTTCCAGCTTTCTCATTGAAACTTTACATCAAACTAATAGAAACAAAAAATATATTGGTGTTTAAATATCTAGAGCTAAGAGGGCTGAATGACCTTGATATAAAGGCGACATTATAGTTTCATCAAAAACAATGCGAGGATGAAAAAGTTTTAGAAGCACATCGAACTATTTAATACAATTCAAGGTTAAATATAAAACAAATGAATAATAAAACTGACTCTTATGACATGCAAGTTTAGAAAAGATGGAAGGAATAAATTATAAAAAACATTTTTCTGTATTTTGTATTTAGGATATATTTAGTAATAAGCATAAGAGATGTTACCATTTTGCAACATCAATAGAACAGAAAAAACCCTTCTGATTTCTCAACCTCTGTACATCAGTTACTTCAAAACTACAATGATATTATTTACCATCTAATTCACTTTATAATCAGAATTCAGGTCCTGTACGAAGCAAATGTTCCAATAAAACTTTTACCCTATTTCCAAGAGGAACCATTATCCTATTTCTTTGTGCTAAATACAGGGCTGATTTTCGTAAATTAAAACCTGGTTTTCATATAAGCAATAGGAAATATATTTTAACTGAGCTTTGTTCACTCCTTTATGAATTACTCAGGATTCTTAGATGTCTTCTTGTTAAATCCCCTAAAAAATGTGAATGCAAAAGAAATCCATCAAAAAGCAAGGAATTTCACTGCTTAGAACAATGCTACTATTATCCCTTACAATACACAACATATGCTCTTGTGCTAAAAGATTCCACTGTTTATGATTCTGCACAATAGAGATAAATTTAACAGAACTCATGTTAAAATTTACTCATGATAAATCTAACAGAACTCCACAAAGATGAAAAATAATCTACTCAATTTAAAAAGGTTAAAGCAGCATGGAAGGTATTCAAACCAAATTCCAATACCCTATTCACCAAAGAGATCAATGTTATGTTTTTATAAGCAGACAACTTGACAGGAAAGGTCTAGTTCTCCATAACAAAACACCAGGTCATTTTGATGCTACTGGCAAAACTAACACGGCTACAGATTTGGGTCTTAGGCTATCATCAAGATCATCAGTGTTGTGTAAAATCCAGCTGAAGAGGGGGTACTATAAACACAAAAACTTCAAAATGGCTTTTTTTTTTTATTTTTTTTTTATTAATACAGCTTTGTTCTCTAATGCTGGAAAACTCTGTGAACTCTTACCCTGAATGACCTTTAGAATTTTTTCTTTAAATAATTTTGCCTTTTTTTAGTTAACAGTCTTACACATATGATGCACTGCTGTATAGTTCTGAGAGAAAGAGCAAGAAAGAAAAAAAAAACCCACAACATAGTAATTTAAGACATAATCCCAAATAAAATAATAAAGCAATTGGCAATGAGGAAGAACAGCACAAAATACAAATCATATCCCAGACAAAACTGAGTCACATCAGTCATTTAGCTTTTTAGAGTCAGATAGGGCAACAACAGAAGAAAGCTAACTGCAACATCCAGCTTCAACGCTTTACATATTCTTTACTATTGATGACTGGGCAGGTAACCATAAAGCGGAAAACAAAAAATATTTACACAGAAATAATATTAAATAATGTGTTTTTATTCTAGACCAGTGTTTAAAAACCAAATTAAATTCTAATGAGTAAAACTAAAAAGATTATACCACAAAATAAGAGCACTTCAAAAAATTTTCAACTTCATAGGCCACTGATAGGAGCGAGACGCCCAGCCACGCACTGTACCAGTAACAGTTTATGGAGTTCAGGCACTATAGTATTAGACAACTAAGATGTTAAAGTATTTTATCCAGTTGTACCTTATATAATCACAAATTTTCTATCAAAACAGTTGTATTCATGATATTTAATTCAGCAGCTGTGTTGCCAGACTTTGGTTTCTACAGTCAACAGAGTTTGGTCATCTTTTTTGGTTTAAAACTGAAAACAAAACCTCAGTAATTAGACAAATACTTTCCAAATTAGTTTTCACTCATGTCGCGTCAGACCAAACAAAAAGTACACATCTGAATGCAGCTGCTACATGAAAAAGGGAAGTATATTTAGTTTGTTTCTGTCTCCTAGGTGCAAGGAGGCAAGATAACAAGGCTAGCAGTGAATTACACTGATTACATAATTTTAAAAAACAGAAGTTTAGCAGAAGTTTCCACTGAAATTCAGTTTTCCCTGTTAACATGTCAGTCTCTGATGGTTGTCTTCTAGCAGATATAAGGCAGACAGGATGAAGAGAGATTTCCCCCACTGAAAGAATGGACGAAGGAACAGATTTAAAGTAAATGCTAGGTGAATGTGTGCCTTCACTAAGCATATACATGCAATAGGATAGCTAAATAAAAAAGAACCTGTAAGTAAATCTGTTTTCACGTGACCCCACCCACCAAACTTAGTAGAAAAATTAAGAAAAATCTCAGGTAATAGCTGGGTTTACTGTCATGTAAATATGTACATACATACAATGCAAGCAAAGCCAAACAAACAGGTAAACATAAATAGAAACCTACTTTAGGCACTCAAAATAACCCAGAATTTATAGGAATTTTGTTGATTACAAACGTTTCCTGTTCTGCAGTGTCCATTCTGAGTAGGAAAACAATTTGCTGAAAGATGGGAGAATGAAAAGGACTTTATTTCATATGAAAAGCCAGCAGGGATTTCTAAACAAGCCCAGATGTGCTTCTGCCAGTGGGGGGCCGTGATCTCCATCACCTTTCAGTCCGACAGGCATTCTGCCTGCTTGTGTTCCTATCAAATATATCCCTTTTGCAGAAAGCTGGCTTGTTCCTGTCAAGTTCCACACCACGTAAAGATGCTGCCAAATCAGAAAAGCTAGTTATACAACTATCAGCTGGGCTGTCTTCCTTCCAACCTGAGGCACCATTCTTTATAAAACCACACACAATTTATACTGAGATAATTGTTTTGTTTCCCTTTACTCATATGTTTAGCTGAAGAAAAGGAAAACTAAATCAATAGACAGAGCTTAAGAATATTACTCAAAGATGTTGTTGTTCCAGTATATGTTTCTTAAATCAGTTTGGATAAATTCAAATGACAAGCATTCACTGGCCTCTTCAACCAGGATGTCTGGACCACACTGAACTCCACAGTGATAACTTCATGGTTTTCCCTGAAAAGTGGGGGGTTTTGCACTTCAGAAAGTAAAACAAAACAGACAACTCAATGTACAATACACATCCACTTTTTAAAACCAAGGACAAGTTCACATAAAACAACACAGTAATTATAGCTCAGTAGTGAAGTGCTTTCTTAAGCTGACATTACAGACTCAGCATCACATGCTTTTCCAAATTCTTTTGTATTTGGCTGCTAAAAAAAAAAAAAAAAAGAGCTCACACACTCCATCCTCACAATAATAGCACTTTCTTTCTACTGCAGCTATTACACATAAAATACAACCGGTAGCAACACCAGGAGGAATGTTTGACTTGCTGAGAAACAATATGGCATCTCTAAATTCTTTCAATCCATCAAATGGGCATCCATTTGATACTGCACCTGCTCAGACTATAGTAAAAATCTTTCTTTGCTGTTCTTCAGTTCAACTTCTTGAATCAGGGAAGTAAAAGGCCTGGGACCACCAAAAACTGGCCTGTCAACAGCACAACCAAAGCAAATATGCTGACCCTAGGCAATTTTCCAGAAGGCAGGTTTTTAAAGAAGCCCCACGCTATCAAACACATTAGAATCATGCACTCTAATGGCCACACACAAGTCATCTCAGCAGAATGCACCCTAATGATCTGTCAGTACTTGCAAGACCTTAGGGAAAAAAATACTACTTTTCTGTTTCTACTTCTGAACTAAACTGAGAAAGAGGGCGACAAGAAAGAAAACACTTCATGGTTTATGAAAGCTGACTTTATTTAGCACCTTTCTTTTCTTGAGCATGGCAACGAAAAGGTCTACGTAGGGGGATATACATGGTGTTTCCATGTGCCTGAACGACTAGTACCTTCCATTAATATAAAATTAGTTCTAATATTTTTATGGAATCTTTCAATTCAGCATCATTATTAATTGATCAGGAAATCTTTGCTGCTGAAGGAGCTCCCATCTTGGCGCATTTGTTCAGCAAAGACAGCTATGTGTCTTTCCATATCTAGCTTTTCTGTAGTCACTGGAGATCACCTTGCATCCTTCTCACAGATCACTGAGAAAAAAACGTGTGTGTCTACAGGCAAGGAAAGCAAGTAACTCACACAGTGTTCAACAGCAAAGTCAGTAAACTCACACAAGAGCAAAATCCTCACTGTCAGTTCCAAACACCCACTTTAGCTAATAAACACATGAAAGTATATATAGGGAGAGATTATGACAACTAAATTCTGAAGGTTTGCTTCTTCATTTATGAAACAGAAAAGTAACATTTCACATTTCAAATCTGTTTTTAATAAGTGCATTTTTACATAATAATAAAACCAATTATTTTTTTGGTGCTCATTAGTGATTCAGAAACATGCACAACTCTTCTGGACAGAAGGGGATTCTGGTAATGGAGTTCATCACTACATCCACTTACCTGCTATTTGAGTAACAGCTTACTTCAGTTTTTAAATCAGAGGATCAAATTTCCAAGAAATAGTATGTTAAAACAACATCAGAAAGGAAATGCACAAAGTCTGATCACTGCTTCATTTCTTAAGCTATACAGATGTTTATTTGAAAGTAAGGAAGAACATTTCAAAAGTTTACTAGTGCCTGTAGAGTAATGTAATGGCAACTAACAAGAAACCCATCTTTCCAAACCCAGCAAGTTATGGGGACTGTAAAAACAAGCAGCTATGTTTACAGGTGAAAGCTAACTTGTTCCTGAAACATCTACTGAGTCTGGCTAGCTAAGGTCCAACCACCTTCTTTCAAGACCTTTATGAATACCCTCCCTCAATGAAGTGGTTTTGAACTTGAAACTCAAGAAAAGCATGCAATTTCATAGCAATTAAGAATTAACATTCCCAACTTAAATCATACAAGCAAATCTCGCAAGCGGAAAAGCACAGGTCAGCAGCTGCCAATTCAAACATGGGAATGCCAATTCTGGTGGTCCACCCTCACTTTTGGTGAATAAAACTTCACGGCTTCAACTATTAGCAAGCAGTGACACTGTGTTAACATGGTTTAGAGTGACATCTTTGAACTAAGAATCTCAGAAATAGTGATACATAGCCAATACAGCCTCTCAAAAGACTAAAACAAGTGTGTAAAGGCCTCAAGTGAATATGGCTGGGTTTGAAATATTGCAAGTCAAAAAAGGACACATTTTTATATTTCTTTTTTAACAGTCAGGAATGCTCCAACCACACATTGATTAAACCTGAAATAATGGGAAACCACACAGATTATTAGGATGAAATGAAAGCCTGTTTCTTTTTAAAGAAGTAATACAGTTTTATACAAGTGTAGGCACGTTTAAGTGAATGTCAATGAAAAAAGCAGTTCAAAGCAGAAAACAGGATTTTTAGTGTAAGAGTTCTGCTGTGCTACAACTGGGTAAATGATTCTAGCAAAGATGGTAACCACTCCAGAGAAATGACAAACTAAGGTTACAATAAAATGCAACTGGTAGATAAAGTCATAACTGCAGACAATCTGAAGAAGAGTAAAGCTAATAGTGAAATGTATTTGCATAATTAGTTCATTCTATTGTCATTTTGACTGAGATTTCCTGGTGGGAAAAATGCCTCAGAAGCTTAGAGGTGAAATCTGTAACAACCACCACAGCAAAAAAACTCCACAACAGCTATTAGTCAAACAGCTGCCACTTCATACTAGAATAGGCTGATCAAATTCTGACAGTTCTGAGCTCTGTAACCTTTTTTTCCACATTTCTTCCCAATTTGTTGTCCTCACAAATCTGTGTTGAGAGACATAACACAAGCAGCTTGACTCCAGCTGGAATGGCAAGCAAAACAGTCTCTCTGGAGCCAGTACTTCCAAAGATGCTCCCAAATATGGTCGCACATTCATTTCACTCAAAGAAGTGAAATTAATGTACAAGGAGCCAGGATGCATTTCTTCACCTATATGAAATGTATACAAACTACTGACCCAGCCCATTTCTCTCAATATCCACCTATAGCAAACCTGAAATTGTGGCTGCATTTCTGAAGGTCGATTCCCTGGCACTAGTGCAGCACATTCCAAAAGGCTGATATCAACATTCCTTCCTAGAGAGCTTGCTATTGGATTGGTGACTGAAATGAAGAAGGTAGGTGGTGTGCAGAAGCAGACTTGTTAAACAGCTGGTAACATCTGTGTTTCAGCTATTAACACGCATTTACTAACTACAGCCAAAATATTGAGCAATTTTTAGACTTGTAACAGTTTCCACATTCATTTTATTTCCTCCAAACGGTTTTTAGCAAAATATGGTAATAATAATGAGAGATAGAAAATACATTTAAGTAACACCAATCATTTAATATTTCTTCTGTATCAAAATTAGGCTTCTGATAATTCTGAATGCCTTCTATTTTGAAGCATCTAGCTGAACAGCAAGGAATAGAAAATCTTGGTAGTCTCTTCCAAGCTTATCCATACTGTAAGTCATAAAATTCTCAAATCACTTTGTGTAGGTCTCAGTTAGATTAAATATAAACTTATGGTAATGATAATATTGCAGAAATCCAAAATCATCACCTGTTACATTCCTTAATAGCTGTAATTTGTTTCCCTGGTGTTTTCTTACCCTGCACAGCTAGTCAGCAAATAGAAACAACACAGCATCATGAAGATGCACTCTATATAAACACCATAAGGTAAATAACAAATCAAGAATTCTGAAGAGGTTGCTATAAAAATATTAATTAATTTTATTTAAATACTTCTATTTTCTAGTTTACTGCTAGTGATTTACAAACAGCTAGATCTATCTAGATTGAAAAGAAAGACTAAGCCAAAATTTACCTCAGTAAATGATTCTATACAGATTCGAGACAGAAGATACGAAGCTCCATGGCACAAGAGAACAGTAGGTTAACTTCTCACTCATACGTGGACTCACATAACTTCAGTCAACATAAGTATGTACATAACTCATCCTATGTACTCCCTAGAATACCCCATACAATGTGGTATCCGTGAAAGCCTGCAATGCCTGAACTTTGCAAATCGTAAGTAAGATTTGATTTTTTTCATTTTAGATATAGAAACAGCCTCACTGACCCACAATACAGGAGACTTAAATCCATGGAATCATTCATATAAATTAAATGGCACTTGGATTTCTGTCTACCTGAAGTAAAGCAAAAAGAACTGGATCGCGAGTTCATTCATCTCAACAAAACTGGCATCACTCCAGTTACTTCATGGCATAATTTATAATGTCCCTATACTCTTTCAAAATCTGGTGACTCAGGTGATCAAGAACAGAGCAGCAGATTTTGTGTTCACACTTCCTCAGAATAATTTGTTTACGAAACAGACACTGACACTCAGTGCTGGATATGAAATACTTATTTTTTGATGTACGACAATCTGACATTTCCAAACACCATTAATTCATATATGTGATTGTGAGTTGTGTGTATTCAACAATGTTCAAAATTTTGTTTCTGAAATACCCATATATATCCATACGTATCAGATACTGCATTTCAAAGCTTCACCCTTCATAAACTTACATACAAAGATTTACTTGAAATATACTCCGTAAAACAAACAAAACCCCCAAACCAACAAACTGTTAAGGGGAAATGAGGATAAAGTCAAATAAACTCATTTAAAAAGGCACACTGTGTTGCTAATACAGTAATAACGTAATAAAAGCAAGAATAAAGGCCAGGAAAGCCACCTGCAAAACTTAATTTCTTAAATGGTATGACAAGAAATTTCTACTGCACTTCCTTGGGTCAGAAGAAATATACCAGCACTTAACTGAGTCTTGCAACAGTACACTGATTAATTCACAAAATTTTAACAGACAAAATGAAAAAAATCCTTCTATCTAGTTATCTCATAAATGGAGTTTGCAAACTGAAAGATTACCCAAATTAAAACCTGTGTGCTTATAAGGCTGTAGTTTACATCCCTGCTCTCATTACACTTTCTAATAAGCACAGACAATCATAACATTAAATTGAATCCTACCTGAAAACCTACACTTTTCAGCAGCCAGTTCATCCTAGTACTACACTAAACCATAGTTCAGAGGAAAGAATCAATCTTCAGGTGAAATTACACCAGATCAGTGAGCCTTAAAGGTCCTGCTCTTCTTGCCTGATCCTAGCCACATGGCACCACTCCTCAGATCAGCTATGCACATTTGTGAAACCCTTCACTGCATATTAAGCTGCATAAAGTCAGATAGTTATCTGTGGGTTAGTGAGCTGAGTGGGTTCACAGAAGGTATCCAACAAAGGACAGAAAAAAAAATTCAAGATGGAGGGTGAGACCTCTCCTATTTTGCATCAAAAAGCCAGTAGATTAGCTCTTAGTTTCTCATCAATATAATTTTCTGAAGAATGTGGGAAAGAAAAATCCTGAAAACACCTAAATACCACCCTCGCCCAACCCTGCTCACAACAGCATGTGAAATCCAATAGGATCATAGAATGGTGTAAGGCTGTAGGCTTTCTACTGGTTGGAAGACAACTTTATGGCTATAAATAGTAATCAGCATGTTTAACACCCAAACACCTTTAAACAGCTTGTCTTTAAGGCAAACCAACAACTACAGTAAAAACAAAACAATTTTATCGACAAAACTAAGTTAGATAAAATGCATTAACTTACTGAATCCAGAAAGCAGAGATAGGTTCCTGAGCTCTGAATTACTGCCTGATTTTTAGCAAATCCAACTGTTGAAAAAATAAAGATAAAATTATGCAGTAGCTCTTACTGTTTGTGTTTTGTTGT
>JAVJGI010000001.1:115440363-115455960 GCA_035590275.1 Ibycter americanus
CCCGGCGGGCGGAACAACCATAGATGAGGCGGCTGGCAGGGCCGGAAGCGCCGCCGCCGCGTGGCACGACAGTCTAGGGCAGCGGGGAGCAGTGAGGCGCTGAGGAGAGGGCGCGCGGGCGGGACGAGGCGCGCTTATGGGGCGCCCCTGGCACCGAGGCGCTCCCGTCGGGATAAAGGGCCAGGCCGTCCCTCTGTCCCGACAGGGGTGCCTCGGCCGCAGGTTGTTGTGTGGCCGTGCGAAATCATTGCGCAGCGCAGGGTGCACAGTATCACCTCTGGCACTCCCCGGCCTGGCTCGGGCTGTGCTGCTCAGGCCCTGACCAGGCTGAGGGCCCTGAGGGCACTGATTTCTGAAATACATGGTGCCTGCAGTTTCCTGCTCGTTCTCTAATTCTATTTTTTAGTTGTATGTCTCCAGTCGGCACTTTCCTTCATCAAGACTGGTCTGTTCAGTGCTACCAGTGCCTTTTCTTGGTTTTTTAATAACCTTTAAAAATGAGATAATATTTGTTGGTGGCAATGATACCATTATTGATCATTTACTTACTGAAACTATGCTTGTGCAACCACTTACTCCCTTGAAAGTTCACAACTAAAAGGGATTGCAAGACCAGACCCTATACAAAACCTATTCAGAATTTTTAAAATTTGCACAAAGCAATCTTTGTTGAGCAAAATCCTGAGATTATCCCTTGTTTATCTGAAGAGCCTGTTAAACAGCTAGACAATTCAAGGAGCGAACAGAGCAGAGTTATCTTAAAATGTTCATTGGCACACAAATCTGAGAGCTGAGGAGGTGAGGAAGACAGCCAAGCAGTAATTCACCCTCAGAATCTATTTCAAATTATCAACACAGCTTCTCTCCATCCAGCCCGAGTTTAATCTCTCTGTGAACAGCACTGCTAAATATGATCATTTCTTTTTCTGGCAACAAAAGCTGCTAGCACTTTTATGTTGCCTGCATGCCTTCCTTTATCTAAGAAAGTGTAGCTGAGTATTGCTTTACTCATGCTGAACCAAACAAAAGTCCTAGTCAGGGACCAGCGCCTCATTATGCGAAGCAGTGCACAAAATGCGGAGCAACCCCCTTGCTTCCTTCCCCAAGGAAAATAGAGAACCAATCAAAACCACCAGAAATGTTCTCTAGGTTATATTCTGCAGCTGACCACAGAGGGTAATTAAATACAAACATCTCCTTAAAATGCGATTTTCATTTGGGGGGAATTTGGGCAGACTTTTGAAGGCCCACAAGCATGCAAGAACAATCCAGTGGGATTTTCAGTGCAACCTAGGCATCTAACTCCATCATAAGAGTCATTACCTACCGGCTTTTGAAAATCTAGCAGGCATTTCTGTGTTCTTGGGCAACTAAATAGTTTTCAAAATATAGTCCATCATTCCAGTGCCTATTCCTCTTTTATGTGGGTCAGAATGAAAAGCAACCTCCTAATGGAAGACATGACAAACTCAGTTAGAAGCAAGCAAAAGCAGTTTGCTCCTAGTTGTGCTTCTAGTCGCTCTACTTAAACATTTTTCAGAATGCTAGGTAAAAGCACACAAAGCAGTTCTTATAGCCAAAAGCATTACAGAACCAGAGACATTTCTCATCACACTAGTTTTTAGCTTTTATTTCTGATAAAACAATCTCTTGGTCATTACTGTGAACCTAAAACTTGCAAATTCTGGAGGCTTTAGCTATCAAATGAAATTTTCCTCATCTTCATGGAAAGACATAGTATCTAGAAAGTTGGTTTGCTTTCTTTACGTTTAGCTCATTTAAAAAATGACACAGACTAATTACATTAAGGACAACTTAGACCTATTAATTTGTGAGGACAGATCTCAACCGATTTCACTGGGACTTAAAAAAAAAAAAGATAGAAAAGGAATGTTTATGTAGGGTATCCCTAGGGTTATTTAGGCCAAGTAGTCTTGGGTCTAGTTTCTTTTTGAAAAGGTCAGACTAACTGAGAGGGTAAAAGAGTATCCTTACTACAAATCTGTCGTTGCTGTGGTGGAGCATGTGGGCATGCTACAACTTAATGTAGTTGTATCTTTGTTGGAAAGACACAATGAGTGAGTGTAGAGTTTCTTGTAACACAGTTGTAGCTGAATTTACAAGCTTCAGTACTAAAGTACTTCCAGAACACACCATGTTGAAAGGATCATTCAACAGAGTAGGTAAAATATTCAGCTTAGAGCTAGTTTTGAAACCACTTCTATTCAAAGAATGCTTTGAGCTTCTAAAAGTGCTGTTATTTTCATGAAATGTCACAGCTGAGTAGCAAAAAAAAAAAGAGGGATGCAATATTTCTCATTAAAGTACTATAGGGCAGAATGGGACTTCAGAAGCTCATCTAGTAGTCCTGCCATCCTGAGACAGGATCAACTTTGTCATTACTGACAAATGTCTACTAGCCAGTTCTCAAAGGCCGTCCTCCAACAATGGAGGCTTCATAACATCCTCAGACAGTTTCTTGCAGTCCTTCCTATCTTCACCCTTGGAAAAAAATTCTTAATATTTAACCTAGATCTTGCTGTGATTTCCAAGCCCCCTCAAATTTGGCAGGCTAAGATTTTTCCCCCTAGCGAAGAGATCCAGACATCTGTCATCTCCTCAGTTTTAGAGCTGTTGAGCCTGAGCCTATTGCATAAAACTTTTCTCTTTTATACAGAAGCTTCTTACTATCTCTCTCCCTCTACAGACTGAAGTCTCCAGCTCCCAAGGTACGCTCCTCAGTTTGAGTCCTCTGTTCATAACAGGAGTTTAAATATTGTCCCTAGGCAAAAATTATCTTCCTACCTTAGCTGATTCAGCACTTTGACCACATTTTAGGCCAGATGTGAAAAGTTTTACTGGACTATTTAAAAAACAAAAAAAACCCAAACGAACCAAAACCCCAAACCACACAAACACCCACAACCAAAACCTTAGCACCCTATCCTGCTTTTTTGCAGGCATTAAAAAAAAAACCCACCAAACTAACTTCATAATCAAACACACTCAGTCAATACAAACAAAGAGGCCAGTAACCTGCCAAAGATAAGACTAGAATCTCTTGCAAAGGACACAGCCCAACATCCTTAAGCTTGTCTCTCTGCCCTAAGAGGCTCCCTCAGCCCCCTCCTTAAGGGGTCCTCTGATAGCCCTCTCCCCAGTGTTTTTATCCCCTGCAGCTGTGTGCCTTCTCAGCTGCTTTCTTGCTAATGCCTATGTTAACCCATTCTTTGCCTGAGAGGGCTTGCAAACTCCAGCCCAAATCTGTTATTCCTTATTCACCCTGCATACAAAAAAGAAGTCATTCCCTTCCTCTCCACAGCCATGATTTACGTATTTGCAAGCTGTTGTTACGTTTCCCTCCCATCCTGCTCTCTTGTTTAGGTTATGTGCATCTGATTCATTCAGTCCTTCCTCACTGGTCATGCCTTAGACCTCTGTTTGTTCTCATGGCTCTCTTCTGGACTCTGGGCGCTTTGCATCTCCGTTGGAGAATGAGACCCAGCACCAGACACAGTGGTCCCGCTGGGGCTGTACCAGTGCTGGGCAGAGCAGGATTACTTCCCATGTCTTGCAAGCCATGCTCCTGTTTGCACAGCTTAGTGCAGTGTTTGCCTTTTTCACAATGGCTTGACACTGTTGACTCCTAATCAGCTTGTGATCTATTATATCCCCTAGATCTTTTTCTGCATGAGGGAAACAGTATTTTAGCAGTTTTATTCCAGTCAGCCACATGAGAAGAAAATGAGTGAAGTAGTGTGAGTGAGATTATCTGCTTTGTGCTTCAATACCAGAATTGTTTACTGGTTTCCAATTAGTTACATGTGTACACCCCGTTAAGGGAGTTGCACAAGTGTTGCTAATGCCTTCCTTTGGCCTTCAGAGCCTTTATTACTAGTGGGGACTAGTACCTAAGAGTTATTTGGGCCAATTTCCCTGTGTACTCAAGACTTCAAATGTTCAGCTGAAGTTGCAGGACTAATTGCCCTGAAGAAAACCTCTTAAAATTTAGACACGTTGAGTTTGAATAACCTCCCTGAAAAATGCTGTTGCTCATTAGAGAAGAAGTCTTGTGTGATGTTTCTCTCTTCGAAACATTAGCTGTCGTTATAAAGGATGTTGCTGTTGCTTGTTTCTTTTTTTAAAATGAGTCAATCTGAAGAAGCCCGGGCTTGTTTTTATGAGTTAGCTAATGTCACAAACATTCTCTTAACAGGAGTACTGGACTTAGGTGCCTTTGTGGGTAAACTAGAAAGGTCCTGTTCGTTTCAGTACCGGTCCACACCTCCAAACATATGCTCTTCTTGACACCACCAGTAATCCCACTCCCTGTGCACTTTCATTTCATGTCCTTTCATCAGTCTGCTGGGCTGTATTGCAGTTTTGTGCAGGTTTCCTGTTCTGCTTGAGCCGTTCGTAGCTGCTCTAGTTCAGGCCGTTGAGTATACCTTTATGTTCAGTGTGGTTTTGTGGCATTAAGACTGCAGAAGGTAAGGTAGTGGCAAGGGAGCGGGACAGTTGTTCCACAGAACTGAACAATATCAGTGCAGGTTTTTCTTTGCCTAGGGCTTCAATAATTGAGCAATCTTTTGCCAAGTTAGACTTTTATTTGGCAATCTTTTCTTAAAGGATTTTTTCTGTATAATGCTGTATTTTAAAAATACAATAAAAGAATCAATGGTACTTTTTAGCTGGTGGCATCTGCTGGAGAATCCAGTGATAGGCAATTGATTGTGGTCTAACCACCTTGGTTAATACAGTTTGGTTTTGTTATTAAGTAACTCATCTGAAACCCAGTAAGGTTATAATGGTATTTTCCTTACTTACCCCAAAAGCTTTAGAAGTAAGTTATTTGGAGGGAAAAAAGTCTTATTTACAAAAGATAGCAAGATTCAGATAATGGAAATGGATAAAAGTTAGCCTTGAAACCCCATTTTCCTAATCTTGACAAGTTCCTGTGTGCCACAAGTGATAACCCTTGAGAATCAAAGCTTCTACTTGAAGAAGAATAAACCTTTAGAAAGTTCAGTTTAGGTTCTTTGTTTTTCAAGACCATACCTCTGTTTGATCTTCTTGATGACTGAAGTGTTAAACACTTACAAAATGAAGTTATGCTAGAGAGCTGAGGAAAGTAGGTGGAATTGTATATTTCCCAAAGAGTCACTGGTAAATTCATGCTGTCCACAGTCAGAATTTTGTTGAACTTCAGTACCTTTGGGAGCTTAAACTTCTTTGTATATAAGTACAGGAAGCATCTGACATTTTAAGATGGGAAAGTGCTTAAAGAAATAAATCATATTCCTACAAAGGAATGTATACATAACAGGAACTGGGATGTGTATAATATGCAGAGATCCACAAGACAATGTATTGGATGCACATCTTTATATGACATACAGACAGGAAGGGAAATGAGTAACATTTTGAATTATGAATTAGCCAAAGGCCTCTGAAGAAAAGATTACAAGAATTGTATAGCTCTAGAGAATACAGCAACATTTACTTAATACATCTTTATTGAAAACAGAATTCAATAGGTTCTTTAAATCTTTACACTGCCCTATAAAAGACATCTTATTATATCATATCTTATTATATCTTTTAATATAATTCTTAAAATACTTATCTACTCTGAAAAGTGGGTCTTAAAATACAGTTTATTGTAACTAATTCTATTTCAGTTTTGTTTAATTTTCAAGCAAAGATTGTTTTTCCATTTTCCTGTAAATGCCAATTCTTCAGTCTCACCCTGCATTATGAAATTCAGAGTTCTTTCAGGTTCATGCATCTTCAGTAAAACAGATTTTACAGCTTCACTAAAGTTAATAATACTGCTGATAATACAAAGGCTAGTATAGTGAGCAGCTTACTCTCTTTCAGCTGTATTGGCTGTGTGTTGTAAAAGAGTAGTAAAGATGTAATTCTTGTCAGAAAATTGACCAGATGTGAGCAAAACAGAGACAGGAAACTGTTCTCTGTCAGTGAAAAGCTGTTACTCCATTTTTATGTTCTTTCTTTTCTGAATGTAACTCTTCTCAAGGCCAGGAAGGCCTTTGAACAGCCTGACAAATATGCTGCTAACCTGGGGAACTCCAGCTCTGTGAGGAAACAAGCCAACGAGCTGTGCAAATGGTATCTATGACGGCTTGTTACTATCTTATCCAATAGTGCCTGTGGCTCCTGGGCTGCGGGAGGGACAGAGGCACAGCCCCAGTGTGAAAGCGTCTGTCAAGTCAAGACTTGTGACAGGGACATCCTCCTGTTGGGCCACTGAGTCCAGCTGGAGGAGGTGTCGGCTGCTGTGGGGAACACGAGGTGATGACACCACCGGGCTCTTGGGTCTGCACGGCACTGCTGCTTTGCCCCGGCTTCAGGGGAGCTGAGAAGAAGCCGTAGCCCCATGCAGCGTTAGGGACTGGGGGGGCTGCCAGTGCTGGGGCCTGTGAGAGGGAAAGGAAGGTCTGGAGCCCTTTAGACCTCAGCAGATCTGTCGGTATAACAATCCTTTCAAAGGTCATTACCAATTCACAATAATTTTGTATGAATAAACAGACAACTGTGTCAATTTTTTTTAAGTAAGGTTATGACATCTTCTGTGACATTACAGATAGAATTTGGCTATCAGAACTGTTTTAGGAGTAGGTCTATGGACACCACATTGTTGTGCTAGCAGGATATAAGAGATGACAGTAAATTATTTCATTGTGTAGAGGCTCCCTGGTAACATCATCCTGATGCCATTAGAGCCTGCAATAAACCACCATACACAAAAGACTCTGCTTCTCCCTCCCTGTGACAAAATCCTTACTCGTCTACTTCTGCTGAATACTCTTATTCTTTCCATAATCAACCCAGCTACTGAACTTCTATCTAAACTTTCCCTTCCCAAATAAGGTACTTCTTTTTTTCTACTGCAAAAGAGAGAGAGATTTAATTTCACCATCTGGGAAGCCAAGATCCTCATTTTGACTTCAAGTGAAATCAACCAAAAATAGTGTTTTGCTAACATTGCTATGTTAGTGCCATGTCCAATACTCTGCCTATTGAGACAGAGTTCAAGGATATATAGGTGTCCAGCTCCAACGATAACATTGGCCTAGAAGCGGATCCTGCAGGTATTTAAATACTGGGGCAGCTGTATATGCATGTGAGAAGTTTAATTTTGTTTTAAAACCTCCAACTGTATAAAGTTGTATTTGTTAGTGTTCTCATCTTGGGTTCTCAGATTATTTGTACACCCAACAACCCGTGTGCCAGTTGCGGTTACTATGCATGTAAACTTGAACTTTGACATTTCATACTGTTGCAGAACCTTGGTATGTGCATTCCTTTATCTTCCCACCGTCCCTGCAGTTGCTCTTCATTATTGTCAGTCCTTATTAGTTAGAAAACTACATTCCATTTTGTTTGGGCCAATTAACTGGTTGGAGAGAGCAGCTCTTCTAGGATCCCTGCTAACTGTGTACCACCAGCCATCATTAAACAAACCTGAGCTCTGCTGCACTTTTCAAAGAAGCAAATTCTTGTTTCTCCATTGACCAACTTGCAAAAACCCTTCAGACTTTTGGGTATTTCACTCTCTTATGACAATTAAAGGGGAAAAGGCATTGTGTAGCCAGTTAAATGAGAGCTGTTGTGTGAATTATTGTCGTAATTACTTTATATGCATTTCATTTGTTTAGGATGCTGTCTTCCTAAATGCCAGGGAAGAATACCAGCAGAGGAAACAGTCCTTGTGCTGCTTCAATATTGTGACTTGCAGCCTGTCTGAAAGCATAACAAAGACTCGATTGTGCAAGTGCCCAGCTGATCCAACAAGCAATGAATAAGTGAGCAATGGTCAACAGTGAAGGAGTGGATATCACAGAGGGCAATTCAAAAAGTTTATAGTGCTGTGAAGTGAGAGAGCCATGAAATTAAATAGAACTAGAGATACAAAGATAATCAACCATTTGGGTTAGTTCTACTTTTTTTTTTTTTTCCTTGAAATGGTCCATCATTTTTTGATAAAACAGGAAAAAAAAAAAAAAAAGAAAAAGACTGTAAACTGGTAAGAGATAAATCTTCCAGTACAGAACAAAGTAATCTCATTCCTTCAGTTTAAACAAAAGATAATTTGAAAACCGGATCTGATCTAAGTGATGAATGAAATCTCCAGAAATCTGCTTGGAAGACTTGGTAGGTAGCATGAGGCAGGTCACCGTTAGCAGGAGGAAGTACAAACGGTCAGAGATTTGTGTCCATTCAAGCATTTGGGTCCACATAAGGCCCAACCCAGTCTTGTCAGCATGAGACTTGGGAATAAAAGAATAAGAAAGTTTGACATGTAACAAGAGATCTCCTCCAGTTCTTCATGGGAGCACAAGTATCTAGTGAAATCCACCGTAGGGTGGATTCCCTTTCCTTCAAAGTCTTACACTAGTCTTTTTACCCTTGAATGGATTTGGTTGGATTTTCAGCCAGAATCCTGTCTGAGAAAGCAAAAGATACATAGGCATGTATATTAACAAGATAGCAAAGTTCAGATTTGATACTTACATACTGCTTCAAGGACTTCTCCCAAAAGTATTAAAAGAAAGAGAGTTTGGGTGACCACAGCATCTTCTAAAAATACTAAAATTTATTCTGGCTTCATGGCGTTTCTGTGTAAAAATACTTTCTAATTTGTTAGTCATTACTTGTCAATTTTTGTTAGATTTCATGGCTTGTCACTGTCCTTGGGACATTTCAAAGATTTTTTAGCTTCAACAAGGCCTGGTGCCATACCTTCAGACTTTCGTGTTGTTTTGCCTTTGCCACTGCACTTGCAACTGTAAATTGGCAGAGCATCATGAATTTGCACCAATTGATTTTCAGAGTTCCTCATCAACTATATTCAGCATCATAACACAGAGAAATGACTTTTAGAAGGTCATGCAAGGAACTGAGTGGAGATTTTGAGAGAGAACCTAACTTGCCTTTTCCTCAGTCCACTACTTAATCAATGGAGCATTTCTGTGTTCAGATTTGTTGGCACCTGACTGACAGTGTCATCTGACCTAATAAAGCCATGATAGCCAAAACATGCTTTGAACCAAAGAAAAAGAAAAAATCGGAGTCTCTTTCAACAGATGTATTGTTTGTAATCTGGAAACTTTGCAAAATAGATTCTCATCTGAGCTTCAGGTCTCTCTGGAGGAGTTTTCTTGCTGCTGAGCTGGTGCTAAAAGGGACACAGGGATGCAGTGCAGGGCCCTTTACCCCTTCCTTCAGACACATCTGCCCTGCAAATACCGCCACAAAGCAGAACGAAGGACCCTGCTTTGCAGAGCAGCACAGATCTGATTTCGTGATCTGATCCATTGTTTTTCCTTAAGCACATATGTAATAATGTTGGAATTTATGGATTAGTTAGACAATCCCCAATCTGCTTTAATCAGAATTAGTGCTATTCCTCACAGAATGTAGCTGATAGTACTGTGCAGAGAGACTGGGTATGTACAGAGAGCTTTCTTCGTCTTTTCTCTGTTAATGCTGCAATATTTGGTAAGACATCACTCATTCAGTGAATGACTGAGTTTAAGAAGAAATGAAAATTCTTGTGCTGTTAATCACAACTGGGCAAACCAAAAAAACCCTTTTTCTAGTAAAACTGCCAGTGTATTTGGGGTAGGGGGAAAGTTTGTCATATAGAAACTACCCCATGGGCCAAATCTCGCTCACAGGAACTTGTCAGCCTTGCTCTAGAAAATCACTGTTGCCAGATCTGAAGTTGATCTGAGCTCTGAAAAGACCTGCTGTTGAAAATTAAGTGTGAAATTTGAAAATGATTAAGTTGAATTATTTACCTTGTTAGTTCATCATGTCTGCAAAAATATTCTCTTCCCTTCTAGTAACCTAGCAACGAATACACAGTGCACAATTATTTTTTCACAATTTGTAGGAGAGCTGCATTAAAATGCATGTCAGTGTCTTTATTTCATGACAGGCATGTAGCAAGCAGCACTGCAAATGTTTGTTTATCCTGGCAAGGGCTGGATTTGTTTAGTGTAACTTGCATTAGCTTTGTCTCAATTCTGAAGCAGAAAGGAAAATACATTCTTGTTTTCAGACCAGTGTTACAAATACTCTCTTTAGCTTTGTTTTTATTATAAGAAGTGATCACTAATGGATTCAGACCTGTGTCCTCTGCTGTCATATTATCCCACCACGTACTGGAAACTCCTGAGTACTTTTGAAGGACTGCTGGTTGCACAGTCTGAGTCTACAGGTTGCAGAGAGCACGCAGGCCGGAGGAACTGGAGAAAATGAAAAACTAAGCCAGCCAAGAGGATATACATCAAGATAAATATCAGCTTCACCAGTGGCATAAATTACGTTTTCTAAAACAGGAAATTAATGTTCATTAGATGGTAGAAATAAACAACTGGTCCTCTTGAAAAGTCCTCAGATTAAACGCTGGGTTTCTGAGTACTTTTTGGCAGACATTTTAAATACCTAGGTTATTGTGAAATGAAAAGAAAACACTAATTCTTGTGGATGAAATGCACAGGACTATCCCCAAAACAACAATATGCTGAGGCCTCTTTAGAGGGTTTTTTTTTTTACTTCAGCTTTATCCTGTCTCAGGCATGCAAGCATGAGTTAATGCCTGCAACCCAGAGGAGTCTCTAGGCTTAGGCACTAAATCCTCTGCCTGGGTCCCCAGGTCCTGAGACAGCATTGCTGTGTGGGATGGCAAATGATCTGTGTTTCTTAGCCATCTTTTGTGCTTTGTGTTACCTTTTTGATCCTCTCAATAGGCTGCTTGGGTCCAGACATCATTCCCTTCATTGCTTTTCAGTTTGATGTGCAAAGAGTAAAACGCAAATTCCTGTCTGCATGGGCTGGGTTGCTTAAGAGTTTAAGGTGTTTGGGGGCGGAATGGTGAGAGAAAAGCACCGGAACAATTGCTACAGTGATGCTGTGGTCCTTGGCTTGGTGAAAACCAAGCTGTGTGGTTTGGGAAAATGGTCCTTGATATCTTAAAGCTATGGCTTTAGCACCATCACAGAGCACAGGCGTAATCCTTACTCCACTTTAGACTTCTTGGCCAAAATTACACCTCACTCAGCCTCACTAATCTGCACGTATTTTAGCTAGCTGAGGTGCTTAACTTAATAGTAGCTAGCCAGGAGTGTAGTCTCCCTCTGCAGTCAGCGTGGAGAGGCAGGCACCTGCGGAAGGTGATTCAGCTCTTACCTGGGCTGAGTTACAGAGTCTTGCAGGGGGGTCCGCTCCCCATTGCCTCTGGGGGACACAGGGGAGGAGAGCACGCCTGACATCCCTGCTCAAAGGCCGGTGTTAGTCCCATGCCTTACCCTGCTCTGTATCTGTGAGATGGAAATAAAGCCCATGAGGAGAGAGAGACATTTATTTGCCAGCAACTCTAAGCGTAGAAATCTAAAAAAGAAAATATACACATTGGCCAAACTACTAATTTGCCTTAAATGTCTAACTATTCATGGTAAATGAATTTCACTGCCTGCAGAGGTAGCATCCCTGTGTTCACATTCCCTCACACAGCAAGAGCCGATAGGTGTAACTTCAGCTACAACTACGGGTTTGGCCACATCACAAGTCTGGGCATCTCCATTTATTTATTTATTTATTTATTTTGGTGCTATGTCTTGTAATTAACTTGTCCAAATAATGATTCCCCCTGCGTTGCCGCCCCCCCCCTGGAGTTTTTCTGTTTATTTGACAAGACTGAAAATACCTAAGTCTCACTTTTGTGCCTACAGTGAAATCCATTGATTTGGGTGGGAGCCGGTTGGGATCCTAATGCAAACATCCAGAGGCGGAAGCTCAATTGTGCTTGCAGCGGGAGCTGCCAGTTCAGTGGGTAGCTGTTTGTTTCTGAGCTGCCTGTGTCCAAGGGAGAGGGGCAGCTTTGCTCCCCCGCCCCCTCTTTCAACACTTCTGTAATGCTGCCTCACTCTTTAAAATGCAATCTCTATATTGACACTGTTCCATTGGAAATACTGCTGTCCTACAACTTGATTGCAGGCATGCAGTTAACACTAACTTCTTCTGGGAAAGATTTGCTTATTTTTCTTTAAATGCATGCCGTTTTCTGTTACATTGCAAAGGCCAAAGCTTTTCCATTTAAAACAAAAATGAGAAAAGCAAGACGTGAGTAGTAGCGATTTAGGAGTAATAGGAGCTACGCTCAGATATTAGTATTAACAGAAGTAAGCAGGAATAAACAGAAGGGTGCAATTACGGATGAGCGTATTTTCATTACTGATTTTAACTTCATGAGAGCAAGTAACACAGTCCCCCTTCACCACACACAAAGATTTCCCACTGTCTGTTCAGCTGCTAAACCTCTCCCTGTTTTGTTATTCTGCTTACTCCTGCCTGTCCGCTGGATTTACCTTACAAATACTATTTAGTTCTTATTGTTCCTGTATTAATTTTCTATTGTCCTCTCTGTCACTTGTTTGAATTCTTAGACCGCTCTCTTCTCCCTCCTGCTTTGCCATGCATGCTGTTTAGCTATGGCTTTGCCTTTCCAGAAAATACCCTGCTTCTCCTCCTTCCCCCTCCTCCTTTAAAGTTTCAGATTTCCCTTCCTGGCAGCCAGCGAGGGGCTGCACACCATGCACTAGCCGTTGGGTCTGCTCTGTAACCACAGGACCTGATTCACCTCCTGCAAGCTGAGTAGGGTGAAAATAAATCAGCTGAGAAGGAGCTGGTTGGGAGTTGCAAAACACAGGGACACATGGCGAAACCCACACATGGGCTGGGTAATGACCAGCAAGGCTCTCAAGGAGTTCGCAGTTCTCCCATATATATTCCCTTCGGGACAGCAGGGCTGAGTGAGACCTTTCAACAGATTAGCTCTGCCACACTGTTTAAACCAGCTTTGCATGTTCAGCTGAGATGTGCTTAACCCGAAATCCTGCATCTGAAAGTGCCCTTACTATGCCTTCGGGCTGGGTCCCAGCTTGGCAGGAGAGTTTTGTCCCTAATACCTCGGATCTAAATGCAGCTTTGAAGAAAATGTAAATCCAGACCTGAGCTTGAGCCCATCTCTAATCACCACTTGATTTTGTTTTCTCCAAATCTGCACATTTGAGCACTGAAGCAAATTAGTCATCTCTCCTTCAACAGGTTCTCCTCGAGCAGCTGCCTGTTCTCCGAGTCCTTTTAAAGCACCGCTGGTTGTGCCTGGGTTGGTAGCCGTGACAAGCAAATATTTAAAGTAATTTAGAAGCAAGTGTTTGAATTGACGCTGTAGATCTTCATCTTTGAGTTACTCCTTGAGGAAGGCAGTGGGGCTTTGTTGGGGTTCAAGTGTTGGAGCGTATGAAGCTGTTTCCAGAACCTGTATCTCCAGTCCTGCCACATTAGGCCAGTGTAGTAACTCAGTGGCTTCTGTTTTCAGAGCAGTGTGAAGCCTTTGCTGCGGAGGATTTATGTTTCCTTTCGACATTATACAATATTTTCCTCCCAGATTTCAGTGAAGTTCTACTCTTTCTGAATTGTAAATGCAAAAAAATTACTGTTCAGAATGTTCTCTCTTGAAAAGATGTTTGCTTTTCACAGCTCAAACAGAAAACAGCTCAGTGCATCCAAAAACTGCCTCACCCTTTGAGCGTGTTCCCAGATCTCAGCCAAGAGCACTACTATGGAATAGCTGTGAGTAGCCGGAAGAGCATTGTGGGGATTGAGATGCAAATGAGCGAACCAAGCAGCCCCCCTCGCTGCAGAGGTTCCCTATCTCCTTCTGCCCCTCACTTTTGAACTGGGGGGGCTTAACCTGGGCATGGCTCTGCAGCCAGAAACCCTGGCTCTACGGCAGCAACCCCGGGCTTTGCTCGTTTGTAAGACTCGTCAGCTTGGGTCAGATGAAGAACTGTATCAAGCATCATGAAGGCACTGTGGGCAGGACGGGCTTTTAAAGCCCCCACGTTGCCATCACTTTTCTGGGTCCCCAGAACTAAATGCCGCTGCCTTTTCTGAGTTCAACGGGGGAGTATGAAAGGCAGAGGTAGTAGCCACTGCAAAACAGCACACACTGTTCTGCGTCTTAAAAGTTCCCAGTTTTCAGGCAGTTTCAAAAGTTCCAAAGCGTAACGTGAGCAGCTGCCTGGGCACTTGTTTGTTTTATCAAATGCAGAGTTAGAATATTGCAAAGGAAATCAGATACAGTAAGCTGGGGGGCATGCAGAGGATTGCACATACAAACACACCGAGGAATAAAGCAATACGGTGTTTTCTCTGTATGCTTTTCTTTCCAGTATGAGGGAAGGAAGCAAAACATTCTAAGAAAACCTCCTTCTAAAGAAATAATCAAGGCACTGAGCTCTAAAGCCTGTGTTACTGCACATGACCAGGAGAATGAGGCATTTTGCATTATTGCATGTTGTCATCACTTTGCTCAGTGTTGTCCCTGCATGCTAATTACATGTTTACATGCATTGCATCATTTGACATAATTACTGTAATTATGTTAATACTTCATAATCAACAGAACAGTACCTGTAATTTACCAAACAAAAACGACATGAAAAGCTAAACCCACAAGTGGAAGGGGATACGCTGTGAAGGATTTAATCCTCAGCGCAGAAGCAGGCAGGAAGCACTCAGAACTGGAATATCCTGGTTTAGCCATTGGATCCTCCCAGACAGAACCCGGGCACTTTGCAATGTGTTTTAAAAGGTACTAACGAGAGTAACACACCAAACTGTGAACAGGGTGTAAATGTTTAATACTCATCTGTGAACTCTCACCTAGAAAAATCAGTGCAGTGCTCTTAACAAAGCTGCCTGACAGACACTTGAAAGGACAACAGAAGACTAAGAAACTCAGTGATCTGGAAATATTTTAACCCCTCTCCTATCTGCAGATGTACAATATCAATCTCGACCCCCTTGTTGCTTCTTTGAAAGGAATACGTGGCGCCTGGCATATCGGAGCGCAGTCTGCTCGCAGCTGGATCCTCTCCCCCTGCCCCCATCCCCATATCCAGGTTTTTTCCCCCCATTTATCTTGACTGGGGTAATTTGGGTTTGGGGCTGATTCACACCCGGCACTTCCCTCACATCCTCAAAGGCATTTCTTTGCCTCTGGTTTCTTGCAGAAGGGTCTCTGCCACCAAGGGTTAAGTATCCAAAGTCAACTATGGGATAACCAGGGACATTAAACAAGACAAGGAGTTATCTGAAGTGTTCGTTAAGTGTTGGAGAGTTTTACAAATAAGATCGAGCCCCAAGTGCTTCCTGGTAAGTGGAAACACAAGAAGGTTCTAGTTAAATTGTCAGCCTCCATCCATTCAGGAACCGTGCCCTGGTGGAGATTCTGCTGGGGGCACAGTAACCTGCTGCAGCGAGCTGCTCCGCGGGCACCCGCCTGGCCTGGGGACAGGCAGCAGGGCACCGCTGGCACCCACTTGGTTCAGGGACAGGCAGCAGGGCACTGCTGGCACCCACCTGGCCCGGGCACAGGCAGCAGGGCACTGCTGGCACCCACCTGGCCCGGGGACAGGCGGCAGGGCACTGCTGGCACCCACTTGGTTCAGGGACAGGCAGCAGGGCACTGCTGGCACCCACCTGGCCCGGGGACAGGCG
>JAVJGI010000001.1:115465999-115627815 GCA_035590275.1 Ibycter americanus
AGGCCTGCAGGCGGGGCCGGGCAGAGGGGTCATGGCGGGGCCGCGCAGAGGGGTGCTGGCAGGGCTGGCCAGAGGAAGCCTGCGCTTCCTGGTCTCGCTTCGCGCCGCAGCGCTTCGTCTGACAATCACAAATGTTGCGTTATTTTCTTATGACTGCGGAGTGGGGGAGATGACTATCATAAAAGACCCAGGTGTGGGGCTCAGCAATCCAGCCCTTTCCTTGTGCAATAACTACTCGCTAACAACTTCTCTCCACTTTCCCTAAACGGTGTTTGTTTCCTGGTGATAATTATTGTACTCTACCCTTGAGTTTACTCTCTCATCCTAACCTGGCATCCCAGCTCTGATTAAAGAGTATAAGTCATCTGTTTAATACTTTAATGACCTGTTGTGTCCTCAGAGTCCTGACATTGCAGGGTGCATCAACAAATCAACAATGCTTGGCAGGGTGCCTGTGGTTTAATTAGAAAACCTCAAGTTTTATTAGTTTACAGTCATTCTTTCCCACTTAATCAGAGTCTAGCAAATAATTCAGTAGAAAACACACGGGTTCTGAATTGGCCTTTCCCTTTTCTCGGGAAGGTTGAATGACATGCTGCAGTCTTTTCAGTTTTCCAGATTTTGGGGGTTTAACCCTTTTCTTGGCTCCGAGTCTGCCTTATCGCATTCTCTTAAGACTTCCCTAATTGTCGGAAGTATTTGTAGTACACTAATAGGTTTTCATTCAGATTGTTGAAATTTGCATGGGAAGGTTTTTACTGCGATAGTGACAAGCGAAAAACCGCATTTCTGGAGGTTTGTAGTTTCTGGGAAGAGGAGCGAAGGCAGGCGTGCTACAAGTGCTTGTCACCATTTTATCTGAGTAGTCCCTAAGAAGGGTCACCCTGACAATTCAGACATCTTGATGGGTGTGTTCTCCTCTTGATACCCAAAGTGATGGGTGACTGACAGTACTTTTGATTACAGATTAGGTTTTGGGTTGGATCCCTACATAATTCCCATCCACACTGATGGTCCATTACCTTCAGCTCAGGCTCGCAGTAAGGCTCTGAAGCCTTGGTGTTTGCCCAGCTGAAGAACCGAGGCACTGTGACATTTTGGCCTGAGGCCATTTGAGAAGCAGCAGGACTTGTTTAAGTTGTTGAATTCTGTTGATGCTAATCTCTTCTGCTTGTGCTGGAAGAAAACACTCTGGGTGTCGGCTGTACTGCCTATACTGTCAAATAGATGGAGGTTTTGGCAAAAGTGGGTTTTGGCCATATAGTTTCTAAGAAATTGCCTGAAGGTGATGATCCACATGAGCCTCTTGGCTCTGGTGGGGTGTGTTCCTGGCCCAGGTCTGCCTTGCACCGCAGCAAGCTGCTTGGGTTAAATTCCTATGAAAAGTGTGAAGGTCCTTTGAGAGTAATTTGATTTTTAAGTTCTTCAGCTTCTGCTCAGCTAGTTTGAAACAAGAATCTGTGGATTCGACCAAACGTTTTGGAGAGGAGGCTCTATCCTCTTCCCCCCTCCCACCAAATGACCTTTATTTTGTTGCCTAAAGTCTGTGTTTCAAGAGTGCCGCATCTGAGCTCTGGATCCTGCTTTATGTAAGCTGGGTAGTTTGCTTTTCCCATTGCACATTCATTCATAGGGATGTCTGTAATTTGGTTGCTAGAGCTCGGAAGGTAAATTGAAAGCCCTTTCATTACCCACCCGCTTTTGTGTAGTAAAGAAGTCAAACTTTAACAAAAATGTCCCTTTATCTTGATGGCATCTACCAAGTTAGTGCAGGTTCTAGTAACTGTTTTATACGTTTTCTTTATTAATGCTGGGTACCTGGCTGAGAATATTAATAGATAGGAGGTACAGCACTCAAGTGGGTATCTGAAAAACAAGGCAAAACTGGATAAATCTAGTTAACTAATTAGGAACAGTGTTCAGCTATTTCCTGTATGCTGTTAATTCACTGGCCTGAGAAAAGAGCTTGGAAATTAAGAAAGCTCATAAGTATTTGGGCTATGCCAGTGTTTCTGCTAACATAATGGCTTTTTGAAGCACCCCTCTTAACTTTTGATCTTTAATGCAGTTTGGGTTTGGCAGAGGTGGGGCACCAATCTGCCATACCTGCAGGTATTCTGCCAGGTGTCATCGCAGCTCGTAGGCTCCTGATCTCAAGCTCTCCTCTGGTTGCTCCCAAACATAGAATTTATTTTCTTTTTCTTTCTTGGAGACTGAATGTGCTGGAGCAGCAGATGCGCTGGTGTATTTTTCACGTCTTGTTGGAGTGGGAATGTTCTTGCTTTGTGTCCCAGCGCCGGTGGGCAGGAAGCGGTGGCTGGCGTGCCGCCCTCTGCCAAGGTGTTCGCAAGATGGAAATCGTGGTCGGTCCCCGCAGCGCTCATCTCATCGCCGCCGTTAGCAGAAGAGGTGATGGAAAGAGGCACTTGGAACACTTAAACTGAAAGTCCCCGTGACCGTTATGCTTAGTGCAGGTTCTGCTTGAGTCATTGTGACCATCCGAGGTGCTGGCACCGCGCTGTGCGGCCGGGGGAAGCACAGCTGTGTGCCGCAGGGCTGGCAGGGGTCTGTATCCCAAAACACCCCATGAGATCAGGAAAATGGCTTGCTTTGGAGTTTTTCCTCCCCTGTTTTTCACACAGGGTAAAAGTCTCGTACCTCTTGGGCTTAAGCTGTGTTAGGGGGAAAAAAGCAAGTGTGATCTGGTTTGATTTGCACAGAATTGGTATCGCACTCCTCCCGTCAGGACTCGCTGGTGGAATGCATAGCAAGCAGCAAAGTCGAGGGATCTGCTCTGTAAGTCCGAGTACACGTTGTCTGGGTGGCATGTAAGGGAGGCCGACTGGTGCAGCTGAAGTTTTGCTGCTGTTTTATATACTTTTTCACTCTCTAAAAGGTCAGCAGCAAGTTTTAAGAGAAAACCACCAGAAAACAACCTTTAATGCAGTCGTTCAAAATACACTTCAATTATTGGCCTTATAAAGGACCATTTTGACGCTGCTGCTGTAGGATATGTTATTTTCTGAGTAGTTTTTTGTGTGCTCACCTTCCTTGCAGGGAGGTCTTCCATAGTAACTTTCATGTCTTTTTCCCGTAGTAAATGATGACACAAAACTAGATACAAGTAACTTTGTACTTATTTGAACAAACACATCTTAAGCTGGTTTTTGAGGGCACATCACTGAACTGGGTGTCATGGGTCAACATCTGAATTGATCAGGCTGCCTGCTGTGTAACAGAGCCTGGAGTGGCTTCATTCTGAGGAGCTAGAAACCTGCTCTAATTATTCATGTGCCTGAAGTGGTCAGATTTGCAGCGGGTGATTGATGGGGAAGGGAGAGTTTGAGAGCAAAGTTTTGGAGTTTCTTCCTGTGTGTAAAATGATTTCAAAGCGCAGTTCTGATGCTCGGGGAGTGCACAGGCTCTTATGTGTTCTTAAATTGAGCAGGGGTGATCTGTAGGGGATCTGAGCCTCAGTAAGGTGAAAAATGTTGAACTGAGAAGTCTTCACCTAAAAAAAAAAAAACCAAACCCAAACCAAAATTGGACGGACAGCCTAATTTAATCTCTCCTTCCCCCAAGAAAATGAGTTTGACAGCAGCCTCCTCTGGCCCTGCTTGTCCTTTGATGTTGCCAGGACAGTAGTTGGTTTTGCAGTGGGCAGAGGAGGTGACAATGGAGCTGCAATGATAAATACACAGCTGCAGGGGAGAGGGGGTAAGAAAATAGCTTATTTTTGCTAGACTGGCCACGAATGCCGTTAGCTTATTTCCCAACTCAGTGGGCAGTCAAAACCAATAAGCAGTCAGGTGTATTGTGCGGGCAGCTGGGGCTCTGCTCTGCTCTGACCTTTGTGTACTGCGGCAGATAGTCCCACAAACAGATCGGCAATCCAGCGGAGTTGCTTGGCAGTCTTTAATAATGCTCTGTGCTTGCTCTGCAAAACTGTTTAGTTTGCTAATTCCTGAGGCTGTAGTTAAAGAAGGGATGGGAGAGCGGGGGAATCGCATTCCTCTTCCCACCCCCCACCTTCCCGGAGGAATAAGGAACTTAGTGAAACATGGGCCAAATTGTTCCTGTGTTAGGGCCTTGATTTGCACGACAGAAAGTCTCTGTCACCTTAAGCTGCTGGAGAAGCCAGAGAATATGTAATATTGCACAGCTACTTGGAAGCTACCCTGGACCCAAAGCTGTGATGTGTGAAATCCAACCTTGGAAGGCTTAATACTGGGTCAGAAAAGCTGCCACCGTGTGACGTGCAGCTCTGACCCAGCATTAACTTCTGCTGCTGGTTGAAATTTGTGGAAGGATTTTTTTTTGGTATGGGTTGTGTGGGCATCTCCTTGGGTATCTTTTTGCACTGCTGTGACCCCTGTGTGGGGTTTGGGCATCGACTCCTGCAACAGGCATTAACTCCGGTGTTTGCCCGTGTCCGTTCCGGATCGAAGCCCTGCTGCTGGGAGACCTGTGGGGATCCTCGGTGCTGGGGTATGCACGTGGAGCCTGGCCCATCTTTCCACTGCCTTAACCCCCCTGCCGGATCCTTCCTGTTCATATAGGATGCACCTCTGCCCCACCAGAGCTATTAGTAGCTTTACACCAACTTCATCTATGTGTAAGTGGATGTGAGAAATTTAAGAGGAAAAAGAAAAAAAGAGAAGGGAAAAGTCCAAGCTTATGTAGAACCAGATGAATGATCTTAATATGACAAATAAATGTGTGTTGCTAGGTAAGAAAGGGTGTATATATCTTAAAGCTTTTCGTGTTACAAATGGAAAACTGTAAGTAACTTTTTTGGGGGTTAGCTGGACAATGTTATGGCATCGAGGATCTGACTGCATGAGATGTAGCTCTTCCACAGTCCTCCTCAAGAACAGGCTGATCAAATAAACATGGTTTTAAAATGAAAAGTGGCCTTGTTCCTTCAGAGCTCTCCCACAAACAAAAAGAATTTGATTTCTAGAAACAGGAAGACGGACCTGTGTGGATGTGAGTGCACATATGCTACTTCCCCCCCCTCCCCTTTTTTTTTTTAAGACTCACTTAATCTTTGGTCTGTCATTACTCCACTCTTAGGGTTTAACTTTAACCAGCCACTTGTTACTTAATTCTATTGCCCTGCTCCACAGGAGGCATTAATGGACCTGACCGAAGGAGGGTGGCGGGGAGGGAGGGAAGGCTCAGTGTTCCTGGCGGGTTTCCAGCCTGGTAGTAGGTGCTGGCTCCCGCCTTCCCTACAGCCCTGGCAGGGGTAGCAGGGGGGGCTCTGGCACCAGGGCTGTGCGCCTGGCTGCGCAGCTTCCCCAGGGCACGGGAGGAAAAAACACCTAACTTTTTCATTTTCTGCCTTGCAAGCACTGTATGGTATGTCAGCTGAGTGTTTTGTTAGCTATCAGAGACAAAACCAAACAAGACATCACAACTTTCTTTATAACTTCATGTTTTCCTAGATGAGCAGTGCGTGCTTTTACAAGGCTTTGGAATGACGTTTTCTTTAGAAGAAAAAAAGAGATATTTTCTGAGCGAATTTTAGGAGAGGATGAGCCAAGCCATAAATCTTTGTGGGTTTTGAGTCAGTAGAAGTATTTGCTTTGGTCCTGCGCTGCCGGGTGGTGGCTGGGCAGCGTGGAGGTGTGATGCTGCAGCTGCTCTGGTGGGGCAGCCAGGAGAGGGGTCCTGCCCCAGCCCTTCCCCAGCTGCAAGGTCAGAGGAGATCGGGGGAGCCCCTCAACCATCCAGGGACACCTCTGACTCCCAGCAACTCATCCATCATTGCACCTGCCCGGTGCTTCCCATTCCTAATCTCCCTTGGGCAACAGCAGTAGGTTTGAGGAAGGAGAGAGATATCTTCTGTGAGATAAACAAATAGATATATGTTTTTAATGGGTTTATATTGGTGTCTTGTGCATATACAGCAGGAGGAATTCCTGGCAGTTACCTTGCTGCCTGCTTTTCTCTTTAATTGCGGTTAGGAAGGGAGAGGGAGAAAGCAAAGGAATGGCAGGTGATTACAAATGCTGCTTGCACGGAATGTGGGCTAGTGCAGTTACAGAGATGCTTCTTGTTCGCCGGGCTCGCTCTCTTCAGCTGCAATTCAGCCAGAAGGAATTTAACTGAAAATCTGATCTGCTGAGTAGGGCTTTTTGGACACGATACATTGCAGACTTGACTGTGACTGAGGATTTTTATAGTGCTGGTGATGCAACGGGTAAGTGTAGGAGCTTGGCTGGGAGCTGGCACCGGTCCTGTTACCATTACGTCGCCGTGCACCCCAGCGCCGAGGTTTGCCACGGCAGCGTGGGAGCCCCAGCCCAGCACCGCTCCCTGAGCACTGCCCGGGATCAGGAGGGTGCAGAGGGTCAGGGCAGCGATGGAGCCTGAACTGCGCCCGTTGGCCGCATACGGTGGGAGGGGAGGCAGGGAAGGGAGGCAGATGGTGTATGGGACAGGCATTATTTTTTCCTGAAGGAGCAATTGACGGCCCAGAGGAGGTGGGACAGAAAGAAGTGTCTGGAAGATACGACACTTCTCATAATTTCTCCTGGGTTGATGCAACTCGTGCGTTGGCCTGGATGTAGAGTTTAACAGTGTTTAATGCTGCTTGAATAAAAACTGCTCTGTGGTTTTTTTTTTTCATTCCTTTTTTTTTTTTAGTTTTCAAACAAATGGCTGTTTGTGTTTCTAGCTGACCTTTCAGCTCATTTGTTAGAATGGGTGCTGCATCTTGGAACAGCAAAAAGGCATTGACTCTGCAATCCCAGAGGATCCTTACGTGCTCTGTAGCTGCTGAGCCAAGTTTCATTTTGAAAGCTGTTGCAAATGGAGCTTGCCTAGTACCAAATCTCTCGCACTGTTTACATAAATAGTATTCTTTGGTTCTTAAGGACTTTAATACCCTCTTGGAAGACATTTCTGCAAAAAGATAAATTTCTGGTTCATGGTCTCTTGTCTCAACATTTCTCAGAACACAAAGGTCATCACATCTCTAATGGTGAGATTTACAATATGCTTTTTTTATTCTTTCTTTGCAGGAAGGAAGTGGTATTAGCTCAACTCTCTTGGCACGACCCATGCCACAGCATATGAGAGTCTGCATTTCATTAAACTTATTTGCAGGTTTAAATTGTTCTTGGCCAGTGTCTGTATTTTCCAAATTACTTCTGGAAACTTGTGCATATGTGCAAGTTGAACTGAATGTTAGAAACGAGCTAAGGCAAGGAACTGGAGTTGACACGTCCTTTTCTGAGGAGGTAAAATCACAAGTATTCCTGCTTTATGTAAAGAAGTCAGGGGAGAATGTCCATTGCAGCATCATGATTTTGGTCCAGCTGCTGAATCACCATCTTGCCCTGTACCAAATCTTGGCTGTGTTTTGGCTACAGATGAAGGGAGTCTTTGAGTTTTGTGTCTTTGCTCATGATCCTTGTTCTGAGCTGCCTTTTCTGCTCAGCACAGGGGCTCAGATTAACTTTGTAGCGAGTACGGGGATGAATTCTTCTGCCTTCGGAAACTCTCTCGGTGTGTTACTCATAGCATTAACCTTCTATTCATCGAAGCAGCACAATCCCTTTGGATCCCATGTCCAAGGCTTATTGCACCAAGGGGCTGGGAGTAGCACAAGTCCAGCTCTCATGTTTGTTCCCTGACTTGGTGTTTTCCTACTGACATGCTGGGAAAAGTGCAGTGCTTGCAGAAAGCCTTGTAACCCTATCCCATCCAAAGACAGGAAAACCTTGTAAAACAAAAGAGTGATGAGAGAGCTCCTCTGTGTGTTGTGGCTGGGTGTCAGTAACTTCTAGCCCAGCTGCGGAGATGCTCTGTGTCATCTGGCCACGTTTTCCCTCTCTGCGTGGCTGCAGAGTTAAATGCAGGTGTGCTGGATGCAGCGCTGCTGGCCTGAGCTCCCAGCTAGCGTGTGCATTTTACATTTGAGATGCGCTGGCGTGCGGATGCATTGGTGTAGTTTAGATGGTGTTTTGGTGTGGGGGTTGTGAGTGTTTTGAGGTTGAATGTTATTTTGGCGTGCTCAGGAAGAGCTTTCTGAGGGGGTGAGGAAAGTTGAAGATGTACCTAGAAAGGAGATGACTAGTCAGAGCCTGGTAAACCAGGGTGGTTGTTGCCTCCACTGCGAAGTAGCAGGTCTTTTTGTTTGGGATGCGAGCTGTGAGAGGTTAGTTTCATGGCAGAAGCATTGCCTCTTCAGAGAGGAAGCCTAGGCAAACTCAGGAAGAAGTAATTACAACGATTCTACTTTTTAATTAGTTAAAGCAAGATCAGGGCAAGATTATTTTTTTTTTCTTGCTCATATGATGTTTGCCCTCAAACGCTTGTCTCCCAGCTAAATCGCTGATACCATCATCAGTTGAGACGTAGTCATTTCTGCTTAGGATTCAGAAAAATAACTGGGAAATGCACAGTCATTGGAGAAACCGCATCTCTATTTTTATAACCTGCTCTCGGAAGTCTGTACTCCCTGTTTCCAGGAAGGACACTCATCCTATGATGCCCTTTCCAGTACAGTTGCAATTACAGAGCTGCCAGCAAGAATTTGAAGGGTGTGGGTGGGTTTTTTTTTGTTCCATATGAACTGATGTTGATGTCAGGCTGAGAGCTTTCATCTGGGGGATGCTCTGCTGTGGCCCTACACTGGTCCAGCCTGAGGTGCTGCAGTACAGGCGGGCTTAGCTTAAACCAACCTGGGCTGCGACAAGACCCATTTGAATGTCTTCTGCTGAGCATGCAAGAGGAAAGGCTACTAGTTTTAATCAAAAGATTTAAACCTAGAACTAACAGAAAATAATGCTCCAACCCTGCCTGGGCCTCCTCAGGAGCTTTTGATACTTAAAAGGTCTGATTGCTCTTCAAAGGATTATTCAGAAATACTGATGTGTGGGTGATGTGTGCCACGGAAACTGGAAGCACAGATAAACCAGCTCGATGTTTCCCTCCCCCGCCATCCACACCTCTACCACACCGCACGCGTGTACAAGCTTCTTAATAAAACCAAAGGGTATTCCTCGGTAAAGCGGTTTTCTGCAATTACTTTGTGTTAAACGTTTTCACTTCTGCTTAAAGGGTGTCTCTCTTCCTGTGCGCGCTGCCGGAGCAGCGATGTGTGTTCAGCAGAGCCTGCCCCGAGCTGTGGGGTGGATGGGGAAGGTCTTTTGGGCTCAGCAAGTGGAACTTTGGGACAGACAGCGGGTAGAGACCTGCAGCCTGGTTCATCTGGTCTTCTTGATAGCTGTGAGGTGGTGGAGCGGGTTGAGAAGATGCAGGGCTGACAGAGGAGGCTTCTTACTTATGGGTTGGAGGCTGGTTTTGGGGTAAGGGAAGGTCAGTGGGACCCACAGGTGGCTGTTGAAACACAAATGTTTCAGAAGGTCAGGCCCATTCGTGTGGTTTCTGTGACGCCTGCAGCCAGAGGCAGCACATCTCCCTTCGAATGTGTCCTGCAGGGAGCCGTCATCCTAAACCACGGCGGTGGCCCTTCAAATATCTCCCATCCATTTTCAGAGGATAGAAGGGTTGCGTGCAAAAGTCGCAGACGGAAGGAGGAAGGACTGGAGTAGTGTGTGTGTGCTGAGAAAGGGCAGCAACACCTACCCGCACCTACTCGAGGCAGAAGAGACTCACGCTACATCGCAGCACTAAAGGTGCACTGAAATCCATCTCCAGTGTGGGCGGAGATCCTCGCTGGACAGCTCACTCCCTGGTGCTGGCTGGGCTGGGGACCTTCTGGAGCTCATGGCATCTCCTCGGGGCACATCGCACTCTCTCCCTGAGCGTTTCTGCCTCCCCGCGGAGAGGACCAGCAACGTGTTTGACAAAGCTGTTGGCCAACAAGTGCAGTCTATTGTTAGTATCCCCACGTCCTCCTCGGTAACATCAGGTTCAGAGGGCAAATCGCTCAAAGCAGCTGGGACATGACTGCTGGCTTGTGAGGAATGATGTAATTACATCTCCCTCTGCGGGGAGGTGAATAGAGAGGCCTTGGGAGGCACTGGGCTGGGGGGGTGGGGGGAGAGGGCTGCCTCAGGTTACTTCAGGTCAGGATACTGTCAAAATCCATCAAAGGCATTCCCAGGAGGGTCGGCAGCCGACGTGCACAATGCAGGCTTTATGCCACCGGCGGTGGAGTTGAGTTATAGGCATCTGGGCTTTAGAGGGCTTCAATAAAACGTTGCTTTTTTCTCCCCCCCCCCTTTTTTTTTTCCACCCTTCCCCTGCTGCTGTGTGAATTAAGGCTCTTTGGCTTATCGAGTTTAAAGGAATTAGAGCAGCTGACGTTGATATTGTTGTTGATGCAAGTTCATAGACTTGCTTTTGGATGCAAGAACCTGGGCAGCCCTCGAGACATCCCCAGGGAGTCGGGCGGCCGGCAAACACAGCCGTCTTGTTTAGTAACCGGGCCCGTTTCCCCAGAAAATGAGCATCTTCACCTGCTGTGCCTGAGTGAAGTGCTTGCTTGGTTTTCTTTTTTTAGTTAGAAGGATGCTTCACATTTTAGCCTGAGGTGTGCACATCGCTTCGACCTGCTGCTGGAGGAAAACGCCTGCCGCCCGCTCCCGCGGTGAATGGGTGCTGGCCAGCCACAGTCACTAACTTGCGGCATAAACACGCACATTCCTCAATGGCTCTGACTCAAAAGAAAGCGTAGGCATTGCCTCCTCCTAAGGATTTTGTTTCTTTTATGAGACTGTATAGGAATGAAGCTTTGGTTGTAGCGAGTGAATGTTATTTGCTTTTTAATGGTCCATTTACCTCGGCAGTAATCCTTCACGACTCGCTTTCCATCTGTGCTTGCATACCTTGTTTTTGCCACTTGCAAGATATATTTGATACTCTGTGAATGCAGATGTGGGAGTTGTTCCACAGAAGAGGATTTCTGTTCTTCATATGTCTGGTATTGCAGGGATGGGTGGTGGTAAATGGTTGTTAAATAAGCTTGCATGCCACCAAACTGCTGTGAGTCAGCATGGATCTGAAGTAGGTTTTAAGTAATGATCTAGTGTGAGCAATGCTGAGCACTTTTAATTTCCTTTTGAATTTAAAAAGGATGCAGGATTTTGCCAAGAGTCCACAATTAAATTTATTTCATTCCGTGTATACATGGAGATTTGTTCATTTGATTTATTATAGTGTCAGTGTATTTAAATGGAAGGAACCACTTTTAAAGTATTTTGTTTTTCATCTTTAATGCTGCTGCTTGTGTTGCACTCCTTTCGAGAACAGAAATGGCTTAGTCATTTTGGTTTTTTCAATTTTCTGATGGGGTTGGACGAACTACAGAGATGTCTGGTCTAAACCAAGACTGTTTTCACTCAGACTTGAAGAGGCTGAGATGCCTTTTTATTATTAGATTTTTGCAGAGCAAAATATCTGAAATCCAATGTCTGAAATCCAGCTGTGGATTTTGAGAATGCCCATTAGCTGTGCTTTGCTGTAGAGCTGCTGTCGCTGTGAAGATGCCGTAGCATTCACGCAGGTTTGCAGGTTCCCTCTGTTTGGTTGATGTAACTCAGGTCCTGTGCGGGCGGAGAGGGGCTGGGGCAGAGGGGCACTTGCCCTGGGGGAATTTGGTAGGTGCCGTGAATGAAACAACTCCGTAGTAGAATGTTACGTGACTGATGTAATTTTCTTTGTCAGATGAAACTTGGATGTTTGGTCTAGCCACTAATCAAAATCTCTTGAGTCTAAAAATTAAAATATCCTTAGACTGAATTTATTATAGTACTCCACTTACGTCCAGGCTTTGGCTGGCTCTGTGTTTCTCATGATACTAAACAGTTTCCAAACTTTGCCAAAAAAGAGAGCTGAAATGGTATGTGGGGGGAAGAAGGGCAGTAGAGGCTGTTTCTGAGGGCCCTAGAGGCGTTCAGACTCGCCTAAATAGAAACGCCCGACTGATCCAGATGCTTTAGCAAAACTATTTTGCCTGTTCCTTGTGTCTTCTTTTGGAGCTTTTTAACCTTCTTGAATTATTCCTTCAAATATCCCTACCCAGAAATGTGCATTTTACATTCTCTTTAATCCTATTAAACAGCGTGTTACACTGTGTATTGATCATCTGACTGGAGCAAATCTGGTGGATTTGGTTCAATAATCCTCCTTTCTGGATCACTGCCTTTCTGGGACCTTGGAAAAAATAAGAGGTTTGCCATGTCTTATGTTAAAGAATGGCTTGTGCTGTCTAACAGAAGAAGGCTAATAGCTGAGCACTGGAGGCACGAGCTAGGCGTTGTTTAGACTAGTTTAAATCTACTTCTGAGTGCAATGGATAAACTTCTCCGGGAAGCGGGCGGGGGTGAGAGGAAGGGTGTGACTATTTGGGAATCTGGTAACCAAGTGTTTTCAGATGTTGAGGCTCAAAACCTCAGTTTTTTGGGGGTGGGGAGAAGTAGAGTAGCTTCAGCTTGGGGTTTGATCGTGGACTGCGTGGTGAAGGATGCTGCAGCTCCAGTGCTTTGCCGCATCTCCAGCGTGAGCCCTGCTTTGCTGTAGCCTCTGTGCGAGCCCAGGCAGCGCAGCACACCTGATGGGTTCGCGTTTTTCTGACTGACGTGAAAGTGCCGCTTCCAGATGACATCAAGTGAAGGACGCGGGCTCTGATCCTTGGCCACCAGTGGACAGACTTAATTAGCATCGCTGGGCAGGGCAGACCCTGACAGTAAGCAAATTCCTGCGCTCAACAGGGTATTATAGAAACATCTGTACGGCAACTACAATACCTTCTCCTCAGAAATAGCTGGCTGAGTACAAAGAGGAGCCACATTCTTGCATTGATTAGATTAGTGCAGATATCCAAATGTTTCCAGCAGTACAGGAAATGGTCTTTGTGCTGCTTGAGCTCTAACAGATACCGGCTCGACTTTCCGCTTTGCCTTGACGCCCTCAAACACATGCGCTGGGTTTTTTTTCCTCCCCTCTTTGCCTCTCCCACTCTGTAACCTCCTGGATCTTTGATGTGGTGATAGACTAAATGGCTGTGAAATAGCCCGACAACACTTGATAGAAACTGTAAGAAAGAAGCTTTGCCATCGGAGTTGAAAAGGCGCATGATCTTCAAAGCCTTGGAGAGCTTTGAATTTACAGCAGAGCACTCTGCAAATGCACCCAGTATCAAAATATATTTTGCATAAGCGCAGCGAGTGTGTGGGGTGTGTGCTAGATAATATATCCCAGCAGAAGTGTTAAAGAGATCCATATTCCTCCTTAAGCACAAACATCTCATGGGGACTAGGGTTAGTCTCCATGTCTTGTAGCGTTATTGATGCCTGACAGGTCTTTGGACCGTGTGTGTGTATGTGTGCGTTTAGTTAATTCAAATACCGGTTTGTTTATTTACTATCATCTGGTCCTTTGCTAATTCTGACCCTTTCTCTCCAGCTCCCTGCCGACCGTGCAGTGACACAGAGGTCCTCTTGGCTGTCTGCACTAGCGATTTCGGTGAGTTGTTGCTTCCCCCGTCCCCTCTCCCCCCGGTAGCTCGTTTGAATGTGACATCCATAGACACAACACTGATGGACACTGCTTACGCTTGGCAACTTCCACCAGCAGTAGATGGTCTAAAGGGGCTGTGTGTGCGTGGCGGGGGAGGAGGACATGGTGTGAAGGACCAGACCCCTGTGCCCAGCGGGCACTTCCCCAGGGTGGACAGAGAATGACCCAGAAACCACAAAGGAGGTACAAGTTCAGACTTGCGTGCATCTAGGAGGGACGTTCACTTGCTGCCCTAAAATGGACTGTTGATGGAAGACCAAAAGCTTCAATAATTCTCCGTGCTTCCTTTTTTAAAGGGGAAATTAATATTAGCTGGTATCTGTAATGTCAGAAGAACAGAAAGTACGTTGTCAGGGAACACGAAGCACGTTCATAACATTCTTGTTAGAACTTTTCATCATGATTGATGCTATTTTTCAGATGTAATTATTTTTGCCTTTAAATTTAGTATGTGGGTGCCCTTTGCTGGACAGGTTGCAAATACAAACTGTTACAAATGCAAGTACGTGCTGGAGGTTACTGATATAAAGTTAACTCTAAAAATAACAAAGGGTCAAAACTGGGGCTGGTGTAGTGACATCGGTCCCCCCTGAACTGCCTGGTTGCATGGGGCTGAGTTTGGACCTGGTTCTTCCAGAGGGGTTTGGGGGAATTCTTCCTTACGCCCTTTTCTCTTTCCAGTGATCAGAGGCTCCATTCAAGATGTAACGAACGAGGCAGAAGAGCAAGAATCCATCATTCACGTCGGTGTCAACAAACTGTACAGGCAGAAGAGCAAAGTCTTTCAGCTTACGGGGGAGAGTGGGAACTGGCGAGGACAAATAAAGACCCTGCTGGAGTGTGGGGTGAAACCAGGAGATGGAGACTTCCTTTTCACGGGACGCATGCACTTTGGGGAGGCCAGGTTAGGCTGTGCCCCTCGTTTTAAAGACTTCCAAAGGATGTACAAAGAGGCAAAAGACAAAGGGCTAAACCCATGTGAAATTGGCCCAGATTGAAATCCCCTGTCTGGCTGAAGATCGCTTTTAGCGTTTGGCCGGGAATATTTCCTGGCTGCGGTGAAAACTCTGAACAAAAATGTTAACTGAGAGCATGGACAGATCTGGAGTGCAGGCTGAGACCCCACAGGACACGTCTGCAGCCTACAGCGCCGTTAGACTAATGCAAGCAACAGAGGTACGAGCTCAGAAGGCTGCCAAGCGAGCAAGGCTGGGTTTTTAACCAATCTTGTCCTTACGAATTAAGTTATTATATTTTTTTAGTGACTTCCTTAGGAAAACAAACAAAGAAAACTCCCATGTCTTAATAAAAAACCCAAATGAAAGCCAACATGCCTTTGTATCTTTTTAATACTAATTTTTAAAAATGTCTTAAGCTGATGTAGCATTTGGTATGGCGTATTCTGTATAAATGGCCGAGAATGTGATAGAGCACGGTAAAACATCTTAACATTGATGCTTTGTAAAAAGCTTGGTGTACAATTCAAAGTTGTTTCTTATGACAGAAATTTATGGAGCCAAACTCTTGTGTGTGTGTTCTTTTTTTTTTTTTTTATTTGAAAGAATGTACAGTCACCGCCTGCAATTTTTTGTACAGGCTGGCAAATTCTTTCCATTCCAGAGAAATAAAGGTCCCTGGATTTGACACATGCTGTTTAAAATCTTGATTTTTTTTCTTCTCTGTAAGGCTGATCTCAGCTAGTCCAGATGTGCTCATAGATCAGTTCTGGGCTGCTCACTTATTTTGTGGCTTCTCTGAGCAGAAACAGTTCCTGTGAGGCATCGGGAACCGCAGTGTTTTTCAAAGGGGAAGCGGGAGCTATTTTTGGAGATTTGTAGACACGTGTCCAGGCAAGGCTCTAAGTGTTCTTCTCTCCGATGCCTATGGGGTTATTTTGGGAATGGCTCCAAAGAACAGGCTGCCCCTTCGTGTTCAGCTTGAAGCTTTTAATTGTGCTGGCTGGTAGCTCGGCGCAAGGCGGATGTTCGGGTGCCTGCCTGCGAGTCCCGGGGGACGTGACCAGGCCACCTTGTGAAAAATAAGCGCTTTAATCAAGGGTGGGCTACTTTTGCAGGCAGTGTCCCATGAAGAAGCTCTCCCCCCTTGTTCAGTCCTGTCATTCCTCATAATCTGCAACGCATCACTTTAACGGTACCTTCGCAAGGATTTTTAACCTCTTGCCCATGTTCATTCTTCAGCGCCTTCTACTGCTCCAACTTTTATTTTAGGCCATCAAGTTCTTTAAATAAAAAGTTTCCACTTAGTGACTCTTTTTGCCTCATCCCTCGTATCTCCTTTGTGTAACTGTTGTTTCTGAGGCTCAGGGAGGGCGTCTGGAGCGACTGGGAGGATGGTCTTCTCAGGTGGATGCAGGAAGGTCTGAGATGGATGGGGCAGAGATGTTCCACGAGACTGGGGGTGAAAACCCCAAGGTTGTACCAAAATATTGGCCTGAAGTGGGACCGAAAGCCCTCTGAAAGTATTTCTGTAGACTTCTCTCAGCAAGATCCATTCTGTGGGCCTGCTGGAGAAGCAAAGTTTCTTTTAGCTGTGTTAAGATGATCCTAAGAGGCTCCAAGAGACCAACTACTTCTGCAAAGACCCTAAACCCCATTTAGCACCCACCTGTCTGCTGCCTTGACCCCGGCTGCCTTCCAGCCCCCTGTAAGCAAAGCACCAGGCCCAGCACCCTATTCTGTAGGGTTCAAGGTTCCACCCACTCTGCTTTTGAGTTTTAAGATAAATGGGCCAGGACAGGTAGAGGGGGGAAATGATTCACTCTTTGTCCTCAGCCTGCCCCAACCCCTCTCCGGCAGCATCACTTCCACTTCCAGGGGTTTCAGCCCAGCCTTCCGTTGGTTTTTAAAAACGCTTCTGTGATTTAGCACCGAGATAACTCCTGAGTACAACTAAGGGGGCGTTTCAGAAGCCCTGTACCTAACCTCTCCTCTCCTGTTGTGTTTCATGAGCCTTTTCCAGCGCAGAGTGGCTGCTGGCAGGATGAGGAGGGGAGAACAACATGTTCCTGGAATTGTCCCCAACCTGCCCACTCTCCTCTTCCTATGCGAGGCTGCGGGAGCGAGGGGAAGAGGCCGAATTAAATGTTCAGCCAGTATTCGTGAGGACAGTGCTAGCAAAATACAAACAGGCACGGAGGCTTTGGCCCTGGACTTCCAGCTTTGGCTGCAGTTTGATTTTTATGGCAGTTTAAATTGTTTGTAGACTTTTTTTTTTTTTTTTGAATACCCTTTGAACCACACTTGGAGCCAAGCAGTGAATTGGTGCCTTTCTTTACTCCAGTGTCTTGTTTGCCTACCCAAGGAGGAGCAGGGCTGTGCCTTCCCCACCTCCAGCGGTACTGGCCCCATTCCCTGCTGAAGGGCTCTCCCCCGACAAGCTGCCTGTATCCTGTGAGCTCCCTGGAAATCCTTGGCAGGAGAGAGCGTATTGCCCTGTGATTTTTGCTCTGCCTCAGCTCTGCAACAGCCTGCCGAGATGCAGTGTTGGAGCGCTCTGTAGCTGCTACGTGTCCATCACGCTGACGGTGCTTGCACGCCTACAATTACAGAGCGTTGGAGGGAGTGGCTGGATGAGCAATAACTTTGCTCAGAGCCCAGTTCTTTAATCAAAGTGGCATTAAGATCTTGCTCTGCAACATTTTCTCTGCCCCCCTGTTCCCCCCTCACCCATCTTGAGCCTTGGTCCCTGCAACATCACAGGTTGGCTGATGTGCACCAGCCCCAGCAAGTCACCAGTAACTGCAGGGCTGGCTCCCGGCCGCGGGCCCTGGTGCCACGTCTCTCGGTAGCTGCCTGTGCGTGCGCTTTGGATGGTGGGAGGTTAATGGAGGGATTCCACCCACTGCCCTAAAATCTAGTTCCCAAACGCTCACCCTTAAGTCTTGGGAACATGATCACAGCTTGACCTATCTGGCAGCAGAGTTGGGGATGGAAAGGATGGATTAAAAATTACTGTCTTTTCTTACCTGTGCTGACTCCACTCTGTGATGAGAAGCAAGTGACGTACTGGTGCAGCATTGTGTGAGGACATGCTTGTTGTCACCTAATGAAAAATCTTGGCTGAAGGTGACTTGGGACAGAGGTGGAGCAGGTGCTTGCAAAGCATTGCTTTTCTTAACGCTGCAGCTCTGAAGATGAAGGGCTTCCTCTTGATACCTAATTAACATAATTGAATTCCTCTTAAAAGCAACAGACTGACTTATCTGTTCCTAAGAAAGCAGAACTGATGAACTTGAATTGCCTTCATCAGAGCCCCCTTCAGTTGGGCAACCCGTAAACGGGCACAAGGCATCGGCTGTGTTTTTGCATCTGAACTCTGGCGAGCGTGTGGTTCGGGTTGTTAGTGGAAACACTTTCCATGGTAACCTCTGCTTCTCTGATTTTTCCATAAAGCATCAGTAACGAGCCCACTGGCGAGCTAAGTCACCTCCGAGGTAAGAGGCCTGCAGAGCTTACTGCGGTGACAAATAGGGAGGTTGAGAAACTTGTGTGGGTGTCCACACGGGTCTGTTTGAGGTCCATCAGATGCTGCCTGCCTGGGGGAAAGTTTGCCCTCTTTCATCCTGCGGAGAGACGGGATCATCTCCCAACACCATGACCTCAGCACCCGGCGTGGAGGGCAGCGAGATGGCTGTGCTTGGTTCGCCTACAGCTGGACCAGAGGATCCTGATTAAAACACCTGTTGATTCCTGTTCGGGAGGGAATTTTTCTCCCTTTTTCTCCAAGCTGTGCCAACAGGCTTTGCCTGTCGCGTGTGAGCCGCGGCCACGCTGCAGGGAGGTGCGTGCCCCACAGCCTCCCCGCCGGGCCGTGTCCCATCCCACCCTCAGCCCAACTGGCTGCTGAAGTCTGAGATGTTTGTAGGCAGCTTTTTATCAAGCTCTTTTCTGTTCCTGCCACCTTCTCCCAGCTCTGCTGTCCCACTCCTGCTGGCCATCCCAGCTTCCATGCTGGGAAGCACCAGATGTTGCTTTAGCACCAACCTGCTGCTGCTGTCTTCTTCCCTTAAGGGAGAAGCCCCTTGTCATCAGCGTAGCTCAGCCTGCGCTCTGCAGGGGAGGGAACTGCCCTGGTGTATCTACTGTGCCAGGGCACATTGTGGTCTGGTCCTCTGCGCCACAACTTCTCCATACTCTGACACAGTCAGGCTGTGGGGGAGGACACCATGGCCATGCTCAAGCAAAAAGAGTGCCAAACCGTTGGCACCCTGAACACCAGCATCAGTGTCTTCTTCAGTACAGAGAGAGACCTGCTTGGTCCTGTGCTGCTTGGAATGAGAGGGGGAAAGATGTGATTTGAAGTGAGTCACCCTGGCAGAAGATGTGATCTAGCTCTTGCATCAAGCTCTCCTGAGTGTCCACAGGCTGGGGAGGAGGCTGTGCACCCAAGGACTTGCTGTGGTGCAATGCAGCAGGTGTTTCCTGCATACTTTGCCTTTGAAGTGTGATGGGACTTGAATGAGCTCCGAGCCTGACCAGCTGATGTGGTGCAACACCTCCAAGGGAGATAGGAGCTCTCCTTCTCCTCATCACAAACTTAATTAAATGATACTTATTTCTGGAACTGGAAAAATCTCTTAGTGATGCTTGTCAGAGATGCTGGTTGAATGGTAAATCAGGTTAAGCAAAATTAGGACCAGCTGTTCCAAACTGAAAACCAAATCGGTTGTTAGGTGAAACAGAAGAAATATCGGGAGGGAGACATGCAAGCCTCTGAGAGGGGTTAGAAGCAATACAGAGCCAAAACAATGTGCAGAAATGTCTTGACAGCAGCAAGATTCAGGCCTGGAGGAGGGGAGCTGCTGTGGTAAGGAAGGAGCAATACGTTTTCTCCTTTTCAGCTTGACAGAAGTGATTCCCCTTTCTGCTGCAGAGGCCAGCCCTCTCTTTCTTCAGCTGACTTTGATCCTCCTTTTAGTGCGATGAGCCAGCCTTCCTCTGGCTGACTGTGGGTGGGCAGGAGTGTGGTGTGATTCCAGGTGCTGGAGCAAAGAAAGTGCCTTCTCTGGGCCATCCTTCCTCCTTCACCATCAGTCTTTGCCTCTGAGCTTCACCGAGAGTCATCGAGGGCCAGACCCTCTAAGTAACTGAGCACTCTTCTCCTCCTCCTCCTCTTCCCCCTTTCCCCCTTCCCTACCAACAGCAAAATGCTTAGCAGCACTGGAAACAAAACAGTCCTGTGAAGTTTGTTTTGGGGTGTCACCTCCACCTATCCCAGCATCACCTGAGTGCCTCACTTTTGCCCCAAGCAGCATTTGGAAATCTCTGGGCAGAAAATATGGAACAGGGCCACATGTAACTGACTGCTCCCTTGTATCCCTTCCCGGCAGTTCTCCCAGGCTGCGTGCTGGGGCTGAGCGTGGCAGATGGGGATGCCCAGGGACACTGGGAGCACACCAGTGCTGGCAGCAGGTACTGGCACCAGTATGTGGTTATTGCTGCAGGTGGCACCCGATGGCTCCCTTACGTGCGATGCGGGCCGCGCGTCGTGTAGCTGGGCTGAGGCTGAGCAGCGGTTTCTGAGGGAACACATTCCTTTTGGTCCTCTGGGATAGGAGCATCCATGGGGGCATCCAGCTGGATCTAAGTGAGAGCAGGGGGGAGAGGGGAAGACGAGAGAAAGGGTAATTTTCAATAGTTATCTCACCTAGTTTAAAGAAATACATCTCATATTTAATTCCTCTCCTTGTTCCCTGCAGGGGAGGAGATGCAGAACTTCCAAATATAATAATCTGGAGGAAGCTGTGGCTAGCAGCCTTTGCATGCATGGGGATGTGCAAAGCCTCAGAGGGGCCCAGGTCGTAGGAGAGGTTTTGAGGAGACCGGCAGCTCCGAGGGTGGTTGAGCCTGCCCGTTTGTGGCTGTGAAGCCCAGTGGTGAGAGCACCAGCAGTGGCGGCTGCAGGAGGGGCTGCAGGACGCTGGGGCGGTGGGCACCTCCTTCTCCAGCTGCAGCATGTGGAGCTGAGGCTGGTGTCGGACCTGGGCACAGTGTAACCCAGTTCACAGCTCACCCCAGCTGTGCTAGTGACAGTGCATGCTGCTGTGAGCTTTTCCAGAAGGTTTGTGGGTGACCCCTAGGTCCTTGCGTGGATTCAGCCGGCCCTGAGCTGTGGGTGGTGAGGGGCTGCTCCTGTGTTCGGGGTCTGCAGCCTGCACAGCCTCACCCACGTGCTCCCGGTGCTGCCAGGGCAAGGATGGGGCTGCCAGGAGTGCTGAGGGGAGAGGAGAGGAGTGTTGCTTGTGCTCGCAGCAGGGCTGACTCAGGGTTTTCTCCCCAGGGCTGCGTGCTGACTCGGCTGCTTTGCCTTTTACTCTTCTCTCTGGAAACCAGGGGCATCTCCTGGGGCTCCAAGGCCACAGCAGTGCAGCAGGAGTGAGTGGTTAGTTGGGTTTGGGAGAGTCACGTCTTGGATGTTTTGGGGCAACAGCCAAGAAGTTGCTTCAAGGTTGCTTCTGGGTGCACATTCTGCACTCCAGCTGGGGAGCATGTACTGTCCAGCCTGGACTAATTTCTGGAGCAAACGTGTGTTGCAGCAATGCTGTTTTTGCTGCTGTGTCCCCTGCCCCCCGTGGGGGTGAATCGGGGCATGGCAGCTTATCCTCTGGCTGGCAGAGTCTCACTGGAGTGTTTTTTCATGGTGTTACTCATCCATGTGTCAGAACAAAACTACTATGGAGGAGGCTGGGTGAGGTGGTGATGAGCTGCTGGATGGAAAAGCACACCACGGAGGTCTTGTGTCCCGCTGGGAGTGGGGCCGTGCTGGGCGTACGGCACCTGGGACCCCTGAGCCTTGGCTCTGCCCTCCGCACCTGGTGGCCACGTAGTTTTAAGTGCTGAGCCGCCATGTGTGGAGTATCTTGTGCATGTAATGAGGATCTACCTGTGCATCTAATCTACTGGAGGCATCTCCCAGTAACAGCAGCGCGTGGGGTGCTGGGTGAGGCTCCCTGCTCCGTCTCATTGCAGCAGGTTGCACCTCTGGGACTGGCAGCAGCGTGTTGCTCATGGGCAGTGGCGTGTGCCACGTGCGTCGCGGAGCACAGAGCCGGTTCTTCTGCCCCACGGTCCCATCCTGTGGCATAAGTGAGGTGAGGGATGTGCAAGTGAGGGTCCCCCTTGGGGCTGCTGCCTCTCACATGGCTCCTGGAGAGACCGCCTTCGGGAAGGAGGACATTTCTTAGCATGGAGTTTGGGACCCTGCTCATGGCCAAAGGGATGCTGACCCCAGCAGCTTTGCTGCAGTTCCCAGTTGCCCTGAAAGGTTGATGGGTCTTTCCTGATTCTTCTTCCATCAGCTCTATGGGCTCTTCTCCAGGTGGTAGCCTGGAGCCGTGAGGTTGAATCCTGCTTAGTGCTGACCACTCCTGCAATAAACATGTTTATTCTGCTTGAAATGAGCTGAGGGAGAAGGGCTTTGGGCCAAGCTTGAAGGAGAGCCCTGCTGCCACGTACAGCGGCGAGGGCCTTGTTGCCCTGCATAGAAACCTGCTGAAGTTCCTTATTAAAAGGAAAGAGATGAGGAAGGGGTGGATGAGGCAGCGTGGATGCTGCTGCCACCTCTGGGGTGTGGGGAGCCAGGACAGGTGCCCATCCAGGACCATGGCTGTTGTGGAGGGGTTGTCCCATCACCAACCGGTTTCTCCAGTTCCTTTGGGAAGCACCAAATCCAATCAGAGTCAGACTGGTTTGTGCAGAGGCTTTAGTTGCCTGGAGATGAAAAAAAAAACCCCAATCTTAAAAAAAACAGTTCAGTTGCCTCAGCCTGGAGTTGTGTTTTTAAAGGGGGCAGTGCAGGGGGGGTCTTGGGCACCCCCCCCACCCCCCCACAGCTCTTGTGCTGTCGCCATGCTGGAGCCTGCCCGGGAGCTGAATTACACTGTGGTTTTTAGAGACGACAAACAAGGACTTGAATGAGACACAAACAAACACATCTTTCATTATGATCTGGATGGTGGAGTTTCTTGGAGACGTGTCAATGCTTTGCACGGGAGCCGTTTGTCGGGTGGAGACGACAGCGTGCCAGTGACACGGTTTGCCTGTGCATCGTCGGCTGATGGGAGGATGAAATTCAGGCATGGACACATCCCAGGGACAGCTTTCAGCGTGGACACAACATCGTTACACAGGGCTCGGGCTGCTGCTGCTGGTAGCAGCTGTGGTAGCAGCTCATCGGCAGCAGCCCGAGCCCTGTGTAGTGATGGCTGGGGCAGCCAAGCCAAGCTTGCCTTGCCCTTGGGCTTTTTCCTTCTGACTGTGCCGTGTTACCGCTCGTCTTTGGGTTGTTCTTAGTCTGCTTATTCCAGAGAAATCCTATTTGCCTGTTACTGTGCCCCAAATGCAAAAAGGTTTTGTGTCTTTCCCAGGGCAGAAAAATGCTTTCAAAATCCACCCCAACTGCTGCTGCCCTGCAATGGTTTTCTTTAATCCTCCAGGGGATATTTCAGTCTGCTTTTTGCTAGTAACACAGTGCTGAATGTTTGTCAGTGTGTGGGAGGATGCAGGGACATCCCAGCCCTGAATGCTGATGGATACTGGGCAGCTGGGTATGAGTGGTGGATTTTGGACAAGGAAGACCTGGGCCAGTCAGTCTGGCTCAAGCAGTGACTGACTTCAGCCAGTGAGCGCCATGGTCCGTGGGGATGTGTCCCTGCCTGGGCTGCGCTAGTTCAGTTGCCCCTTTGCACTGAAAGGAGACCAAGTGCCTTCTGCTGACTCATGGATGCAAACGCCTCCTTACGCCATGGGTGTAAACACTGCAGGAGTGGCTCCTGGAGGGGAGAGGATCTAGTATGCGTATTAATTGTGCATGAGAGACCTTTAAAAGTAGCTAAACCTGAAGATAAACTTTGGCCTTTATTTCACTTAGTTTTTTTCCGTGGTTTCTGAAGGCCATCAGAAGGGATGGGTTCAGCCCGTGAGTCAGGGCAGCCATGTCTGCCCACCTTCGCAGGTTTGGTTTGGCTCGCTGCCTTCTCTCCCTTGTGATTCCGCATGCCCTTTGCTTCCCCCTTCGTGACACAGGGCCTTCTGCAAGCAGGGCACGGGCGATGATGTTAAGCAAGCCCTGTGTTTGGGGAACTGCTGCAGAGGCAGCAGAAGTGAAGCTGGGTGGAAAAACCCTTCTATGCTTGTTGTTGAACTTCCAAACCTGATGTGGCCTTAGCTTAGCACCTAAAACTAAACTATAATTTCCCACAAAGCCATAGGTGTCAGAATATGTGACTCTTGGAAATATCTGGGGACAAATGTTATCTGCTGTGACACTGGTCACTGGCTGTAGAGATGGTTGGTGGCTGCTATAATTTGCAGAGCTGATGGGCGACACGCTCGGGCTGTGCCTCCCGGCGGGGCAGCATTCCCTGTTGCCGGCTCTTTTGTCTGGCTGTTTCCCTTCTCTCCGTGGCTGTGGCTGCAGACTGGGATTAGTCTGTCGTGGGTGCGAAAAGGTGCAACTGAGCTGCTGTGCCCTGCCTGGGCTCCCCGTGGGTGCTCACCCAAAGCCTTCCAGGGCTGCCTTTGCCTCGTTTGCCCTGACTTGCAGGGCAGCGTGGCCACTCTTAGCAGATGAGGCTGGGCTGGGGGTGAGCACAACTCAGGCATTTCACTTTTGCCTATGGGACCCCTGTGGGTCAGGTAATCTGACTGAAAAACACCACGAGCTCAGCACAGAGTCTGTATTGTGGCATCCCACAGCCTTCGCGCTGTGGACACGGTTCACGATAGGGTGAGTATGTCCTCGTCCCCCTGTGAGCTGCAGCTGTCCCTGATAGGTCCTGGCTGGAGCCTCCTGGACATGCTGGAGAGCTCTCCTGATGTCCATGTGCTATGGAAAGAGGAAAACAAAGTCAGAAAGACCCGGACTCCGATACTCACCCAGAGATGACACGAGTGGGGCACAGACAGACGGGGCATGGGCAGACCCCTGAGCCAAGAGCATTGCTCTCTGCACCAGTCCAGCCAGCTGCTTCTTTCGGGGACACCAAGGACCAGCATAGGGGTGCTGGTGGCCCCTGCTCTGGCCTGAGGTACAATGTGGGTCTGCTTAAACCCTGACACTTTAAGCACATGGCCTGTCTGTATTGTCCCTGGGGTGCTGATGCTGCTTGTGGCTATGGGGAGCTGCGAAGGAAGGGCTGGTGGGGAGCAGAGCCCGCAGTGCCTTGGTGCTGCCTGGGCTGGGGAAGGCTGAGAATCGCTGTCGGGGGGAGTATGATGGCAGTCCCTTGTTGATACATGGGCCAGCATGTCCCAAAATCAGATGGTTACCCACAAAACGAAGCTTGGGCTGCCCCCCCAAGCAAGAGAGACTTGCCCTGCTCACGTCCTGCGGAAAATCTCTCGGAGTAAATCATGTGCGTTGCAAACTGTTGCTGTTGTTTAGATGGATGTGAGATAGTTCAGCCTGGAGCTGAGTTCAGCCACTGGGCTCTGTAAGTTTAATGCATACAAATGCCGCTCAAGAGTTAATTGGAAACAGAGTGTGGAGGAAAATAAAGAAAGACCTTTTGAGGTCTCAGCTGCTCAGAGTAATATTTGGGTTTGGTGACTCTCCGTATCTTAGAGATGGGAATGCAGCAAAGCTCTTTCAGTCCAGAGTATACATGGAGCCCGACAAGATTGTGGGCTAATATCAACAAACCTTTTGGAAAAGCAGATCCTGTCTGCTCCAGCAAAGCCACAACGTTATTTTTCTTTCAACAAATGTATTGAGACAATAATAATGCTGTGCAGATTGGTTGTCCCTGGCCTACATGATTTATTAGGAAACAGAAACAATTGCAGTTGCTGAAAAAAAAAAGAGCTTTGGACATGGATTTTTTTTTCTTCTTCTTTTTATTTTCTTTTTTCCCCCTTGAATTCCTCATGAACTAAAGAAAGGCCACCTAGTCTGGTCCCAGGAGAGAGGTTGCCTCCCTGCTTGCATTTCTGACTGGACCACCAACCCTGGGCTTGCTGCTTAAATACTTCAGTACTGGGGAGGAGGAGGGGAGTGAAACAGTGCTGGGGGGAGAGGCTGGGAGAAGGTGATACAGCCCTAGAATAACATTCCCAGGCAGAGAAGCAGAGCAGGTCTGGAGGAGGAGACCTGCAATCTGTTTCTAGCTGTCGGTGACTCAGGGACAAGTTGCTTCCTCTCTCTGAGCCTCCCTTCCCCTCTATTTATCCTGTTTATTTAGTGCAAAAGCAATTGAGAGCGGCGCTGCTGGCCGGGTGCGTGCTGCACCGGGGTCCTCAGCCTGGCTCCCACCTGCAGGTGCAATTGGCACGCCAGACCTGATTGCAATTCCATGTTGCACGCTGTGCTCGCCGGCGCTGGTGGCATTCAGCTCTTGCCCCTCGGCTTGAGCAGAGGACGGCTTCGCTTTAGAGTGGTTTTATTTGTTGCTGCCTCAGTCAGTAAACCCGCCGGGGAAGAGGCAGGCAGGCAGCTCCCCGGTGCCAGCAGCTTTCCCCTCGCTGCTCAGAAGTTGCAAAAGCCGTGAGCTATTTGTTTTACAGAGTGGAGCATCACGCTATTTCTGGCGGGCGACCCAGGCAGCCAAGTGCTGGCTCTGGCCGTGTCCCCTCATCCCCACAACGCTGTTCCACACTTTCCCACCCTGCCCTTGCCTGTGATGGGGTAGATGAGCTCTTTTGCCAGAAGGCCAGGTCTCCTTGGGACCGGGGGTTTGGGATGGTTCTCCGTCAAGGGGCAGCGATCCCTGGGGCAGTGGGATGCAGCCCTTTCATAGTGTGAGGTTTCCTGATCTCCTCGGCCCACTGGTGGCCACCCAAAGCTCCACAGGAGCTGCTGAGGGCCGTGTCCTCCCTCCGTGCCCCGATGCTGCAGTTGCAGCGCGGTTATCGCTCAGGCAGGCTGCCCGGAGCGGGGGCGGCCGGGCGGGCGCCGGCCCGGGACCCAGGGGAGCTCACCAGCCTTGATGAGAGGCGGCTGGAGGACGAGGCTGTTCCTCTACTGCAGAAGCCCCTGATGCAGTTGCAGGGGGGAGTTCTGCTTGGGATGGGTGTGAGCAGCTCCCCAAAACACCCCTGGGGATGAAGGAGGGCTGAGCTCCACCATGTTGGGGCTGAGCCCAGCCACATGTGGTCTCGCTTGCACCCATGGCCCCGCACATTGGTTTTGCTGCGTTTTCTAAAAAGAAACCCATGGTTTTGGTTAATAAAGTGCAAGGGGCTCTCTTACAGATCACCTAAGTGTCTCTGATTGCTTTATTGAGGCAGTGGGACCAGGTGCTTCGGCAGCAAACTGCCGACTGAGTGTCTGCGCAAGTAAGTGATATCATCATGGTTTGCTTTGCCTTCAGAAATGACTAAACAGATTTTCTCTGGTTTCCAGTTGACCCCGTGGCTCCCTGTTGATGATGGGAGCAGGCTGTTTAGGTTTGAGTTAATGCTGTACCGACCAGCCCTGAATCAATCTCAAAAACTGGAGATGGATTCAGCAGGTAGAAGGAGGGGAGAAAGCTACGTCCACGGCATCCAGCTCTCGCTGTTACTAAATCAGGGATTGCTGGGAATCATCTCTGATTCATTCTCCAGCTGAAACACAAGTATTTTACATTTGCCTGAAAGGATTAAGTTTTTAAATCTCCTGCTCTTCTGGCTGGATGTTTTCCTCCGAAGGGTTAGTTAGCCTCAGTTCCCAATTTTAAAGAAAAATAAAAAAAGATGGCGGGGGGGTGGGTGGGTGCTGGGGGTGGTTTTCCTTTGTGATCTTTCTGTTCCGTGCCTGGAGTCAGCTCAAAAAGGAGTCAGTGCAAATTAGCTATATTTGATTATTGCAGGGGGCTTTAGGAGCCCTGGGTAATTGCTGCATTTGGTTCCTTTTCTCTTGGGTTTCACTGACATTTCAGATAGTAAAAGAGCAGTTCCTTCCCCCTACAGATGTTTTCTGTTGGTCATAGTTGGGAAGAGACCTTAGATGCTAAATCCATGTGCTTAATTTGTGGTTTTTCTAGGCTTGTTTAAATCGGCGTGGGGCACAGTGCTTGCTTGGCTCTGGACGCTCCTGCCATTGGGGCATGTGGGGTGGACGGCAGCGGGGGTCCCTCGGAGTGGCTCCGGGGAGTGCAACCCTCCCGCCCCTCCTGCCTGCATAAAAGATGAGGCAAGAGAAAAGTGAATCTCAGTGGACAGAGCTCCCCCCCAACATTTTTTGAATTTTCTGTGGCTGCAGGGTGCTGGGTCCCTTCCCTCCTCATCCCAGCTCGTGCCAGACCGGCTGAAGCCCAGACCGCATGGACAAGCACAGCGGGCTCATGCCAGAGAGGTCCCGGGAGGAATGAAATGGATCCGGTTGTAACCACCCAGCTCGCTTTTCACCCTCAACCTCTTTCTGTCAGCATTGGAAAACTGCAGGCACGGGGCCACGCCGTTGAGATGAAAAGGCTCGCAGGTGCACGCCATCCTCCCGCGGGCTGCTGGGCTGCCTGCGGCGCTGGGAGCTGGATGGAGCGGGGCTGCGGCCGCCGGGCCAGCGCTGCCTGCGCTTTTGCTTTCTTTGCAAGTGTCAAATCTGCACGTCTGCTGCCACAGCCTTGAGCTCTGCTTTACCCCTGGATCAGCAAGTTGTTAGACACAGGCCAAACCTGTGCGCCAGAAGGAGAGAAGGGAAATCCAGCTCTTTGTGCTGGCTCTGGGTAATTTCTCTCTTAATACAGGCACATACACACATCTTGGAACATCATGGGATATTTCTGGGCTCCCAGGCTTTTGCTGAGCTCCTGCAGGCTGCCTCTACCAAGCATCTAAGCTTAAGGACTTGGACAAAGTCTAAGCATCGCTTGCATTTTTGGGAGAAAGATGATGTCAAAATTGCCTACAGGGTTTTCTTGGCTCCCTGGAGAAGGTGCATCAGCCTCACTGGTGCTCAGCTGCAGACAGAAGAGCAAGCAAAAGCAAGCTACAACGCATAAATGATCTCTACACAACCAAGCACAGCTCTGGATTCCACTGCACCAGAATACAAAGGGGGAGGAGAATCCACAAGATCTTAAAATCTTTAAATATCGAAGTTATAAATAAAGCCTAAATGTCGCTGAACAACCTCCAAGTGATGAAGACTCGCTCTGCCTTTGCTTTGGACTGCTGCGACAGGGATGGAGGGTGGCTGTCAGGCTATTGCAACGATTTGGTTGTTTGCAGCCCAGATACCGGAGCCTCCCCAAGCGGGCTGCCATGCTCGGGCCCACTCTCGTACAGATTTTCCATGAGAAGGCAGTAGCCTGCAGAGGCTCGATGACCCGAGGTTATGGTGCTGTACAGCTTTGAGACCCTCAGCCAGACCTGAGGGACCTTAAACCCCAAAACACCCAGTGGGGAGACAAGAAACCTTTGAAGTTCCCCGGGCCTGCCCGAGCTGTGGAGTGGGGTTGTGAACCTTGTCGTTCTCCGTGAGAATGTTGCTTTTACAATTAAAACCCACGCAAAGCCCCGGCCCTTGCTACTGCCTGTGTTACCCAGTGAGATATCTGACATTTGAGACAGAATGGGAAGTCAAAGAATGTGAGGAATCTGGTGACTCAACATAGAGTTTATTATACCAGTCCTACCGTTTAAGCCCATGTAATGTAAAATTGTTTTACGGCATGTGGCACGGTTCTGTGGGTTAATTTATAAGCAAACAATAATTATTCAAATAGGAATTTTTTTCTGTGCCTACATAAACTTGTTATCTGTTTGGCAGCGGGGGATGCTGCAAAGAAATGCACATTTACATTTTTTGCATTGATTCTGTTTGGTTTTCCTGGAGCAGCTCAATGGTGCATTGACTGCTGGGGCTTACTACTGAACTTGACCTAGGAGTGGCATGGAGATAAGCCAAATGTTAAGAGAAAAGGAGCCCTTTGTGCAGAGATGCCAGTGTATTAGGTCTCACTTTTAGGTCACACACTTGTTAGGGATCCCTTCAAAGTGATGGATTCTTCTGCTAAAATTTAATGATGTCCGTTAAATCACAGGGTCATGAACTAGTGCATGTGCTGAAAATGGTTTGCTGAGGGACCATGAAGACAAGGCCTTGTGTCAGGAGACTTCCAAAGCAAATTGGATTTTCCACACAGCGATGGCTGCGTTTGAAGGTCTGTCAGTGGCCTGTAAAATTCTCCACCAGTGATAACAAGGCAGAATTGCCAAGCACTGAAGCAATGCCATGAGCGTTACAGAACAAATCCCTCCTCTCTCAGTACATAATAGCTTCTTGATCATCAGTCAAAGAATTATCCTAACCAGCAAACAGGCTGGAGGAGGCTGCTCCCTCTCTGCCGGGAGATTATCCCAGAGCTCCTGGGTTAAATCTGCCGTGGACAGCCTGTGGATTTCTAAGAATGTCAGTCTGGAGCCGAGCGGTTGGGTAGGTGGATTTTAGGTTGTGTGCACAGAAAAGGATGAAGCAACTGGATGTTGAGACTTGTATTCCTGAGCAGCCCTGTGGGGTCACCTGGCCCTGCTGATGTCCCACCCCAGGACAAGCCCCCCTCAGGGGTGTCTGTGGACCAGTGCAAGCACAGCTGGGAATCTGCATGGACAAGTCGGTCAGTTCCCTGGTCTCCTGATGCTATCCTGATCTCTGTCTGGGTTTTTTAGTTTGGGTGCTCTAAATGGTAGGTGCGAGGAAGGACTTTATCTGCAGCACACTGCGAGATGTGGTCACTTGTGTGGTTGGATGCTGATCTGATGGGAGGAAGGCACGAGATCATCCTATTTTAGAAAAGAATCTGGTGGAAGGGGCTGAGCCTACTTGCTTTTAGTTTATGGCAAGGAGAGTCTTAGAAGTCTTCCCTCCCTAAATTGTTTTCTAAGCCTGCTCTCTGCCTGGATGTGTGTTGTGTGGCGCCTGCTGGGTGGGAGATTCTGCAGCTTGTGTGCAGATCCATAAACAGAGAGTTTTCCACCTTCTGCACTGTGACACTTGAGGACAGGACTCTCTAATTGTGATATCCTTCCACCCCCTCACAACTATTTGTTTAAGGATTACATACAATAAGTGCTTCTGACAGACTGCTGAAGTCACTGAAGCAGAATAACCTCTAGCCCAGCGCCGGTGGCTATGCTGGAGTTGCGGGAGGGACGATTTGGCTCATTACATAGCATCCCTAACTGCGGTGGCTTGCTCGGCATCTCATTGTGGAGCCAGGAGGTCAGGGGTTCAACCTGAACTTAAACCCAATGCTAACGAATGGGGGAAGTTCCAGTTGTGATGGCAGTATATTTTAATGATGAGGTCATGTAAAACGTCTCTTAAAGATGACTTCTGTCCCAAGCATGAGAAAATCAAGTCAAAGCTAAAAACCCCAAGGAAGACATCTCAGAAAATAGTCTAGGTCCCAGTGGTCCGGCCAGCTCTTCTTTAGCTGCTTTTATTAAGGACTTTCATGTGCTGGAGGAGGTACACCATGGCTGCAATGTGTTTTCAGAGCAGGTACCAGCACCAGACCTGATGTTTAAGATGTGGGGCTCTTCGTAAACCTTACGAAAGGGTGATTCCGGGTCACATTCACTTCCCTTATGTAATGTTGGTGGTCTTTTAAAGCCTAATGGCACAAAAGCACTTTTTGAGCTCTGAAAAGACTCTTGTTGACCTGAAGTGAGGTTGCACCCATTCTGTGGGCCTTAGCTTGAGGTTCCAGGAATCAGGAGAAGCTGGAGCACCCAGGGGATCTGAGCTGCAATCCCCTGCCTGCCATGCATCTCCTGCTACTACAAGCCAACTCTTTAGCTTCAGTTTTTTCCTTTATACCATGGTGTAATGATACCTTGTGAAGATGAAGAGGGCAATGTAAGTGTTGAGAACAGTTGCTATAATTAGTTTGCTTGTCTGGGTTTCCTAATGGCCCATGTACGTTTGGGGGCTGACATGCTTATTGCTATCATTCCACCATCTGTACTGGACATGTATTTGTGAAACCAGAAAATAAATTTTTTTCTTCTTTGGTCAAACACTTTCTCCAAAATAGTAAGGCCAGGTTTCTGTATTTCTCTCCCTGCCCTCACAGACCGGGAAAGTTCATTTTCCTCCTGTTTCCCATTCCATTAATTTTAATCCATTTTACAAGTAATCCAGCTCAGGCAAGCTGTTCGCAACGCTTCCTGAATCATCCACACTGAATCCACAAAACACCTGCCTGCGCTGCTGCTGGTCTCCAGGCTGGTTTCCATCCATTCTCACACCAGTTTGGCTGAGCTGGCTTTAAAAGCAGTCTGGAGGCAGAGTGCCCTTGTGCCAGCGCTGTTACCTGCTTAACCGTGCCCCCCGCAGCTGCAGCTGGCACCGCCACCCCCCAAAGCAGAGGGAAGCTCGAGCCCCGTGCTCGCCTGGCCCTGACCTGTCAGCTGAGGTTTCCACCGTGAGGATGGGTTGTTCCTGTTTCCTCACCAAGGGAAGCTGCAGGCAGGCAAACAACTCTCGCAGCCTTTCGGAACAAGGAGATTTGCCGTCAGTTTGCCTAAGTGAGGTGAAGGAAAGCCAGGAGCTCCTTCCTCGGCCAGCTGCACGGGCGCTGCTGGTCTCAGCGGACGCTGGACCGGGGAATGCATTGGTCACGCATGTGCTGACCACTGGCTTCTCTGGTCTGAGCCTGGAGCGAGTGATGGAGAAGGCAGTTCTGGTTCCACCCAGTCTCTGAAGGATTTGATAGATTTTACTGCCAAAAGAAAACAGCATAAATCATCTCTGAGTGCGGAGCTGTCTGGCTCCCTTGGAGGGAAAGTGCAGTCAGGGTGGGGCAAGAGGACACAAGGGTGCAGCTCTGCTTTTGTACTGGTGCGGTATGAAAATCCCCTCCAAGCTGCCTTCAGCCCAGTAAAACTTGGGAGGTGGGTGGCTTTGTCACGGCCACGCCAAGTGATTTCTTGGAAGAGAGGGTGCCTGGGGACCACTGCTGGGGTGATGCTGCGTGGAGCCTGGGATGGCCTAGGGGTTTGTCCTGTTTCCAGTGCGATCTGTGTGCATGTTTATGAAATCTATCTCCCTGGGTGATGTCATGACACGATGAGAAACTGGGTCATAAATTAAAGGAAGAAAAAAAAATAAAATAGACCCCACTGTGGGTCAGATGCTGGCAATAAATTCAGATAACAGCTCATCAGTGCCTCTTCCCTTGTTCTTGTATGTGTATGCACTTTTTTTTTCCAGTTGGGAGAAGATCTGGTGAAAAGCAGCTGTTTTTTATTTGTTCTCCATCCACATCTGATTAGATAGTCTTCCTCCTGCCCACTGAGACGTGCTCGGGCACTCTCCCAGCCCCTCTGCTCGCTCATTTTCTCGGGCATCAAGGAGTTTGGGCCCGTTGGAGCTCTGTTTCACAATCTGACAGCATTTCAGAGGTACAAAGGGCTCCTTCACGATCACGGGGCTCAGGTCCCACCAAGCCAGGGGACATGGCCAGACCCTGCAGTGGGGCTCTCCATGAGGTGCTATGGGTTTGGGCCTGGGAAGGCAGCAGTGGGGACATATTTCTCTCCCTGACATTAAGTTATTAATTTGTTTTTAGGTAGTTCTGGGGCTCTGCAGCCCAGGAGGAGGGTAGTTTCCTTCCAGGCTCTGCGAATGTGCTCACCACCAAAGGTGATGGGGAGGCAGCCATGCTGTGAGGAGGAAAGTGGGCTGTGGTTTTGGACCAGTGGGAGAAGGCAACCTGGCAGTTAGGTGGGTAGGTGAGGGCAGGGATGTGCATACCCCTAAATGTATTGCTTACTAAAGGCTAAACAAGGAAAATGGTGAGCTTCTGGCTTGTTGAAGCCAGCGTGAAAGCTCCTGTCAGATCCACCAAACTTCAAATCAAACCTTTCCAGGCCAAGCCCGTAAGGTTTCTTCACACCATGCTGCTGGAGGACTCTCCTATCACAGGATTTTGTAGGCAGAGGTCTTCTTTCAGGAGATCCGTATGAGTGTTTTGCTCAGGGCAAGAAGACTGTTCTGGTTCTGTCCTGCCTCTGCCTTCCCTTCCCCTCGCTACGTGGCTGCTTGGCGAGATGAAGATGTCTGGTCCTTCTCTCTTCCTCCTGCTGCAGCTGCCAGCTGGTGTCCAGATCCTCAGCGCCAGCACAAACCATTAGCAAGGGCTGTTAGTCATGGGATGGATGAGCTCGCTACCGAACCAAAACTTGGAACCAGAGCTTCCCTGCTCAGCAGCCCTCCTGGAGCATGAGGAAAAGGACAGATAAGCTTATCTGAGCCTGAGAACTTTTACTTTTTTTTTGCTAGGTGGGAAGGGGATCTCCCATGACAAGTCTGAAGCTGTGGTGTTGAGCTCCCGGTGCTGTGCCTGGGCAAGTCCTGACTGCGCTCCCCTGTCATGTGCTGAGAGGTGAACTTGCAGCTCACGTAACCCTCACCTGTTAACCGACGGGGGTTATGGGCTCTGTGGCTTTGCCTCGGGTTCCCAAGTGAGTTTCTGGGAGTCGCAGGATAACTCCCGTGCAGAGGATGAGTGGGGATCACAGAGCCCCTAAAGCAGGGGTTCCTGGAGAAGAGGGGGAGGGATGCAGCCCTCCTGTATGTCAAATGTAAACATGGAAATAATAAGGTGGGAAACATTCTTGAACTTATCTCAAAAACAAGCTTTCTTTGGGTCAGCTTAAATTTCTGGCAAACATTCAGGGCTGATTTTATTCCAAACTTGTTTCTTCATTCCCTTTTATCCATGCAGCTTCCATGCTAAAAGCTGTGGATGCAATTCAACCCCATGGAAAGGAGCAGCCAGTGTCCATGTGCCCCTGGGATGTGTGCTGAGCCCTGGGGGTTTCCATGAGGTGTGGGGCGCAGCTGAGGGGAGGGCGAGGTGGGATTTACCCTGCCCAGATGCTGGGGATGACACAAAACTTGGCCTGTGGTACAGCTGCTCTGGCCTGCAGTGGCCGTGTTGATGCAAAACCTCCATCTGACTCTGTATCAACAAGTTCAGTTTCGAAAAGAAGGATAACTTGTTTTATTTTACCGAAGCTTTGTGAGATAGTGAGGTTTCCGGGTAGGATCTGCAATGCTCAGGTTCAGGTATCAGTTGCATAATTTCCTTTGTTATTTCAGCACTCTATTATTTTTTTTTTTTTTTTTTTTTTTTTTATGAGCTTCTTTGCATACTGGATAAGTCTTATATAAGCATATGTTGGGTTGGAAATTTTTTTTTTAAGTATTTTTTTTGGCAGAGAACTCCTGGCACATGATACAGCACTCAGAGCCATCAACCGTAGCTGTGATACAGATGTTCATTGCCTCTATAATCTTTCTCGTATCAAGCAATTACCCTGAGCCAATTTCTTTATTTTAAGCACCTTGTTGTGGGAACAGAGCTGTAAACGCATGAATTGCTGAGTTCCCTTATACTTTTTTACAGCAGACAAACAAACAAGCAAAAAAATCAGCAAAGGGCCCCAGTGAAAATCAAACATGCACGGTGTTTTAGATAAGAAAGCACACCCAATAACTGTTTACAAAAAAAAAAAAAAAAAAAAAAAAAAAGAAGTCCCTCTCCAAAGAGATACACTGGAGGAGTGCCAATAGCACATAGCTGTGTGGAGACTAAATAAAACCAGGTGAGTTTCCTGCCATTGTGGAGTATCAAATGTGATTTCCATTTGTGATGGACGTGCTGTTTCTGCCAAGATTGTCTGGAGGTTTTCATTTAAAGACTTATTATTTTTGTTGGCCTGATATAGAGCTACAGCCCCGAGCACTAAAAGGGAACGTTGCAGCAATGACATTTACAGCAGATGAGGGAAAATGCCCTTATCGGAGCGAAAGGCTCTTCCTGGGAGAAGGCTTTTCTCCTATAAGCAGCGTAGGTCTTAGGATTGCTTCTAATGCAAAACAAATGGGAAAACTCTAATGGGAGGAAATGATGCATTAGCATTGATCCTCACTCCAGAGCCACCAGGTAACATCTTTGCAAATTAAGGCTCTGGCTCGGTCCAAAAATATCATTCAAAAACTAGGTGTAAACCTGAGATGCAGATCAGGCTGTTTTGCACTTCTAAAGTGTTACAGAGAGGCTGGCAAGCTGCCTTAGGACAACAACAACAGCAGAGAAAAAATATAATCAGAGGAGGTTCGTCTCTCCCGGAGTGATGTGCATGGGTGGAGCGGAGCTGGAAGGGCCCTGCTGCAGCCGCGGCGTGTTGGGGCAGGGGGACCTGCCCTGGCTCTGCCTCGCCACACGCGGGGAGCTGCGGTGCTGCCTCGGCGGGCGATGCTCCGCTCCTGCCCGCTGGTGCCGGTGCCCGCTTTGGTCTCCAGCTCAGGAAAGCATGGTGCAGTTCTGCTCCGGGGCTGTGCCCGGTGCCCGTGAGGAGGGGCTCAGGGGGCACAGCGGTCCGGCGGTGAAGCACATGCTAAGCGAGCACCGCGTGCGCCGGGGTTTAGCATCAGCTCTTTGCTGCGGCTGGGAGTGCACCGAGGTCACTGGAGCGAGTGCTCCAGGGATTGCCTGGAGCAAGGCCCGAAGGGGGATCCGCTTACATGAATAACAAGAATATGCAGTAAAAATAGTTAATGCTAATGATGTTCTGAAAGGGATATTAAACTTGCTGCTCCAGGGCTAAGCGATCTGCAGCTATGAGAGGCCAGAGTTAAATAGAACGTGCTAGAAAATGAGTCCAGATCCGCTACTGGATCAGGTGGTGGGAGCCCTGAGACATAACGGTCTCCTGGAGTCATGAATTCGGCATTTTTCAGGCTTTTGCAGATGGACTTCAGCTGATTTCTGAGCAGCAGTTTTTTACTTATACAAATGCCTAGTAACTGAATGACAGCTTTCCTGTGATAGATGTTTTAAAACAGAAAGCTCATAAGGAGGGCAGCGTCCCAGCAAAATCCATACCGGTTTTGGAAAAGGTATGGGCATTTGTATGTTCTGTGCCTCCTGCTTGAGGTATAAATCTCTCCCCTCAGAAAGTAAGTCATTAAAATCTCGTTTGGGTGACCACGGACTAGGGAAGAAGCAGGGGAAGGAAGCACAGATATGACAATCCATCATGGTCCTTCCAGCTGCCAAGGATGTGTCCCTTTGCTATGGAGTGGCCACAGCAAACAGCTACTGGATGTACTGGTGCAGTGGTTATGGGCTGGAGCGAAAAAAAAAAGGGGGGGGGGGGGGGCACCTGTAGTTCACAGGTAGGTGAATGCACTTGTTTAATCCTGTGCCCCACACTGCATGTGAGGCATCTGAGGCAGCCTTGGCCACTGTCCCACCTGGCACGACCTGGGATGTTGCTGGGACCCAGCCTGTGCCTCAGGAGCGTGGCCCTGAGGTGTGCGGCGCGTGGAGGTGCCAGACTCAGTGGGAACGCCGGGAGCTGTGACCTGCCTCCGGGGAGCAAGGGGACATGGGCCAGAGCAAGACCCGGGTGTTTTCTGAACGTTCTGGTCCTGTCACAAGGATGTTTGCTGTGGCCAAGGTCATCCTACAGGAGTGGCACTGCCACTGCCATCCTGCTGGGCAGTTTCTGTCCCTGCAAAGCCACATTCCCCAGCTGGTCCATGTCCCTGTGCTGTTGCTTGGCCCTGGCAGAAGGTTTGACCAGCCCAGCCCATCTGCTTGCCACAGCCACCTTCTGGGAGTCACCACCTCGGCGCCAGCTGGTTTGTTCTGTTTTCCCCTCACCCATTCCAGGTTAGCTGTAGGAAATTATTAGAAGCAGGAAATAATGGAAACACACTTCATGTGCTGGGGAAGGGGTGATGATAGCAACAAGGAGAGACGACGCATTAGAGAGGGCAGTGACTTCTGCAGCTGGAACAGGCTGAGGGGAGCACTCACATGCCTGGCACCCCAACAGGGTATATGACTCTGCTCTGTGGCTCCACGTGCTGGCGTGCGAGTTCTTTAGCCCTGCTCCCACTGTTGCAGCTCAATAGGAATGAAACCACTTTCTTCACCAAAGTCTGAAGCCGTCTGAAGCCATCTGAAGGGTGCAGAGCAGTTTAGCTCCCTGACCCAGACCCAGGAGAGCAGCTGCTACAGGGGAAAGGACAGGAGTGGTGACCATGGCCTTGCGGCCATAGCGGATCTGGTGGGACATTGATGCTGGGGTTGGCCAAGGGGAAGGGAATCATTCAAGGAGAGCAATGGGTGCAGAAGGGGCTGAAGCAGCATGCTTTCTGCCCACCTTCTGCACATCTGGGTTCTCGGCATCCTCCCACCGGCCCCTTGCTGGGCCCAGGATCAAGAGGGATTATTCAGATATTTGCTCAATATTCTGAAGTTATTCAATTGTTTCTGGAATAGCTGAGCCTGAGCTGGGATTTTGTAGGGATTTTGCAAGAGCCTCTGTAATGGACAGAAGTTGTTCACTCCTCAGAAATTCTCCAGACCCAGTGGTCTAGGGAAGCTTCTTCTGTCAACAATTGTTGATGGTGTTGGTTAGCACCAGCTCTTCCGTCTGACAGATCCTGCTACTCTCTTCCAGGACTTTCATTTACAGGAGACTTCTGGCAGCCTGCTGCTTCCTAGATAGAGAAGCCAACAAACAGTCTGTTCCTTCTCCTCACCAGACTCGTAATGTCATTTCTTCACAGTCAGAATCTCATCTGTTGCTCAGCCTTGGTGTAAGGTTGCTGTTTTTTTCTCCACTTCCTCACCAAACCGTTCGTGTTCTGCACGTATTGTTGGGAGACCTGTAAAGACTCACCATGCATTTTTTCCTAAAAAGATGGTAGGGAGTAAGTGCATTTGAAAATGTGGGTCTGATTTTGATATTTTATTTTTTTTTCCCCATTTTCCCTGAAAGAAAAGAACTATGAGGCAGGCTCAGAGCAAGCTGGGCTTGCTGGAAGCCGAAGATAAAATGTCCACAGCCCTCCCTCAGAGGACATAAACTGTGTTTAAGGCTATGCTGTTGCAGTGGGCACAACTCCTTTGTGTCTCACAGAGCTTAGTAGCTGTTCTGCCATCATTGCTCTTTGAAGTGCAGGAGCAAAATTAATTTCAGGAGAGAAATAAATGGATTTAGAGCAAAGATGAATTTGGCTTCTTGTGCCACAGGAATGCAAGAAAACACCCAGCAATAGAAAGCTAGACAATGCAAACCTCACATGAATCTGGGGAGAAATTTTAATCCAAAGTGCTCACTGACCTTCACTGATGCTCCCCTTCATCTCACCAGTATTTTACTCTTCTTAAACCCAGCTCCACCACTGGCAAATCTTCAGAGAAATCAGTTCTTGCACAAACAGGAAAGCAGGCTCCCTTCCCGCTGATTTAGGTGGTGTTTCCAGTCCACGGCCAGAGGACACAGGGGCAGGGAGGTGTATTTGCTCCCAGGACCAAGTTTGAGGCTGGTCTGGGAGAGATTAATTTCCCAGGTGGGCAGATCTAGCCCTTTCTGGGTGTCAAATTCAGAGCCAGCTCAGGGCAGAATTCAGAAATTTCATCTGGTTGTCCTGTGGGGAACTGATTTATGGTCCTGAATGCTTCACACCACACATCCAGGGGTGTCCGAGCAGTGGACCCTGCCACCAACCCCTCACGGATGCATTTCTCAAAGACTGCCCGGGATGTAATTCAAACCCATTTCAATTTAATGAAGTGAATTTAAACATGATGATATCTGGAACCGACCTTCCTGGATCTTCTTCTTCTCCCGTGACTGTCACAACTCCCGCAGCAGCATCTGAGATGATCCAGGCATCCGGGGACCCAGGCCCCACTGCTGTCTTTGATCTTGTGTCACCCAGCCAAGATGTAAATTGGCAGAGGCCACGCTGGGGGCAGCAGGGAAAGGTGAACTCGTTCCACCTCTACAGGCTGAATGAGCAGGACAAGAGGTAACTTTAGGAAAATAAACAGCTTGTAGGGACGGTGGGAGGACAAAGGCTGGAAGGAGCTGATAGGGGCTGAGGTGGGGTGGCAGTGGAGGTGAGAGTGATCTGGGGAACCCTTTGCAAGAGCAGCCAAGGTGGCTCAGGTGCTCCTGTAGCATTTTGCTTAATGGGAGCAAAAAGGAGCTGAAGCAAAAAGGAGGGTCTGCTGGCCTCAAACAGTTGAGCTGGAAAACTGGGCAAGCTGGTGTGGAAGTCACTGGTGTACCTTGGAGGTCCTTTTTTACTGAAAGGCTAGGATAATTAGACTGTGCAATCCCATTTCTGTGGAGAGACAGAAACTGGAGCTTGTGCCTAGGAAGCGGGCTGGACGAGCTGAAGGGAGGACCAGCAGTGCAGCCTTGTTAGGCTAGGTGAGCTCAAACGCATGGCGGTGAAGGGGGCTTGGCATGGGAGCTGGGGACGGGCTGTCAGTGGGAGCTCTGCAGGGTCTGGGGCAGGGGGGCTGCACTCCGGAGCAGGGCAGAGAGCATGTTAACTGGGTACAGTGGGAAAGAGCCCTTTCTCGTGCTGCTGGCCTTGACCTGTGTGCAGTTCAGTGGGAATGAGCAGTGGAATTACAACAAAGAAGTTGTCCTGATCGACCAGAAAAGCCTTTGGACATGCTTTTTCCGTGGAAAGCCAGTTTGAGCCTATTATAACCCACAGTACATCTCCTAGGTGTAGGGCTTGCTGGTAATGTGTATATATTACTCCTTTAATAAAAGGAAATGACCACAAGGAATGCGTCCATTTAATCTTCAGCTTGTATAACCTGCAAAAAGTGGAAAGGGTAAACACTCAGCTGATGTTCCAGGCCAGGAGGTTTTCTCCACATGGATCTGGCGCACGCACTCAGCCCGTTCCTGACACACTTCCAAGAATCCCTGTCTGAGTCCCAAAAAGCAAAAAAACCCCCAACTACTCCGTGTCGAGAGAGGCCAATTCAAGACCCAGCGCACGTGGCCTGTGCTGGTCACATTTCCAGATTCTGAATCATTTCCTCCGAGCACGCAGCCATCTCTCTCCGTCTGGGTTTGGGCTCCAGCGCTCTGGTGTCTTCTCTTCCTGAGCTGTGCAGCTTTGCGTGCTGCCCTGGCTGTGTTGCTGGAGATGCTTGGAGGTGAGTCTTTGGTAGGCTGTCAGCAGAAGCATCCCTTGGCGCTGCTGGGTTCAGCTGTGGAAGTCAGCTGCCATTGCTGTATCTCCTGGGGCAGGGTAGGTGGAGGGTCTCCGGGAGCCATCATGCACAGCCCCATTTGGGAGGAGAATGGACAGAAATCTCTTCGCCCAGTGCTGGGTTTATCCTGGGGTGACCCCTCCAACAGTGTGTAGGGCCTCCCTACCCCTGGGATACCTCCTGCTGCTGCTCCCGCACCCATGGGATGGAGACAGCTCTGGGTGCAGAGCCTGGCAGGAGGAAGAGAGATGGGAGCAAGGTGGTGACTCCCCCAGCCAAGGGTGAGTGGTGGCCTGGCCCGGGAAAGGGGGCTGCCCCCAGCCCTTGCACGGTGGCCCCAAGCCCTCACATGGCTGGAAATGTGCTTGCTGCTGGCTATGGGCTAGCAGGGACTCAGGCTGGGAATTATCTGCTTCCTTTCCAGTCCTTTCCTCTGCTCACACCCTTGTACTTCCCCACCATGCACAGCTAGTCCCATGTATTGTGACTTGGTCATGAAACAGCCTAAACAGAAAGATAAAAGGGAGAAATCTTGATTAGATCCTGTATATTGCTTAATATCCTTAGAACAAGGAGAAAACAGTTTGGGTTTGGGGTGCATGAAGGTGCAGGAATATGCAAACTGAGAGCTGCGAGGGCAGTGCATGCACACATCCTGAGAACCCAAAAATACTCTGGCTGATACCTAGAGGAAGAACTGTCTTTTACAACTGAACAGCTGCCAGGTATCCTTTTTGGCTTCACTGGCCTCCGTGTTGTCCTGCATACTAGATACATTTTGGAGCTACTGCATGTGGGTGCATCTGCACTAGATCGAACTAATCCGGCCTTTGAGAATTAAAGTATCAGAGGAGCCAACCTGTCCTTATCAAGAAGAAAAAGTTTGCACAAGGGGAAGTGAAAACAACATGCAAAGAGGTGAAATCACTGACTTCAGGGAAGTTTGTCATTAAAATCTCTATTGCCCTGCAGGACTCAACAGTGGCACAACCGTGTGGACGATAGGCACTGCTGTGCTGGGTGTGAAAAACGAGCTGGTTGGAGGAAACTGAAACACACTCATTTCTTGAAAGCTTTATGTGGCATGGGTGAAACAGGAGGTGCCTGTGTCCGCCTGGCCGGGACTGGCCTACCGGGCTTATCGATGGGAGCAGCCCCAGCGCCCCGAGTCCCTGCGCCAAGTGCTATTTTGGCTTGGCCAAAACAAATGGCAGTTTCCCCTCTCTTTGCAAATTTTAAAACATAGGTTGTCATGTGAAGGAAATTGTGCCTGACGATGATGAATGGTTGTGAAATACCATTTGCCAGAAATATTTCTGGATTCTGCAATTTAGTTGCAAATTACAGAACTCCAAATGCAGCCTTCTGGGGAGGATAAAACCAACCTTCCCCGGCCATGTTGGCGGTCATACCCCTCTTTTCCCTTTTCCTTCACCCACCTCACTCCACCCAGCCGTTTTTAGCTCCGGGGCATTTTCAGAAGACAACATTCACCCTCCGACAGCCGCGGCTGGGATAAGCTGTGGGAGCCGGGCTGCAGGCGGAGGAGCTCTGACAGCTCACATCTGCTGGCGGTCTGGCCCCACACCCCATCTGAGCTATTTCAAGATGAGCAAAACGGAGTCATTGGAAATTGTGGGTTAGTTCAGCAGTCTTGGCTATCGTGCTGGATGGCGCTGAAGTAGGCATAGCAACAGGAAAGGAATGTTCCCTGTAAAAAGATAACTGTGCTTTGCCGAGGACGTGGAACAGTAAAGTTTGTTAAAGCAATCAGTATGTGTCATAATGTTTATTTAACTGAGAGCAGGGACGATTGAAAAGCATTGCAGCTGTGGAGAAGCCCAAGAGTGCTGAGGAGAGGGATGGGGAGCATGGATTTAGTAGCTGTCTTCCCTTGAAAAAGAAAACAAGCTGTGCTATCAAGCAATCGATGGGGCAGATAGCAGGAGAGTACACAAGGTAGCTGCTGACTGCTAGCTCTTCTGAAGGGGTGAGGTTAGAGTTTTATTATCTGAAGTTCACTTTCAGGTTAACAGCTTTGAGGATGTGGTCGCAACTCTAAAGGGAACAAAATTTAATTCTTTTCTAAACATAAGCTATTTCTGTTTGAAGGCAGATAACCTTTTTGGCTGTGTTATTTGCCAGTGGTAGATAGAAAGATTAGAGCAGTAGAGTGATGCTTGAATTCCTCCAGCAAATGAAGGGGAGAACTTGACACCACAGAGTCCATGTGGGGCCAAATTCTGCTTTAGCCCATTTCCTGGGGAAGAGTAGCTTCCTTGCGTAGTACCCTTGCAAGTACCCTTGCAAAGAGTAGCTCCAGCGTGACTTCTTCTGCAGGAGGCCAAAGCAAGGCAGAAACAAGGTGCTCGGTAATTTGTACAGCAATAGGTGAAATCAAATACTCAGCTCAGTGTCCTGGCAGCGGGATCTCCTGGGCTGCAGAGCAGTGCCAAGGGATGCAGGAAACTTGCTGGGCTTGCTGCAAGAAATAGACACCCATCCCCCCTCCCCCGCCCCCGCCCTCCCCCCCCCAAAAAAAGAAATTTGCTCCATTTTTTTAAACAGAATTTAAAATTGCTTTGGCCCAAAATTGGAAATGATGTGAGTTTGGGGGTTTTGTTTTTCTTACAAAAAATCAAATCTGTTTTGGGAAATGCAAGTCTTCACTCTGAAGATTGTATTTTAGTTGAAGGCAATGTTTTTCTATCGATAAGGGGAAAATATTTTCTCAGTTGTTCTTGGGCCATCTAACACTGGGTCAGCCAAAGTACCTGCAATACCTTGAGTAGGAAACAACGCTGCGTTGGCTGCCCAGACTAGAGCCATCCTCTTCCCCTTCCAGCTCTCCACATCCGTGTGTGAATAAAGCCTTGCAGAGCCCTCCCTGTCTCAGACACAGGTCGGTGGCTGCCTCTGAACCTGCTCTCCTCTTTTCTCAAAATACACAGCCCCGGTGACACCTACCACTCAGCTCTGCCTTCACCAGGGAGCTGGCATGTATGTGTTTCCTCCAGGGATCTGCTGGAGCAGCTCTGTAATGCACATTGCTTTTCTCCTGCTCCTCTCTCTGCCAGCTCAACCGCTATCTCTGTAACAAACTCCAGGCTTCCTGGTCACCCTGCAGAAAAAAAACCATAAAGCCCATTTCAGAGACCAAATTGCCCATAATTTACATGCCTCTCCTCACTTTGAAACGCAAGACGGCTGATGATAACATCGGGAGTGACAGAAGTGGTATCTGTTGCTAATTACAAGCTGACATTATGGTCAAGCAGAGCCATGGGGCCCCTAAAAAGCTTATTCAAAGTTGCTTTTCTCCCACTTCAAACACAGGCTGGACACAATGCCAGGCATTTTCCACCTTCAGAAGGAGCAATCCCTCTGAACTGGCCTGCCAGCTCCTTCTTCAGAGGAAAAATTGCTCAAAGAAGCAGCAGAGGTTAGAATAGCCTGGTCTTCACATGGACCGAGCTGACCCTTGAATGATGAAATTTGTTCATTTTTCACGGGGAAAAACAATAGCCATTTTGGTTTCCAAAACACCTTCGCCCTCACAGGCTCTTTCAAGCTGTCCCAAAGGCTCACCATTCCCACAGCACATCTGGGAAGGGTCACCACTGCCAGGTGGTCAATGGAGACACAGAAGTGCCGTGGGAGCCTGAGGCTGCTCGTTGTGGGAGGAGCACAGTGTGGGTGCCTCGGTCTCCTTACCCCAGCCACCAACCTGCCTCCTTCCCTAGAGCTGGGGAGAGGGCTCAGAAGTGCTGATGTCTCTGTTTTTTTTGCTGTAACTGACAGACCCGCTGTTCCTAGCACCATGCTCCATAAAATTTATTTTTTCCACCCCTCTGTGTTCTTCAAGCACTACTTTCCCCTGCGCAGTTCTTGCTGATGCTTTCCCCGTGGCTGCTCATAGGACTTCTGTTTTTCTGTTTCTGAGGCTGTCAGCATTCACCAACACTGACCTTAAAGCAAGAGCTCCCGACGAGAAGTCATTGCTTCACTTTTGCCCATGCACAGAGTGCTCTGCTACCCAGCGTCTCCAGCAAAGCCGATTCTGTGACCCTGTGGCCAAGTTGCATCTCCGTGCACCCAACCTGCATCTACCCTACCTCTGCTCGGTGCAAAGCAGCACCGGTTCCTTGACAGCATGTTTCAAACATTGATTAAGCTGATGCAACCCCATGCAGGGATGTTATTGCCCGTTTAACCTGCCTTGTCTCATGTTGGGCTGCGACGCAGGGTGTGTGTGTGCAGCTGAATTACACACGGTGAGTTAAGAGAGATGCTGGTGGATGGTCCTTCTGTGGCTGTTACAAACATCAGCCCACAAGTCCCTAAGGTGCTGTTGGGTTCCACGCTTCACTTGACTCCTACAGGCTTTCTGTAAGTGTTTGCTATCAGCCAGTGAAGCCCTGGTATAGGCACAACAGGGCTTTACCTGAACTGGAGCCATTGTTTGGATGGAGTTACAGCTGGTAGTTCCCATTGATACCTAAATAATCCCTGTAACCAAAGTGGACATGACTTCACCTTTCTACCCCTGAAATAGGATGCTTCTCCTGCGAACTGAATTTGCTGGCAGAGATGTGGCATCAAGCTGTGAAAGGTGGGAGGCAAACAGTAGCCCTTTGAGCCCAGGAATACGTGGCTAGTGCCCTGACCTGCAGTGGGAGCAGCACGGGCGGGCACCAGCTGGCCGAAGAGCGCGGACAAGGTGCTGCTTTAAGCAAACAGCTTTTTCAACTGAGGGTGCAAACCAGAGCGTGGGTCTGCTGGGGCTCAGCAGCAGAGTTAGCAGGGCTGTGGATCTGGTTCCTCCCGTCCTGCAGCCGCGGCAGGGCTGCGGGAGCTGTGCAAGGTGATTTGCTCTTTTCGCAGACCTGACAGCCTGCGAGGGAGTGGGAGCAAGTCAGGGCAGGTCTTGGGGTTACCCAAACCTGGATGCAGCCTCTGGGGTGTGCAGGCTGGAAAATGTGCACTTTGTAACACCACTTTCCTGTAGTTTGAGGGAAACAGGGGTGTGGAAATACATCCTTTGCCTTCCTCATATGCAAGGAGTCCCCTGTCATCCCTGGCCCCAGAGCAGATCCTCACCGTTAGCAATCACTTTGCCCTGGCAGTGGGGAGATCTTCCCTTGCAGGAGGGAGGCAGCGCTGCGGGGCACAGGGAGCTGTACGATGAGGCAGCTGCTCCCACAGTGCACAACCAGAGCGAAGAAAACAGGGAGCTGTGGTCGGTCTCTTTTTCCAGGTAACAAGCAATAGGACAAGAGGAAACAGCCTCAAGTTGTGCCGGGGAGGTTAGATTGGATATTAGGAAAAAATTCTTCATTGAAAGGGTAGTCAAGCATTGGAACAGGCTGCCCAGGGAGCCGGTGGAGTCGCCATCCCTGGAGGTATTTAAAACATATGTAGATGCAGTGCTTAGGGACATGGTTTAGTGGTGGACTTGGCAGTGCTGGGTTAACGGTTGGACTCAATGATCTTAAGGATCTTTTCCAACCTAAATGACTCTACGATTCTATGATTCCTATGCCCTGTGGGACTTCTAGCAAATCCCATTAAAATCGGTGATTAAACTCCCATTAAATCTCCCCACTGTGCTTTCTGGGCTTCACCACAGCCCAAACTGAATTCCTTCTTTCATCCTAAGGACAAATGAATGATTGTCCCACTGAGCTCAGTGGCCCTCATGTCTCTGGTATAACCTTCAATTTTTTTCCTGCAGCCTTTGGCCTTGGCTGGATGCTGCTGTGTAGGCAGCAAAATTTCATCCTGACCACATTTTCACAGTGACATGGCATGGTGCTCCATGGAGCTCCCTTTGGGACCTTTCTCCATTGTCTGCAGTGGAAAAAGTGTCTTTACCCCCGGTCTATGGAAAGAGGGACCAAAAATTAGGCTTAGGAGATGCAGCAGTCAATAAGCAAATGGATCTGGCACTGCAAACCTGGTTCCTGTAAGAACTAAAGGAGAACATGTCTAAACAAAATCTGCAAATGCTCCAACTACACAATGGGGAGCAGGGCCAACACAAAGAGGTCTCTGCACCCTGCCTAATGGGTGGTAAATAAAAATCCTTGTAGAAATGGTGCCAGTATGAATTTTAGGGCATTCATTCTGTTTCTTAGATTCTTGGAAAACAAACTCCTTGGAGCATATCGCAGTGCCAGCCCAGCCTCCAAGCCTGCCCAGTGGCATCCCCATGAAGGGGATGTCCCTCAGCACCAGTGTGGCACATCTCAGTGGTTTGAGCTCTGCTGGTGAAAGGCATTTTGTAAAGCTTCTGCTGCCCCAGCGCCCTGTCAGGAGCATGCAGATCTCCAGCACCTCCTCAGAGGTGTGCCACAGGGGCTGGGAAAGATGATTGCATCAGGGATTTGGATGCCAAAGTAAAGCCTGGCAGAGGGTTTGCTGTTAAATATAAGGGTGGGAAAGTGATCTTGTTTTCTGGTGGTGAAAGCAGCGGAGGCTCATCGGTGCAAACCTCCAGAGGTGTCGGTCTGCAATCCTCCTGGCAAACAGGGATTGCCCATCACAGCAGAGAGGGGCATGGTGGGGTGGGCTCCCTGCAAGAGCCAAACTCTCCTGGGGCCCTTTCCCAGTTTCAGGGGAGGTCACTTGACAAACACCAGGAAAAACTGTTGTGAGATTTGCTTGGTTTATGCAATTCATAATTAATGGCTCATTGACAGCTGCACTATGCAGATAAACCTTGCCCTTCCAGAGAATCATGGAATCATGAATGCTCAGGGTTGGAAGGGACCTCTGGAGATCATCTAGCCCAACCCCCTGCTGAAGCAGGCTCTCCTAAAGCGGGTTACACAGGATTGTGTCCAGCTGGGTTTTGAATGTCTCCAGTGAAGGAAACCCCACAGCCCCTCCGGGCAGCCTGTGCCAGGGCTCTGCCACCCTCAAGGTGAAGAAGTTCTTCCCCATGTTCAGATGGAGCTTCCTGTGGTGTAGTTTGTGCCTGTTGCCCCTTGTCCTGTCGCTGGGCACCACTGAAAAGAGCCTGGAAGGACAGACAGAGCTTGCTGTGTTGGGTTCGGTTGCAACAAATCACACATTAGCTTTTTATCTCACCAAATTCCAACATGAATACTGATGACCTGGGCAAACTGCACCTTGGGAACTTTTGCCAGCACAGTAATGTCAGTCAGGGTGTGGAGCCTTGGGTTCCTTTGGTGATATTTCCAGATGGACTAAGAGCTCTGACAGACAGCCTCATTGCAGAGGCTGAAGCCTTTGCTTTCCATAGGGACCCATCTCATCCCACCCCTCCAGCAGGATTTCTGTCCCTTAGCTCCTCCTGCTCCTCACCTCCAGCAGGTAACTCCCCCTGCAAGGAGGCTGGCTGGTGCTGCAGTGCCCAACGTGAGCAGGAGCAGCTCAGGGGCAAGCACAAGCCCCGCTCTGCTTCGGAGGCAGATGTCTCCAGGTTGGGGAGTGGGGGCACAGAAGCAGGTGTGCGTGTTTGCACCTGAAGTCACTGCAGCTGTTGGGTCAGTGCAAACGAGTGAGAGCTGAAATGCTCCAGCTAAACTGTCACAGAAAACTTTCCCAGAGGAGTTTATTTAGTTTGCCGAGCTGCTATAACTGTAGGTAGAACCAGCACGCTCTTTCTGGGAGAAAAGTTCAGCCTAAGCTTTTCACAGTGGTCCTGCCGCATTAGTGTTGCTCTGTGGTCACCTGTGAGGTGGTGAGAAGGTGCTGCTGGTTGAGAGCGCTGCTGCCCCAGGCTGTGCTGCCCTTTGCTTGTGGGAGTGGGGCAGGTGGGGGGTATGAACCTGGGAGTGAGGTGGCAGCCCACTCCTCTCCTTCAGGTCTATTAAATCAATCAAGCCACCTTATTTGCAAGTTCATCCCTGCTTCATCCTTGCTTCAGAGAGGTAAGTGCCTGGGCACTGTGTGTGTATCTGGGGGGGTTGGCTTGGGGACCTGGTGGTGGGTATGCAGCCTGGGGTGAGAGAAGCTGGTACAGTTTTCAGGGGAGAAATAGCATAACTGTAATTAAAAGGAGTCATCAAGTTTACTTGGCTTGAAAGCAGTTGGGCCTGGGGCAGGAGCCCTGGAGCTGCCTTCTTGGAGGATGCTGGTTTTCAAAGATGCTGTTTAATCCATGTGAGAGCTGCTTGTGTGATGCTGGGGGTGAAGCTGGCACCTTGGAATAGCTTCCCTTTGCCTGTGGGCTTGTTTCCCCTGAAGCTGTGGAATAAAAAGGAACATTCAGGCAGATAAGGACAACATAGCTGAGATGAGTGCTTTGTTTTGGCTTTTATGTTTTGTTTATTTGCTGGTTTGTGACTTGCTAAGTATTGAAACAACTGAGGGTTTCCTAGAATATGGCCAGTGTGAAGCAGCTCTTGCTGTCCTGCCTTTCCTCGCTCCCGAGCCCCGCTGTGGGTAACTGGAAGAGGCAGGAGCTGCAAGTAAAGGTCCATGGTCATCTCATACCTGGTCTAGGGCTGTAGGGGAGCATGTGCCTGAGGGCACTCAGCTTTGTGAGGAGCAGCCTCCCTTTGCTGGCTGCATGGAAGTGCTCATCCACGTGTGCTACAGACCACCAAACCCCTTGCGGGGTGCAAAGCTAACTTCGGAGGCTTGGAGACCTACAGCCAAACCTGTGAAGGGAAGAACAGAAGAGATGAGCTTTTGCTCCCTCCTAGACAATGATAGGGGACATATTTTGCAGCTCTCCTAGGTGATCTCTGGAAGCAAATCCTCTCTTCCTGCCCCTAAAAGCATTTTTAGCAAGTACCAAACACGTTCCCTCTGTTTCTTTTTGGGAAACCAATGGTGACCCAAGGCACTTGCAGTATGGATTTTGTGTGTCCGGAGAAGGGCAACAAAGCTGGTGAAGGATCTAGAGAACATGCTCCTGTGTGGAGCAGCTGAGGGAACTGGGGCTGTTCATCCTGGAGAAGAGGAGGCTCAGAAAGACACCTTATCACTCTACAGCTACCTGAAAGGAGGCTGTAGGCGGGGTGGTGGTGTTGGTTTCTTCTCCCAGGTAATAAGTGACAGGATGAGAGGAAATGGCCTCACGTTGTGCCAGGGGAGGTTTAGATTGGATAGTAGGAAAAACTTCACTGGAAGGGTGGTCAGGGACTGGAACAGGCTGCCCAGGGAAGTGGTTGAGTCGCCATCCCTGGAGGTGTCTAAAAGATGTGTAGATGTGGGGCTTAGGGACAAGGTTTAGTGATGGACTTGGCAGTGCTGGATTTATGACTGGACTTAAGGGTCTCTTCCAACCTAACAATTATAAGATTCTAAAGGGAAAGACAGGTGGTGGTTGCTGTCCTAGGTTTTGGGCACCCCCTCCACAAAGCACTTAACTCTATGGGGAAAAACTAGGGGACGTCTGGGGCTGTGACCTGGACAATGCCTAATGGGTGATCAGTGTTCATCCCCAAAGTGGAAGTGGTCTGTGTGGGACTGGTAGGTGCTCATGAAAAATTGCAGGCAGAGGGATGTACTTGGCTGGAGTACTGGCTGTTCCCAGTGGCTGCCGGGATGGGCATGAGCTCCCAGGGAGCCCCTGCTGTACCAAGTCCCTTGGGCTTGCTTGGCTCTGCAGTAGGCTTCATGAGGATGCTCTGGTGCATGTCTCTGCATGTTATTCCCTCTCTGTGACCACAAAAGCAGTTCTCAGACAGCCCTTAACCCCTATGGCAGTAAATACTAGTACATACATGTGTGCATACACGCTCTGCCCTGGAGGAGTGCTGGAAGCTGAGCGCAGGCTGCAGAGCCCTGTGATGGGGCACTGCTCTGCTCAGAAAAGGCTGGTCCAGGGTTGAGCTAATTCTTGCAACAGTGCAGAGATGCAACACCCTTAGCAAGGCGAGAGGTGTCAAACTGTAAAAACCCGTGACTACCTGACTGAGGGCTTGCAGGAGGAGCTGCTTCTCCACCTGTGTGGGCTTGCTCTCTACAGCAGATGTTTGCTGCAGCCAGCTCGGGCAACAGGGAGTTGAGAAAAGCTCTCCTCAGCTCTAGTTTTGACTTGGTGGCTGGCCCTTGGTTAGCCTGCTGGTTGAATGGGGGTGATGCCATGTAACCAAATGGCTTCGTCACCCCGTGCTTGCAGCCTGCAAAGCCTCTGGCTCGAGATGCTTTGCAGAGTGCAATGCATTTCGCAAGCTGAGGAGAGGGGCTGTTGCGGTACAGGATGGATCCCTTCAACCCCAGGTGATTTGAATGGCTCTGCTTTTTGTTCTGAAGTGTGTCTCTAGCTGTGGTTTATCCTTTCCCTGCTCTAACCCTGTCCAGCTTGTTGGGCTGGGGAATTTGCTCTGTGAACATCTTTGCTGGATGTTTGAGACAGCTGAAATGTCAGACTGACCTTTTCAGTTTTTTCTTTACTTGAGGAAGAAGGTTTCTATACAATTGATGTCATGAATCAATCCAAAGGGATGCATTTTTCTGCACCAGTTAAATAAAAGATCATTAAACCTGACAAATGTTTCCCAGCTTGCCTGCACTTTCACGTAGTGTTCAGCTATAAATATGATCTGTGCTTGTAACAACATAAACAACATGCTACTCAAAAGCAGGAGAGAGTATATACCTCTCTTTTTATATTTCGTGGGCAGCTTAAAAATATACACACATTCCTAATATGTTTACTTTAGCAGGAAGCAGACAAATAGTTTCAGATAATGTTTCAGCCTATTGTGAGTTATAAGCTCTGCAAAGATTGTTTCCTTTACGTAGTAATTTTTCAAACACAAAGAGAAAAAGCTGAAAAATCTTGTCAATTCCTTAATTATAGGAAAGATTTGCAGGAATTTCCACTGCATTTCCCTCTCAAAGTGACATTTGAGACCGCTGATAAGGGGAAGAGGAGATTAAATAGTCCTAATTCTTTTCATATACTATGGGGACTAATTCCTCTTGCTCTCACCACCACGTCCAGCTGACTGGCTCGCTGTTGATTTCCCCTGCTTGTGGGGAGATCTGAGGGGTGATATGAGTTTGAAGGCCTGCAGAAGGAGGGGATCAGTTTAAAGAAGGAAGGTGCTCAATTTGCAGGCAAAGCTTATTCTGGATTTGGTCACACCCTATGCTTATGCTGCGCTTTTCCCCCCCACTCTGCTAAAATATCTTTTGGCTGACATCACCAGTAAAATGGGACATCAGAGTGAATTTTAAATGGTATGGTACTGGGGTGCTGGCAGCTGATGAAGCCTCATCTCTGGCAGGGTGACCAGTGATCTGCAGGCACAGGGAGGTCTAGGGAGCTGGTCTAGGGAGACCAGCAGAAACCTTTCTATAGGCTTGGAGAAGGGCTGAGTGAAGATTCTCCATCTGTGAAAACCACCCCAGGTTGGGCAAATGACCTTTTCTACTCAAGCCTGCCTGCAAGGGAGAGGATGACTTGGGAGGGGTCCCATATGTCCTTGTACCTGGCTGGAGGGAGTGAGTCTCCATTGCCACATCGTTCCCATGGCTGTGCAGCGAGGTCTGGTGCAATCTTCCTCCCATCCATCCTGCAATACTTTTGTGTTACGTGCTTCCTGGAGCGGGGAAAAACCCCCAGCCCCACACCCAAACATGTTTCTGAGGAGCCTGATGCCCTCCAGCCCTGGGGCACAGTTCCCTGCCCTACCCCAGCCTGCAGCAAGGGCCAAGACGAGGATTTCATGCCAAAAATTGCAAAATGCAAACCAGCCGACAGGCAGCTTGTTGGAGCCAAATTCTGTCTTTGGCCACGCTTGAGCACCCGCGGTGAATTTTATTTTTGTCTCCAGGTCGGTCAGGACAATTATTTAGCCTTTTGTGCACCATGAGCGCTGCCCTGGTGGGTGGGGGAGCCCCCCGAGCTTGCTGGGTGCTGGGAGCAGGGGGAAGAAAGGCAAACTGTTTAACTTGCGAGATGCTTAGATGGGCTACAAATAGCTTGGCTGGTGTGTATTCTTCCCCCTCATCACCCCAGTGCGTGTCTCACCCGGCGCCATGGGAACCCAGAGGGACCACCGTCTGCGCCCATGGCAACGGCTCCTCGGGTGCCATTCCTCCTCAGCCCGTGATGCTGAGCGGGGCTGTTGCAGTGGCTGGAGACCACAATGAAGGTAAAGAGGAGAAGCTTAGGACTCCTGGTGTCAGGAGTAAATTAAAGCTGGGTGAAGAATGGGGATCTGATGGCAGTTCCCCCAGCCAGGGATCCTGTCCTGAGTCAATGGGGACACTCAAAGCCTGAGGAGCAGCTTTGTGGGGTGTCCTAAATCTGATGGACAGCTCTCTGATAGGCAGATAAAAGGCAAGGATGTATAAGGAAATAATTGTGATGGGGCTGGGGCCTAATTAAAAAGGGGTTTGTTGGTCAAAAGTGAAAAGAAAACCGCAGCCTGAGAAAAGGCTACTGGGAGCAAACAGATGGGATGAACTCTGACCCTCCAGCTGGGAGGGGAAAGGGAAGTGGTGGGCAGCCCTGTCTCCTGCCAGGGGCTGGGAGGGGTCCCAGAGGCTGATGGGCAGGACCGAATGCCACCTACAGGCTGCTCCTTCCAAGTGGGTTCCTCCTTGGGATCCTCCTGCAGCAGCACGTGAAGGTGCCTGCTCAGACCTGCCTCTGGGAAGCAGGGAAACATGATGCTTTGGGCAAGTTCTCCGGCGCCCAGCAAGGTCTGTGGGATGCAGGTGCCACAACTGCAAGGGGATTAGAGGAGATGCGCCAAAAGGCTCTAGGGCTTGCTTGCCCAGCTATGTGGATAAAGTTCTTTTAGGCTGCTACTCTTACAGCTTCCTTAGGACATGTTGACCCCAGTGTGGGGACATCCAAACTGCCCTTGCAAGGGCTGACCCCAGCCTGAGGCATTTCATAAAATCCCCTCGGGCCTCTCCTCCCATCCAAACACCACCCAAATTTAGAAAACTCCTTTATCTGGGTCCCTGACACACCACTGCTCTGGGTGTAAAGTCATACGGCATCATTTTTCCACCCCTTGATGTGGTGTAAACACAGCAGTGGGTGCAGTGACCCTGGCTTGGCTGCAGCAAGTCACAGCAGGGTTTGCACAGAGCTCCCGGGTACCGTCCCACAGCGGGGAGGATCTGCCAGGGGCGATGGTGGGAGCTGCAATGGATGGGGGACACATCCTGCTCCCCACTCCCTTCAGCACGGACGCTGCAAAGGGCTTGGGGCTGCTGGCAGGAGCCGAGTAACTGACACCGGGTGCAGCAACTGCGTAACCGTGCTCATTAGGGCTGTTTGTTTTTTGCAGTGAACTGTGTGTCACGCTGAAAACTGATAGTGCGGAGAGAAAACAGTGTCCTCTCTTCCCCCACCTCACTCATGGAAACGAAAGGGCAGCGTATATTTACTTGTTAAGAGATATGGGTGACTTGGTGAAATAATAAAGGAGCTGTTAAAGAAGAAAAATTCCCAATTAGAGAGAATATGTAGAGGGTTTATTCTTTTCTTTTCTTTTTTTTTAATTACATTCTGCTTTCCTGAAGCCCAGATGTAAGCCTAGCAGTAAGGGATGTGTCCCCGCAGTGTCCAAAGGGGCTTGTGACAGAGAGAAGGTGGCACAGGCGGCGCAGAGCCAAGTCCTGCCGTGCTGGCATGTGGACAAGTCACCTCAATCACTCAGTTGTTGACTGATAGCCTTGTAATCCCATTGAAATTGCCAATGAATGGACCAAGAGACTTGGAGATGTGGTTTGGGTAAGTACCCAAATTTCCTGATCCTTACAGGAATGTTAGAGCTGGCAAAAGAAGTTTGGCAAGACATGGGCTATCTCTGAAGGTTTCTGCTGCCTTGTGCTGCTGCTCTGACTGATGCTAGGAAAGGGCAGGGGTTGTGACACTGGAAACCTCCGACAGCTCTGTTTGCATTTCCCTCTTCACTTGTCAATGCCCTCGGTCAGAGCTTTGTGTGGAGTCCTCCTATATTCAAGCCAACTTGTGTGCATCAATGGTACCACGACAAACTAAAACCGAGATAAAATTAAACGTAAGAGTGACCTACAGCAAGCCGAAATGACTTTGAACTGCACTTTTCTTAAAGGACAGGTGTGTCCAGCACCCTGGCACAACTGGGTAGGGCAGTGTGTGTGTCTATATATAGCCAAATCTTTTTTTGCACTCACTTTAGTGGCTGTCTTGCGCCTAGATCCATTGGGTTAAGTGCTCTGTGTCCGCAGTCAATGACAAAGCTGAAATGGAGCTCTAAGCATTTGCCCTCTGTTCTTGTTTTGGCTTAGTCTAATTTACTCCAAAAGGCTCTTCTGGTTGAATTTCCCCCTCCATGCCCTACCTACCCTTTGCTGTTTTCGTCTGCCTTTGCTCAGAGGTGCCGCCAGCGCTATCTCGGAAAGGAGCTGCAGTCAATGTGCTGATAAATCAGCTTGTGTTTGTTCAGTGTAAAGCATCACACCGTTCCCAGCTGTACTGTTGTTCTTGGCTTGAAAGTGTCTTGCTGTTTTCTAATTTGAATCCAAGCCCTGGTTCCCGGACTACTGCAGCGGTCTGCCCATGCACAGCCCGGTACATGCCAGCCAGACGGGACCTTGGCCCTGGCTGGAGGTCTGCAGAGTGGGCGTTTGGAGTTTCAGCTGCTTATTGTGGCTCTTCACCTGGAGCAAGGAGGGCACGTGTCTAGTGAGATGGCTGAGCAGGAGTGGCAAGGGACTGGTGGGCAAGATTTTGTTATGTGATCTTGGCTCTTCCATGGGTATCCTGCACGGGTGAGCTGCTTTTCAGTGCCCAAAATGTAAGACAAGATGAGGATGATAACCCTGATCTGTTGTGTAAGAATCACGTAATGGTGAAGGGCTTATTTCTCCGCAGTGCTAGAACCAGTGTAAAACTGTCTTTTTCATTTTCCATTGAATTTTTCTTTTAATTATTCTTTTTTCCCCAAAGTTTCTGATTTTCTATGTGGTCATAAGTGCACAGGGAACACATCTAAAATCAGACTCTGCAGCTCTCCATAAATCCACACCTTGATGTGGAATCAATAATTTAGTCGTGTCAGCAGGATTTTAAGTATGTTTTGAAACTTAGTAAAAGAACAAATTATAGGAAAAATGTGCCAGCCTCAGTGGGCAGCACCTGCCAGCCCATGGGCTGTGTAGAGCCGGGTTCAGCACAGCAGAGCTCTGCGTGTGGGGGAGCTCAGGTAAGGAAATCTCGTATCCAGCATCTAGATATAATGCCCTTGGTGTGATTCTCCTACTGGCCTTTACAGATGCAAGAATGAGAGCCCAAGTGAGAGAAACATCAGGAAGAGGGGGAAAAAAATTAATTACTTGGCTTAGGGTAGGTAAGGGCAAACTTTGGAATAAGGAAGGACTGTGCTGTTGCAGTGGTTGATTCAGCCCAGTGTCCAGCCTGGAGGAGGGTTATGGGCTGATTCTGGAACCTGGTTGTTAAAAAGCTGGGTTTTTCCATGGAAACAGTTACTGCTGACTGTCCCATTCACAGTTTTATTCATTGGTTCCAGGTGAACCCAGGTTTTTCCATAGTAGCTGGCCAGAACGGGTTTTCTGAAGGCTGGTCCAGATGACTCGGTGTGCAGGAAACTGGATTTTGCCCCAGTGGAGAGCAAATGGTATTATATGTCGATGGAGCAAACCTGCAGAAATGACAAGTATCAGCAGTCACAGCCAGATTCATTAAATCACTTCCACTCAAATAAACACCCCAACTTACTGGGATTTCAGAGGTGCTCAAATACTAAGTTTGTTGGATACAGAGTGATGTTATCTCTGGAAAATAAATGTAGCTTCCACTGTGCAGTAATCATGGGGCGCAGGTCAGGTGTGAGTTTTCACTTTTTTTAAAAAAAATTGTCTTTAAGGGCTCTTTGTTTTTTGTTCTTGGAACATGCTGTCCTGTGCTAACTACAGCAAAGCCCTGGAGTAAACCTGCGCCCACTGACACCTATTTATCCTGGGTGATCTGCATGTCAAACCCAAACATAACCCTTTCCTACAGGCTCCCTAGGTTAACTCTGGATTGATGCCAGAAAGATGTATTTAATCCTTTGATTTCACTGGGGTTTCTAGTCAAGGCAGTGATGAATCAAGGGATGTAGAGCTAATTTTTATGTACTGTGGTGTCATCCTTGATTAAAATGAATAAAACTACAACAGAGCTAATCTGATTTTGTACAAAATCGGGTATTTTCAGTTTTGGTGTTACATGGTACAGGGAAGGGGGTGAAATTTATACAGTACCTTATATAAATCACCATTTAGCATTCTTGGGCTTCTGCAGTCATGGCTAGTGAGCAATCCCTGCTCCCACAGCTACGCTGATGTCACTTGTGTTGCATATACAAGGACATAAGTAAAAGCCATATTCACGATGAATTCCACCCGAGGACACAGTGTGAGCAGTGCCTGCCAACCAGGAGGATGAGGTCATTGCAGGAATTCTTTACATTCTGTTTTCTGCATAGGGTGCCCAAGCAACGAGAGTAAAACTATAACAATAACCAACAAATGGGAAGTTCTAAATGGCACCGGGTCTGGTTTTTTTCTACCCCTGACCCCCTTCCCCAGCAGAATATGGAGAGAATGAACTGTTAAATTAGGTTCTGTCTTGATGGAGACTATATAAGTCCTGCAAACAGCTCTGTGGCTCATTAGGAGTGTGTATATAAGGGGCTGCAAAGGCTCTGGCCCCAGCCCATCGGTACTCCCAGTGGTATCCGCACTACAGGCCATGTGATGGGGAGGCTTGTGAGCTGCTCTGAAGCTCTGCCATCCGTGCTGTGGCTTATTAACCATAAATAAAAGTAATTCTGTGAGTCCTGAAACTGCTAGGGCTCAGTTTACTGTTGATCGGTGTCTGGTGGCTCATTCAAGTTTTATTAATTGTATTAAAACTGCAGCATGAGCTCCGTCCTTCTTAGATGCTGGAAAATCCAGAGTAATAAGAAATGTTGCTGAGTAGGTTCCTCAGGGTATGACAGCCCTGACCAAAGGTGGGTTTTTTCCTCCTCATGATGGGGGGTTTGCCTAACCTCTTTCCCTTGCCCCAGGAAGAGATTTTCTGGTGTGCAAAGGATTGTTTTTTATGCTACTGCCTTCCTTCACTGGGAATGTTAATTGAGCTCTTTTTCTTCTACCCACTTTCTTTTGCCAAACTTGAAGTGAGCTAATATCTCAGATGTGTAGTCCCTGTCAAAAGTGGAGAACAGGCTCAAATGCTAGATATGATGAAACACGTGTACAGCATGACTCCATAAACCTTGTTTTGTTTGGAAAGTAGGATAAAAGACCTTAGTAATGAGTGTGAATCCTTGTGATTAACGAGCAAAGCCAGAGAGCCTTCATTTTGCTCACAGCTATTCTGTGGGCAAAGGCTGTCTGTATCTGACAATTTTATTATTTCTGCTGTTTGTTCTTTCATTTCTAATATAGGAGGCTTCGTAGTTTTTTCCATAGATACTGGGACCAAAAGCAACTTTAAATCATCCAGGCTGTGACCTCCTGTACAGCACAGGCCAGAGAATTTCAACCCTTATTGAACCCAATAACTTGCATTTGGCAAAAGCATGTCTTCCAAAAACCCATCCAGCCTTGATTTAAAAGGCAAGAGATGGTAGCTGCCTTGGGAATTGCTAGAAAAATAAGGCTTCTGCAGCTGCCTTGGTGTTTAATGTTATTCTCAGGGGAGGGGGGGAAAACAACAACCCTAGCTTGTTTTAATGTCTTGGCAGCTCTGGTTTATGACTTCGTGCTGTTGGTATTATCCTCCAGCATTCAGCAGCACTTTCCTGACCAGCCCTTGCTCTGGGTGTTTGTTATTCTGGGCACTTGCATGTTTCGGGAGATGTCAGTAGGTGGGATCGTGGTGGGTCTGGAGGGGTTCAGCGAGGTCTGACTTCTCTTTTCGTCACAAGCGATGGGCACTGCAAGAGTTGCATAAACACCTTCACGCTGGGACGCTTGCACCTCCAGAAGGTCCGTGGTTTCTCTTTTTCTCCAGGAAAAATTAAGGCGCTGCCTTGCTCCCTGGCCTTGCAGGACTCTTATCTACTTGGATCTGAGCTGAGGCCATGACTTCTTTTAGGGAGGTTCCCCAAACAACTGCCAGATGGCAATCGCATTCAGTTCCTCCGATCCGGCCAGTTTTGAACCACTGACAGCAGGGTAATAACTGCATATTCCTATTCTCTAAACCAGCCAAATCCTGAGCTGGGCTTTCTTCCTTCCTTGTCCAAATGTTTGAATAAGTGAAGCCAAGTTTTCTGGTTTTTATGAAATAATATTGCCTTGATTCATGTAGATGTTAAATAAACACGTAAAATAAACAGATTGTGAAGCAGGACTGAATGCAAAGCTGAATTCCCATGGTCCTTGGCTTCGAGCATCTGGTCTTCTGACCTCCTCTGTGGCAGGGCAGGATGCCTTTGCTTCTCTGTGTCTTTCAGACGGACAGGCTGCTGTCATTTTCCCACTTCCATGATTTTATAGGGAAAGGGTTCAGGACAAGCAAGACCTGAAAAGACTTCCAGGGACTGGTTAGGTCCTGAAGCCATAAGGTCCCATGTCATTCATGGTTTTGGACATCCAGGCCTCAACATCCTGGTGGTAGAAATGCCTTTCTTAACATCCATCCTCAATCTCCCTTGCTGCAGCCTTTGCCCCTGCTGCTTGCCTCTCCTGGGAGAAGTCTGTAGCCTCTTGTCACAGCTCTCTTATGCCTGAGCACCGCTGTTTCCCCTTGGTGTCTACTCTCTCACAGCCAGTGAATCCAGGGAGCAGTCACTTTTTGGGAAGTGCAGCTGTTAAATGGACAGAAGTTTGGAAAAACCCCTCTCACCTCTACTGCAGACCTGCTGTGGTGACCCTGGGCAAGTTCTTCCATCTCGGTTTGGCTCTTTCATTTTTATCTACTGACCAACGGTCATGTTGTCCAGTATTCCCTCTCTGTGTGCTGGAATCTGCTTCCCCAGTGGGACACTTCTTATTGGAATACGTAATTTTAAGTTTAAAAAAAAAAAAAATTTTTGGCACCACTCCCATCTCTCCCTGAACTCATAAACAACCCCTGAAAAGATTAAAGAGCCTGAGCTGACAGTGAAACAAAGAACTACATCACCTTGCTGTGCCAGGCCGTTGCTCGCTGCTTCTTCTTCGGCTGGGGTTGCATGTAGTGCTCCTCTATTTTCCCTCCTTGGAGTAAGGTTCATGCCTCCATGTGCTTCCCAAAGCCTCAGGCTGTGAGGGTGCTTTAGAAATAAATCATTCTATCACCCAATTGCTGTAGTGTTTAATTACCCCCTACTTGATGGAGATGTCTGGAAACATAAACAGAAGGGATTCCAGCAGTTCTCACAGTGTCTAAATGTTTGAACCACATTGCGTGCTTCATGCTCCATCCCTTGCCACCCTTCCAGCATCTGCTTGTCTTTTATTTGCAGTGCAGCATTGCACTCTGCACGCTCAGTTCTGATGTTTGGGTCTGTTAAGTGCTTCTAACCAGGGAAGGTGGTTGCAAAGCAGGAGGGAACTGTGTAGACTTGCTGAGCACTGTGCTTTTGAAGAAAGATGGAGCAAATGGGCATGATGTCACCCCCAAGTGTACAGGGATTTCAAGTTATCAGATACTTGGCTCTTCACATTTAAATTTATTAATAAATTTTAGCCCTGATTAATGAGTTGCATGAAACATGAGTCTTTTCACTTTCACCTGTGCTGTACATGTATTGTGTTCTCTTGCAGCTGACTGAGCTCCAGGGGATGGGCAAGTGTAGGCATGCTGGATTTCATGACCTCACACAAACCAATTACCCCATTTACAAGCAGCATTATGCTGTGCTGAGTCAAAAGCCAGTTTTACAGCATTTTAACACCAGGAGTTAATGTTTCTTTTCTTTCCCTTTCAAGAAAGGAGCTGTCATTCATCCTTTCCCTTCTTTAAACCCGATAGATAAATCTATTCTGACTTTTCTGGTGTGCCTTGGTGAACTCCCCTGCAGGTTTAGGCTGGTATATAATGAGAGAATTTGGGTTACCTTTCTTTCCCATCAGTTTAGTAACAAAGTGTGTGTGTGTGTGTGTGTGTTGGTTTTTTTTAATTTTTTTTTTTTTCAGTTTTAATGAAAGGCTGGGGTGCAGTCATGGGGATGCAGAGGAATTGTATCTCTAATACTTGTGCTGTTCCATGAACATCCAACTCTGAAGCACCTTTCAAAGCCCTAGGTACTGTATTTGACTGCTTTCCTAAGGCACATCAAAGTTCAGAGGATTATCCAGAGTTTATCCAAACTCATTAGAAGCTTTTGGTCTGGACTGAGATCTGGAAACTTCACAAAATTAGAAGCAACTTGTATGAGGTTTCCACTGCTCCTTGGTTTTGCTAGAGTGGAGGCATGAAGACATCAGCTTCTCCTGTGGTATTATGGCTTAAGGTATGTGCCAAAGCCAACAAAATGCAGAGATGTGCAAAAATGCTAAAATAAAGCATGGCAGGAAAAAAAAAAGTTAGCTTAATGTTTTCAAACCTCAGTAAAGGGTTGGCTTGAGTCTGGCTGTTTCAGCTTTGGGCTGGTTGCTTCATCTGCTGAATCCAAGACCAGAGGTCCTGGTGGATGCCAGGAACCAAACCCAGGTTGTGGTGTGGTGGCTGTGAGCAGCGGTGGAGCCTCTGGAGCTTGTTGAAGACCTTGCGTTCCTCCTGCAAGGGAGGGACAGGAGATTACTTGAACTCTGTCCAAATCATAAGGTCAGACCCAAACCTGGAGTTTTTGTTTGGGTGTTTCTGCTTCCAACCTTCTGTCAGAGCAACAGAGGTGGGGCTGGGTTCCTCCTTGGAGCACATGAAGTGGTTCTGTTGGGTCTCTGGGGTCTTTTTAACCCACCGGTTAGCCTTCGTGGCAGCAGTGAACTGTCACACCAGCCACGCTTGCTTTGGCCAAATGGGATGGCTGTGGGGGCAGCCTGGGCTTTCCAAAATCCCCAGCTGTTTCTGTAACTGAGGAATGCGTGCTGATGAGCACTTGATCTAATTATCATCCTTTGGCCAGGGGTTGTCATTCCAGTGTTTCTGCTCACTTGCTCCGTTTCCCACATGCTTGGTGTGATGGTAGCAGAGGCTGCAGGAGGAAGGTGAAGGGCTCTCTCTGGTGCAGTGGATCTCCAGGGGCCTGCAGCAGGCCAAGGAAAACTTCGTGTCCATTCCATGTGCCATATTGGAAGCAGCTCATTAACCTGTTGTTAGCCCTTGGCTTTGGCTGTTAGCTGTGGAGCTGTCAGTTCCTCCCCCCTGTGACATGAGATGAGAAATCAATGTGGAATTAAGCACGTGTGGCTGAGAGGGTGCCTTTTGCTGAAGGTGGGGACTGGGAAGTTATTTTTGACTCTGTCTTGCAATTTGATTTTCTTTCCCAGTTGATGGTGGGAGGGGTTTGGGTCTATGTAGCTGTTGTCATGCAGTTGCTTTTCAGGTGATGGTCAATCATTCCCAGTCTGGAAAGAACCAAGGTTTCCCTAAGCAAACGGGGGTGAAGCACAGAAGGACCATCACCTTGGACCTGCCACCTTCTGCAGTCAACGCCATTTTCCTCTAGCTCTCCATTTGGAGATTCCAAAAGATTTTTCCACCTACACAAGCCCTGTCTGAGGGAAACTCAGGAAGGGGAGCTCCTTCACAAAAAGGAGAAGCAGCTCCAGATGCAAGGCCAAGTGTCCATGCAGTGGAGAAAGCAACCACACTCAGCAGTGCAGAATGGCATGGGGGTGCCGACCCAAAGGAAGGCAAAGTACCTATTAAAGCCAGTGGGAAACTTTCTTGGGTATGGGGTTGTGGAGTTTGGCCCTGTAAATATTCATATGGTTGGTTTTGTGGTTTAATCTATGGGCCTTCCTTTAAAAATACGAACTTTTTTTAAAACAAGAGCTCCCTCTTCCCCTGCTCTCTGCCTGGTCTCCTCAGCTCCAGTGAACAGCTCTCTGCTCGCCTGGGCCCTCCTCCCTACTGTGGCATGGCACAGCTCCCCTGTCAGCAGCACGTTGTTCTCATTGACTTTTATTATTCCATGGGCTAAATTACTATGTGCTTTGATCTCGTGTCGGACTCACTGCTCAGAAAGGGGGGAAAAGGTTGGCTTTTTTTTTTTTTTGGCATCTGCCTTGCTCGTGCAGAAAGGTCAGGCTGTGGAAGGAGATAAAATGCCAGGGAGAGACTGCGAGGTTTTTTAAGTCTTTTGGTAGAGAAAACACTCTAGATACGTCTAGATGAAATCTCAAGGAAAGGCTAACTGCTGAACAGCTTTTATCCAGCTCCCTGCCACAGTGTCACCCATTCTTGTCAGCAGGGTGCCACAATGCTGACACAGGTGCTGTCAGTGCTTAGCAGAGAAGGCAAATAAGGCTGGAAAGAGTCCAGGCTATAAAGGTTGTGGGTGGTGGGGAATGGACACCACTCTCCCCAGGGTGTCACTTTCACCCTGCCCTTAGACTGAAACTTGTCCTATGGGATATGCTGAGCTGCTTGTGGGGGTGCTCTGGCAACAGCTCTTGTTCTGCTTGAACAGGTCCTTTTGAGCCCTGCTCTTACTGCATGTCTTGGCTTTTTTTCTCCTACCCCCATACCTGTTCATGGTCGCTGTTCATGGTTTTTGCTTCCTGAGGCTCTCGACGGGGAGATGCCACCTCATTCCTCTCCCCTGCACAGTGGTACTGGTGGTGGCATACCTACCATTGCCGCTGTGCCTAGTGCAAGAATGTGACTTGGGAAGACTTCACTGAAGTGACCCTTAGCAAAAGCAATGGTGGGGATGGATCCCACTGTTTCCAGTACAGGGACTGTCTCTACACCTAGGAGCCATTCTCCTTGCCAGCTGAGTTAGCGTAACACTGGAGGGACTGGCCAGGGCAGAATTGGTGCAGGAGGAGGGTAGGGAAAAGCACCTCACTTCCACACTTGCCTAATGTACAAGTTGTTAGGTTCATATTGCCCTTGGGTGTTAACTTTTGTGGAATAACTGAGCTTCTGGGGTTGTGTAAAGCTGAGAGTGCTTTCAGGGGGAAGCTGTCTGAGCATGTGGAAGGAGGTGGCGTGTTTATGAATAACGAATACTGGTCTTGGGACTGGTAAAATTCACACGTGGTGCATATTGCCAAGGGCTCTGCTAAGATAGCTCCCCAAATGCAGTCCTTGCACTGTTACTGCAGTTCCAAAGCTGTCATGATGGTGGGCAGTGCAGCTGGGAGGAGATGTTGCCCAGGGCCTTGGAGACCCAACATGTCCTGGAGATAGACCTGGAGGGATGTGTTTCTGTGACCACAGCAACTTCCTCTGACCCCTGCCTGCTCATCAGCAGGCGAGGGTGGTTTGAGCCAGTGAAAATAACTCCAGTACTGCACATGATGTTAATGACCCCTCAAGAGTCTCAGCACCACTCAACACCGTTTTAATCTCCTGGCGTCAATACAGGAACAGAAGAGCTTGGAGAAAGCATGTACATTATCACATTGTAGAGCAGCTCTTCAAAATCTGAGCTCCTTAAAAGCATTTAAGCCTTCCCTGTGCTGTTCAAAAGTCATTTTTTTTAAAACCTCAAGTTAACTAGTAGGTCAGCACAGTAATGTGTAAGTCAGTAAACCTAAGGTGTCCTGTTACTTCTCTTCTGAAGAGTGCTTTACTTATTTCAAAGATCCCACCATGTCTCTGTCAGTGATTGCCAAGCTTAGTGTGACACACAAGTGATAGTAAGATAAAAGATGCCATCTCCTTTTATCTGATTTGTGTTCCCTTATTTTAGGTTGAACCCAATGACAGACTCCTATGAACTGGTTTATTTGAAAACAAACCAGGATTTGTATCTTGACTGTTCAAGAGTAGGAGCTAAAACAATTCCTGGACACTGGAGGTTCCGTTTGCAGGTCTGATGATCCCTGGAAGAACCAAATTTTCTTTATAAAACCTGGATTTGTGTGCGATGCAAATGTACTGTCCTTTCCTTCCTGCAGCCCTCCAAGCAGAACCTGGGGACATGTTCACAGGAGTTGCCCCCTGCAAAGTTTCAGCTCGCGGGAAAGGAGAGATCCTGCATGTAGAGGCATGAACTGCTGTGCGAGATCACTCCAGGGTAAGGCCAGTTAGAGAGCTAGCTGAGCTCACTCTCTTCATTCATTTCCAAGGAAATCACCAAGCATTAGAGGTGGAAGAGGGTCTTGCACCCAGAGAACCAAGATGACTAGCAATAAGTGCCCATTACATGAAGAAATATCTTTTCAAAGAATCCCTTAGGTTTGTCACATCTCAACTATTGACTGACCTCTTAGTTTTCTTTCCACGTAGCATCAGGTTTGTTGTCTTTGTGTAGTTACTCAGTAGGTGTTACTTCTTAATACTCACGTGAGCAGTGCAACAGCTAGTGAGGGTGGGCTGCTGCTGGCTTGCGTGATTTTTTGCAGGTTGATGGCAACCAAGGCCTTGTGGTAGGACTATGGTCCTGTTGAGCTACATGGTCCAGAATGTGGAGTCGAACATGCAAGCTGGCATCCTGATTCAGCAAAACCCTTGGAAAAATGCTGATGTCCTGCTAAAATAGCTGAAACTTCCTGTCCTTTGAAGGACAGCTTGAGCCTAAGTTTACCTGAAAGCTTGTGTTTACTGAGTAGGGATGTGAGAAAATAAGAGTACTTCTGAAGAGTGCTTTCTCATGATTCAAACGGCTCTTTTGCTTTTGTGTGTCCTGGTCAGTCAGCCTGGCTGTGCTTGTGGATGTGGAAGAGCCTCGTCTGTGTGAGGCAAGTGCCGTTTCCTATGTGTCTGAGCAGCTTTCAGGGTAAGAGACCTGATTGCAGCCCCGAACACGGGACCTACCCTACCACGCCGCCTTCCTCTGCTTATGTCTTTGAAAAGGGCTCAACGGAAAACTGTTCATCTTCACTCTTTTAACTTCCATGCTCTTATTCTCTTCTTGAGTAAATAGCTAGCTGCTGTTCTGGTGGCGTGCTGTTGAAGTGTCTGACAAAGGAAATGACACTGATGTTCACGTTAACACTGTGACGATGTAAAAATAGCCGGGGTGAAACCCTGCCCCTGAGAGTAACTCTTGTTCCAGTTTAGTGCACCCTTATTCAGAGGAGAGAAAACATATAATAATTATAAAAAGAAATAAAGGGATGTTTTCCCAGACTTTGAAAGCTTTTGACCTTAGAGAAGAATGCTCTATTTATAACAGCAGGACTGTATATTTTTAAAAGCCTCGAGACACACGTGTGCTGAGGAGTCAAAGATGCTCTTTGACTCCAACTTCTTTTTTGACCCCTGCTAGATTAGTGAAGATATAATTTGCAACATGACCCCAAGAATCAAAAGTCTCTTTTTATTAAAAACTTCGGAAATGACCTCACTAGGGAGTTTGAACTGATGAATGCATAGATAAGAAATCCTCTGCTGAAGCTGCTTTTGAGAATTAATGCACAGAACAGATGAGAATGTGGACATATCTGGACAAAACTCATTCATTAAGCTGTGCAGCTAGAGAACTAAGAAGAAATGAGTAATAGCTGAAAGATTTTAATATATAAATAGGGTTAGTCCTGTATCTATCTAAATTAGATCTATTGAGCAAAGTATTTCAGCACATGCTCAAGTGAATGCTTCAGCATTTTCATGGTTTTACCAAATGTAGGTCCAAAAGTGCCTGTTCCAGTCGTCTAATTATATTTCCTCCCAGCACTGGCCGAAGAAATCCACCTCCTGGTTTTAGAATCTCCTACCGAAGCTTTAGCATGTACATTACAGAGACCCCGCTTTGGTTGCTGGACATGCTGTTGTTGATTACTTTCCTGTTTTGGGCAGTTGGGGTCACACCACCTAAAACCTCCCTGCCTCCCACTCCTGTTGCTCTGTGCTCTGAGTTGTTTGGTGGTTGTAGGGAAGTTGCTGATTCATTAGTTTTTTCTCCTGCGGCTGTACCTGACTTTTAATTAAGGTTCTAATGTAGGCAGCCAGGTGGACAAACCCCACAGCAGAGGAGGGACAGTATTTTCCTTGGTCCCACGGTTACCGCAGGTCTGTTACCACTGACGAATTTAGCTATTACCTCGTGAGCAGATGGCACTGTGGTTTGCTGCAAGAAAACCTTCAGGTGCCAAAGGGAAAGGGCAGAGTGATGCTTGTGAGAAGCCAGAGAGCATCTGCAAAAACAAGCAACTTTGTGACCATTTACTGGGGTAAAAATAGTGAGTCACTGTGGTAAGACAAACATTTTTAGAATCAAGTGCTGTTCCCTTGGAGCTTTTGAAATTTTGCAGAGAGCCAGGGCTGAGATTGGCTATACTAAGAAATTAAATACAACACTCGGAGCTCACTTGGGTAACTTACAAAGGTTTGGCCATCTTGTCTTCAGGTGAACAAGGAACTGTAGGCAGAAACCTTTGAATGGGTCATATTTTTGCTTTTCTGCTAAGCCACACTGTCAAATTAAGGATTTCTTAGTGTCAGCAAACTTGAATCAGAAATGGTATTCTGCTGGGCTTCCAGGCACTTTAAAGCAAAGGTGTGGGTGAGTTAAGACCCTGCCCAAAAGGAATCGTTTGCACTGTCAGAAGCAACGCTGTGACCTGAGCGGGCTGCCAGGCGCCCTGGCCAGGAGCTCTCTGGTGCAAGGTGATGCCTCCTGCTGAGCTCCCATGGGGATCTGCCATGCAGCTGTTTGCCTTTAAAAAAAACAACAAAACAAACCCAAAAAGTAGTACTGGAATGATTCTATTCAAGACGAGAACTTGGCAGTTGGGCATACCACCCACTTGGAGTGCCGGATGCGCAGCGTTTGGCGTCCTGGGAAGCTGCGGAGGGCTGGGACTGAAGTGCTTCGCTGGCCTTGTGCTGCGCCTCTGCTGAAGGCGAGAGTTTCGCCGAAACTGAAAGGGGAGAGCACAGGCCCAGCCGCACCGGGTCTTCCTGGCGGGATGTGCTGTTAGACTAAACTACCTGAGGCATTATGGGATGGCAAGTAATCCCAGAGGGGGAACCTGAGCTTCATAAACTGAGGGCACAGTCCAAAACAGTTGCCAAGTGCGTAATCTCTGCTTATTATCTCCCTAATATACATCATCTGATTCACTGCCAGCGCTCGCTTCCGTCCCTCCGTCTCGCTACGCCCCCCCTTCCTGCTTGCGCAGGAGATAAAACGTGTTGTTATAACTGTGAAGGGGCCCCCTGGGACTGGTCCCGAAACCTTGGCAGTAAATTGCCCTTCGTCTCTGCAGATTGCCTTCGACATCTTTGGAGTTCCAAATGTAAAACAAATAAATTATATTCATTATATTTATATATATACACACATAAAATATAAAAATAATATAAATGTCACATTGAAAATCCAAGAAAAAAAGTATTAGCCCTCTTCGTGCTGGACATAGAGCTTAGTGACGAGGCGTCAGGGTTTCCTGTGCGTGCGTTTCACTATTTCCTCTCCGCACTTGCTGTAATCTCTCCGAGGCCTCTGGAAACTCACGTAAATGGAGGTTTGTCTTCTGGGTCGATGTCAGTTGGTCCCAATTTTCGTTTCTGCTGTTGGTCATATTGACAAGAATCCTGAGTTTTGGTTTTTTGGTGTGCTGGGTTTTTTTTTCCTGTATGTGTTTTTTTGGTTTGGGTTTTTTTTTTTTGGGTGTGTGTGTGCAGGATTTTATTTTATTTTTCTGCTTTTCTCTGCAAACAGGTCTCTGAGGTCAGGGCTGTGTGTGTACAGCTCTTCCCTACCTCTGTAATCCTGGGGAAGCACTTGCAGTCATGACTTTTGGGGCTGGAAGGGAGGTGCCCAAAAGCAGCGGAGCTCCCGTAACGCAGCAGCAACCCCCCCTCTGCCTTCGCGCTGTCCTGGGGCGAGCTGGGGGAAAGAGGCTCATTGCTGAATGCCGAGGCACGGGGCTGAAGGCAAAAAGGCCGTCATCCTTCTGAGCCAAAGCGGAAAAAGCAGTGCCCTCGTCATGCATAGAGCTGAGATGCTCTGACCGGTGGAGAAGGTCTGACTCACAGCCTGACAAGAGGAGCAGCTTTGCCTCCCTGCGCTCCTGTCACGGCACTCAGCATCGCCGCAGAGAGCGGCCAAGCCACAAGAGAACTGAGGGCACAGCGAGTCGTCCCTCCCCTCTTGCTTTGCTCCGCGGGGTCCTTTCTGCTGCAAGCAGCCTCTGGAAACCGCAGAGAGGTGCAGAAACAGAAAATATAAAAGTATTGTTAAAAGCTATGGCCCTGTTCCTGGTGGGTGGCTGCTCTGTGTTTATACGGGGGGTCAGACCAGATCTAAGTGGTCCCTTTTGGCTTCAGAGTTTACAGCTTTACGAACGCCTCTCAGCATGCACTGCAGGGCCTGTCTCTACTCGATAACGTGGCTGTATGAAAGAGTCATAAATCAAACCTGAAATCTGGCAGGTTTAATAATAAATCCCAAACTTGTGCCAGGTCTGTGAACTGTTCAGTATAACTGAGGTGCTCTGAGAGTGAACCTGAGAAGTTTGATGGTTGCAGGAGGAAAACAGGCAGAACTTGTCAGTTTTGACCCCAAATCAAGGAAAATGTTGTGGTTTTGGCTAAGTGGGGCTTTGTGGTTTTTATTAACCTGAGGCTCAAAGCAAATGTGTGTTTGAGAGGGAGCGCGGGGTGGAAAAAGAGCATGAATTTAAATGGGAATGCTCTTTTGTCATGTTTCTCACTGCTTTTACTTGGAAGAGGGTAATGCAAGGAAGTGATGGTTTATCGCTGTATCAGGAGAGTAAATAACACTATGGAAAGCCCATTTTGTTCTTGTGAAGTTCACATGTCCAGATTCCAAATCCCACGTAGCCCACTGACTGATCAGTTCTGTTCGCTTTTGCTTCCCTCCCCCAGAGTCCCTTTGTGCTGTGTCTCCGCTAAACAGAAGCAAATTAATTCCCTGATGCAAGTTCAGATGGGGGTTAGTGAGGAGCAGAGAGGGTTCCTTGGTAGCTCTGGACTCATTTTGTGAAGGAGGAGATATTTCCTGCTCGGGGAACACAAGTGGTTTTGAGTGCAAAGATCCCCAAGGAAATGCTGCTCCCATGCTTTTTCCCTACCTCTAACTGCACTGCTGAACAAGCAATGAGCAGCACCATCGATGCCCCGGAACTCCTCCTGCGAGCCTTGTAGCATCCCCTCAAGTTATGAGCTGGGAGAAAAATTGTTCCTATGTGTCTGTTCTTCTATCTCTCAAAGCATAGCAAATGAGCCAAGAAGCGGGATGTGGATTTTGCTGTCATCTCCACAGCAAGAAACAGTTTTAAGAGAAAAATCTTCCCGTTTTGGAGAATGCAATGTTACTGGTGAGCTTTAACAAAGAACTACAGTTGCTGCTGCCGAGCCTCGTAGCTGTACTCCCTGGGTTTCCCAGCTCTTACATCTAGACTCTAGCTGGGTAGTCTCATGGTCAGTGTATCTGCCTGGTGCCTTGCTCCGATGCTGCTTTTGGAGATATTCAGCATTTGATACTGCCTAAGTCTTACTGGGAGTCAGCGTTTTTGAAGATGTGGGTCCCTGGGCGGGCGAGACTTCAATTCAGGCAGGTGCTCAGTGGGAGTTTCAAAGTTCCAAGGGACCCTACTTGGAGAAATTTGTAGCGAGTTATGAGGTGCTTCTATTGAAAATCTTGCTAAGCATCACTGTCTGCATCTCTTAGACCCTATATGACTTTAAGATTATTGACTTTATTGTTTATCAGCTTTTTTTATTGCTCTTGCTCACAGGACGCAGCTGCTGTGTAAGTAAACGCAAAATACAGGCATGAGCGAAATGTGCAGGGAAGTCCTTGGAATATGGGTCAGGGCAGAGGTGGCTAAAGACTGAGGAGGAAACTTCCTGCTCTGGGGACAATAGCATGATTGATGCCCCCAAAGAGCTGATTTAATCCAGTTGAATTATTTCATCGTGAGGCATAGAACCGCGATAAAGAGGCTTCCTCCTCTCTGGATTGATGCAGGGAGGCAGCAGATAACAGGATTAATGATCTGAGCCTGCGGTTCGGGTTTCATCCCCAGTCGCAGTATGAATCAGATGTGACCCTGCTGACTTGGTTGCAGTTATTCCAGAAGGTCAGGGGTTTAATGAAAGGTGGAATTGAGCCTCCTGATCTCAAGGAGACTGGCTTTCTGGGCATGATTAATTTTTCCAAGTCAAACAGATCTTTTGGGCCAGTGAACAAGTCTTTGTTCAGTGCTGGCAGGGACGTGTTAGGAGGAGGAGACTTCCCTGCTCCAGGCTAGACCTCTTGGGGCCTGCTTGTCTCAAATTAGGATGTCGTTTATAGGTGACGAGATGTTCGTTGTGTGTGTGAGTGGTGTTCGACCCACTGGTTTTGGGCTGGGAGTGTTCATTAGGGTTGGAGCCGCACAATCTGGGCTGCTTCCTTCATGTTTGGGGTTTGTTTCTTTTTTTATTATTTTTTTGTGTGTGTGTGCTGCCTGGAGGCAGTTTTTTAACTTGCAGGAAATACTTGAAGCAGAGGTGAGAAAAAGGCGGGGGCAATCTTTTTTTTTCAGCTGAATGGGTTTCCTGATCCAGTCCGCTGTGGGGCTGCATGAGCAGTAGGGCTGGTGCAAGGGCTGGAGCAGGAGCAGACAGGCAGGGACGTACAGTGGGGAAAGGACTGCCGCTTTTCGGCAGCAGCCATGGCAGTGCTGGACTGGAGCATCCCTGTAACTGCACCTGGTGAAGTCCTAAATGCTCAGGAGGGCTCCTGCAAACGCAGCTGGATCCCCTTTTGCTCTCACCTCTCAGAGGCTTCTTCAGCTGGAAAGACCCCAGTGGTGCAAAATAGCTGTTCCCAGAGCCTGGAAGGGAGCCATGGATAGTAGGCTCAAGCCTTAAAGTATGCATGTGAATGTAAATTGTGAACACCTCCAACGCGCAGGCTGTTTGGATCCATGGCCTTAGCCTTGGCCTCCTTTCATGATGATCAGAAAGGGGTGGAAAATATTTATACTAACAGATTGTGAGCAGCTGTTTTAATGAAGCTTTTATGTACTAGGCAAACTTTAAATTGCCCCAAAATGGGACACATGTGTTTTATAAATATACCATTATGAAGAATTGGGGAGTAAGAGATTCTGGATCCAGAAGGCTAATCCTCCTACACTTATTTATTTTAATGAAGAGTTTATATGTTGGAAAGAAACAGTGTAGAAAATAAGTGTGGGGCTTTCCAGAATGCAACCATGCTTCAAAACTGCGGCACTGAAGAATTAACCTCTCTGGATCCAGCGCGTTGCCTCTTGATGCTGCACACCAGCCTATTTAAAAATGTTTCCACCCCACTTTAAGCAAGAAAATACCTATCAGGTACAGAGCCCTTCCTGTAGGAAGGTGGCATTTAGAAGATGAATTTGTTGTGGTTTTGGATCCAAATCTAAGCTTTGGAATACTTTCAGTTCTCTGCTTTCTTAGTAGATGATTAAGGGCGAGGAGCCTGATTCATGAAGTCTGGTCATGTGTCAAATCCCAAAGTGCATTCCTTAGGCAAAACTGTCAATTGCTTGACACTGGTGCAAGCCTGTCAAAAAACAAATTGAAGGAGGGTTTTGGGGCTAATATCCTCTTTATCTGCTTGTCAGCTCTGTCTCAGGTACGAAGGCAAAATGCCATTTTGGAAAGATTTCCTTTTACCAGTACCATTGCCTTCTCCAGATCTTAGGAGTCCTTAATTCATAAAAATGCTGATGGGAGCACAGGTAATATGTGTGCAAAGGCATACATGCACTCAGTCTGCCAAATAAAACTGGGGGTCCTGCTTAGAAAGTTGTTGAGAGTTAAACTTTGCTTACTTATTCAAATAGCATGTGGCCCTGCTGATCTGAGGAGGTTGTCATGGTTATCCCACATCAGCTGATGTCATCTCCTTTTCTGTAGAAATAAGCGCTTTTCAGCTGACCAGTTCAGGCTAAAGCTGTTTAAAATGCTAAGGCAGCCGGAGAAGCTCGCTGGGGTCTCTGCTATCGGGGAACGTATAAAAGCTGTGAATCAGATGGCACTGCTAAATTGTGGAGGAATTGATGGGGAAACTAGTATGGACATGCTTGGATGGGGCAGACCCAAAGGTATTGTGGGTACACAATGGTGGCACTGAGGAGAGCGGCAGAGATTGGGATCACTGGGGAAGCTAATTGAAGCGGTTGAATAGACGGAAGGAGAAAGGCAGTCAGAAACGTACAAAAGCACAGAAAAATGAACCACTAAGTTGTTTGCCTTGTGACTTGGGGATTTTAAACCGGGATAAGGGTGCTGAGTGATAAATGGCTTTGGGATGTTAAACGTCAGGTCTGAGGGTCTGTGGCTGGCATCTGTATGTCCAGTGTTTAAGCCTTGCATGAATAAGAGCATTTTGCTGGTGAGGAAGAGCCCTTTGCAGCGCTCAGAACCTGACACCCCCTTTCTGTCAAGCAGTGCTGTGATGGCCGAGCCCCGCAGCTCTGGCGCGGCTGGGGGGATCAGGGCAGCCTCATGGAGGCAGGCTGCAGGGACCAGCCCACCTGCCAGATGTGCAAAACATGTTGGGGACCAAATATTCACAACAAGATTCAGGAAAAGATGGGAGCAGGAGACTTAAAGGCTTGCTTTTGGGGATAGGATGAGCATGGTAAGTGGTATAAGCATCTGTTAGTTGAAGATGCTACACCAAAAAGCACGTGTTAGGGAGTCCTTGCACCAGTCTGTGCAAGAAAAGCAGCTGGGTCTGCTTCGGAGGCAGCAGAAGGCCTTGGACAAACCATGGCAGAAAGTGGTTCCAAGGTTTTCTTTACCACCCATAGGTAGGTACGGAAAAGTGTTCAGTCCAGGGCGGGAGCAGTGCAGCCGGGAGGGTGCCTGCTCGGGGTCTCTGAGGTCTGGTGAGGGTTGAGGAAACCTTGCTGCAATTTGGGGTGTTGGAGATGCTCTGGAAACTACGGAACTGGGAGGGTCTGGATATCTTTCTGAGGTCTATTCCATTATCAAATGTGGTTGAAACGGGCTGTGAGGTTTAACAGCTTCAGGGGGAGGAGCAGTGGAGAGGAAGGGACAAAGAAATAGGCAATGCTGGTGCGAATGACTCATTTTCTTAGGAATCCTGGCTGTAAAAATAACAATCCTACTCATCGTTTTACAAATGCTTTTACAAGCACTTAAACATGGGATTGTAATGTTAGGTGTTGACCAAAATGCTCTGAGCATGAAAGCTTCATTAATCTGGATGAAAACATGTAAAATGATAAGATAATCTGTATTTGCAGTCACAGTGCTGTAAACCGATCACTTGGTTTCACACGAGTGTAAATGGGAGAACAATATGCTTTTTTTTTTCGTGTGGTTTTTTTTTTTTTTTCCTTTTCCTTTTTCTGGGTTGCTGGGGGTCTATGTCCAAATTACTCTTTTGGCTGGGAGATACTTTTTTTCTGTTAAGGAAAAAAAAATTGAGATCCAGCCCCTGGAGGAAACCTGATCAGAGACACGCTGACTTTTACACACACTCCAGGTCTATTGATCTCCCCCGTCCCCTCTGCCCTCTCTGTCTGTAGGTTATAGAAACAACGTCTGTCAGCAGCAAGTCTGCTTTCTGTGCTGGTTATTAACTCTCCGGCAGAAGGGAGTCTGCTCTCCCTTTATGGGGTCCCAGGACCCACGACGAACTTAACAAACCAAAGGGAATACCTCCAGGAACTACCCATTTGTACACAAAGCCCAGTGTTTTCTTCTAAAAAGAATAAAGCATCAGGACTCTTTGGTTGTGTAAGGGTTGAACAAATCTAATGAGAAATGCAGAAAATGTCTATTTAAGTCTGACGTTTGGGCAAGTATCAGATGTGTTCTCTTGCAGAAGCTCAGAGTGCAACCTGTTGCCTGTCACCCTTTGTTTTATGACTGCACATGAGAAAATAATCATAATTTCAGCTACTGGGCAGGCAAATATTGAGAAAACTTTATCCCACAGGGACAAATCCTGTAAGAAACCAAATTCCTTTGGCTTGCTTTGCCCCCAAAGTTAAAGATTGCTTCAGTGCCACTCCAAGGCACTTTCACCAAGATCCAAACCCTGTGCCAACGGAGCCAGTATGAAATCACAGCAGCTCACTCTGTGGTTCTTCATGTTCTTGTAGGGAAGATGGGAATGTCGCGCTGGGGATTTTAGATCACTGAAGAACAAACTTTCAACCCATCTCCTCATTCCATGTGCCCCAAATATAAACTATTAGATAGCTTTGCTCTGACTTCTTGTATTGAACTGGGCTGTATCCAAGGGTCTGACAGGGTCCTCCCCAGCGCTGCAATCTGCTCACACTTGTGCCTCAAAATAGAACATTACAATTCTGTTTATTTTTCAGGCAGGTCATCCTGCCCCTTCAATTCACACACTTCTGCTATGTATTAATAACTTACCCTTGATCTTAGAATAGTCACAGTGCTGTTATATCTTCAGAGGATTTGAGAGTCTTTTTTCAGGAATGCAGTTGTGAGTCCTAAAAAACAATGTATCATAAAACTGAGCTGGATCTAGGATGGCCCTTGGAGAAATTCAGCATAGTTTTTGAGTAGTGTAACAAGCTGTTAATCTCCATTCTCTACATCACCAAGATGCTTCAGAAGAATGCCCACTCTTCATTTCCAGAGTCTTTGCTTCATCTGTATCCTTTGTGCTTGTGAACACTGCATGTTTGCAGAGGTGATGCTTCTGGGGGTTTATTTGCCTTGAGAGAGTGCAGCTGTTGCTGGGATCTAGGCGGTCTCTGCTGTCGTCCTTGCTCTCCAGTTGCTTCTCCATTTGTTTTCATGTAGGACATGCAAAGGAGAAGTCAGTGGAAAGAAAGCCGCAGTCTGTGGTTTTATGGTAGCTTCTGAGCCATGCATGGCAGTCTGTCCCCATCCATGCTGGACCATGCTTGCCGCAGTGCTTCCCGGCAGCACAGGCGCTGGAATGGGATGGAGCGAGGCTGAATGAGGCTAACGATGTTTTGCTGAACGCTTTGGGCCATGTTTCCATTGCCAGACTCAGGCTCAAGTTTGAATTTCATACAGATTCCCTGGCTGATGCCTTAAAAGCTGCAAGTCCTCAGAGCAAATCTGGAATCAGTTTGGTGCAGGCCATTTGGTTTTAAGTAGAAACCAGGCATAACTGTAAGCTGTTGACCAAACTTTTCTGGTTTTTTGATCTCACCCAGACAAGCAGGAACGGAGAAAATGTCAGTGTGAAACTCTGTGAGCCTAAACCTGAGTGCAGCCTGTGCACTCCTTGCTTTTGACTTCTGACAACAAAGCTGGCATCTGTCCATGGGAAATCATGTGGTGTCTTCACGTTGTAACTGGGGATTCAGCTGGATCACTGAGTTTTAGACAGCATTAAATGGAGATTGGACTGGGGGCTTTGGAAAGGTGAAAGATTCGCTGGGCCTGTGTTGAGACCCTTGAAGTCTGGCTCCTACTGCCAAAAAGTGGGTCTAATATATTATTTTGTCTGGCTTTCCATTTGGAAAACTGCTCTTGGCTGTCTCTCCTTTGCTACCCCTTCAGATGGAATACACGATATTCTCCCCACTCGCTATACACGCAGAAATTCCCGCTAGCGTTTCTGCTTTCATTTGTCTAAAATATTCCTCTTAGATACAATCAGTGACTTGGCATAACATGGCTTTTTGAAACTCTACTCCCTCTGCCTAGGCTCCTCTTCACAGCATTTCCTAATTGGTGTGAAATCTCTCTCCTTGCCTTGCAGCCTGTGTCGAAGTTGCTCTTCTATAAATTGCTGCGTCCCTGGACCTTGTTAAGCCGGAGGGATGTGGACTATGCTCAGTCCTTTGGGGGCTCCCTCCAGCTTGCAAAGGCATCTCCTGTTTCAGCATCTGGCCTTCCTGTAGGGGAATCACGTGTATGTTCTCCTGACCTACTGCCTCATCAAGCTTGAGGGTTCATTAATCTGTAGTAAGTGTTTTTGGTGTATATTGCTACTTCTTAATTCTTGGACCCACTGAAGAAATTCAGTCTGCTATATCTGTTATTCTAGCCTATTTCTCCGGTGTGAAAATAAGTTCAGTTGCTGTAGGTAGCTCTGTCCTTTGCTGTGCAAACATTCCTGTGCTCTTTTCTCTGGTTGACTGTACAGTTTCTTGTTGGGATTTTTTGATTTTCCATTTGCGTGCTTTCTTAGCTGTAGAGCAAATGGTTTACTCCTGGTGAAGTTGACTTTGTTTCCAATTTTTTTCTGAATGGATGTGAGCCAAGATCCCACGCAGGGTTTAGCTGCCTAATTTATCATTAATTTCACCCTGATGACATGGTCCTTAGTGCCTGTGCAACTGGAATTGGAAAGGGGATGCTGGCAGGTTGCCCCAGGACTGCCCCACGCAGAGGTGTGCTGTCCCCCCTCTGCCACTGGCCAGCTGCGTGACTTGGGGCAAGTCCCCATTTGGATGGGGAATACTGGAAGTCATTATTTTCCTCCAGAAAATTTTGCCCACAGAGTTTCAGACATCAAAGATAAGGCCTTGAGGCATGACTATAATCTCAGTAAATAAACAACCACAGAAATAATTTGGGTGTACAGTGTGCTGTTGTGGAGCAGTTGCAGTGTGTTTATGCTGCCAGTGAAGGGAAAATAAATGAAAGTGGGTTTTGTTTGCTTTTTTGTTTTCTGGTTTTTTTTGTTGCTGTTGTTTAAATGGTTGGCTCCCCCAAGCCTCTGAGCAAGGCAATGCACAGTCCCACGACCATCAGTCACCATGCTCCTACGTTGACTGGGTGTACATTTCTGAGGAAGAGGAAAGAAATCTCTTGGCAGTAAGTGCTGAGTAACCTATACTTAGGGGAAAGATTTTTCTTAATCCCTTAAAGGTTGGTTTATGGCTTGAAGGCTGAAGGCTTTCTAACCCTGACAAATGTAAACCTACCTGGAGTAACATTAGGTGCCGTTGTCCTGACAAACATAAAAATCCTTCTTTGATTTCCGATAAGCAATGAATCTTGAGAAAACGTGCCAGTGAGTAATCCAGATTGTCTGGTTGTTGCGTAAGGAGCTGTGTAAGAAGATGTTGTGGCAGCAAGCAGGACGCCATGTGGATGCTAAGTGGTGTTTAGGACTTGTTTGCTGACAGAAGTGAAGATCACGATGAGATAGGCGGGGATTGCAACAGGGTATGGCATAAGAGCTCTTGGTCCACGTAAACAACACTCCTACAGCAGGCGTTCCAGAGCAGTAGATGTGATGTTTTTTGGAGCAGTTACTTGTATTTTGTGCAAATTGCGTTAGAGAAGGAGCGAGGACGTTTTTTCCCGTAAGCTGAATGTGTTTGCAGAGCACCTCGGCCAGGGCACACTGGGCTGGATTGGGGCTCTGCAACAAAGCAGGAATTTAGTGCTGATGGAGTTAGGGCAGAGGTTGGTGCTGCAAGTTAAACGTGACTCATTAGTCACAAAGTACACTGGAGATTAAAACCTCGTGAGATAGGTACTCTGAAATTAATATTCCTCCAAGTTTCTCTTGTTAACAACCCAGCTGGTGCCTCAGAAATGCCTCTACCAGGCTGCCGCCTCAAGGACGTGCTCTGCCCATGTGCCACCTCTGCTGCGCACCCCTGGCACCTGATTCATGGGCAGTGTTGAGCACATGGTCCCTGCCACCTGCCGCTGACCTCTTACCTGTGCAAAGAGAGGAGCTAGGGCACCCAGAGGTTTCTCTTCTCTTCCTCCTGCCACAAACCCACAGTGCCTTTCTGCCACCATCTTTCAGGCAAGCCAGTGCAGACCCTGTCTCACCAGCCTTCAGGAGGCAAGATCCCAAAGGAGGTCCTTGGGGGAGCAAGTGCAGTGCTGAGCAGCAGGTGTTTGCAGGACAATACCCTAAATGAATCCCAGAGACCACTTCTACTCCTTATTCTAGCCCTCATCTTCTCCTGTAGTGATATATCAGACTTCTTTTTGGTGACAGTGATTTAAGGGAGAAACCTTGCTGTTCTCACCTCTGTTTTGGGCAAGACTGAGCTCAATTGCAGGTAGAAAAAGTCCAACTATTAAAAAAAAAAGGGGGGGGGAAATTTTGGGCGAAATCTGGAGTATGTTGCTGCTTGAAGTATTCACCCTTTTAATTATCAAGTGCATCCTTTGAGGGCAGCAGGCGAATCAGTAAACTGTAACAGGGTCAGTGTAGGCATTAGCCTTCAGTATAGTTTTTGGCTTGGAGGAGTTGGTTGCATGGCTGGTTTAACAGCCTTCTATAACCTGCAGAGCAAATGTATTTGCTTTGGCTGCCAAACAATCTAAACACTCCACCGAGAGCTTTGGCTCTGCTGCGCACGGTGGATTTATCTGCATTTGTTTCAAAGCTGTGTCAGAGTTGCAGCCGGTGGCTCCTCTGGCTTAATCTCATCTCCGTCTGTCCTAACAGGCAGGCAAATACACCTGAGTGCAGAGGGCCCCGACGAGGTGCTGTGCATCCCTACTGCTCGCCCAGGCCACTAGCCATGATTCAGCCTGATTTACACATGCCTCACCCATTCACTCTGCTTTAATTGCTCTTGGCTACACCTACAAAGGGGTTGAGGTAGGACTGAGATGCTCTGGTCCAAAACTCCTGAAGCCCAGAGACACCACTGGTGTGTTGGTACTCGATATCCAGCACTGAAGTCCCTCTGAAGCTGAAGTTTTGCAGCCGGCGTGCACAGGAGCTCCTTGTCTCGGCAGTGTTGAACTTGGTTGCGAAGTAGCTGCTTGGTAAATAAGGAGCTCCCATGCCTGCCTTGACTGGGAGGCTTGGGCTGGCCGGTGGTCTCTTCAACAGGAACCCCTCTAGCTCCACAGCAAGCTAGCAAAGCTATGCCGTCCTGTGATGAGTGTTGTTTCTTTGTTCTTTTATTTCTTAAGCAAATCCATCTGCCACCCCTTCCTTTCCACTTTGTTTTTCTGAGCGTGCTGCGTATGGGTACCGAAGTCATGGGGCTTTCGGAGCAGGGATCAGCCCGCTGGGCTCTCTGTCTGCTGCTGAGGGTGGAAGCAAAACGAAGAGCGGGCTGTGTCGAGTGATGCTTCAAGTTGGGTGTGTGTGCAGCTTTCCAAGACAAACATGAGCCTGCCTCCCTGCTAGCCCTTCTCCCCGCCCTCCCAGATTCCCAGCGTGTGACTCAGAGCAGGGTAGCGGACACCAAAGGAAAGTGCCAAATTCATTATTTAGCTTTGTCAGCTCAGTAAAATGGTCTGATGTTGGTAGGAGGTTGTTTTCATAGAGAAAGCCTTGGAGAAAATAAAACAAAACCAACCTCCCCTCCTGTCCTGGGGCCTCACTCTGTTTCAGGTTGGGGCCAGGGCTGCTGACTCATCAGATGCGCAGGTGCCGAGAGCCTTCCCCGCGGGGAGCACCACCTCACCGCTGGCCCTTGGGGTCGGAGTGTAGGCTTTGCCCCCGCTGTCACTGCAGATCACATCCTGGATCCCCTTATTCTTCTGGGTACAGGTCCACCGGCTCTGCAGTGTGTTGCTTTGCATCGCAGTTGCATGCATCTACTCTAGCACATAATTTGGCGCAGTGCCTCTCTTCTTTCCTTTTTCTGTACCACAGGAAGCAGCGTTTATAAAATCCCTAATGATCCTGTCAGCTTTTATACATTTCCTGTCTTGCTTTTTAAATGAAAGAGGAAAACATAGCACTTTTGACCTGAATTACTTTGGATTGTGTTTGCTGGATGTGTTATTAGTCACTGCTCTGCTTCGCTTCTCTCATCCGTGATGCCAGGATGGCTGTGTCTGCTTCCATGTCCTTATCAAAGGCCTGGCAGCTTTAATGATTTCCTTAACACCCTTTCTTCCCTCCTCTGATTCAGGGAGAATCTGGGCTCTGGTTTAAAAAGTCACATGAGAAAATTGTTTTACCTTTTGGATTTGTAGAGAAATCCTGGAAAATGTGAATCCCTTTCACCCCGCAGACTAAATACCAGAAGGCAAATAAAAAGAACTTAAACTCTGTTACTTAAGATGAAACAGCCTTGATTTTTAAGCTAAGCTAGGTTCGGCTTTTTTGCGAGTGTCTTATTTGAAACCATGGCACAGGGCTGACCTTCTGCTCAGTGTACTTGCAGAATTACCTCTTCACAGCAGACTATCTGGTTTGATATATAGCTTACAGCATTGTTGAAGCCATGAATGAATTTACTGGAGGATATAAGAAGTCCTGAGAGCTCTAACCATGTACCTGACAGTAGATTTGAATCCTACGGTAATGCCGTCTGTTTTTTGCAGTGCAGTTAAGAAAGAGCAATCCAAGTGACAAACCTTGGTTTTCCTATGCCGATAGCCAAGGTTTTCAGGGTTTTCCATAGGCAGCCCCCATCCCTCAGGCACAGGGAGCTATAGCCGTGCTGGGCAGAAAATACTCAAAGCCAAGCATTGCAGCAGTTTGTTCTTGCTGGGTGATGGTGTGTGACAGCAATCCCTGCTCGTCCCAGGGGCCGTTGCCCACCAGTGCTCATGGTCGCTGTAGGAGGGTTGTTTCCTGCAGCACTTCGCAGCAGGGGAGGGGATTTCTCCTAGAGCACTCCCTGGTGTGCATAAAAGCAGCGAATTTTGGACGGGTTTCTGACCAAAGATAGGGAAGACTGACGACTCTTGTATCCTCATTACCTTGAACCTTCCCAACGTTATTTCCTGCATTGGTGGAAAACTTAAAACCCCAGACATTAACTGCTGAGTTGAAAGATGTGTTATTCCATCCTCTCTCTTTGCTGCCTGTTTTTTTTTTTCTCCAGAAGCCCTCTCTGAATACCATTCCTACCCATAACTTTGTGAAATGTGGAGGCCAAGTGCCTGGAAACTGTATAACTAGCATAAGGCCAGCTTCTGAGCCGACTTGCACGCAGCATTTCAAATAAAAGTAACTGCTGGAGTCATTGGAGCTTAACCAGACTGAAAACTAGTCTAAGTAAGCAGAAAAATACTGCTCTGACTGCTATAAAGAGGCGTTACTCTATAACATTTATGAAATCACGATGGTATAACCAGGTGTCTTGAGCAAGGAAAAAAGTGGTTGAGTGGTACATAAAAAATTTCAGGCTCACTTTCTTCATCTAAAAAAGGGAGCAAATGGCCAAGGACATCACCAGTTAAACAGGCTATTAAATCAGCTTCAGGGGGAGCTGGATGCAGTTTTGCTAGGGGAAGAAATCAGGAGGACCAGCTGTGAGCTGCATAGTTTGCAGTTAAGATGAGGTAATATGGTCAAATATGAGCCTCTGCAAGTGTAGTTAGTTATTCCCTTCAAAGACTTTCCTATGTCTATATAGTCTGAAGATTATTTTTACAGTTAGTATCAGCCTGGCACAGGCCAGACTTGTCTCCTGCTGCTGGTACCCCTGAAGCAGTGGAAGAGCAGCCAGATCTGAAGCCCAGCTCAGGGGCCCTTTGATCAGGGTCTGCAGGATTCCCAGTGACCCAGAGGAAGCCACAAGCGCAGATTATCTTTATCAGGCGCTCGAGCTGAGGTTACATGAAGCAAGTCAGAAAGCAGCTGGACTGATACTGCTGTGTTTGACTTTATCAGCAGCCAAGAATGGGAAGGCTCGGGGGAGCTACGCTGGGTTTACCAGGCACATCTGCATCATGAGGGTGGACCCCCATCTGCCTTGTGCTGGGCGTGTGTGTCCAGGGTCGGGTACCACAGAGCATGATGCAGCCTCCCTGGGGCATCGTGTTATGTATGCATGGTCTGCTCTTTCTTTTAGTGTCTTTAGGTGCAGTTTTTTTGTCTTCAGGATGAAGTGGAGGAATCTCTTGATCCTTGTCCAGCCTGCTCAGCTCCATTGAACTGGCCCTTGGGTGCATGGAGCCCCCTCAGTGCCCCAGCACAGGGAGCCAAAGAGCTCCTGGGCTGACTGTGGCATGTGCCTGAGCAGGGGATGCCCCTGTCCCAGACCATTGCAGCAGTGGCACTCGACTCCTTTCAAGCCAACACTGGGCTATGGCACAAATAGAGCCCTGAGAGACCCCCCAGACCTTGCTGTGTTTACCTCGGTGTGTTTGGTGGGAGCAGGCTGTGGGCAAGCTGGGGCAGGTTACCTGGTTCTCTGCTGACAACACAGGCTGTAGTAACCAGTTCCTATGGACCAGATATGAAATAGCATTAAATGCTGTGCAGGGTGGTGTTTGACACCCACTAGTGATGGGGAGGCACCAGTGCTGTGTTCCCAGGGTGATTAACAGCCCTGGTGTCACACATCCCTCTGACTCTGGTGGCGTGCTCTGTGTGTGTGTACCCATGTCCTGGTCAGCTGTGCCATGCTTTCCAGTGAGCTCCACCACTCTCATTGGAGCTGGGCTCCTGCCATCCATTGTGTCTGCCTCAGAAACAAGGGTGTAAAAGTGCAGGAGATGGGCTGTCTCCATCTCCAGTGAAGGCTGGAGCGGAGCAAGGATAACGGCTGGGGCTGCTGTACCCATCTGCACCAAGTGGAGATCAGCAAGTCTGGGTCTAAGCTTGGGTCTGCGCTCTGGAAAGTGAAAGCTGGAAAAGAAAATTGTGCTCCTGTTGCTGCGTGTGCTCTCTGGTGTTGGGAAACATGTTCAGCGCTGGAGAGTTACCCTTTAAGGAGCCTTTCAGCAAATTTGACTTGAGCGAGACAAAAGGAGACTTCCGAGAAACATGGCCAAAAAGAGGAAAGGAAAAAAAAGGGGGAGAGAAATATTTGCTTTGAGACGCTTGGGGTTATCTGGGTTTGGAACGCTTAAACTAAGGGAGAAGTCAAAGAAACAGAAGACGTCACCAGGGCATTTTGATGCAAGGCGATTTCTTAACACGCACAGATCACTCCTGATTTTGGGAGATTTACCCATACTTAGCTTAGAGGCTGGAACTGGAAAAACCAGCAGGGTGTTCGGGTTTCTTACCAGGGGGTCTGGTTTGCAACCCCCATATTTACCAGAAGAGGCATTTTACTGGTCTTACACAACCTGATCTTTCCCGTGCCTCTGCTGAGCTTTCCATCACAGGCAGTCCCCCGCTCCCCTCCTCCTGCGTGGCTGATGCCAGCGTTACTCAGTTTTGAGACCTCAAGCACACCGCAATCTATAATTCAATCCCATTTCCAGTTCTTACTGGGTTCTTCGAGGCTTTTTCCTTCAAGGGCTCCTTGCATGTGTGTCTCAGACAGGTTGGTCCACGTTTTGGGCACTGCTGGTGGCTGCGTCCCCTGCCAGCCTTGCCCCTTGTCACCAACTCGCTGGCATTTCTGGGCTGCCTGGAACTACATATCAGTGCCCTGGAAAGCAGTGGGAAAACAGCAAAAATCATGTTGGGGCTTTATTTTTCTTTCTTGTTTTGACAACCTCTGGCAAGACTCTAGATGAAAACAGAGGGGCTATAGGAATGATTGAGGAGGGATTTTTCCGTGTGGTGTTTTTTTTAAGATAGGATTTGCCAGGAAAGCCACCCACCTGTTCAGACAAGGCCTCGATTGTGGTAGGTGGTGGTGAACAACTGAGTATCTGTGTTCCCTTCCAAGAGCTGCAATTCCTGGGTTATTTTTAGCAGATTTGCACACCTCTGTTTATTTGCTCTCCCTGGTGCACATTCCTCAGTCCCTGCGATTTCCTCCGTAATGCGGCCGAAGCCGGAGGCAGAGAGGAGCTTTCTGCAAACGCACGCTATTGCTAACGGGAACGGATGGAGACACGGTGGTTTAGCCCAGTACCTGTTCGATATAAATCACAGTTGTGGGCTTTGCCTCTGGGGGTCCCTGAGGGTCGTCCCCTTTCACAGTGACAATGCCCTGCCACCTCTCCCCTGCCCCTCTAGATGCTTTTGGAGCTCATAGGGGCCATATCTTCATCTGCTTTTCATTTCTTTGGATGCTGCTGGGCTATCAGTTTGTTTTGTCCTTAAAGGCAAATTGTCGCTCCGCACAGTCTCCAAGACAAGGGAGCTGTTTAGTCTGCTGCAGATTTTCTGTGTGCTTAGAAAATGAGAGTGCAAGTGATGTCTTGGGGGTGGAGGGAAAGGGTTTATCAGTGCAGAAAATCAGACCGATCTGCAGGAATCTCATTAGATGTGGATGAGTCCTTAAGTGGTAAAAATAATCAGTCAACTTCATAAAACAAAATGCTTGTGGACTTGAGCGATGCTGTCAGTGTGGTCTCCTTACCACAGTCCCCGAGAGCCTCGTTGATGCTGGTGTGCATCTTCTCAATGTGCCTGTGAAACAGGAAAGGAATTTCTTATCCGTGTCAGCAGAAAGATCTGAGAAGTGGGGAGATTGCCACCTGCCTGCCCTGTGGGACAGGTCAGGCTCCCAGGGACACCCTGGGTCCAACAGTTTCGGCTTAGCCTCTGTGACCTGCCCAAGCTCATTCAGGAATGCCCACTGCAAAGTGCAGACTTTTGGTGTAGGAGTGCCTAATCCCCGGGGACCACCCTTCGGTTCCCTTCCCTTTACCACAGTTATGCTGATTTGCTCCTTGGGTGGGTCTCTGCTCTTTTTCTCTGTGCATGGGACATCATTACGCATCTGCACAGGTAGGAAGGCTGTTGGACAACTCTATTTCCTTTCGTTCTGCATTTTCTCTCTAGGTCTGCATTAACCCTTGCTCTAATACATTTTCAGTGTGAGCCTGCATTCCTTACTCCTTACGTCAAGATCTTTGGCCATCGCAGCATGGTCACTTGGGAAGGTTTAGTGGTTTGAGGATCAGTTTTGAAATATCCAGACTCATGAACCACAGCAAAACTGGCTCATCCCTTCCCTGTTTCCATCACAGCCAGCTCCACTCAGCTGCAGGAGCGGCACGTGGACTGGGTTGGGCACAACTAAAACCGGTGTGACTTTTGTTAGGGATTTCCTTGGTGGTCTAAAACCTGCAACAATTCTGCTGCTATTAGAGATGCTCTTTAGGAGACGTGTCCGTTGGCCCCCCTGCGGCTTAATGTTGGCTGATGTGAAGGAGGATCTTAGAAACCGACGTCTGGGCAACTCTACGTTGCATTAGCCTCTGCATCACTGCACACCTCTGCCTCAACCTGAGCTGAAATTTCCTATCTAATTTGCTGCTGTGCCATGCAGTTGTCTAGGGTGGTACCTACAGCTGGAGCAGTGCACAAAGGGAATCTGAGCAGTGTGTGGTGGCAAAGTCCAATGCGCTTTGGGATGCGGTTAGGATGTAGACTGGCTGCCCAGGCTTAGCTTTGTTTGCAGAAAGGTTGTAGGATCGCCGAGACGTTTCTACTAGAAATGTGGTACAGTTACACGGGCTGTAGCATATGGTTTTGTGTAGGAATACATGGAGAAGAGAACCAGGTCCTGGTAGAACACCTCACTTTTTGTTGTCCTCCTACCCAAGACAAAAGCAGCTTTCCCCGGGATGACTGAGTCCTAAGCAGGCTTTGCGTGTGGATGGAGACATCCGCTCATGTTGCACTTGGAGACTCTTGTCTGTTTTCATAGAGGAGCTGATGACCTCTCACATCTATCTTAACTGTTGGGTGGTGATTACTTGGTGATTCCAGGCACAGTATCAGTATCTAAACATGAAATGACGGCAGTGATCCGGACGGCGCTGGGATTAACAGTGTCTCTCCTCTCCTGCCACCTACCACTTGCAGTCTCGCAGCAGTGGAGCTAGAAACAATAGGAGCAAATACCCCATGCTGCTTTAATGTGGTTTGGCCATGAAACTATGTACACTCTAACCAGCTTGCTGTATGTTAAACAAACAGGGAGACTCCTCGTTGTAGTGAAAGCAGAACCATTAATAACATTGTTTATAATGTGCTTATTTGCTGATTTGGAGGTCAAGCATGTTTGACATTCCCACTGCTCAAAGGGGGCTTGCTTAGCAAGGACCTCTGCTTTACATCGGACACATCTTTTTTTTTTTGCAAACCACATCTACATTTTCCTGAGAAATGTTTATGGTTTGGAGGTCGCTGACATAATTTTAAACATCTGCTCAGCCCAGAAAGGGAGACATTGTAATTGTTTCTGCCATGGCCCTCTTAAGCCTCAGTTACTTCTTTCATGTGCCATGATTCATGTGTCATAGTCTTGCTTATTGTGAGCATCTTGAAATGCACAAACAGCAATTAATTCAGTGCCAGCAAAAGCAAACAGCTCAGCACCTGCCACTTGCACGCTGTCGCTGCAACTTTAAAGAAGACTCTTGAAATTAATTTTTCATGTGCATTGAAGCCTAGCCTTAATAGTGCAGGGGAAGGAGGCTTTGCCTTCAGCCTCCTGTGTCAACCAAGCAAGGGAGATCTGGACACATGCTGCCTAACTGCGTACCTGCTTGGAAAGGACCAGCTGGGAGGCTGGGGAGGTCACCCAGCAGGTGTGGTCTGTGCTGGCTGTTGGTCCTATGGAGGTCTTTCACCATTTTATCAGTAACAAAGACACCTTTCAATAGCTGGAGTGTGGTTATAGCAAGAGCCCTTGACGACGGTTTGATTGCTGGCTCGTCTCTGTGTGATGAGCAAGTATCCTCAACCTGCAGCTTTGGCTCAGCAGGGCTGTGGGTCAATAAGAAGAGATGGCAGTTGTTCAAACCTTTGCTTTCTTCTGTCACTCCAGGAGCTGACAGCTGGGGTATCTTCTGAAAACTCTGGCTGACCTAAAAGTGTTAAAAAGATGCCTTTCTCTAATTTTTGTGCACTGTACTTAACATTCCTTTATAGCTCTCTGTCGGCTGAATGGGACTGTCTTATCATTCCAAGCCTGAAATGGAGGTAAAGTTTGATGTGATGATGTCTTTAGAAAATGGCTGATGACAATGACATGATGAATGATTTACAGAAGTAGTTTCTATTTTTTGAAAACGACTCACTTCTCTGCAAAGCACACCATCAGACAAGCAAGGCAAGGGAAGCGGATGCATTATCAAGCTATGAAAAAAACATGGAGAGAGATACCTGAGAGCTGCTAAAATGCATTTTGGTGAGGAAAGCAAGACAACAAACTGCTTTTACTGTAGATAGAACAGGCCAGGATTCAGAACTGTGCATCTACCACCTCTAAAGAGGGGCATACAGAAATGTCTGTCTCAATATTTCTATAATGAGCAAGTATACACCCCTGACCCGAGGGAAGAAACAAGTCCCTGGGGGATTCCACCAAAGCACAAGTTGGGGGTTCTGCACCCTTTGGAAATCTGGCCCCTCTGGTGGATCCTGCCCTCTTAAATCCCAGCTGTAAAGTCTGCCTTTGGAAACATCTTTGTAGAAGTGGGCTTGGAGTTGGTCAGCCTGTACACGTGTGCTGGCTGGGCAGGGTGACCAGCTTTGTCTGCCTTTCCTGCAGAGCCAGGGGTCAAGGTCTCTTTTCCTTTTACTCAGGTGCTGATTTTCAAAAAACATGTGGGGACTCTGTCTTGAAGACTTCTACCCATGCCTGGCATGTGGCTGATCCCGGTCAACTACATACAGACCTCTTCGGGCGTGTGGAGACTTGCAGAGAGTGTGATCACAGAAGACTTGTTTCTTTACAAAACTTAGCTAAAAATAGGAAATGATGTAGATTGTCATGGCAGAATTTCAAGTTCTAAATAGCATTTTAATTTTATTTTAATCCTAGCTCCCCAAGGAGAAAAGGATGGCGTGCTCATATGGAGCTATGTGTATATGTGTTTGCGTGTGTTTGTTTATCCATCCATTTTCACTCCAGTTTTTGAATCCCTGGGCCAATTTCAGCAAAATCTGACATTGTGATAGTGGTCTCAAAGATGCTAAATCTCTAAAAATGTGTGGAAATAAGCAGCTCAACAGAAAAACATTTTTATTAATAGCTGCAGTGAGGAGAAGGATTGACATCTAAGCTCAGTCCTTAGTAGACAGCAGAGAATCCACACAGGGGGATGCTGTAAATGCTCCAACCACAGAAGGCGTTTCAATCACAGCACATCCTTTATTGTGCACCAGAGAATCCAACCACAATGCAGAAATCCCCAGGAAACTACCCTGTGTTATTTCTGCTGCTTATAGGAAAAACTCATCTGGTCTGTTTGTTTGTTTATTTGTGTTTTATGTTTTTTATTTTACGGGGAAGCCACAGGGCGCGACATTTTAAATTAGGATTATATTGCTATAGGAAATGGTGAGAAAGGTCACAGAAATATCCCTCACTTGGCAACAAAAGACCTTTAAAACCATGTCCAGGCTGCGCTCTGCTGAGCAGGGTGTTGAGGGTGTGCTGAAACAAGGCGTGGGAACGCGGAGCAGCACTGGGCAGCCTCTCCGGAGGCGAGGGGAGTAGCTGGGAGGTTAACGTGGCCAGCCAGCATCGTGCTGCCCTGGTACCACTCCCCAGCCTCACGCTCAGCTGCTCTGCTTGCTGCCATGCTGCAGCTCGCTCCCCTGGGTGTACCGTGCTACAGGCAAATAGAGGCTGTAGTAACACAGGAACCACAGAGAGACCAGACTTTCATGTGGTATCAGTGGTGGGATTCATCTCACAAAACTGTAGCTGTCTACAGGATGTCCAAGGCGAAGATATTTTCTGTAAGATCTCTATAATCAGAATAAATAGACAAAACCAGAGTAACCTCCCCCCCAGGAGGAACCTCACCTTAAGATAGGTGGGGGCCCATCCTCTGGGGGTGATTGCTTCTCGTCATGGACTGCAACAGAGGTTAGGGTGACCTGTTTAGATGTGGTCACCTCACCTGAAAACACCCTGTTACATGCAGGTGAGTCGCACTCAAGCTGCTCTAGTTCACAGTGGTGGCTTCTGGAAAATAAGGGTTTTAGAGGAGGGTTTTAGTCCCCCTCTACCAACAAGCTCAGCTCAAGCCTGAGATTGAGATGATGAGCAAGTATTGCCACCATCCAGCTGCTGTGAAGTCCCCATGCTTCTCTGAAACATCTGACAGGGTTAGGATGCTGCTAGATGGATTTTAAGTCTGATCTGCCTCTGAAAATAAAGTGCAAATAACTTCTCGCACAGAAATTGTGATTAGGACAAGCTCCTGGTTACGGGGGTGTGCTCTGAGGATGCTCACGTCCTTCTGCTCAGTAAGGGAGATTTACTGATGTGCTTGATGTTGGCTGAGTAGTACCTATGAACATTTGAGCACTCCTTATAGTGGCAGCAAAGAGCAGAAATTAAAGATGTTGGAAATCCTAACTGGTAAGGGTTTTTCTGGTTACGTTGACAAACAAAGATGAAGTATTTAATTTATTTTTTTTTCTTCTTTGCGTTCTATTTGCTGATGTTCTCATTGTGATGGGGAGGCAGCTACACTGCTGCCACTAACTGAGCCCAGCTGATTCTTGCAAAGAAAGTTTCTTCTTGAAATTACAGTGGTTTTCTTGTGATTATGTTAAGAGAGCATGGCAGCCTCTAGTTTTCCTTTTGCCATTTCTATCTGTAGCTGTATATCCAAGTGTGGGGGTGTGTGACCATATGTACACTCTTTTATGGGTATTCTGCCCTGATCAGGTTTTCACTCTTTCTATTATTTTTGCATGATATATTACAAAATTTGAAGAAAGAAGCCAACAATATGGCCTGTTCTAGGCAGAGATGCTCTTTCTATGTGGGGACTGGGGTGTTGGAAAAACTGACACTTGTTTTTGTCATAAAAACTGCTTTTGCTAACTGCAGTCTGGCTTAGTAATACCTCTGCAAGATCCTTGGCAGTTCCAAATACCCTTTTGCTATGCTCTCTGCAATTGTTTATTTTATGGTGTCGACTACTTTGTATTGTTAGGACATGATTGCAGGCCAATATTTTACTTGGCAAAAATCTTTGAGTCACAAGCTCAGCCTCTCAAAATTTCCCACTGTGAGTGATCAGCAAAACCTAAGCGTGCTCTTACATCTGTGAAGGACTTCTGGGTAAAAGAGGGGGATTAGCAAAGAAGTGATCTCAGCCGCTTGCACTTTGCATGCAGCATATGGGGTAATTTAACAATCACAATTTAAAGTGCTGCAAGATGATGCTTGTGACTCCTCCCCAGTGTCTACAGCTGTGAAGTGCTAAAGCACGCCACTCTGCTTTATTGGTGGCTGGAGACCAAAACCAGTTGAAAATCTGAAATTAAAACTTACCCCTTATGGAATTTGTCGTCCCCGAGGTGTGAATGCGCCCCCTTGGGTGTACACACGCACAGGGAGGCTCACAAGCAGCAATTGGTTATTTTAGAGTCAGAGATGGTTGGAGGTGGATGTTGTGTTTGTGGATTTGGGCTCGTGAAGTTTCTCTTATTAAAAAGTACCGAAACTCCCATCTGAAACCTGATGGGTCAGGTTCTCCTGACAGGTAGAGGAATGTGTGGATTCGGAAAGGGGATTTGCTGAATGCTGAGATGGCTCAGTCTGTATGTCTCATCACCATGCCCTTATTTAGAGTTTGATGATGGAGAAATTACTGCTCTATTTTTATTGAAGCCCTGGCATGTATCTTTTTGTTTTGCTGCCAGGCTGTTGCATCTGTTTGCTCTGGATCAGCCTTGTACCTATTGTTTTGCAGCGAAGCCACCATGTCCTGGTGAACTGGAGCAGGAACCTGTTACAGTGAGTCACCAAGCAGGGCATGCTGCAATCATGGTAGCCTAAACCCAAGCTGCAGGAAAGCCCTGTGCCCCTCCAGAAGGCTATGCTCCTCATGATGCTCCTGCCTGTGAGGAGCGCAGATGGGATAAGCTCCTCCAACTCTGTTCCACAAGAGCTTCTTCCCCAATAAATAGCTTTTTCTGTCTTGCCAAACCGGCTCAGCACCAGCAGCGATACCTGTGATGGTTCTGGGACAAGGTGCTGTTGCACCCTGCTTCACGCAGTCCTCTGGCCACAGGAGATCTCGCAGATGTAGCGGGGCTTGACCAGGTAGCTGTGCTGAAAGGCTCAAGGACTGGACATGAAACCAATCACTGGCAGATGAGTCCTAATTATGTAGGAATGAACCGTCACAGCTCACACTTTTGTTAGTCAGAAGCAGGATCTAAGCCTGGATTGCCCGAGCAGCGGAGGGCGGGTTGTGTTTCATCCCAGGAGAATTTTGAGGGTTATTTTGGCGGAGCACAATGGAAAAAGCATGGACTGTGGCTGCCTTCGCAACTCTTGGCTGTGGGGATGACAAAGTTTGCCTTCTGGCCTGCCGGGCCTTTTTGCCTTCATTAGCACAACTTATTTTGGAGCTTTTTTTCCTTTTTTTTCTTTTCTTTCAGTCTCCTTCTAGATGGTCTTTGTCCCCAAAGCCCACGCTGATGGGAGCATCCAGCAGATAAGAAAATGGTGCGAGTTATGTTTTGCATCATCTATGGTTGGAATTTCAGTGCTGCAGGGTCAACTTTAAATTATCCCTGGAGAGTTGGTTGTGTTTTATAAGCTGGATGGCTTGGCTTGCAGCCTTTTGATTTTTCCAAATAGTATAAATCTATAGACATTTGCCTTTGGCGCAAAAAATCTCCCCACTTCGAAGTCAAGAATAATTATTTTCCCAGAGCCAAGGTCGGCAGCTGGAGTCAAATAATGGGATGAAAAAGGCCACTCTTGTTCCTTTTCACATGATTTTTTTAAAAGTCATTTCAGTGCATTAGCATCTGCCCCTTGCTCCCATGGCAGCCCAGACAGAGTTCCTTAACTCAGGTACAGCTCTCAGTATCCTCCAGCAGGGCAGTAATTTCCTCTAAAGGTGAATTCTACTCACATAACAACCTGGAAAATCACCCCTGTCATCTTCTTCAGCTTCCTGAACAAAACTTTGGAAAACCTGAGTTGAATTAGTCATAAATAAGGTTATAATGAGACAAAAACCCAGCACATCTGTCAGTATGATCCATGCTGTTGTCAGAATGGATGTTTTGTAACACTTGCTAGTTTTTCACCTTAACCCAAAGTTGCAGGAAATAGAGGGGTGAAAAGAGGGGAGAGAGAAAATGGTTTGAAAATCACCCTGGGGCAAGCCTTGGGTTCTGCCATTGCGTGATTTGCATCTACCCATTAGAGCTCAGAGTCTGCTCCCGGCTCAGCGAGGGCGCGTGGGCACGTCTGAGTATGGTGGGTTTGGGGATATTTATTGTCGACCTCCCTGGGACAGTTTAGTTCTGCTTCTGGGCACAGACATGTTGCCAAGTTGCCATGGGGCAACGAGCTGCCCAAGCCCACCGAGCCGTGCCAGCTCCCGGCGTTGCTGCCCCTGCTACAGGCATGTGCCAGGTCGTGAGATGTGGCTCCACCTGCAGTGACAAATGCACAGAAAATCACAAGAAATGGCACACAGCTGGTATTCCCCCTGCCTGATGGTGGGTGTTTCCCAAGGATTTTCCAAATTAGTCCAAACGCTCACAATTACTTTTATTTTTATGGTGAGCTGGAAACAATGTAGTTCACATCAATTGACATATTTCATTTGGATTCCTACTTTTTCAGGGAGAAATTATCTTAGTAAGTAACTTGCACTAAAAATGCCAATTTCAGCTTCAAAAAAGAAGTTAAATGGAAAAGTTGTGAAATACTAAAATTTCTTCCCAAGACAATTTGAAGGGGACCAGGCTCTTGCTGTGCTCCTTTGGAGCAGCTAAGTCCCTTGGGGGCCAGGGTGCTGCTGTGTGGGTGACCTTGTGCCCTCCGGCGTCTTCTGCCGTGGCTTTAGGGCTGAGCTCCTGGCCAAGACTTTCCACCTAGCTCCACGGAGAGGACTTGGGATGCGGGAGGAAAGTGCCCCACTGCTGGCCCGACTGGCGGTTTGGAGGAGAAAAACGTACTCTGCATCTGCACAGTATAATATTAGCTATATCTAGCATGATTTTTCCTTCAGACTGTTGAATTTATTAAGGATTATTATTTCAGGCATCCTTTCCCTCTGCTACTGAAAGACCATTAACATGGAAAACAAACCCTGCTCTCTCTGAGCACACAGATCTTTTTGGTCTGGACCAGCTTGTGTCAGAGTGACATAACCCAAAAAACCAGTAGGAACCATTTGACTGATATTCTGCTGCCAGAAATATTGAAGGTTAAAATAATTCTTGGCAGGGTCTCCCTCCCCTGCGGATCGCAGGTGTTGGACACGCCGATTCCAGCTCTGCCTTTGCTGCTTTGGCCTCCTGTGTGGCTGTGAAGCAATTCATGGCAGGGAAAGCCAAGGGCGAGGAGCCATGGCCGAGGGGGACGGGCTGGGCTTGGGCCAGCACACGTTTCCCGCTCCAGCTCCGCTGCTCCCTGTGCTCTCGGCTCAGTATGGATTTCGCTGTGTCCTGGTACTCTGTGGGACCTGGGCTCCGAGGGCTTTTCCTGGGCTGGGGAGGGAGGCACCCTGGGTTTACCGTCAGCCGCTGCCTCCAGGCCAGGACAGGGCTCCTGGCTCTGCAAAATGAGGAAAACTCAGGCAAAATCCAGATCAGAGCACAGCAGTGAGGTGCAAAAAGGTTCTCCATCAAAAAACAGCGGTGATGGCTGAGGGGAGGGGGATGGATGTTGCTTTGCAGCCACAGGGACGCGTCGTTCCACAGAGCTGTGCTTTTCCTTTCCCTTTATATTATTTGTATTAAGGTGTTATTTGTTCTCTTTTCTACATAGTTGATGTGTTTCCCCCTTCAGCTTCCACAGTGCTGGTTGCATTGCCTGGGCGAACACTGGTCGTGTTCCGCTCCGTCCCTGAACACTGACCCCGGGGCTGCCCGGGGTATCAGCCAACAGGCGGGCTCGAGGGGAAGGGCAACAGCCGAGGTGGCTGATGTCCCTGGAACCTTCCGTTCCAAAACCCCCCACATTTAGCATGACCTTGGGTAATTCACTGCTTCTTTCCTTGTCTCATTTCCAAAACTGTTAAATAATAAAAATAATGATTCCTCCCTTCCAAGATAGGTCAACATCTGTGTGATCAGCCTTATTATGAATTTTAGAGGAATGGGCCCATTTTTGTGAAACAGATTCCTGGCTGGTGTAAATCAGGATGGTTTTGTCACAGTTGGTCAGAGCAGAGCTATTTTGCACCAGCGGGAGATGTGCCCCCAGACATCCCCTTTTCAGCTTTATGTATGGGCAGGTCGTTTTGTAAAGTATGAATACAGTTTTCAAATGAATTGAATCCCTTTGTGTAGAGAGCTGTCAGATCAGTGGATACATCACGTTCCAGTTTATCACTTAATAAAACTTTCCATCTTCAAAGCAGTCTCTGAAGATTGCCTGATCAAGCCTCAAAATCCCCTCTGGGCAGCAAGCAAGTTTGATGAGCCTCATTTTACACAGCCACAAAACCCAACACCGGGGTCCAGGCTGGCATTTTGGAAAGCTGCCTCTAATTCTGGGTACCTCCAGGTTTTATCCCCTTCCTCCAGTGCACTGAGGGTGCTGTCACCCTTGCTGCCATCAGGAGACGGTGCTCGCTGAGTGTCTGATCTTCAGCTCGTGCTGAGAAGTGGGAGGGTGATGGCAAAGCTGAGGGAGCAAAGGCAGTTTGGGTGATGGATGCTTGCGAGCTGTGCAGGTGCTGTCGGGTTTATTATCCAGCTGCACTGTGGGTTCCCAGCTCATCCCAGACCTACTAGCTCCAGTGGGGCAAGAGGACCAGATTTGGAGATCCTAATATTTTTTTCCGTGCTGGCCATTGCCTTTTGGGCTATTCGCTGTAATTCCTGGTATCAGGTGAGGAACCATCGCCCAGGCAGCGAGGCCGGCTGTTTGCCCGCCTGTTTCTCCATTGCTCTGCACCTGGTGTTGCTGTTCCTGCCTGTCCCGAGTGGGTGTATAATGGTTCCCACTCACATTTCACAGGCACCCCAGATGGGTAAACAAGGTGAGGGCTGGGATGGTCTGGTTCAGAGAGCTGAGATGAACATACCTTCCTGCGCAGCTTATCCCAATAATACCTGCTTCGTACCCATGGGTCATTTCCTCCCCAGATACCCGCAGAGTTTCGCTATCTGTGTACGCAGTCTAACAGAAAGTCATGCAGAAAAGACTCCAGTAAACACTCGGCAGCTCTCCCTCGCAGTCCTACAGCCTAAAGAGGCATGGGTTTATTTAAGAGGCTGAGCAGGATACCTATTTTCCATATAACAAGAAGCGTGTCGATGAGGTTTGTTCCCTTCAGGCTGCCCGAGGTGTGCTCATGTGCAGGTACAAGCCCCTCCAAACCAGGCAGGGCACCAGAGTCCTTTTGTTTTACATGGTGTGTCCCTGGTGCGATCCGTCCCTCACTTTAGGCCTCATACGTTGGTGATGTTTCTTGGGAAACAAGAAGTTTGCACCAAGTTTTTAATCTCCTGTGGATGGTCGCTTCTGATTTCACTTGGCTTTACCACCCGTGTCTTACTAGCGGAAGTGGAAATGGGAATAGCTACAGTTCCACCACGGGCCACAGCTTCAGGTGGGTTTTGGAGACAGACAGCTGCCAGTCCTCTGCAAAACCTCAACCTTGGTTAAGCTATCTTGGTGTCAGGTGGTGCTGGTGGATTCTGGTGGTAGGTGTGGAGCACATCTCCCACTGCTGGTGGTAGGAGAGGAGATGAGACAGCTCTGGGGAGACCTGGGTGGTGGGAGTCCAAACTTCTCGATAAAATGACAAAAATCAAAGCTAATTGTGGGGAGAAGGTGTGGATTACTAAAAACATACCTTGGCAGAGAGAGATTGGGCCCAGGAACGGGGTGAATGAGTTGGGTGTCCAGTCATTAAAGCCATGAATTAAACACAGGACGTGGGACTCGGCGCGTGGGGGAGGCGGCTGGTGAGGTCTGAGGCATCTTGGCGTTACCAGCCAGAAGAGCCCTGACTCATGTTACAGGGGTCAGTCTGTTGTATTCGTGGAGGTGCCAGGATCGCTTGCATCGAGTTAGCAGCAATGAACAATTCTCTGAACAGTAGTTTAATGTAGCATTGGATTTGATATCAGCAAGCCTTTGAAACAGGATTTGATTACATTTAATTTTTTTTTTCCTCCTGTGCTATCAGTGGTGAAGCTTCAGAACCAATTTATCTGTCCACAGGTAGAATTATAATTTTAGATACCAGTAAAACTTGACTTCTGCTCATAGAACCATCTTTTTCACCCTCATTAACATTGAAATAAATTTCCCTATGACAGAAAAGACCAAAGAGCTCTGTAAGAGGCAAATGTTGGACTGGAAGGACAGGAAGAAATAGTGCCACCCAGAAATTAAGTCCAACGACTTTAGTTGGAGTTTTGGCCCCATTCAAACGAGTGGTAAAATTTGCATCAGCTTCAGCTGAGCTGAGATAAACCTTAATCTGTTACAGATCATAACCCTTTGCTGCTTGTAATGGGAGTAGCGCGAATATGGGTTTCTAGGCTTCAGGCGAGTCTGATCATGGGTTGGTTCATAGTTGCCTTACTGAAGCCAATTGCAAAAGTCATACTGACTTCAGTGTGACCAGGTTTGGGCCCTCAGGCAATCCCAGCCTTTTAGTCAGTCAAGATCAAGTGTTATATGAATTCAATACCTGATGAATCACCTCTCGGGATATAATTGCAGGCAAAGGGGTGTATTTGACAACCCAGTATGATCCTTCTCTCTTTAAGTACTAAGAAACTAATCCAACTAAATCTCCTGGCAGCAGACATCTGAAAAAACACTGGAAACTGCCATGCCACGAACGTGGCAATATGCTGTAAAAATAGCTTTACACTGAAATGCTATTTTATTACAGCAGTTGCTATAGTTTCGGGGTCTGGCAGAGAGTCCCTCCCCATAAACCCTGGCTTTCAAGGGGGGTGTTGTAAGTCTGCTGTTGTGATTCCTATTAGGCTGAAACTTGGCACCGAGACATCTGTACGTTAAACTCATCTCCTGCAGGTCTTCCCGGCTAGCTCAAAGTGCGCCTGCGTGGCTTGTGCACAAGAGGAATATCAGCCCCGATTCACTGGCTGCCCTAAAAGGCTCCTTTCTGGGTTACAGACAGCGGAGCCTTGCTGCAAGGCAGGAATGGTCCTCAGAGCAGCCAAGGGCAGGAGCGGCTCTCTGCAGGCGCAGCCGCTGAGCTGGAATACCAGCGCGAAGGTCAACGTCTTTATTACCGTCTCCCTCTGTTTTCTCTGTTATATTTTGCTTTTTCCAAGGTGACAAGGTAGAAAAGAGAAAACCCATATGTATTCCTGGATCTCTGCTTCCCTGAACAACTTCCATCTGTCCTGAGCAGCGAGACATGGAAGCTGCAGGGAAAAGGTGAGGTTTGAGTGTGCCGTGCTCCACAGCAGTAGGAAAGAAGGTGGGTGCAGAGAAATTCCCCACTGCCACCCCAGCATCGCCAGGGAGAAGCTCAGCATGAAGTGCTGGCATATCTTCCACCTCTTGTGAACCATGCAGAGGACCAGTGCTGGCCTCTCTGCAGAAGGCAGATGTTCCCTTGGGGTTATTCAGGAGGACTAGAGGCCAAGGCGTGGACAAGATGGCCACATTTTTCATTTCCTGACAGCAGTTTGCAGTTATTTTTGATTAACAAGAACGAAATAGATTGGGTTTTTGTTGGGGTTCCCCCCCTCCCCCAGTTAGCATGAAGCAAGCCACCACTAGATATATCCCACCTGGAGGTCAGTGTTTCCTGTAAGGGCGGAGATATGCCATTGCAAGATGTCAGGTAAACTAAAGCCTAGAAGTGGATGATTTGTTTTGGGGTCACTGCATAACAGAGCTAAGCAGAAAGTGCAGTTATTTGTGTCGTGGTCTGTTGCTGTTAGCTGAGGTCCTGCATACACCCAGGCTCGCTCTCACACTGAGTATCAGCGTCTGCATGGCTGCAAGAAGCTGTTGGTGATGGAGGGGATGGGCAGCATCCCTCTGGGGGATGTGTATCCACATGCAGCTCTTGGGAATCCCCAGCTCAAAGACACTCAGGTCAGATTTGCCATGTCAGAGCTGCAGAGAAGGGAAGGGGCAGGAAGGTATTTTTTTTAAAAAAACATCCTTTACATCCTCTGGTGCCTCTGATCAGGATCACCCATGCAGCATGGGTGATGCCATGCATTACCTATAGTGGGGGAACGGCCCTGTTGCAGGCAGGTCGCTCAGCAGGTTTCTGTTTGAAATTTAGGCAAGGTCTGGATATTCTTTTTCTTTTTTTTTGTTCTTCTTGCCTTGGTGGGACAAATTCACTCCTGTTGTTTCGGGGCCAGCTGCGCTTTATGCAAGCCATATGCCCATTGCAGACTGCTGTCAGGTGTTACTGCCACTGGCTGGCTCGTGCCGTGACTGATCTGTGATGGAGAGGTCGGTTTGGGAAAGCTGAAGCTCTGCTCCAGCCCGGTGATCTTCCATGGCAGCACCAGCGTCCTTGCCGAGGCTGCACAGGGCCCACGTTTCTGCAGCATCTCCAGGTGGGACTCATCTGAGCCTGATGCAACTGTGCAGCCACTGCCTTGGGGGAAAGATGCTTTCAGAAAAAGGGAGCTCAAGGAGCAGTTATCAAGAGAAATGTGAGATGGCCTGTGGAGATCACAGCCTCCCACTTGCTCCTACAGAGCCTGAGGCAGGCAGGGGAGATGAGAAGCCTTCCTCTCCCTCCTAAGCCAGGGCTTGCTTATGAAAAATTAACCACGTGCCCTGGTCCTTGCCACCAACTCCTTTCCTTGTGGGTTTCTGTGTGCTGCAGTTGCATTTTGCAGACATCTGGATTCAATAACTTCGTTGATACAGCCCATAAAATTAGAAACCGAACACTGCGGAAGGCAGAGGTCAGCGAGTGATTCATCCCGATATAATGCGCTGGGGCTGGAGCGCTCCGTGACTCAGGATGGGGTTTTGCGGGGCCCTGGGGTGCAGCGGGGCAGCCCCCTGCCCACGGCTCCCTGCGCTCCGTGAGGAGAGGTGGGAAAGCAGGGGGAGGCGTTCATGTTCTCCAGCATTTCCCTGACCTTGGAGGGAGAGACCTGGCACCTTCCGCCTCCGAGCATCTCTGCGGCTTGCAGAGGAAGTGCTGTACATCCCGTTATTGGGAAGCTAATCGAGGACTTGGAAAAACTGGGCTCGTTTCCTCTCCACAAACTTCTTGTGTAACTGCAGGCAAATCCCTGCTTTCCTTCTGGCCTACTGCTGTGGCCATAAAACCAGGACTTGAGCCTCTTGAAAGTCCCATTTTGGGTGGAGAATTCTCCATGCCTGCATTAGCTTATCCCTGAGCTGTGCTGGGCAGCAAGGCTGAACTGCAGCCCCAGCACGGGTCTCCCCTGCCCTGTAGTGCTCTCCAAGCACCTGAGTACCTGTGCCACCATTCCTGAGGTGGAGGGGGATGCAATGTCCCCTGACTGTTGTCCTGGCTAGCCAATGTGCTGGCTGGCACCTGGATCTGCCTGACAGGTCCCTCGCTGCCAGCTAGCATGGGTGCTCAACGCCCTGAGCCTTGCTGTGGATGGTTTCACCACCCCAAACTCCTTCCTGCCCCGGTGGCTCTGGGTCACCACTGTCCTCAGCCAGGTTTGGGCAGGGGAGAAGTCTGATTCCCTCTTTGCAGTGCTCCATTACTCCTCTCCTCTGTGAGCAGAGCTGGAGCTGATGTTTTGTTCTGCAATGCGCCAGCCCCAGGGCTGAGCAGGGACCAAGGGATGGGTGTGGGTTAGGCTGCATATCCGGGCGTCTAAAGCCTACTCTGTACTATATTAAAGTGGAGAATGTATTAAAATGGAGAATGAAAGAGGAGAGAAGGGGATGGAAAAGTTCAGAGAGCAGAGCATAGATTCAGACTGAACCGCTGTACCGCCGAGCAAAAATTCAAAAAACCCATGGATGCCCCCGTGCCTGCGTGCGTGCCAGCTGGTGTGCATGCGGGCTGGGGAGCCTGCGTGTGCTCATCGCCCTGGGTTTACCTTCTGATTTCTGAGCCTCAGTGGTACTTGCTCACTTCACGTTCTCTCTGCAGCCAAGAGAGCGAGAAACTGCATATTTGCGTGGTGACAGCGTGCAATCGGCTGTCTCCAGAGCGCAAAGGCACTTGCCAGAGGGATGAAAGATTGTTTTCATCATCATACGTGCGGGCACTGACTCACACAGGGACACTGGGTGGTGGGAGAGAGGGATTTCAAAGTCAGGAGGAGAGCCAGAGCCTGAATCCTGCCAGCAGACCTTACCTGCAGGGCTGCAAAGGCTTTCAGGTGGCGTTTGCTACAGTGAGATGTCCCTTGTGAGCTCACCTGGAAGCTGTATCACCCAGCGTGTGTGACTTGGCTCTTGTAGGAGATGCAAGGCGGGGCGGTCAGAGCGGGGACGGCTGTTCGGGCTGGCGGTGGCAGCAAGCAGACAGCAATGTCACACCAGCTCCAGACTGGGGATGTGCACTGGCCAAACTGGGGAGTTGGGCTGGGGTTTGGTGCCACTGCTTTGGTTCTCACAGAGCTCTGCAGCAATGGTGTTTGCTGATCCTGATCAGAAAGAAGAGGAAGGGTTTAAGCCACCCTATGCAGGACCTAGTCTAGACAAGAGGTTTTATTTTAACTATTGTTTTTTATCTTGATCGTTCGTCCATTTTTATTCCCCCCACTTGACCTCAACACACTGAGACCACCGGTCCTGTTGGCATGAAACCCTGTTTTCCTACTACCCTGTAGCCAAGATGATAATCTCCAGAGCCACTTCCTGGGCAATTTTTTGGGTGGATAATATCTGTGGTTTCCCTTGTATTTGCACAAGTACTTATATCTGCAAACACACAGAACAACTCTCAGCCCTTGGTATTGCAGAGAAGCATCTTATACTTCCAAGCCCTAATGACTCGGAGACTTTTCCTCCCCCTGAACGCTCAGCCTGGGTGAAGCCGTTAATCTCCCAGCCTGCGACACGCTCTTTCACACCCGCCCTGCCAAATCCCTCACTTTGCTGGGAGGGAGCTCGCTGACAACTTGCAGTGTTTATGGCTACCCAGGTGCTCTGGCACAGAGGGGTTTTGCAGCTCGTGTCACTCCTCAGGGCTCTCAGGGGAGAAGGCACAAGCCACATCGCCTGGGGGGCAGCCTTCCCCAGCCGTACCTGTGCCGAGTTTTTTGTGGAAAGCGAGCCTTGCGGCATTGCTGAGCGTGGTTTTAGCAGCAGTGGGGAATAATCTGGTGCAGGAGGCAGGTGCCTTCACCCTGCGGCACCGATCCTGGTGTGCAGTCCCAGGGAGGCTCCTCACCCTCATTCCCCCTGCTGCTGGTGCGGGAGGGGCTCCTTAAGGTTAAGGTGGGAGATGGGATTTTTGCAGACACCTCAGTATCCAGTGCTGGGCAAGCGAGTTGCCAAGAGAAGGTTTTGCCATGAGGCTTTAGGTTGGACTTCAGCACTTTGAGCTGGACCCTGGGAGCAGAAGGGCTCTGTGCTTCTGACATGAGCGTCGATTTGAACGCTGGCTTGGCAGGTGCCACAACAGCCCAGAGCTCAGCCAGGAGGCTTCAGAGGGTGCGAAGTCTGGCTGCCCTGGAAGTGCTGCAGGAGCGTGCCCAGGAGCTTCCCTGTGGTGCGGGCTGTGTGTGGTCAGCATCGCGCAGCTTCGCAGAGACAGTCCGCGGGCACTCCCCCACCCAGTGCGGATCTTGCTCCTTTTAAGGTGAATTTCAATCCCATCTAACTTTGCTGAAGGCAAACTGATATTCCCTGAGGAAGCACAGGCAGGATCAAAGACAGGCAAGATCTTTTTTCTGGAAAGTTTGGCTGGATTAAGCTAGGCTTTTATAAATATGCAGATCAAGTACATGACCTGTGTTTCATTTCAAGGATATTTTATTAACTTTATTTTTTTGACTTGTTATGGCTTGAGCGTGGCTTGGCTGAATGGCTTCAGACTGTTAATAGCTTTGGCCTTGGTGGGAGCCTGTGCTAATAACTAATTTGCGACGGGTTTCTTTAATTATAGATGCTCTTACTTTTTCCCATTATCGCAGTCTGCGTGGCAGATACATCTTTTAGAAACCGTGTGCCTAGGCCATGGGGGATTTGTAAAGGCTGTGGCTCAGCTGGAGCGCAGGCGTGGGCCACACAGGCATCAGGACATCTGCAGGCACAGGACCAGACGTGTGTTGGGAACACCAAAGAGAAAAGCGGTGTGTGGAGCTCTTAGCGAGAGGATGGAAGCTCAATACCACTGAAAAATCACACCCAAGTAGTCACAAATGACGCAGTCACAGTCGTCAGTTGCAGATGAAACCCCCATCTTTATCTCTCTCCAAGAGAGTTTCTGCTCTGTGATGGGGACTGCAAATGTCTCAGAGCCCACAGAGCGGTGCGGAGACTGAAACACCTTTGCAAGGGGGCATCTGGGGGGGAAATGCCCAGCCAGAGGAGGGAAAACAAATTAAATAAAAGCTCTTTCTGTTTTCCTAATTGCTGGTGTTAAAAAAACCCCAACAAACAAAACCCCCAAAAAACACCACCAACCAAAACACCACAAACAAAGAACCTCGGAGGAGTTCCTGGTGGGACAGGAGCTCAGTTTTGCTGTGTTGAGCCCTGACTGGTTTCAGCAATGCTGCTCGCTGCGGCCGGTGCCTTCTGGGGGAACTGAGGCAGATCAGGCTGCCCACTGCAAAGGGAAAGGCAAGTGCTGAGAAAAAAGGCTGTGCTGCCAGCTCAGCGGGCTGGAGAAGCCGTGGAGTCCTGACTTAGTGCAGAAACCAGCCACAGAGGGAAGGAGAAGTTAATTAGATGGAATAAGTCGTGTTATGGGGCTTGCTGGTAAGCGGGTGCAGGAAAGCTGCGGTGGCTGGGGAGCGCCTTTGCGGGCAGCACAGAGGGCAGGGCATCCGTGTCCGGACATACTGGCACAGGACTGGGGCTGTCAGGATGATGTGACTCACTGGCACCAAGGACATGCTTATCAGAGCCCAGGGGAAGGATCTGGGCTTTGAGGTGCTGCTGGGCTCTGGCAGGTTTAGCCTCGGGGTAACAAGAAAATGTTGGGGTGCAGGAGGCTTTTGGCATTTGGTAGGTCCAGCTCCCCTCCTCCCATTGCACTTTTTGCTTTGCATCTACACCCCAGCACCAACACCCAGCAAGGTAACGTGCATCATGGTGGTGGCCTGTGTGTGACATGCAAGTGCTGCATGGTCTGAGCCCAAGGGCTCCCCGTGGGGTGGCTCCTGCATGGGCACCCATGGGCGCTCTGCATGTGCAGCCAGAGCTGCCGGCTTCTGATTCACACTTTGGCTCTGACCAGCCAAACCACACATGCTCTGAAGGCGTGCAGCTCAGATCTGAAAAAATACAAACCTCTTCCAGTGTCCCCCCCACCCCTTCCCTTGCCCCAGCTCTGAAAGCAGAAGGAGAGTTCAGGAGTTTCACACAGCATCCAGTTTCAGGCAAATGTTTTCTGTAAAGCTAATTGAAAATATTCCTCTGCACGGTTCCCACTCACACGAGAGTGTTGGGGGGGTCAGGGCTGTGGTGACGTTCCCGCGCATCCCTGGGACGGGGCTGGGGCAGCCACCATCCGGCTCGTGGTGCTGAGCAAGGTACTGAGTGGCTACAGCGGGAGCAGGGAGGTTTTGTCAGATCCTCATAAACTCTGGGAGCTTTGTGGCAGCTGGTCACCCTGGGAGAATAACCGGCCCAAAGAATTTATGATGCAAATGTTCGTCCCAGACTTTTCGGAGGCGAGTGTGAAATGGCTTAAATCATCGGGATTTGCATAGCATGAGCTGATTGGGATGTGTGGCTTCCTGTGAAAATGTTTTTAGCAAAGCCTCTCTCCCTCATCTCTCTAAGCTTTGATGCCCACCTTGCTCAGCAAGGCCCTGATGCTGCCTGGGGTGGGAGCCATCCCAGGGGAACTGCGCTAGACCCCATGCGGGGAGGCAACAGCTCATGTCTGCGCTTCCCGAGGGACCTTGGCCTGTCTGGATGGGCTGGATCCATCCACAGGCTGCCGACGGGATGCTCTGCCTGGATGCAGCCCCATCACGTGCCTTTCTCGGTGCCGGGTTCAGGCGTACGGACAGGGGCTGCGGCAGGAGCGGGGCTCCGTGCGGAGGCTCAGGTTTAGGAGCTGGGCATTGACTTTTGGTGAATTACCTTCACGTTCTTAGTTCTCCGCTCACTCGCGAGTGTCACAACAAGGGAGCCTGGAAAGGCGCCCAAACACACCAGAAAGGAATCTAATTTCTTTTCGAGGGAGTTGCTGCAGAAAAACATTTGAGTTATTTGCTAAGCTCTAATAACGATACTTTGCATTTGCATTGCAGCTTCCACCTAAGGGCATCTTGGCACAGCCAGTAATTAAACCTCCAAGTCCTTGTGAGAGAGACAAAGCCCTTTTCTAACATTTGACAGACAGCTAAACTTTGGGCCAGGGTCAGATTAAGTGGCTTGCTCGGAGATGTACATTGAGTGTGCGGCAAATCCAAACTCAAACAAGAGCCTCACTCAGCCCAAAGAGACATTTGGGATTCTGGTCCCTCTGCTCTGCTCCAGTTGGCTTTTTGTAAGCCTCTGTCGTTTGATGGCAGCTCAGAGACATCCCTTTTCGGTATTAAATGCAGGAAGGTCTTTTGTTGGACTTAGGCAACAAGGAGAGCTAATTGCAAATTCAATTTTGGTTTAGAAAATGCAGCTCAGCCTACATTACCTTAGCAGCCACAGAGTTATCTCTTAGGACTTTGCACCAGCACTATATTCATTTCAGGTCTGTTTTCTTTAGAGCTTTATGGTCAGCAATTAATGGTATAATTACATGTCGACATAATGACGGCTCCTGACACGGCAAAGCTCAGGGGCAGGGCACTGAGTGTCATTCATTGTTTGTTCCTGTTTCTTTATTTTGGAGGGTGAAAGCAGGCAGCTTCGGGCTTTGCTTGGAGCTGGCTGCCTGGTGCCCAGCGGGAGAAGCCTCGTGTGCCGGCACTGGCTTGGAAGGCACCAGCATCCCGCAGAAACCCTCCTGTCCCCTCGCTCTGCTGGGAAATCTCTGTCATTTCTTATTGCCCATCCTTCTCATGGGCTGCCTTCATCCATTGAAGGCAATCCTGAAGGCAATGACCCGCTGGGGATTCAGCACAGCCGGGCACCCATGTGGGGCAGGGCTGAGCCCGCTGGAGCTGTTCGAGCTGAGGCAGTTCTCCCTGTGCCTCTGGGCTGCTTCTGGGGTTTCCAGGCCACCTCCCCTCCATGCAGCGCTTCGGCTGAACAAGAGCGGATCGGGAAAAGGGGGGCTGAGTGCACTCTCGGGGGTTACAGCCTGCAGGTACAGGCAAGCAGGGGCGTGTGATGGGCTCTTGGGGCTCTTTCCCTTCAGAGGCTGCACGTGGTGGTACAGTCTCACTGGGTGGTGGTGCTGCACGTGGGATGAGGTCTTGGACCTGCTCTCTGGTCCCCTTCAACCTCCCCAGCAGGCAGTGGGGACATCGATGGCGAGGACAGGTCTCCTCACCCTCGCCTGTCAGGGGACAGGCAGACCCCAGCGACATCTGGCAGAGTTATTTTAGGGTTTATCACCTACGCTTGCTGCCCTAGGGATGGGGACATAAGCTCTCGGGTGTTTTCCCTGCTTCCAAGTCACCCAGCCCCTATGTGAGCCCCTGCCCTGCCCCGAGCACGGCCAGTGCAGCAGCCAGTGCCACCACAGCCCTGACACCCCTCACGACACAGCCAGGCTGGAGGGACAGTCGCCCGTGGATCAGACCTTGGCTGCTCTTCCATCCCCATCTACTGGCCAGCCTGGAAAAGAGCTTTCTGGGGAAATTTCATGGGGCTGCAGTCTGTGGACGGGCACCGACCCTGTGATCCCTGTGCCATCCCCACCTGGCCATGGTTGGCAAGGTGGGACCAAGAGCGGATCTGGCTGTTCGAAGAAAGCTGTTCCTACTGGGATGAATCAAAGCGGTTCACTCTGGTTTTGGGGGGCACCTTTGCAAGACCCTGTGGAGTTTGTACACAGAGAGGGAAGCTGCTTTGTGCTCAGCTCGGATGGGTGCTCAGCTGTGATGAATTCCCACCAGGTCGTCGCCTTCAGGATTTGCCCAGTAGATGAACGCAGCCCGTGAGCAGGATGGGCAATAAGAAATGACAGGATGCTTTCCAGATTTGTGTCAGGTCTCTAACGATGTGTTGGAGTTTGTCTTCCTCCTTCCCATGCTGGGTCTTAAAGGAGAAAGTAATGCTGGAGACCTGGCATCTTCGCCCCCTTGACCCATTGCACAAGTTCTGCACATCCTTGGGCAAATTCTCAGCTTTCTGCTTTCTCAGTGTATTTTCCCAAAAACCAGGAGCAGCAAAACCTTCATGCCTCTCTGAGAGGCTGCTGGGCATGTGTGGTGCTCCTGGGTAAAGCTGGTTCACTCTTGTTTTCTCACCCCTGTGTGAAGGGACCAGAAAACCCCAGCAAGCTGGGACAGCAGCTGGATGCAGGGCAAAGGCAGGCTGGTCCTGATGGCTTTTCTGTGCTGGTTTTGCACTGCTTCTGGTGTCTTTGTTTGCCCCAGCTGTAATCAAAGCCACACAAGGTGATGGCAGCAATGTTGTGAAGGTGCTTTTACTGGTGGAGCTTGTTCCCAGAGATGGGAAGGGGACAGTGATGCTGTGGGCACTGGGCGTGCTGCTGCCAGACTGGACATGTGACAGTGGACCGTTTCTCCCTTGCAGGCAGAGGGGTTGAGTCAGGGTGATGAAAGCAGGGCAGCAGCCGCACAGGTGCTCCCTGCACAGAACTCAGCTCAACAATGCCTCTGGGAATTGCAGCCATCAGGTTTTGCAGGTTCCCGGCTGTGGTGGCTGAACCCTTGGAAGACTTGAGTCCCTGGAGCACAGCGTTGACCTTTGGTTTTAATTGATTTTTCAAGTTGGTTGATCTCTCCATCTCAGTGCTTGGGGAGAGAGAACTTCAAGGGGGGGAAGCCCCATGCAGACAGGAGGCCTGGCCCATGCCCAAAGCAATAAAGCACCAGAACAGAAAAAAAAAAAAGAGAAGACAATAAGGCCTCAGAAAGCCCAGCCCAGCAGGAAGGTTTACTCTGCCTTCTAGGCGGCTTTAAAGTCACATTGTCTGATTATCCTGCAGCATGAACAGATTAGCCTGTGATTTAAATGGAGGGGTGTAATTACCAGCCATCCGACATGGGTGCTGCCCACCCCCTCTCATCCCCGGTGTGGCAGGTGCTCACGTCTTCGTGCCCAAGCAGGCACCGGCTGTTTCCTTCCTCCTTGTGATGCTGGCAAAGCTGCTGGTAGCACAAGTCTAAATTTCTACCCAGGGAGCGCATGTCTCTGGGGGTGCAGGTTGCAAGGGGGTTGTGCCAGGAAGATGGCTTCTCTGGTCGCCCACTGAAAGGGTGATGGTGGTCCCCGGCACTGCAGCGCAGGGGGCTCCTGCTGGCACAGGGGCACGGGCCAGGGGGGCAAAGTGAGGGCAGGTACCCCTTGGTCCCCCAGGGTATCACTGAAAAGGTGAAGGTGTTTACTCAAGGGAAGGGATTTCATCTCCTGCTCACTCTCAATGACATGATTTGCAATGTGAGGTTTTTTATAAAATAGGAAAGAAAATGGCATCGATGTCCCTAAAAACATTCTGGCGTTCAAGTGTAACATTCAGAAATGCCTCTGCAGTTCTTTTATTAGCTTCTGCTTTAGGTTAGATGCTCATCCTGTGTTTGGGATGGTGGGAGAAATTGTGGGTTGAACAGGAGCAGATTTCCCTGAATCCTGGGGGATCGGACATGCCTGTCCGGCAGCCTCAGCCTGCAGGGATGGAGGACCCACTGCCATCTCTAAGCTCTGCTCAGCCCTTTCACCTGAAGTTTTCCTTTCAGATGCATTGATAGGGCAATTTCTGCGTTTTGCAGACACCGATCTGAAAGGAAGAGAAATCCTGGCAGAAAGAAAATTGATAGGTGGCTCCTGTCCGTGCCGAACAGCAGATGCCCTTAATAATCTTGAGATCAAAATGCCACTGACTGCCTTTGCAGTGAGGACAGCTTATCCCTGTGCTGATTAACAGGAGTCGAGACTTGCGGTGAGAGGAGCCATCCCAAAACCCAAACCAGCCATAACCACCCCCATGCTCGGAGACTGAGCCACAGCCCAGGCTGGTTTGTTCGGAGACACATCTCTGCTTTTGCCGTCAGGGCCTGTTTAGCCTCAGCAAACCCTGGTGATTGCACAGCGAAAGCACAGCCCCTCTGATCTTGGCTCCAAGCTCAGCTTTTTATGTTTAAGAGAAAAAAGGAAAGTCTTCCTAAAGGCGCAGCCAAGGCGGTGGTGATGCAGGACCAGGGAATGGGCTATGCGATTATGGATACTGGCTGTAAAGTCTTCATGGATTATCCTGCAAGGATGATGTGCAGTTGCAGATGGGTTACTAAGTGTCTACTTCATACATCTACTGCTACCAGAAAAAACAATCAGACAGTAAGTTGTGCTGGCAGCTAAAAGCAGAGTATCTACTAAATCTCAGGTGGGCACTTGAGCCTGGATTTTGTTCTAATAGCTGCTAGTGATGGCTCAAGCGTCACACAGCCTCCTGAACCTGGCAATGCACTGAACTATCAAATACAATGAAAAGTGGGATGTAAACTCAGCAACAGATGGAGGTACTTACTACAGCCCCCTCTGCTTAGTGGAGGATTAGGAACACATCCGAAATCCAGCATGTGCTTGAGTGCTTTGCTGAGGTTGGGTGGATCCGGAGTCTGGATCCTGACCACCAGCACACCTTACAGGATCTTCTGTTAGCTTGGATCCTGGGGAGAATGTATTTATGCTGCAGTCATGGTAGCTGACATAATGTGTACATGGGACATGTATGCCTCTCTCACTTGGGCATGGCATGGGACGCGGAGAGGGCTGTCCTCGGTAGCTACGTGTGCAACAGACCCCAGTGCTCCATAGCTGTGAAGGTGGTGGCAGACTGGAAGCACTGGTCCACTGGGGAGACCACAGCTAAGTGCAAACTCGTTTGGATTCAATTACTTCAGTGCAACAAGTTATATTGTGTGGGAAGCTTGTGTACCGTTCCTCTTGCCATCTGCTGGCAATTAAAAATCTGGCCACTAGTTTTACTCCAAGGAAACAAAAATGCTCTTTCTAGCACCAGTGGGAGACTGGATGATGCTGGATCCTTGAAATTGCCTTACTGCCCAAATCCCAATACCAGGCTTCTGGGCTGAGGAACAGCTCTGTGCAGTAGGGCAGTGTTTATTGTAAAGTATTGTGTGTATGCAAAAAAAGTGCTCAGATTCCGAAGTCCTCATTTTCCATACCCATCTGGAAGCTAGTTTTTCCTCTGGCACGTTTAGCCAGGGTTTACCAGCAACCAGCAAGATCTGTTTTGGTGAGTGGTGCTGGGAGCTGGAAGACAGTTCTGGGTTACTTTAGCAGGTTTGAACTGAGGGTGGGAATCCTACCTTTGCCCCAGCAAAAAGAAACATGAGAAAGGGGGGTGAAGGTGCGTGAGGAGCAGTGATGTTTTGCTTGTCTGAGCAGGCTGGGTCCTTTTTGACCACGTGAGCTGTCCCATCACCAGCCACAGCCTCTGTAGTGCGATGCAGGGACATCTGTTCAGGCAGGCTGGTGGCACCGTGCCTGTGGCACAGGTCAGGTTCTGAGGTCCTGCAGGAAGGTGCAAGGTGATTTCCAAAAGACAACCTTTCTCTTGTGCCTGAACCTGGCAGCCTGGTGATCGCCATCCTCAAGCTGCAAGGACAGGTGTCTCGGGCACTTTGCGTTGGAGATGTGGAGTGAGAACTTCATGGAGTCTGGTGATGATGCTAGGCTCCAGCTGTGGTTCCTCTGCGCTTCCTGGGCTTTGCAATGAGCTCTGATGGCACACTGCATTCCTATTTCTGCCTTCCTGTCCTGGCTCTTGATAGCCTTGCAGCATGCAACTCCCTCATACTCTGGAAAATCTTTTTCCTGACAAAGCTTGCCAATTTTCTGCTCATTTGAGGGTCGGTTGTTGTATTCTGCTCACGTTCATTATGCAAATGCTCCATTATCTCGAGTTTGCTCGTCTTCAAGGACACTGTTTCTTCCATTTCCAAGATTGTGTTGCTTTTGACAGGTGGCCAAACAGCCCAAGTCTTCAGTGTCCACCTTCAGAGCATCTCCTAGCTACTAACATCAACATGGAAAGCAGCAAGCATTGCTCTGCTATCACGACATGGGGATTTTTATGAGCTCCCTCAGATTGGCTTGAAGCAGGTGCTGAAGGCTTAATAAAAGGTGTCACGTAATACAACTTCCAAGCATTTTCACTACTGTTTAGGCACTGGGAGAAATCAGCTTAATCAGAGCCATCTGTAGAGATCTGCGATGCAGGACTTGGATGGTGAAGAAACTGGTGGCTGCTGACTTACCCCCGAAGAAACTTGGCTGCAGCGGTGCTGGGCTGTGGCTGCATTTTTACAAGCCGTGTGTATATGTGTACGTTTGGCACCAGTGAAAGTGCCTGAATCAGTCTGTAGAAAGAGATAAATGATCCTCCAGAGGCCTTAGGAAGGTGCTGTCATGTGCTGAGTTGGGAGACCCTTGGGGTGGCAGCGAGAGGAACCTGGACCACAGGGGACCATTGCTGTAGGAGGTCAGTAGCCAAATAACTCCTCTGTCCCAGTCTGATCATCCACCTCACTGGGACCAGGGATGGGCCAGTGCCGAGCTTTTGGAAATGCCTTTCCCCTTCCAAGGAGTGAGCCCATGTCCCCACGTTCCCCCGGGGCAGCTGCCCAAAGCGTGTCCAGCACATCTGCCAGGCTGTCCGACATCCCAGCGGGCCGGGGAGCCCTGCCAACAAAACACGGGGTGCGGGCATGTTTGTGTGTGCTCCAGCAGTGGTGAGGAATCACTGTGGTGAATCCCAAGGTACAAGAGTTGTTATCTCTCCCTTGATCTCCTCTAAATGCACACTGAGACTGTCTGCCAATTTTGTAAAGGAGTCTATCTTTACAATTATCCGTGATCCCCAGTGATATGAGACATTTAATCGGTGTCTCCTGACTTCTTGTCAGATTAATTACCATCAGCATATGTATTTTCTGCTGTTTTCAGGGGAATCCGGTCATGGGAAAGTGAAGAAACAGCTCTGCTGATTTCAGTGGGGCTTGCGGGAGGAGGGAGGGCACCCAGGGTCTCGTGGCTCTGTGGTGGGGTGTCCACGTGCAGCGCTGCTTCTGCGGGTCTCTGCAAGCCTGTCCTGCAGCCAAGGGCTGGCCTGGATTTGCAGGCAATATCAGCGGGACCATTGCTCCCTTGCAAACATATATTGTGCCCTGCAGGACTCCTTCCCCTGCCCATGAGAGGAGGCAGAGCAGCGGTGCAAACCCTTCCCAGTCAGCGTGGGTGAGCGCTTGCACAATGCTCTCTCTCGGCTGGAAGGGTCGGACTCGTGGGGGAAGAGAGGGGAAAGGAAACAGGAAAAAGGGTTTGGGCTCCTGGGGAACGGCACGAGGCGCTTCCCCTTCAGTCCGTGGGCAGCAATAATTTTGGCAGCTGCTCCGCTTACGGCGTGGGCTGCTTTCATGTATGTGTCCCCTCCTGGTTTCTCAGGCTGCGGCCCCGCTCTGAAAGCGAGCCGAGGCGTGGAAACTTAATCCTGCATGGGGGCAGCGTGCCTGTCCCCAGATGCTTTTGGGATGGCGGCCGCCCATTTTCTCCTCTGTAAGTCCAGCGTGATGCTCAGCAGCACGTCCCCCCTCCCGGGCTGGGGCCAGGTGGGGGATGCTGTGCGGGTGCTGCTCCACACGTGGTACCCATTAGGGATCCTGGGGGTACAAATGAGCGGGCAAAACAGGGAAAAGCTGAGGCTACAGAGAGCAGCGGGCAGGGCTGCCAATCCCTGCTTCTCCCAGCTGTCCCCGATTAGGAACCTGACATGCTCTGAACAAACAGTAGCAGAGGCTCATTTCCATGGCTGTCACTGGGCTGAGGTCCCCCCGTGCCCCGGCCAGTGGCACTTTCTCTGCTGTATTTTACAAGGCTGGTGTGACGATGTGCTGTTCTGCTGCTGGTTTCACCACCTCCTCCTCCCAGCTGCCTGCAGCCAGGGGGATGCAATGCCTCCAGCCGGCAGCATCGCTCAGGGCAGAAACCCCCTCATGGGTTTATTTTTGTGGGGTCCTGCGGTGTTTGTAGCTTCGACCTGCTGCTGGTTCCTGCTTGGTCCAGGAGGATGTGTTGGGGAGAATAAACTGCAGCTCCCAAAAGACAAACCTAAATTCACTCTTTTCTTAAAAGATAGTGTCTTCCCTGAACAAATCCATGAAGACACAGAGGGGGAACGGCTAGTTCTGCATGGAGCGTGGGAAATGCCTGGCTGGGAAGCGTGGCCGGTAACTGCTCCTGAGTTCAGCAGTACTGAATGGCCAATGTGGTTGGAGTTGCTGTGGTTTTGTTCTTCTTTTCCAAAATATAGATAAAATCTGACATATTTTCCCAGAAATCTTCGTATCTCTTCCCCCTCTCTCTCACTGACAGAGGCTGCAGAGCACAAATGTGTTTGGAGCCCCTTGGGCCTTTCCCATGGAGCACTTGGCTTGTTAAAATATTTGACATCAGGGTTCTTTATTACCTGCAATAAAATGCCTCTGCTAATCTTTAACATGCAGCATGTCAGAGAAAAAGGATTGCATTAAAAACCTGTTTATGGGAGTGTTACTAAAACTTGTAAAAAGGAGCAAATGTGAATGATGACTGAAAAAACTTCACTTTTGTGACAGCAAAGGGGCTGCCCAGCCAGACGGTGCCCAGCAAAGCTGCAAAGAGCCGTTTGGTCCAGACCTGAACCCGAGGCTCTGCGCAGGGATGAACTGGCACCTCACTCCCTCCCCACCTTTGATTTGCAGTGATTTTCAAGCCAGCTGCTTTTTCCCCCTCCAGTATTAATTCAAAACTTCTCTTTCAGCAAGCCAGGCTGGAAGCACGTCCGCGCTGCACAGCTCAGCCTGCCTAGGGGCACGGGAGAGCCGGCACTGCCCCGTCCACCTGGCACTTGGGCTCAGCCTTTTATAACAGCTTTCCCTCTGTTATGTAGTTTGGACGGTGTTTGAATATTACAAAACTAGGCTTTCCTGCAGCATTTAGGTTTTTATAAGGCTGCTGTTTACTGTGATATCTTAATGCCTTGGGGTTTTTGATATTTTCATCTGCTCTCCCCTTTACATGAGTGGGGAAGGGAATGATGTGGTTGTGGTCCCAGGGTGAGACGGCAGCACCATACCTGCTGCTTCAACCACCTAACAAAAACATTTTCAGCCCTTTAGAAGCACAGTTTGGTCTCAGCTTCTGTTCAAGACAAAGTCTGGGAGTGTCTGAGCTGTAATTGCACTGACATGCCTGTTCCCAGAGCTCAGCTATTGGATTTCAGACAACAGAGAGGAACAGCATCAGGTGTCACATTTTTTTCTGCTGCTTCTACTCCACAGTCTATTTTTAATATCACTTTTATTGCACTGAAGATAAACAACAAGTGGACAAGTTCCCATGGGAATCAGGGTCCATCCACCGCTCACGTCAGTTTAGCTGAGAGGAAAGTACAGTCGCGTGAGAGTCTCCAGCGCTTTTGGTGCGGGAGTGCTGAGATTTCCCCTCTTTTCATGATTTCATTATATTTACCAAAGCTGGTTCACATTAAGCCGTGAAGCGACCGCTGCGTTGCCCCGTGGTGGGGGGAGGAAGGGGAAAGGGCTGCTCCTCTGCGCCTGGCGCTGGGCTCTGATCCTCGCCTCCCTGCCAGAGCCGGGCAGGAGTGGAGGCACAATTGGTGTCACCCCAGCTGCTGCTGACAGCAGCTCTGAGCAGGGCAGGGGGGTGGAAGGGGCTGCAGGACCTGCTCCTGCCCACACCTGCGTCAGCCTGGAGTGGCACCAACATGCTCTTGCTGTCCCCAGCTTGTTCATAGCTGCTTTGATCTGGGAGAGGGTGTCTGAGTTGGCCCAAAACAGGATGTTTATGTAGCATTGCCCTGACTTAGGCTTGGGAGATGTACCATGGCTCTGTCCCCCATCAGTCCTGGAGAAATATATCCAGTGAACAGGGTGGGCTGGCTACCCCCCATCTGGGAGGGAAATACCAACTGCCTCAGATGCTCGGATGCTGAGAGCATCCTTGGACAGGACATTGGCCTGCCTTGTTGGTCTGGGCATGACTTGGGCACCATTACAGTGTGGTGATGAAGCCAATGGACCACTGAGGTGTGTCCGAACTGAGGACACACTGGCCAGCATCAGTGTATGGTGAATGCCAGAAGGTCCCAGGTGGATATGCTCTGTGCAAGTGGTTTCTGGAGGATGGTTGCTGTTGAGTGCTGGGACAGCATGTGCTTGGACAGGGAGGCTGAGCGTGAGGCCAGCCATAGGATATCCGTGACCCACAGGAAATCTCCATCTATGTGTGATGACAATGGAGTTGCTGACAGACCCAGCAAACAGCAGTGTAAGGAGGGAGAAGATGTGGGAAAGAGCTGGTGGGTGCAAAAGGCATGGGAGAGCTGGAGCATCTTCTGCAACTGCAGTCAGGAAAGTGTCTGGAGGTGGGACTGGTGCCATCTGGGCAGATGGGTGATGGCAGATGGAGCCAGAGGGGACCTTTGTGTGTGCCTACTTCATGCTACATCTGCCCCTGGGAATTATAGCATTAGATCTGGAAGAATTTCTTGCTTTTATGCTGGAAGCTGAGACCTCAGAGCAAGGACCCCGCCAGATGAGGCCTGGAGAGAAAAATTCTTTTCTGTGGTTGCATTTTTGAGAAGCCAAAAGTCAGAGTGAGGTTCTTCAAAGGCAGCGCTGCCGGCCCTGCTCCACAGATGGGCTGCCTCACACCCGCTCCCATGCATCTCCCTCTCATGAGTGCAAACCAGGCCTGCGCTGCTCAGATCTGAGCTGCTTCATGTAAATCACATGCAAAGCAGCTGGAGGAAATCAGTAGGTGAAGGATTAGAAGTGGAGCTGGGATCTCAGTGAGGGCATTAATAAGGTGTTTAATACAGTCTGCAGAGGCTGTGGCTTTGGTTTGGGGAGCCTGTGGCCCAGCAAGGTACTGTGGGGGGGCTGCTCATCCTCAGTGTCCCTGGTGGGGGTGGCACAGCTCCTGATCTCCAGGGGATCAGTGGTTCATCACCGGGGCGCCTTTTTACGGGACACCATCACCAGAGCTATGGTGTTGGCCAGGATGCTGTGCTGACCCCACACTCACAGGGATGCTCAGACCTGTGCCCTCTGTGCCTTCTTCCAGGTCCTGACTTGGCCAATGTGTCACCCTTTCACTTGACCCAGGGATGACAGACGGGCCAGGTCCCCTCCCTGGGTGCTGCCCTGCTCTGTCCTGGGTGCACCAGCCGATGCCCCATGGATGAGCAGAGCCACAAACCTGCTCAACAGGAAACGCAGCCTCCTCTATGCCAGGGAAATCTGCTCCCCACCTCTTGGCTGGAGGTCAGGGCTGGGCCAGGGGGAGATTAATAGATGGTAACTGCTGCGTGGTGCTCTGGGTGGTGACAGACCTCTCACAGGAGTTTCCAAACTTCTGCCTCACTGCAGCATGGTACCTCACATTCTGGATGGAGCAGAGTGGAGGATTCTGGATTTGGGTTCCTCCTTGGCCCTCTCCAGAGCCAGAAGCTGGTGGTGGTGGGACCATGCTCTCCACGTACATGCCAGGGACATGCCCAAGTGCCTGGGCTCACCGGGCTGCGGCAGCCCCATCAACACAGTGGTGCTGGAGGCCATCCCAGAGCTGCAGACACTGAGGCTCCATGCTTCCCAAATATCGCTGCCCTGCATGGGCTGAGTCACCATCTCCTGGATGTAAACCCAGCAGATGGTTTCATCTCACACCCCGCAGCCTCGCAGTGTTTGCTCGCTGCTACCTTGGCAGTTGGGAGATGCTTAATGGGCTCCAGTGTCTCCCTGGGGTGTGCTGAGTCATGGAGGGGAGCTGAAATATTTCCCTCTGCATGTCCCAATTAAAACATGGGGTTTGCCTCCTGGAGCAGGGCAGAGCGTCAGTGCCCTCAAACTTGTTCCGGCAGGGATTTACAGCACCCGCTGAGAGCTCCCTGACATGGGGCTGCACCTGAACGTGCTGGTTGTCCTCCCTTGGGGGCCTCCCAGCATCTGCCAAGCGGGGACCAGGCAGCACGTAGGGCCCGCGAGCCGAGGCGGAGGTGAATACCTCCTTTGACACCAAGAACTAGACCGAAACTATGTCAACGGAGAGAGCCAGGGTGGCTTTTCCTGTTTTTCCTGTTGGAGGCTTTGAACTGTGTCCTGCAGGGTCAGTGCATGGGGAGACATCTCGGGCTCGGATGGGGAGGGTCTGAAATCCTAGACCCTGGGAAAGGGGAGATTCATTGCCTGGGAGAGGTATGGGTGGGAAAGCCCACAGAGCTCATCCATCTCCAGGGCATTAGCTAGGAGGAGGAATTCCGGGGCAAGTAGTGACCCATGTTTTCCAGAATGATGGAGGTGGCTTGGGGTGAAGGAGGAGAGCACCTGATGTTGGGGTGTTCCATCTTCGGAAGGCTGCCTCTACCCTACGTGCAATGCCATTTTGGTTGGTTTAGCTGCTGTAGGTAAGAGTGTGGTCTGGAAGGAAAATGATGAATGTCCCAAAGCACTGGGGATCTCAGAGCATCGGTGTAACTTGAAGGGGACCCCTTGGTTGCAACCCACCTCTGGGTTTAGGAACCCCACAGGGATGTTTTGGGATTTGCTGTAAGATGCTTGCTGCCCAGACTGGGCAGGTGGCCCAAAGTCAAGAGAGCAAGGAATGGGCACTGCTGATCCCACAGGGGCAGAGGTTTTCCCAGGGCTCAGTGATCCGTTCTCCTGCTTTTGTACAGAGGCCAGCACAGATCTCAAACCTCTCAGCTCTGTCCAAAAAGTGGGTGAGAGCTGCTGGAACCCCAGCTCAGGAAGGGCAGGTAAAGCCTCGGGGCCACTCATCACACAGATTCAATCCCCTCCGCTGCAAGGGCTGTGGTCTGATTTTATTGCTACAACTATAAAGATCCAAAAGCTGATAGCACGGGATCGTTTCTCCTGGTATACAGGAAGGTGTTTTATACTGTAGTTTGTTGTTCTGCTGGTGGAGCAAGGGGCAGGTCCTACCTGTGGGCCATGCTGTATAGTCCCTGGCTTCAAAGGGAGCAGGAGCAGCAGGGAGCAGCGCTGGTCCGTTAGATCAGCTGTACTGGAGAAGCTGGGCCCTGGGCCAGCAGCGTATCCCCTCCCCACCGAAGATGTACGTGCAAAATAAATGCTGTTTTGCTGGTCTGTGAGCGTCTCAGGGTTTTGCTGACGCAGAGGAGTCAGTCCGGGGTTGCAACTTGCCCAATCCAGGTCTTGTGGGGAGGCACTGGGTCTCCTCAGGGTGGCTTTTCCCTGCCACCCCCTGCCCAGCCTGGTTATTGCTGCAGCAGATGGATTTATTGGTGTCAGGCTGTGAGCTTCAGTGGCCCGGTGGAAATCACTGCCAGGTTTAAGCTGGCGCACCAGACAGCCCTGTGTGTTATTTTTATTCTTCTGCTGACATCTAGTGTGTGAAAACCTGTAACACAGTGCACTGAGTGGGTTGGAAAATTTGGGTATGGGACAACCGGGACTGTTTCTTGCCCTTTTCATGGCCAAACAGGCATCAGCATCTTCCCCTGGTTCCTCTATGGGAGCCTCACTGACCCAGGTGCCCACCAGCAAGGCAGGGTCCTGCAGGCTGGTGCTGACTGGTATTTTTGGGTGGAGCTGCTGACAATTAATCCTAACCAGAGTAGGAAAATGGAGTGGGCTGTTATCCAAGCCTCTCATGCGATGCACCCTTTTTTGATGGGTGGGGAACGTGGTCGTGGAAATCAGGAGCTGCTGCATTATCAGGGAGATGTCCCCTCCTCTCAGGGTCCACCTCTGGGGTGGCAGCTCCGCAGGGAGGTTCGGTGCTGTGCAGCTGTGCTGGATGGGAGGAGAGGGGGGAACAGGGGGCAGCAGCTCCCTGGGTTTGTCTCCCCCTTATTCTGCTTCTGGTCAGAGCTTGTGGTCTGGTCTCCAAACATTATCTCAGGTCAGTGAGTTCTCCTGTTAAATTAAGTCATTTAAAATGTCTGCTGGTGAATAATGCTTCTTAATGTTAACTTATAACCTGGCCTAGTATCCTTGCCATCTGCCCCAATACAGGGGTGCTGGGAGCTGCAGGGTGCTGGTGGTGGCCCAGGCGTGGGGTTGGTGGTGGTGGCTCCGTCTCCTGATGCTGCACTGAATCCACGAGCTGGAGGAGGCTCCTCACAGGGCATGATGGTAACCTCTGGAGGTGACAGGTGACACTGGCTGTCCTTAGCATTGCTCCCTGTACATTTCCCTCCCTGGTAGTTTAAATTTTTTCATTTTGTTGTGTCTCTTCTATGTCATGATAGGATCCCAGCTCTTGGCATGGAAGGCTGTTATCACTTTATCACCTCTCCAGGGTTCAACGGGCTGGTCTTGAGCACCCAAAACGACCCAAACTCAGACTGTTGCTGTGGGATGAGATGGGGAAGCTCTGCACACCCCAAAGCACCATCGAGGACAGAAGGTACAACTACTCAGACCTGCCCTGGGTCGTGACTGGTGTTGTCCCTATGGTCACTGGCACAAAGCACGGCACCCGCAGGTAGCAGTGCCCTGGGGCTGGGCACACCGGCACCCACCGGGGGCACCCACTCCTGCCCCACGTGAGAGTGCCAGTTCCTCGTTCCAGCCTGGTCACAGTAAATTCTCCTAATAGTGCTACGGGATGTCCAGTGGCCTCAGGGCTCTGTTGTGTCACATCACAGGATGGAGATGGGCAAGCACTCCTCTGTCCTTGCCTGTAAAATGTGCTTTAGGATAAAAAGTGCTGTGGGAAATCTCATGCTGAACCATTTACACCGCTGTTCACATGACTTTATTTTGTAAAAAAATCCTCTCAAATCTTGCCAGAAGTCAAGGTTTATTTCCCCATCCTACGGGTATTTAATCCTCATCTCATTAACTTTCATTTTAATGTACAATTGCTGAGGAGAGAAAAGAACCAAAATACTTTGTCTTAGGGAAAAGATCAGATATAAATTTATCCTGAAGCCATCAGAGATGCTTATCAGCATGTTTTTCTCTCTTCCCTAGCTGTATGAGCTTGCAGAAGAACCAGTTTTGCTCAGCTTTGCCTTTATGAGAGGAGAAATTATTGCTGGAGAAATTCAGCTGGGCAGCAAGTCCCTGCTCAGGATGGGTTGGTGATCTGAGCATGGGATAGGAAATGAAAAGCATCACTGTGTGGGATCACGTTGGGACGCCCTAGGCAACGGAAGGACTTGGCTCTCAAAAAAGGAGAGAGATTTTTTCCCAACAATTTATGCAGAAAAACATCCTCTGAGTAGGGTGTAATTTATTTCTGCAGTTGAAACCATCTGCTGCTCACTTTCAACTACAACCAGCCCAGGTTTACAAAATAAAGAAGTGTGAAGTGTGACTATGAAGCCAAATCTCAGCTTCTTCCTCAGACTTTGCTGAGGCCGTACCCAGGCACAGGGCTGTCCAGAGGCAGAGCACATCAGGGCGTTCAACCAGCCCCATCCACAAGTGCTGCTCTGGGTAACTAATACTGGTAAAATTATTTTTTGCAAAGCTTGAATGAGCTTTGCTTAAAAACTGAACTTTTGCCAAACTAAGTTTTTGCGAAACATCACGTCAGCAAAAAAAAAAAAAAAAGGAAAGGGCAGGTATTTTTCCCCATTTTGGTACTTTCCAGCCATCATTCCCTTATGTTTCCTACTGTCTGTATGAGGTTAAAACAGGAGAAAAGTGCTCTGGCTGCTGCAGGTGGAAGCACAGAGAGTGATGGCGGTGGAAGAGGGAAGGATGAGATGGCTCGGGGGGCGAGTGGGGCTGAGCGGGCAGAGCTGCCCTGCCGTGGTGAGGACAGAGAGTTAAGCCACAGCGTTGCTGGGGGAGCTCAGGTGTGGCTCTGCTTTCCTTCCTGCCCACCAGGTTTACAGCACTGGCTTGCCAGGCTTTAGGGAGATGTTAGGAAATGCCTGTCCCAGGAAAGCTGCCCCCATACCTGGGGCCAGCGGTCCCATCCCTGCTGTGTGGGGACATGAGGGCAGGACCTTTCCTGGGGACAAAGCTGGCATGGAGGACATCATCAATGGGGAAGGTGAAGGAGATGGTGGATGCAGATTTGCCCTGTGCAGGCTGTTTTTGAACGGCACTGAGAAAGCAGCCAGCACTCAGGAGAGCAAAAAGAATGAGATTTACTGTGACTCCTGCTTGGCCAAGAAGGTGGCGGTGGTGACATCCTGCCTTGCCTGCTCGGAGCACCACCAGGCTGCCCTGCAGCATCCCTGCTGGACCTGCAGCATCCCGTTGGACCCGCAGCATCCCTGCTGGACCTGTAGCTCCTCTGAGGACACCGAGCTGCTGCCCTGCAGGTTAGAGTGCTTAACCCCTCCACCAGAAATCTGGTCATGAGTGAACAGCCTGGGTAAGTGAAGGGTAAATATTTTTAGGTAGAACCCTAGAAGCAAGTTGGATAGGTAAGTGGGAAAGAGTGTTGAAAAACAATGCTCTTTGTCCTTTCTCTGTATGGATTTACTTTCTCCCCCTGGGAGGAGGAGGGCTCTGCTTCCAAAACAAATGGTCATTGCCAGTGTTGGAATGGAAAGTTTAATAAAAATTTTGGTCCTGTGCATTTACCAGATGCTGTGGCTGGTGCTGTGCGAAGGCCATCTGCCCCGGCCGCCTGGAAAGCTCTGCTGACGTGTGAGGGTCAAATGGCCTGAGATGTAAGGCGAGGTCTTCATGGACCTCAGTGACCTTGCCCCGACAGGGATCCCTTTCACCCAGTTTCAGATTTCTCCATCTCAGGAAGATGGAACTCCCTTATGTAGAGTTTTGCTGGAGAATTACCCTTTAACTTGAGCCCTGGTTATATCATCCAGCTGCCTGTTGGGTGCATCTTTGGTGAGTCATCACTCCCGAGGGCATCAACCACCCACGCAGCAGTGTCACCGACTGCCAGGTGTGACTAACAACATCACTTGTCATCTTCAGCGAAGTGTGAGCCATAATGGAGCTTATAACACCCAGAATAGTCACAGTGGTTGCCTAGTGTGACCAGCTTTGTTACAAACTTCCTTGAAAAAGAGCTTCAGTCCTGTGTCTCAAAGCTAGCGCAGCCACAGCTGCCTCTGTGCTGTTGAGTTTTCCCTTTCCAAAAAGGTGTTGGACGTGCCAGTGTTTGCAGGGGAGGTGCCCTGGGGTGGAGAGGAGCTGATAGCAGCAGGAGACGACTTGAAGGATGCTCCAACAAGGGACTTCTGTCCCATAGGTGTCTGTCCTGGGTGTGGGAAGCCTTGTGGGAGGGTTTTGGGGACAGCCTAGCAGGGGGTAGCAGCCTTTCTGGAGGAGAAGGGGAGCGTGCCTGTGAATCACATCAACAGGATAAGGACTCACCCAGAGCACAAGCGAGCCTTCATTGAGAATAAGCTCAGACTGGAGAAAATGCCTGCTCAGAGCACCAAGAACCTCTTCTTAAAGGCAGGATAGCTTGGGGTGTCTGGAGGGCCGGGGAGCTGGGAGAGCAGTGCCTGCCCTGCCCACAGCAGCGTGCATACCCCCTTACAAAATGCCTCCAACGCGCAGTATCACAGCCTAAACCAGGTGAATTTTTATTTATTTTGTGGCTAGGAGTGCGGTGAATTCAGGAAGAGCTCTGGGATGGATGTTCTTCCCAGCATTTACATCGGTCTGAAGGACAAACTGTGTCGACTCAGGTGGGTTGTCGTGAAGCCTGATATCTGCTTGTGCTTATCTTTGCAAAGCGGCAGCTGAGGGCATGTGCTCGCTTATAAACAGCTCTGTGCTGTCACCGAGGGGGTAAAGCAAAGGCTCAGAAAATCGCATGTGAACCAGGCTGGAGCCCACCATACCACCCTTTCTCTCTGATAAGATCATTGCTTCAGTGTTACGCTGGCTGCTGTGACAGCAAGCACAACAGGCCAGCAACTTCTTGATATTTTTTTTTTTTTAATTATTTGCTGAAACTGGAGCTTTTCAGAGGTCCTGATAAAACTTCCCTTAAGGACATGTTTCAAATCCAGGAGGGACTTTCTTGTCAGACCTAGAGAGAATGAGAAACAGCCAGATAAAAAGGGCATGAACTCACAGTGTGAGCAACAGAGACCAAACTCCCTGCTCATCGCGCTCGAGACAAGATGCATGAACTCACCATCCCAGTGAGTCCCTCGAGACTGGGGTCAGGCCAGGAGCTAACTCAGTTTATCTTCTGGTGAATAATTTCAGGTCTCATCTTGACAGGGAATGGGAAAACCATGGTGATTAGGAGATGTTTTCGGAGTTGACAGCACTGTTTCTTGCCTGGCTTTAGTGACAGGTTGTGATGAGGCGTTAGCAGGTTGTGGGCTGATCAAAGGGAGAGGGGAGGGATCCCCCAGACCAAGAGGGATGATGGGGCTCACTCCAACGCCACCTTAGAGCAGAGGGCAAGAAAGACCAGGGGTTTATGCCTCCCCCTTTGGCTTTGTCCTGGTCTTTCCTTAAAATGATAAACAGCAGCATTCAGCTGATAATGATTTAATATGTGGAAAGCCTGAACTTTATCGCTGTCCCTATCCTGGCTCCTTTTAAGTCTCCGGTAGAAATCTCCTGAGTAGCAAGATATAAACTGGCTGAGTTTGTACCCACACAAGGTAATGTGGCTGAGCCTCATAAATCTCACCGGTTTATACATATCGGCCCAGTTTCTTCAGCAAAAGCAAAACTACCAGGTACCAGCCATGATGAAGAGGAGGGCTGTGGTCAGTCCTGAAAAGCACTTTGCACCCCAGGTATCAGCAGAGGTGGGGGCCCAAGCACCAGTGCTGCAGTGTGGTTGTGATGCTGAACTGGCCTCGCCCTTGTTTTCAGGCAGGAATCATTTCCTATAAAATGGGCGGTGGAGGCAGCCCTGCAAAACGGCTTGAATGCCTCTAGGCAGCACGGGAGCGTGTCTGATCACAGCGGGACACGCAGCCCCTCGCTTCTTGTCCGGCTTTGCATGAACCACTGGCAGATCCTGGAGTCAGGGAGTCCTTTCTGATCTCTGTCCCCATCGCTGTGTGTGGCTGTGGGCTGGAGGAAGCAGGGATGCTGTGCAGAGCACCCAGCGCCCCACGTTGTGTCTGAAAGTGCCGAGAGGCTGATGAGGGGTTGCCCAGCATGAACCTGGAATCAGGCCCCAGATCTGCATGGGCTCTCAAAATCCCCCGTTTGGATGGAACCTCTACAGCACTGGGTGGTAGGTTCTCATCCTCTGGACAACGTGAGGAGCTGGTCCTGCACAGCCGGGGACCATTGCCCCTGTTCCCATGGTGCACAAGTCCCAGGGACCATGACCCCTGGTTAGGGTGGGGGCAACAGTCATTCCTCTCCTTCCTTTTATTCCTGAAGAGATTGGCGGGATCAAAATGACGGTGTCTGCAACGGGACCACCCAACCGTCACACCTCTGCCCCACAGCTAAAGACAAGGAGTGTAGGTCCTGGGTTTGGTGGGTTTAATACTGACTTGCCTTTTAGGGGGAGGTGGAGGTTGGTAAGAGATTTCTGGAGATACTGAGGGAAACATCCATCTCGCCCATCTCGGATGCACACCTCCATCAGCGCTGGTGCAGCACGCTCTGCAGGTGTCTGTGTCCTGCCACTGACTGCAGAGAGCCTCAGGGACTGGCTTAGGCTCATAAATGTCCTTAGGAACCTAAATAAAAAAAATAATATCCAAATTAAATAAAGGTTTATGGATTAAACTCTTTGGTAGGAGACTCTTACAAGGAATTCAGTTTACTTTCATTCATTCAAGGAGAACTAAACTGAGTCATGGTCATTTTAATTCTGCTAAAAATGGTACAAAGAAGTTTAATGTGACTTATCTTAATCCACTTGAAAAATCAATTCAGATTAATTTTCTTGAGTGTCTTGTGTAGTTTGCCTTTGATTTTTCAGATGTTAATTAGTTTTACTGTGTGTGGCTGAAACCTAGCATGACCATAGCTTCCATCAGTCACAGAAAATGTTCCCGTGGCTACGTGCAGACTTTAAACACAAAGCTCATGTGCTGGGTGACTAGGACAGAGAACGCTCCTGGGTAGGTCCTGTAACAGTTACAAAGAATCACTGTGGTCAGCAGGGACCTCTGGAGGTCTTGACTCCAGCCCCTGTGCTCAGAGGTAGGGGGCAGGCTGCTCGGGGCCATGTCCAGCTGGGTTTGAATATCTGCAAGGATGGAGACTCCAAAACCTCCCTGTGCAAATGTTTCCAGTATTTGACGACCTTTACAGTGAAAAAGGTTTCTCTTATGATCCAAACCCACTCTTTTCTATTTTTCTGTTTCCCTTAGTATGTGATGCAAAGCTGAAGACAACCAAAAAGTGACCAGCCCTGTTCCCTGGGAACAGCTGTACTCAGATCATCCTGGAGGATTTGAACACTGGCATCAGGTGCTGTCTGATAAGAGTCTGTGCTTCAGCTGCTACTGGTCTGAGACTGAGCTACCTGGGATTGCTCTTTACCTTGGCACGAGGTACAGAAGCATTGACCAGACCGATTCCAAAAGCAGCAGCTGCACCTCGGGGAACAACTTCTCCTGGAGCATCCTGCAGAATTGGAAGGGGTTTTCTGCATGGCACAGTGGTGTGGAGATACCCCTCAAAATGGATGTGTCTGGTAGGATAGGGGTCTACCCGAACTACCCCAGTGGGACCTTGTCCTTTCATGGGGTCACCTATGATGGTGTGACCTTGACACACCAGTTTGACTATGATTTTGCTGAGCCCCTCTACCCCGACTTTTGGCTTTTAAAGAAAGAGAGCTGTCAGGCTAAGGTGGCTGGGGGAAGATGCTGAGCAGATCCCAGCCTCCTCGCATTCCCTTGGGGAGCTGCTTCCTTGAAAGCATCTGAGTCAGAAGAATTGGCCTGTGCTTAGGTTCCAGCGTGATGCCAGCGCTTTTGCTGCAGGTAGCTGGGGGAAGAAGGGAGAGATGTTTGAATAAAGAGTCTTGCAATCACACGTGGTGCTGAGCAGCCCGTATGTTAGAGGTGGTCAAGGCTTGAGAGTTCATGCAGTTGCATGTCCAGTGGCCAGTGCAGCTTGTTCCCAGCAGTATATCCATGAACGTTCTGTTTAGTATGAGTTAAAGCCTTTTTTTTTTTTTTTTTAAATTCCCCCCCCTCCCCCGGCCATGGACGGTGATGGGCCATGCCCTGCCGCGCTGCCCTTGCCGTGCTGCTGTGGGTGGGCAGGCGGGAGTCCGCAGACCAGGGCTGCGCTGCCCGGGTCAGTGGGCTCCCAGCGCCCAGCTCGGCTGCCATCGGGCTCCGGGGGGTGGCACCGGGGGGTGCAAGGTCCCTGCCGGGCCTCCCACCCCCGGCTCTGCGCCCCCAACAAGGTGCTGGGAGCGGGGGGCGCTGCTCAGCAGCACCGCGGCGCACAGCCCACAGGGGGGCGCTCTCAGCCCGCGGCTGGCTCGGCTGCCTTCCTCCCCTCCCCTTCCCTCCGCGCTCCCTCCTCCTCCTCCGCCCTGCAGCCCCCAGCCCCCGCACACCGCGGGCACCCCGGAGACCCCCCAGCGCTGCCGCTGCGTGCGCCTTGCTCGCTGCTGGGGGACCCCGCGGAGGTCCCGCCTTACGGGGCGGGGGGGGACGGAACTGGGGGCTGGGACCCCGCGGAGGACCCCGTTACAGGGAGGGACGACGACTGAAGGCTGGGACCCCGCAGAGGACCCCTGTCACAGGGGGTGACTGAAGGCTGGGACCCCGCGGAGGTCCCCCATCACAGGCGGGTGACTGAGGGCTGGGACTCCATAGAGGTCCCCCGTTACGGGGTGGGGGGGTGGCTGAGGGCTGGGACCCCGCAGAGGACCCTTGTTGCAGGGGGTGACTGCGGGGTGCTCTCGTGTTGGGTGGTGTCTTACCTGCCCCAGCACCCCCCCATCCTGCCCATGCTCCGCTTCCCCTTGGTGGCTTTTGGCTTGACCACAGCTGTCAAAGCCCAATGGTAGCAGAGGGGACTGTCCCATCATGGGCTAATTTAGCTGTGCACTCTGCAAAGTGACCTTTGGGGACCCAAAGTGACATTTGCACCCCCCTTGCACCCAGGGCCAGGGAACACATGGGTGGGAAGCAGTAAAAATTCCCTGCACACACCGTTGCCTTTCAGCAAGATGGGTCAAGCTGCAAGCGGCGGATCGGTGGAACTGCATGGGCTGCTGAGAAACTCAAAACTTGCACCCTTCAGAAGTCAGCCAAGCCAGAAGAAAAAGAGAAAGAAACTTTTACAAAGCACTTTGCAGAGGTGGTGAGTCCACTCTTGCTCCATTCTGGAAGTGGGAAAACTGAGGCAGGGGTTGAAAATCCCTTTTGCCTGTGGTCATCTAGCACAGGAATGCATCTTGGTCTCAGGGTGCCTGGTCAGCACCACGCCAAGTGCGGTGTTAGTACCAAGTTACTGCCTTTATCCCAGGTTCTTTCAGCCTTGGAGCTATGATGGATAAACATTTATTGTGCTCGCTGTACAAAACAAATCCAGAAGTGGCATGGTAGGGCAGAGGAAAAGAAAAGTCACCAAAGCATGGGAATATTTTCTTCTACTGCTCACCAAAGGGCTGGCCTGAAGCCAGGTTGTAATTTTTGAAAGTTTTCCTGGGGAGAAAAAGACAAATAAAACACCAAACAAGGCCAAACGAAAGCCACTGGCGGTTGAAATCCAAATGTTTAAAGTTTATTCTCTTTTAACCTCTGTAAAAACATGTGAAATGGAAAAAGAAATCTGCTTTCTTATGACCCAGTAAGTCAAGAGTTAGTGTTTCATAAAATGGTCCAACAAGATCCAGTGTCTCAGAGATGAAGCTGGACAGTGGCACCTGGACAGGAGATGCCCATTTCCATAGTCAGGGCAGTAACAACCAGGTCCTCTTAGCAGGTCTGGGTGGCTCCTCCACTGCCAAAGGCCAGTGAATGAGTGGATGTGTAGCCAAAAGAGAAGTAGCTCTGGTGATGGGTGTGGAGCAGCTGGTGCTTATAGAGGCTCTTTGGTCTGTGTTACAAGAAATGTCAGATTACACAATTAAATCAGTCCCTGTTGGTTTTAAGCCTTATGGATCTGTAATCCTAAGGGTGCACTGATGGATTTGCTGCCATTTCACTGGTATTCATTGCCAGAGTATTTTGTTCCAAGACACTAACCAGAGCAAAGGGGCTGTAAATTGTACCCATGCATCAGCCCTGGCAGAAGTGTGTCTCGTGCTGTAGAGGGTCCAGAGGGGACAGCGTGGCTGAAGCAGAGATTTCCCACTGGCTGTGTGGCCTCAGGGGACTTTGAAGTGAGGATACAAGAAGCACTGGGGCTTCAGTGAGCCTTCAGCAGCCCCAGCGACAGGGCAGAGTGTTGCTTCTCCTCTCCTTGCAGGCTGAAGCTTCCTTTCTCCTGGAAGCACGCTGGCACCCACACCGGGAACGTCCCTCGCTGTGTCCATGCCTGCACTTGTTCTGCCAGAAATAAGATTTTGTGTAGGAGAGATGTGCTTCCACTTCACCCTGGCATGGACAGAAAGGAGAAACAGCCACAAAAGTTGCTCATCTTGATCTGTTGCAGCCATGGGACCGGCCATGGACCCAACTCCCACCTTCAGCTGCAAAACCAACTCCTGTGTCCAGAGTCAGTCCCTCTCCTCCTTCATCCCCAGAGTAGCCCCACCAAATTCCACTTCCCAGCACCCATGTAGTGGGTGCTCCCGGCTGCAGGCAGGGATCACGGTGGTGGCACTGTGCAGCCCCATGCCCCAGTGCCACAGCTAAGGGCAGCGCTGGAGAAACCTCCACCCAAAGCTGGCTCTGCTGCTCTGCTCAGCTTCCACTTTAGCTTGGCAGACCATGCCCGGGAGTTACATATTTTATCCCCGGAGTGCCAAGCTGCTCCATCCCCAGGCTGCATTCAGGGATTAGCATGCAAATAAGCCCACTGCTGCCTCAGACTGCGATAATTAAAAGTGAAGTTGTAAAACAAGCAGCATCAATTTTTGGTGCACATCCCCAGCAACACATGGTGATTGGACTGAGTTAGGAGACATTTCCAGCTACGCAGCAAACTCTAAATAGCCTGGAGAAAATACATGGGAATTTAGCTTGTGCAGCAATTTCAGATGTCAAAACAAGTTTCCTTGTTAATATGAAACTATTTGGACTTTGCATTTTTAATTAAAGCTTTTAATTATCCAACTGTATTTTATTAGCTTTTATGAAGACAGCTGCTTTAAATGCTATAAGCCAGATCTGTGCTCTGAAGCACTACTTGTCCGAGACAGGGTTTTGGTTGTGAACAGCCTTCATTGTGAGTAAATGGGGTTGTTTAATTTAAACTAGAATTTACTGTCCCAGCTTGATTGAAACTCTTTTATGGCACAGACAATAAATAGCCTTGGTGGGAACATTCGTGCGCCCTACGGCTGGGAGGGGATGCTGTGCTGGCAGCCCAGGGACTCGCCCATCAGCCCTTTCCAGGGTGAGCATCAGCTGCTTCTGGAAGGGGTTTCTCTGCCCACCTCACCTGCCTTCTCATGTTGTTTTGCCTTTGAGCACTAGACTGAGACTAGAAGGTCCTGGCTGGAAGCCTCTTGCACCTTGTGATGGCTTTTGGGGTGCTGAGGCCACAGAGCAGGTGCTGCTGGTGGGTCCCTGTGGAGCAGCCGAGTCAGCCTCTCCAGCGCGGGGGCTCGGGGGAGCTCGCTGGGCTCCGGTTTGCAGGAGCTCAGGCTTCATAGCTGGTTTTCTCCTCTGCCTGCTTTTCAGAACTGTGATTGCAGATGATCTTTATCAAGCAGTAGTTAGTACTTGTGGTCCTGGTCATGACATGGATTACTTATTCATTGGGCGTGTGTTATTTACAGCTGCAGGGTGGCCTCTCTTGGTTCACAGCAAGACAATAGTTGAACAGGTTGTGGAAGCCTTTATGTCCTGCCTGTGCAGGAGAAGAGGTAAAGAGGAGGAGAATATTTGAATACAATTGCAAGGCAAGAGCCGACAATCAGAACAGGGTTTCTGGCTGGAGCACAGCCCTGTGCTGAGCTCAGCGCCAGCTTCATGGAGAGTGCTCTGGTCCGAGACGTTGCTCTTCATCACTGTCAAAAATCAGCAAAATGTACTAAATCATCTGTAATTTGCTGAGAAGAAAGGCAAAGCAGGCAGCTTTTAAGCACTGATGCAGGTCAGCCTGCAGGCACCGCGAGCTAGCAGGATCACAGGCTGAAGCGATGACAGCTGTGCATGAAGCTGAAAGGGCAGCTCAAGACCCCGCGTGTGCGTTCCTGCGTTAGAGGGCAGATCAAAAGCCTTGGTGCTGGGCAGGACTGTTCTCTCCAGACCTGTGTGTGGCTGCTGGCAATGAACTTTCTTCTGTCCTCTTCTGTCTTTCAGGGGAGTTTAAGCTGGGATTGATACAAGTAGGATACTGTTCAAAGGAGATGCCACTACCTAGCATGGGGTGTAGGGGCCAAAAGGACAGCAGTGCAGGCACTGGTAACGAACATGTCTATAAGCTTGTGCGTGGCTGGAAGGTGAATGAATTGAATGTCTTCTGGCTTACCTTGCACCAATGCCTGCACTGAGCGTTTGTACCTGCAGAGCATTGCAGCGCAGATAACACATGGATCCCTCCAATGGATGGATTCAGAAATATCTCCCAGGTATCCCATTCCCAGTGAAAGTTGCCGTTTGCACTGAGGGCTGCCCTGTGCTTGGGGATATTTTTACTGTGATGATCTGTGTCCAGCAGTTCGCTGGGACGGGCACTGACACCCAAGCAGGGGCACGTCCTGGGAGACCTCTGGATGGACATAACAGTGGTGCGGATCGTGTCCAGCTGGCGGGTGACGCAGGTAGACAGAGCAACAGAGCAGGGGGACTTGGTTGGGCTGGGACTAGAGGAGGGTGGCTCTGAAAATCTTATGATCTGAGTCCTGGTCAAAGTCCTGCTGTCTGGCTCTTAGCAAGGACTCAGTCTGACAGCTCTGCTGTGGCCTGGTGAGTTTATTGGCCTCGTTTGGAAAAATCAGGCATCGTTTGGTGTCATTTCATTTGTCTTTCCCCTGCCTGGTCTGAGCCAGATGCTAGCACTGAAGCTCAACCTTCTCTGGCATGGGGCTGGAAGGAGCCGGCGCCACGAGCATGCCGCAGGTGCTGCTCCTGGGCGAGCGGTAAATGGGGCACTCGGCTTCTCGTTGCTGCTGGTCCCTTCACCAGACAGTGGGATTGTAAGAGGGAGGGAAACACTGGAGGGAGGAATAAGAAGCTAATGAACTTGAGAAATGGAGACAAGGAAGGAGTCAAAGTGGAGCTGGAAAGGAACAGGCTTGTTGTCACTTAATAAACATGTTCATATCGCTGACAGCATTGCCCTCTTGATTTGTAGGGGCAGATTTTAGAGGGAAGCAAGGACGGGGCTGTGGCTCTGTGGGGGTACCCCAGGGAGCGGGGAGCCGCCTTCCTGGGGGGTTCAACAGGATATCCAAAGGGTGGGCCTGGAGCAGGAATTCTGACTTCACCTGGTCCTAATTGCAGAGTTACATCAGCTGCTGGGCTGGCTCCTCACTGGGAACGGCCGGCAGCCCTGGCCAGGGCAGTGCCTGTGCTGCTGCGTGGGGAGAGGGCTGGGGGTGTCCCAGCGTTTTGCTGTCTAAAAGGCACCGAGGCATGTGGGGATTTAAAAATCACGAGCAAATGATCCTGTTGTTCACAGTGACAGCTGTGCTTTGCCCGTGGGGCTGAATGTGGCTGGGACAGGGATGTCGCCGTGCATGCGATGGGGCTCTGCTCGCCCTGTGCTGCTGGGCTGGCCCTGCCTGAGTGCTGTGCCTGGTATGACAAAGCGCCATGTCCCGCTCAGGGACAGCTTGTGTCTGCTGGGTGGTGCAGAGGTGGCTCGGGTGTGAGTGCCCATGGTCATCCCCGGAAGGATGCCTGGCTGCCAAGGGCTTGTCCTTGCTTCAGCCTGTGTGTAACCTTGGGATGAACCAATTCACCTATTAATAAAATGTCAGTAATGACCCTCTGCTGCTGTACTGGGGCTGGAATGCCCTTGCAAGGCCTAGTAGTTTGCAGGAGGGCAGGGTCTTGGGGCTATGGGGCCATGGGGCCATCACACTAGTCCTACCTACAGAAAGTAGGGTGAGCACTGCTGTCCAGGGGAGCACTTGTTTCTCCAGAGATTTCGGAGCTAAAGGCCACAGTGCTGTTTTTTTCCCATGAAAAGGTACAGAAACCCGCCCTGCGTGCCATCCGATGCCACAAAGCAGACAGTTGTGCCATCCTGCGAACAGCATCATCCATGCTGGGGTGAAGAGCAGAGGAGTGGGGGGCTTCAGATCCTGCTTCTGCCGGGGGAAGCAGCATGCGTTGGGTCCTGTGCAGTTGGAAAGAAATAATAAAAGGACTTGAAAGGACTTGAACCTGATGCCAAATCTTCTCAAGGTGAAGGAAGCAGTGGCAGGCTGAGTACCTCCAGGACGTGGGACTGAGACAAAGAGGTGAGCAGCAGCAATGTCAGATATGTGGCACAGCTGCAGCACAGACAGGACCATCCATCCTGCTCCATGGTGGTGTTCAGGGCAGACCCAACTCCTCTGCATGCGAGATCTTGTTTTTAGGGTACTTTAATGTCTCTCAATCAAAAGGGGCTGGCCTGCAGGTGACAGGCGGTGTAGGATGTTGGGACAAGATACAGGGAAGGAAACACTTTGCAGACATTAGGATAAAGGCATTTGATGAATGTTTTTCTACAGTATTTGAGATCAAATCTGGTTGAGAGAGCAAAGTACCAGTGATCATTAAAAAACCCACACAGACCACATCGTTGTCACACCTCTCTGGAAATACTGCCCTGGAGCTGGTGAATGCCTTGTGCTTTACACTCGCGTGGGGGTGGACATGGGTCCCATCCGGACCTGCTGAGGAAGAGCAGCAACGTGATGATAAGGAGCTGATAGATGAACAGCCAGGGATGAAGGCAGTGTGGGTAAGCTCATAAATCTTGGGCTGGGACCAGTGGTTAGAGGCTGTTCGGAGCGAGCAGGATGAGGACAACAGCAGCAGGACCGTTAGGCTCTCCGCAGCACAAAATCCTGGGGAGAGCTGAGTGCTGGTGCTGGCTTGTGCATACAGTGTTGTGGGCTGGGGCCCATAGGGACCATGTGCAGGAGGCTGGGTGCTTTGAGGGTCTTTCCTCCAACGAGCTCTGGAGCACAGATCGAGGCTTGTCCTTCATGCTCCTGCATGGATGGTGCATGAGTTTAGCCTTGGACAAAGCTGGGCTGGTGCTTAACAGGCAGCATGGACAGCCCTGGAGCTGGGATGGGAGCTGAAGAGTTTCCAGTGTGTCTTTTTTGTCCAGGGCATGAGGATAAAGTGAGGATGTTGTACTCCTCTGTGTGTAAAAAACATCCAGGAACACATGATGGTTTTAATGAAATGAAGTGTTTTGAAAAGACCCCAGTCTTGCCTGAAAAAAAATATATTTTAATGACTCAGAAGTCTTGGAAGTCGTGAACAAATCTGTCTGGTTCCACTTCAAGCATTAAAGGTAGGTCAGAAAAAAGGTACCGGGAAAGCCTGAATTCTGAACAGTCAGCAATGAACCTGTTTCTATGCAAAAGCTTCTTCATTAAGAAGAAATGAGTGAAGAAGAACTGGTGTGTTGGGTGTTTGCTATAAAGCAGAGCATGTCAGGATGGGGAGTGCAGCAGCAGCAGCTCCCTGGGTGTCCCTGCTGGGCTACCCTTGGGTGGTAGTGGATCCCTTCTCCTTGGTCCTCTCTGCTCCCAGGGGTTAGAACAACTGTGTGAAAGCCTTACCCTGCACGTGGCCTGGGTGTCCAGTTGCACCAGCCATTGTGGCCTGATCCTGCCTGGTTCTCAGCACTGTTTTCCTACAGCAAAGATGCTCTGGGACACGGTGGCATCCCACCCCACAGCACCAGGGCTGTGAAGGAGACCCCAGGACTAGCAATACCTTTGCCTGCAAGTATTTGTATCTCAGTACTAAGAAGCGCCATAGGTTTTCATTCTCCCTTTGACTGCCCCTTTTTTGTTTTTTCTTCCCCCTTAGGATCTTTAAGGGGAGGTTTCCAGAAAAAGATGCAGTACTCTGTGTCAGTATCCAGACCTTGCTGCAGCTGAGAGCTTGTAATGATGAAGATTTAATGCAAATCAAATGGACTTTTCATCTTAGCAGAGAAGTATTTACAGCCCATTAAGTAGATGGGAAAACTGGTCATTTTTTTTGGAGGGGAGCAGAGAAAAATAAATAGTGCTGTGTAAAAATGTGGCCACAAAAGGCTCTTAGCTTGAGAAATTTAGCCTGAGAAATTTATCAGCTTTGGGGATGGAAAACTCATCATTTATATATAAAAATATATCACTTCTAATTACACAGCCAACTTCAGCTTTACTCATTAGTTACTTACGCTACTCTGCCAAGTTACACAGTGGCGAGCTGGCTGGAATATTTTATATGGCATTTTATCCTGGATTAGAAAAGTCAGCATATGGCTCCACCAGCCTTTGTTTTCATCGGTCATGGGGTAGGGAAATGAATGCAAAAAAATGGAGAAAAACTGGAAGATAGGATGGGAAGAGGAGGGTGAGTGCCTGGGAATGCGCTACTGCGTGTATTTGGCACGGCTGGCTCTGGTACATGTGGGTGCCTTTGGGTCTGCAGCTCTCTGTGGACGGGTGCTCTGCTATGAGGCCGCGCAGCCAGGGCTCCTGGTGAGGCATCAGAGACGGGAGCATCCTGGGTGAAGGGCTTCCAAACTGCCTTTTTTAGGTCTGACCCCTCTTCTTCACCTGGATCACATCCGCATCTCCTCCTGACTTATGCTTATGCCATCTGCAAATACCTCTGATAAGGCCCTGACTCGCTGCTGGGGTAGCTGATTTCTGCACCTAATTACTCTCGCTTCTAAGACAGTTTTTCTTAATGCCTTGCCTGAAATATTTCCATTTGTAGCTTCAGGCCCCAGCACTCCTTGTTTTACCATTTCCAGATCATTTGAATAATCCCCCGTTCTCCTTTGATGGTATTTCCCTGGAGGTATTTATAGCATTATCACACTCCCCATTTAATCTCCTTTCTTACAGACTGTATAAAATTAAACTCCTCCATCTCCTTTCCCTTGCCTGCTGTGTCCTCTCAGCTTTGTGTGTTTGTGGCAGCTTGTTTTAAGCTGTCTACAGTTTGGTGTGACCCCTCTGATACCCCGCGGGAAGCCACGGCCGAGGGCAGCCCACCCTAGCGCAGGGCTGTGCAGAGCCTGGGGGTTGCGCAGTCCCTTGGAGGGTCTGCAAAGGACCCCGTGTGGTTTAGGGCATCCGTCAGCATTGCCCCAGGGCAGGAAAGCTTTGATGAGAAGCCCAGTGTCTATGTTGTTTGGTATGAGCAGTGCTAAGATGACCCTACAATGTGCCTGGTGTGCCAAGGATGGCAGTAGGTGATAACAGCCCCCCAGCTGGCTGGGTCTGCCGGAGCCTGCTGGGGGGCAATGGGTCCTGCTTGTTCAGCCAGTGAACCTGCAGAGAGCTGCCAGCGGTGGGGGAATTTGGAGAGGATCTTCCTTTGAGATTTAGGTTATTTTCTGAGCACAGAAGCCCCAGCGATGTGAGCTGCATTGAGCATGGGGAACACTGGAAGGGCACCCCAGCGGTCCCACTCCTGCAGTGAAACCACACAAACCAAATGCAGCCAAAAAAACATCTGCTCTTCTTACCCATGGAAAAGATCAGGCAGAGCACAAAAAGTTTCAGAGACAACCATTTCGGTCTCCTACGCCATTCCTTCCATGCAGCTGCTGCTTCTTCCTTCTCCCCTCCCTTCCTATCGCTGGTGGCTGAAGAGCTCAGCCCACTCACAGTGAGCCAAGCTGCAGCCTCCAGCCGCTGCGAGCGGGGAGCCGAGGGTGTCAGAGGCTGCAACAGTGGGAAATTTTAATTTGAAGCACTTTTTCAGGAGCAAACCACATCCCTGGAAACAAAAGTCTTGCAGGAAATGTCTGTTTCTCCCCCCCTACCCCCGTCAGCAACTGAAATGTTCATTTTTGCATTCTGGAAGAAAAATAAAACATTTCCAGTGAAAATGGAAAATAGTTGGTGTTTTTAGAACTTGCCCCAAAGGAGGGAGACATTCATTGTTTCTCTTACAGTCTCCCAGGCCAAGCTGGACGAGCACACAAAGCTGCTGGAAGTCTGTAGAACCTGGGTTAGGGGTACGTGGCTTTACCTCTGCGATACACCAGCTAGAGAAGTCTTGTTTCTTCTTGGTCCAGCCATGACTGATGTCGTATCCCCAGAGATGGGTTGAAGCAGAAGGGAAGAACAGAGAGTGGGACTTCCCAACACACAGCTCCTTTGTGGTTTGGGGAAGCCCAAGGTCATGGGCAGCAGTGGGGAATGGGGGGCTGCACCGTGGAAAATGCCTGCACCAAGATGGATGTAATCCCCCTCAATGGGCAAAACCAGATTACTGGGGAGGGGGAAAATAAACCTTTAAAATGATTGTATCTAATCAGTAACTCTGAAAAGATACCACCCTGGCAGTGAGATACTGACTGGCAGGAGGCACCGAAACCTGGGCTGGGGAATATGCATAGATGAATACAGATTTTCCCCTTGAACGTGAAATATTCCTTTCAAATACAAAAAAACCATTTCCCTGCCCCACTTTCTGGCAAAGGAATTGGGAATGGGAACCTGTGGACAGGGTCCAGTGTAAATGTGCAAACTGAAAGCTCCTGCCGAAACAGAGAAAAGGAGAGTTTGTGGCTCCCATGGCCAAGTTCTGGGTGGGAGCTGCCTGGTTTTGTAGCAGATGTCCCTGTTGCTGTATTTTTCCCCCACTGGAACCAGTACTCACCGTGCACGGCTGCGCAGGGCTGCCATGGCACTGGTGGCTGCAGGACAGGAGGCTGTGAGCGCTGCCTCATGTTCCTTTCTGGCTCATAGCACCCAACACCTTGTGTCACCCAGTAAACTGGAATTAATGGGCAAAGTTCACAGTAGCATCATTGTTTTGCGTGTGTGGGATATTGAAGGCAGCCCTCCCTTTTTGCAGTTACCTAACTGGCAAGAAATCAAGGGACGTTCAGAGCAAAAAGAAAAAAAAAAAACCAAAACCCCCCAAAACCTCAAGTCTTATGTCAAACCTTAAGTCATATGACAGAGCAGTAAATAATGGATCTGGTGACCTAGACCTACAAATATTTACATTCCCTTGGCTTGGCTGATAGCAGGGGCTCGTCTTACCATGTCTCACCTAATTAGCAGAGGGCTACGAGAATCCAGTGGTGGGTTCTGGTTTCTTTTTCACCTCGTTTGTAATGCATGCTGCTCTCTCGCTTGCCATGTAGTTTGCACATGGGTACATGTCTGCAATAACATACGGGCAAGGTGTGTGGTTACGCCCGGGGACTGGCAGGACTCAAACGCATCAGCAGCTTGGAGGCTGAGAACACGTTCCTGCAGCCACCCAAGAAGGTGCTGGCCTTGATCCCCTTTTACTCTTGATTGCAAAACCAGTCTGAGGGCTGCCAGAGATAAAAAATTCACAGTGGACTGCGAGCTCCCTGATTTTAGGATTCTTCCAGCCCAGGGGCTCAGCTGGCTGTATCTGCTCCTAGTAAAACCTTGCCTGTACTGCTGCCTGGGAACAGTTCCTGGCCCGTGCTCTGCCCTGATCCGTGCCCAGGCACGGTTTGGGAGGGTGCTGGCTGGCACTGGTCAAAACCTGTGGTCAGGAATGTCATGAATGATCAGACTCTATAGATTGCAAGTTCATGTTCAGGCCTGTGTCCTGGCTTGGTTTAGTTTCCATGTACAGAGGGAACTTGCTGAGGGCAGGACCATTTTGTGCAGATGTAGGAGGCATGCGCGGTTTAGATGATCAGGAAAAAAAAAAATCAAAAAAAGGTAGAATGGTAGCTGGCTACAGTTGATCAAACCGCAGTGTGGTGAGTGGACAGAGGATGTCCGAGCCAGCTCCAGCCCAGCTGGTCTGGGTGTGGGTGCAGAGGAGCCGGCACTGTCTGGGGCTTGCTGTGGGGGGATATCTCCCTGTGACTGCAGCAGAGATGCCCACGGAGAGGGACCGTGATTGCCTGATGCTGCCTGACCTGGCAGCAGTGAAACAAAGGCAGAACGAGCTCCCGGTCAGGACACCCAGTCAATGGAAACTTTTCTTCATTTTGAAAAATTCAACTTAAAACCCTCCTTTTGATGGAAGCCTGACTATATTCCTCAAACAGCTTTTAGAACCAACAGCTCTGAAATAGTTGTGTGATGAAATCATTAACGTGACCAACAATGGCAGTTTGGAAGTAAAGGTTAAGTCTTCTTTACACCAATAGACACGTTTCTTTGCAACACAAGCTCTCCAGGTCAGAGGTAGGAAATGCCAAAGCAGGAAACAGGATTATCTTTTTTTTTTTTTTTTTTCGTCATGGCATATTCTTACCCCTCTTTCACCTATGTCTTTGCCCCAGGCAGTGCCTCAGCTTTTTAAAGGATCACGTAGCCCTTCAGAAGAAAAAAAAAAAAAAAAAAAAAAGGAAAATATACTTTCTAACCCCAATGACAGGTTGGAAATGGGGTGGTAAAGTACTTAACACTTAGGTAAATATGTTTCCACTGTTCTATTAAATTATAGTTTACTTTTTAGAACTGCAAACACTAACTGGGCACAAAAAACAATGATGAGCAGACCCTCCCTTTCCATTGCTCAGAAATGGAACTATGTGGGTTTGTAACTGCCATTGTTTTGTGGACCAGCTGATGTTCATGGACCATCAGTGGTGTGCAGATCACAGCTGAGCAGCTCTCAAGCCCACACACTGCGGATGACGTGCTGCTGTCCAGGAGGACGTCTGGCTCATGAAATGTAAACTATGAAAACCTGGACCTGGGACCGGCTCTCTTCCCTGCCTGCTCTCAGCTCCTGCATGAGATACGAAGATACATCAGAGCATGTCTGACTTCAGGACAGGCTGGAAAATCCCCCCGCAGTGACAGCGGGCTGTGTGCTGGAGGGCTTCGGCTCCATGTGCTGCAGGTAGGTAGGAGATCGAGAGGGAGCCAGGGGCTCCTAAACAGAGCCTGGGTTTGGTGAAGGCTGTTGGCTGGAGAGTTTGCTGCTTTCCCCAAGCGCTTGATGTGCTTTCAAGGCAATGAAGGCAGTTTAAAAATGATCTTACTTTTGTTGATTAGACCATTTTACCCAGCAGATGCACAGATCCAGCTTTGCTGACAGCCATGCTGGTGGGGCTTCTACTTTCATAGCTCAGCTCCTACTAAGTAATCAATCAAATCTGTCTCATTTCCCTCTGTAGGTCGCTTCACCTCCAGGAACGATGCTTAGGGAAAGCAGGATGCAGGGAGCATCCCTTGGAGCATGCACAGATGCACATGCTGCCCTTTCCCAGGTGCAGCTATGCTGGGGAGAGTCAAATCTCTTTATTATGCCCTTTCTGCTGCTGAGCTGCTCCAGTGCCTGTTCCCCAGCAGTGATAGACTGAACCTGGCTTGTTTAGCTGGAAACAAGTGGTGTGGGTCTGCGGCAGGCTGGGAGCTGGCACAGTCCCTGGGCAGGGAGGCAGGCTGGGGCATGCAGGGTACCGCGGCAAACACCTGCAGAGACGCGTACTGCCATGCGTGAGGTGGGGCGTGCTGATACCATGCGCTGTGCAGCTCTGCGTGGGCTTTCACACATGGCTCTGCTCCTCTCAGTTCCAACATTCCTCCTGGTTTTAGCGTCATTTTTTCCCCTCAGTTCCTCACCAGAAATGGGGAGCACAGGAAAAGACCTCGAGATCAAAGATTGACAGTTTTCATCCCCTGAAAACAAATTTCCTGCTTTTTCTTTTTTCGCTTGTGTTTTTTGGGGTTTTTTTGGTGGTGTGTTTTTTTTTGTGTGACCTTCTGTTGGCCAGGTGCTTGCAAATGGGAGGTGAAGCATTGCTGGAGTTGGATGGGCATTGGCCAGTGTGAGAAAGGACCCAGGGACTTGCAGACACAATCTGACTCTCTCCTCCTGCCCTGCTGATCACCTTCCATACCTGCACAGTTCTGGCCAGGCAATGAGCGAAGCCTGGGCATTCCGTGCAAAGGCCATTCCTCCTCTGAGCTGCAGATATTGCTTCAAAATGCCTTTTTCTTGACTTTCATGGGCATTTCAGCATCATCCAGCGCTGCAGAGCCCATTAGCTCTTCTTCTTGGCTGAACAGCCTTTGCTTCTGCTGGGGCACCCAGCTGGCTCTTCCCAGAGTCCAGATAAAACTTTAAATGAAAGAAAAACAGCTGGGAAGTGCAGGGTTGTGTGACATGCTGGCCCAGCTCGCAGAAGCTCGGCTGCGCAGGGATGGCTTGATTTTGCTTCCTCTTGATCCTGGTGTGCAATGATGCAAAGCCCTTTTGAATTAAATTATTAAGCTGGTGATAAGAACATCGTGCTCAATTTGTTGACGTTCCGCTAAAATGTCACATACATGATTTATTTGGAGGAAGGGATAAAAAGAGGGGTACAATTATGAGGTTGACCCTACATAAATTAAGGAGAAGGCTCACCCCCCTCAAAGCCCGGTTGCTTTTGCTGGGGTGGATTGGGTTACCGGAGCACCACCACGGCGTGCAGCAATGCCGAGGGAAGGGGGAGCTGGGGGCTGGATGTAAACGGGCAGGCTGGGTGTGCGGGGTGGCAGCGGGGGCTGAGGGACTGGGCTGGGGAGGGAAACAATAAAAATTGTGAGTCTCTACAATTGCCAACCTGCAGCAGTGGCTCTCGGGAACAAGCACTAAAGGAAAACAGCCCCTGTGGTGCACTGTGTGTATTGCTGCTGGGCTTTTTATTTGCAAAATGCCACCTCCAAAATATGTGCACTGAAATGTTTCAGCGGAGGGAGGGAAAAGCCGCTTCTTCCTCTTCTCCTTGCTGTGAGTTACAAGCAAAACAACAGCTACCTGATGTAGGCTTTTTGTCGAAAGCTGGAATAAATCCACCCTCACATTTGTTTTCAGTGGCCTTTTCTCTCTAGGGTGCTAGGTGCCAAGGAAGGAGGTACTGAGGAGGTGACAGGAGCAGCTGAGGACCTGGAGAGCCAAGCCGAAGGCTGTGAAGATGGACTCAGGCGGTGCAGCAGGGTGTAGTCCCTGTGAGGAGGCTGTGGAGGTGCGCACTGGGGCAGTGGATGCGAGGGGATACAGCAGGGACACGGAAGCACAAGACACGTCCATGGCTAGCTAGCGTTTCAGAGAAGGTTCAGCTGTTTCCCCTGCCATGCGTATCGTGTGATTTCTTTTGGTTTCTTCTCCAGAAGTCACACTCGTTGTCTCTGCAGGGCTGATGGGGGTCTTGCTCTGGCTCTCAAAGGTGAGTTTGATAATGACATTATGTGCAGCCAGAAAAGAGCCACGTTTCCCCACGGGTAGCCCCAGGAACATGCATTGAAATTGTGACCTGTTGGGCCTTCAGCTACTGTGTGTTGGACCCCACACAGCCCTGTGAATGCCTCTTTATCTTACTTCGCCATGCTCCCTGCTTGTCTAGGCTGGGGGCCTTGCATCATTCTTACAACACTTCTCAGCCTGACCTGTAATGCCCTCGGTTGTACAAACAGTCACATGAGTGAATGTTATTCATGTCTCATACAGAGCTCGTACTATGTCTTGGGCAGTGTATTACAAACTTTTCAAAAGAAAAGCCACTGAATAAAATCCAGTCAGCTTTGCCCAAGGACCAGCATCCTCGCTTCTTGTGCTGCAGCCAAGGAGGCTCCAACGGGGCTGTAATTTGTTGCTCACAATAGCTCTCTGTGGCAGACAGGGGATGGAGAAAGCTTCCCTTCACACGGCAGTGGCTGCCGCGCTACAGCCGCAGCGAGCCGGTTGCCGGCAAGTGCATCGCGGGGGACGGCGGCAGCTGGGGGCTGCTGAGGGCGGCGGATGCGGCAGCGAGTCTCATCGCTCTTCTGCAGTCTCCCAGGCATGAGCTGGGAGCTCTTCAGGTCAGGTCTGCAGAGTCTCTCAGGTTTTGCAACCAAATGTCAGATACTAGGGAGCCTAAACTCCTGAGTGACCCATCCCAACGGTACAGCCCAGCCAAAGGACCCCCCAAGACCCCGTGATAGAGAACCCCAAGCACAGGCATCAGGTGCATTAAAACCTTAATTGTCATTGAAACTACTCTTCCCAAATTTGCAAGGACAGGTTTATGTCTTTTAATATTGAGTAAATTAAGCTTGATGCTAAGACATACTGGCTTGGTGATAAATGGTGTGTGGAGAGATGTTTTATGGGGCCATCATGGCGCACTTTATCCGCTGCCACTCACAAGCTGCCAATTCATTCCTTATTTATTTTCAGAATTAATTTTTATTGATTCCTTCCCCTTCCATCCCCCCAGCCGCACAAAATGAGGGGAGGACAAACAAAAGCGGGTGCAGGAGGATGGGACATCAGCTGGCTCAAGGGACTGCAGTGGGATGCAATGTGCCATGCTGGGTCCCTGGCTGCACTGGGGCTGGAGGGGGGTGTCGAGCATCACCCCCCCGGCTCCCTGTCGACCTGTGCGGCACGGGACTGGGGCTGAGGTCTCGGGGACAGGGGTGCTCAAGACGCCCTGAAGAGGATCAGTGCTGTGGGAGTTTGGGGCTGGGCAGGAGGTCAGTGCTGTGCGACCATGCAGCCTTGGGGAGCCTTGGGGACACACACTGGGGACCCCAGAGTGAGGACCCCAGTGCCACAGAAGTGGTGGGAAGGCTGCGGTGGAGAGCAGCTGGGGTGGCTGTGGGGCAGTTGGGTTGCCTGTAAGGTGCCCCTCCATGCTGGGTCATGGGGGGCTGCACAGGGCTGTCCCAGGGGGCTTCTGCCCTTGGACAGCCGTGCCCGTGGCAGTGGCCATGCTGCTTGGTGGCTGTGTCTCCTCACGCTGGCCCAGAAACCCCGCAATGGCAGTCACTGTCTTGTCTGAAGGTGATCCCAGCCCCTACAGACAAGGGGGAGGACTGGGTGGGTGGGTGCCTGTGACCACCTCCTCCAGTGCAGTGCCACCAGCTCGCAAAACTGATGGGAGGGCACAGGAGGAATCGCCGCAATTAACCTCTGATGCCCTGACTAATCAGCTGGCACAGCATCCAAACGGCTCCTTTGAGCCTGGTGAGCAAAAGTAGGGGGGAAAGTGGCCACTTGAGAGCACTGAGTGCTCCCTTCTCTCCCGTCCCCACGGGCACGCGCTTGCATTAGAGGGCCTGAGTGCTTTTGTTTTGCTTAAACCACTTTGAAGTGGAAACCAAATTGGATGTCTCCCTCTTCCCTCCCCAGTTCCCCTGAGCCCTCCTGGTTTTAATTAGTTCCATCTGATGTTCAGAGGCTTCCAAGAAATAAATGTGCTTTTAAACAAGTTGAAAAAAACGCTGGTGGCAGAGCACGGGGAGCTGTCTCACCGGCTGACAAGGGACATGCAGTGAGCACAGCGCTCTGCCTGCAGCCAGGCTCCATTTCCCGCTTTGGCCACGGAGTCAGCCCTGCTGTGCACATTTTCCATGCCCATCAGCTGGTGTTTGCAGCCAGGTACCTTTGAGTAGTGTGCTGAGGTAAAGGATCATGGAGAAAAATGCATTATCCTGCCTGCTGTACAGGCTTCTGTGCTCTTTCTTTTGCTCCTGCGCCTGCTCGCGCTTTGCTCTATGCTTTCAGTCTGTGGTTCAGCTTCTTAGCCCAAGAAAGTTGAAAGAAGCAATAACAAAAGAAACAGTATCTTACAGGCATCTCATCTCATTGCTTACAGACACTTCACCTTGCTGTATACAAACCTTTGCTGAGAAAGACTGCATCATCCCTGTCAGAGAGTGGAATAACTTTAAAATAAAGTCCTAACTCCGCGCAGACACTGAGTAAGCAGAAAAAGAGGCCACAGTCTCACAGGAATGTGCTAGCCAGAGTCCTTTGGGACAGCAGGGATGAAACCTCCTTTGGGGCTTGTACTGCACATCTTCCCTCCTCTTCTCCCTGTCCCCGCTCCATTCCTATGCCACATACAGTCCTCAGGACAGGCTGCCAGAGGAGGGTTTTATTCCCACATAGGTTAACTTTTACCTTGGTTTCCCTTGTTGTCCTGATAAGCAACTCCAATAATCTTAGCAGTGTTTGCTCTTTTGATTTGGGGAAGAGTGAGTTGGAGCATATTCCTCTTACCTTGCCGTAATTAATCTGCTGTCTGCTGTTCTGGTTGTCAGGTATTAAGGTGCAGTGTGGCTGTGGCTGTGGATTAGGTGAACGAGCTGATTGCAGGTGCATCTCCCAGTCCTGCCAGTGCCGCTGTAACATTCCAGTGCTCTTACTGCAGCCTGGGCTCATCTTGCAGGGAGGGAACAACAGCTTTCTTCAAACAGACCATCCTATAAGCATCCTATTCAGGCACCTCAAAACCACTTAAAAGAGCCAGACATGGAAGGGTAAGTCTTATTCTACCAGCATGAAATGTGTGCGTTTCCTGTTGCCTCCCCTCCACAGGGCACTCCCAAGACTCCCTTCTACAAGGGGCCCCAATGCTGCGGAAAGATCCCACTGCTCTGCAGCTGGGGTGGTGGTCCCCTGGGGAGGCTATCACCTGCCTCAGTGAGGATGGGTTTAGGCATCAGTTTCGTGCTGTTTCGTCCCCTTGTCACATGCCCTGGGTCTGTTCATCTCATGCTCAGGGACACCGTGACTCTCTGGCTGTGTTGCACCCAACGGGTCCCGCTTGTCCTACCCCCAGGCTGTGGGGTGTCACACACTGACTGGCGTGACGGTGCGCCAGGAGTTACTCTGGTTGCTCCCTTTGTGTGTCATGCTAAACACAACCTGTGCCCTAACTTTGTTCTGGGGTCCCCATTTTGCAATTGCTTACATTTTTGTAGATGTTGTTAGGAATGTTAGGCTGGGAGAGGTCGTCAGACATTCACTCATTAAAATCCTCCCTCTCCCGCTTTTAGGCAGGATCACATATAACCACAGCCAGCCTCAGCTTTGGGGAGAATCCAGCTCCCCACGCTACCCCCCCAACTTGCAGCACATAGCACCTCTGAATTTGGGCTACAGCAGCCAGCAACATGCCCCACAGAGTGCAATAAGGGAGGATCTGCCTGTACTTGCCCCTTGGGAGCATCCCTAACTGAGCAGGGCTGTGGACCAGCCAGGAAGAGGTTAAAGGGCTGCTTGACCAGCACAGGGCTCCGAGGGTTTAAAGTAAGGGGCGGGGCAGCTCCTTCCCCCCTCCCAGAAGGATGGGGGAGCTTGGGAGCTCTGGAGGCTGCGCAGGGCTGGAGGTGGCCCAGGGCACTGCCCGCAGCCTTTGCCATGGTGAAGTTCCAGCAGAATGCTGGTGAGAGCTACAAGGCACTGCCCTGAGACCCAGGCACCACCGGCCTCCTCTGCTCCCTGCCTGAGAGATCAGTGTTGCAAACAGCCGGGTTTTCTTGGTGGTTTTTTTCTGTCCCGGGGGGCTGGTTGCAAGTAAATACACAGACTGCCTGTGGGGGGTAAATGCACCGGTGTAAGCTGTGTGCGAGTGCATGTTTTCCTTCAGGAAAACCTTCCAGGGAAGCTGACGATGCAGGCTGCGAAGTTTGGGCATGGGTCTGGATGATTTTTTGATGGGTTTTGTGTGTAAGTGGCTGCTGCACAAACCGAAGAGTGGGCCAATTTAGTGCCTGGTGTAAAGGGGTAAATTTCCTCTGGAACCCATGCAGTAACTGCAGTTAGACTAGCAGCAAATTTATTCTTTCATGACTTGCTGCCTGCCTCCCAGCTTTATACCTGTATGTATTTTGTTTCATTTTTTTTTGTTGTTGTTGAAAATATCTCTTGTCAGTTCAGTACGTTTGTCTGGGTAGAAGAGTTTGCATTTTGTTAACAAAAGCTTGCCAAGTGCAAAAACCCTTAAGTGCCAGAAGGCTGGTGGAGCCCCACTCGATTACAGCACATCTCCTCAAGTGATTTCCTCCTCCAGAGAACTCTCCTGCCATCGAGTATGATTATGTGGTGTCACATTAGTGAGAGCTTTGCAGCTGTGATTCCAGCTGCTCTTTCCTGGACAGTGTCCTCTCTGTGAATGATTAAAAAAATATATGAAGCAATGAGCAGATTTGATCACTTGGTCTGTGTTGTATCCACAGACAACAGACTGGGAGGAGGAGAGGAGGTTTTAAGGGAAGTATTTTAGAGCATGTTTCAATGCTCTAAAATCTATGATCTATGGAAAAGATGAAAATGAGTTATATTTGTACACTGTTGCAAAATGTTGTGTATCAGTTTATTATTAAAAAAAACCCCCACCATACCCTTGGAAAGCTTCAGCTTTTACAACCAGACATTCTCATTTTGCTTTCAGATCTGGTTCAAGACCTGGAATTTGTTCTCTGGAGCCCTGGATGATCTGGGAGTCAAGGTAGGCTTGTGAAAGGGGTGGGGGGCAGTATAGATTTTCTCTGAAAGCGTGCTGGTGCTGACACCTTGCAAATTCTGGCTCAGTGCAATCATGGTTAATTAAAGGCAGCCCGTGCTCATATTGAAAATGCAGTCACCTAACGAGAAACTGAGAAACAACTGGATGATGACTCTGCTTGTTTCGGTTTTGCACTTCATTAGCCCTTCCTCCACATGCCTTGAAGCTTGATCTTAAGAAAGAGCAGTGTGTCTTGCCATTTGGTCTTGGATTTTTTTTGGACTTGGAAGTCAACAGTATAGTCTGGGTGATACCTAGTCATGTTGGTTAGTGTGTCTTTGGGCTGTCACAGGATGCAGGTTCTCACGCCTTGGCTGTCTTGCCTTTTGGCATGTGGCTGAAGGGGAAAGATGATGCCTGAGTACAAGATGGTGCGTTGCTGTGCCAGCTGAATGAGAGGAAGAACTTGCAGGAGCAACCAGTGGAAAACAGCATTTACAATCCATAGTTTGCTTGCTCGTCGGGTAGCTATGCTTGGGTGTTTCAGGGCCCCCAAAGGGCTTCTTGCACTTATGTATGTCCCAGTTCCCACAGGTGGTGGGTACTGCAACACTCAGACCAAATGAGGGTCAAACATCTAAAGTCTCCTCCCCTTTGCAGCAGCCATTCAACCAGAATGGACAGATTGTGATATACCATTAATGTAATTCTCCTTTCAAACATATATATTTATATATCTGTGTCTATTAATCTGTCTGTTAAAACAAAAGGTTGGAAACTCTAGAAAGGTGGTGTAATTTTTGATATTGCTTAGGACAGGTTGAGTCTGTCAGAATCTGGCATGCCAGTGCTTCAGAAGAGCTGTGTCAGGGGTTAGAAGGTGCAAGAGAATACTAAGGCACTGCAGTGCTTAGCTGAAGGCTACTGACTTAAAATTCATCCTGTGCCAGTGAGATGTGCTGGATAACTACCATTGGTGAAGTAAGCGTGAGGAGAGCTGAGATGCTGAGAGCTTTGAAATGTTGCTTCCTCTGCAGAAGACTGGAGGAGTGACTTGTGCCTTCAGAGGCCACACATGCTTTGTGGTGTGTGGCTGGTCCTGGAGACCTTCAGGCTCCATCTCAGTTGCTCATCACTTTGTGTCCTGCCTGTGCCACGTACCTTCCTCCTCTTCCCACGACGCTGTGGTTAGTGCTTCTGCCCCCAGCAGTGCATCAGGCACTAATATATTTTAATGTTCTTGTCACGGGGTTTTAGTTTAGTTGTTTGGACATTGCTCGTGTGCGGGCCCAATCCTGCTAAATGCACAGCATCCAAGGAGATACTGAGTGCCCTTGCACCTCATCAGCTTCTGCAGGTCTTGGTGTCTCACCCCCAATCATTGGTCAAGCCCAACATGATTTGCACCAGCTGTTGAAAATGAAATGTTTGTGATGCTCTGCAGCTCTCAGCACTTAGGCATGTGGTGTGCTGTGGTCAACCCCAGATGCTGACGGAGTGTGTTGATTCCAGACATGTGGTCTCCCTGGACTTCTCCCTGACCTGCTGGTCCTGCCCCTGCATCTGTCCCTACCCTCCTAGCGCTTTAAGCGCTCTCAAGCCTGTTTTTTTCCATCTTTGTTTCTCCTTTCCTTTGTCACCTCCCACCCTACAGATTCTCTTTTCCTGCTCTTCATGTGGAACAGCTTTGGTACAACATACCCTCCCAGTTAGCTTGAAGCTATCTGAGGAATTAATTTGACCAGAGATGAGACATTTTTGGTAAAAGATGACTCAATGGAATTGTACTGTTTCGGGTATCAATTCTTGAACGGAAAGTTATCTACGCCCTTGCAGTTTAGTCAGAATGTTTTAATTGAGCTTTGATTTCAGCTGCTTCGATTATAGTGCAAATGTTGGCAAGATAATGGTGAGTCTTCAGTGTAGAACAGAGCCAAACTTGGAAATCTGTTTCACTGAGGATGGGATTTGTTTTTGCGGCAGTTGTAGGATCTATCCAAGCTTTTGCCTAATTTCATTTTCTGGGTACAGTGAGATGCCCTAGAAAGTGAATACTGGCTCTTACTGAAATCTGCAAAATCACAACATTGTTATAAGTACCTCAACTTAGGCAAGATATTGGTCTTAAAATCTAGTCATACAAGAAGAATTCTCTGAACACCACGGCCAATTCTCTGCTTGTTTGCAGTCATATTTTCTTTTTTTAAAAAGCACTTGCTCCTTGGAAAAGGTGTACTGTCTTCATTGGTTAGGGAAGCTAGAATTGCCTCTTTGGAAAACATTCTCTAATAGATTTTTGTAGCATGCTGGTTTTACTTTCAGTTTCCTGTCAGTTGCAATAATATTTTAACAGTTGTTTCTGACAATTGTGGGCAAATATTGGTAGATCTGTATGCTCTCTGTAATGGATGTTGTCTGTAATCCTAAACAAAGTTCTTAAGACTGTGGGCTTTGGGTTTTCATGGAAGTTGGTTTTTATTGTATCTTATAGCTATAATGTAAGAGCAAAACCCTGTGAATACATACTTAGAAAATTGATGCTCTATCCTTTAATAAATAAATATGCGATGCTGTGATAGAGCATCCTGAGCAGTTAAGCAACAGCAGAACAGTACTGTGCTCTGCTCTCGGTTCCCCAAGTATAGCCTTGTGCAGGATGGCACTTAAGTATGTGCTTAACTTCAAACATGAGTAGTTGCACTGGCTGAATGCATCTACTACGGGTCTGAAGTAAAACACTTGCTTAACTGCTTTGCATGGTTGGAATATATAAAATTTCTATAAATCAGAGATGACTGCATTCCACCTTTCAGTCCTGCAGAAATAACATGCATTTTGCTGCATCATATGACCCAGTAAGCTGTCCTGGAGGCAGCCTTGCAGAGAGTGTCTCATAATCATCTTCAACAGAGCATGGGGAAACTGAAGATCTAAACTAGTCATCTATTATGCCGCTTCTGCATGCGGTTGTACGTGAGCCCTCAGTGAGGACTGGCTATTAGGAAAGAAAGGAGCTTGTCTGCAAAGCCTTTCACTGGGAAAAAGTGTGTTCTCCTGACTCACAGCAACATTGCGTTACACACGGTTTTAAAAGTGTTTATAAAAACATCTTTCGCATATTCCTTCACATTGCACTGGGAGATGTGAAATCCTTTTCCTTTTCCTTCCAAGAAAAGAAGCGGTGTGGGGGGAGCGGGAGGTAACTGGTTAGCTTTGCAGCTCAGCTGGTAGACTGTCTGGAAGGGAGCCAAGGGGCCTGGGTTCAGTCCTCTGATAAGTCATCAATTTCTTTCTCACCAAAAACATCTGGTTTTGGATGCTGAGTTATGAGCTAATATTAAATACAAAAGTTTATAGCATCACATATATAATATTGTTGATTAGAAGCATCAAGTAAAGTAATTGACCAGAGGGGACTTGGTGTGAGCAGCTGGTAGAGCATCTGGAGGGGAGCCAAGGGGCCTGGGTTTAATTCTCAGGTCATCTATTTCTTTCTCACCAGAAACATCTGGATTTGGATGCTGCAAAGCTACAGACTATTGTCTCATGCAAATGTTTCTGGAATCACACTTTTTCATGGTAATATGATTCCAGGAACATTTCCATTAAGTGTTTACACCCAGAGAATCCTGTAAGAGTGACAAGCAAAAGGTATGTTCCTGGACCCTGCTAAAATCAAAAAGTTAATTTCTGTGGAATTGCGAGTTTTAACCAGAACCTGTAGGGATGCTCTTTTGAGTAGCCTGAAGCACGGATTTAGGTTGACCCTGCCAACCTGACACTGCCCTGACCGAGCCAGCGGCCGTGACACAGTTTGCCTGTGTCACCAGTGCCTGTGGCTGCCAGGGTGCTGTGCAAGTGTCCCAGCCCGGTGGGGTTGGGTGCTGCCCAGGTGCCGAGCACTGGGCACTAGGTGTCAGAGGAGGCTGGTGTTTGTGGAGGCTGGTGACAGTCCAGTGGCTCCCAGCTGTCACCAGTCCCCGGGGCTGCAGCACCAGTGCTTCCCACAGCCGACGGCATGGGGATTGGGCTCAGCGCTGTTCGCGGGAGATGCGTTTCTCTGCTCTCTGAAAATACTTTGGTAGAGGCTGTAATGTTGGATAAGCAAAGAGCGAGTGTGGGTTTAGAGGCTGCTGTTGCTGCTCTCTGTCCTTAGCATCCTTCCGCCCGTGATTGCTCCATCACAGCAGGAGGGTGGAGGCTGCTGGTCACTCTGGGGGAACAGAGGGTAAATCCCCCTGGAGGGAGAGGAGGCCAGTTCCTAAAAATTGGCTGTTATCCATACTGCAGTCCTGTCTGGATTTCCCAGACAGTGGTTGCTGTTGGCAAGCCGGGGGTTGGATCTCACCTGTGGCAAGCCTGATCCCCTCTGTGAGCCGCGGTAAAGTGACACCGATCAGTGGAGCTGAAGATCAGGCCTCTGTGAATTAAATCAAGGAGTTATTAATAAACTTAGCAATGAGCATGGTTTGCAGGTGATCAACCAGGATGGAGGTATGGCACACAGCTTGGGAAAAATTCTAGTTTTACACCATTCTGCCATCTGTCAACCTCTGTGGTTACTTTTTGGTGGCCCTTTGCCTGCGTAATCTGCCAAGGTCTCTCATGAGCCCGTGGAGGGATGGCTCTGGCTGTGGGCTCATCTGTTCGCTGGAGGAGCCTGTGGTTGTGGACCTCTGGCTCACTCACGTACTGGGTTCCGATTGTCCCTTGTTTAGCTACGCTTATTCAGCCACTGAGCAGTGCTAATGTGAGAAGACACGGAGGAGTAAGCCATGCTCCAGTCCTTTGGCATTTTTGCCTTTAATTTATTAGGAAGAGGTACAGCCATCTCGCCTTAATTATTCTGCCAGAATTCTCACGAGGGTCTCGGTTTTGGTTAAAGAAATAAGTGGCCAAATGGAAATAAAATATTAGTCTACCTGAGTTTACCAGCTGAAATGGTTTAGAATATCATTACTAGGCTAATTCCACTGTTCCTGCCTCTTCCTCTGAATAAAAATACCATTTAAAAAAAAAAGTCAGAATGGGACATTTCCAGAGGAATATTACATTTCCTAAGTATGGATTTTAACAGCCAATCTCAACCAAACAATGCGTTATACGGTGCCAGAAATAATAAATCAGTGCAGCCCTCAGGACTGAAATGGAGAATTCCCTCTCCCCTTGTAGCTCCTTGGAACTTTAATCTGAAATATGCCACGAATCAAAGGATAACTTATTGGTACACAGGAATTCCCATGCTTGGTCAAATCTGATTTCCACAGAGTCTAGCGCTTTGCTGCTAGCGGTGGCCAGAACCAGATGCTGTAGAGAAAAAGACCAAGAAGGGTTGTTAGTGGAGGAATGTTTGTGGTAACATGTCTGTAGAGAACACTTAATTTTGCTTCATTTAGGAAGGACTTCAATACACCTGATCTTAGCCATGTAGAAACTGCTGCCTGGTCCTGCAGGCTTCCTTGTCCGGTGGAGAGAGACACAGGAGCCCCCAGAAGGCAATTTGCCCCGTTCTGAGGTAGATTAAGGCTTGTTATTGATTTGATTAGAAAAAGCCTTAATGTTATCGGAAGATAAATGCCTGAGCTAAGGCACGAGGAATCCTAGTGAACTTTTTCTGCCCGTGAGGGTGGATGTTTCTGTCATAGCATCCTTCAAAGGCCTCTATCTATGGAGGGGTGTACTTGTCTCCAGATGATTTCATCTTATTGTGAGGGCTTGAAGCTTGGGAGGGGAAGTGATCCAGGGGCTGTTGCCCAGGGCTGTTGCCCTCTTTCTTACACAAGAACTGTATTCTATAATTTAGGGCAAATCTAATAGCATCAAGGCAGTTGGGAACTTGCCTCCTGTTTATTACAAGGTTATGAAAATGTTTGCAAACAAGACAATTCTTTCTGATGACGGTTATGCAGGATGGGAAATGACCCTCTTGCATCTGGCCCGTCTGCCCTGCTCACAGGACTTCTCCTCTGGTATTTTGTTAATCCCAGATCCAAACCTGGCTGTGCTTCGGGGGTTGTGCCGCAGGGATAGTTGGTGAATTTGGTTTCAGAGCTGCTGTTGTAGATGTCACACTTCAGTTCCTCCAAAAGGCCCATGTTTGTATAATGGGAAAATTCAAATAGGATGTGGGATTCACCTTTGCTGTGCACCATTCTGTCTACTGCTTTTGTTTCATAACTGTAGGAATTTGAAATGAAAGAATCATGATTTTTGTGCTCCCTCTCTGTGCGATGATCTCAGCAGAACTAAGATCAGTCATGCTCTTAGCTGGGAGTTGTTTCAGAATCTGCCTGTTCCCTTTCTGCTTTGGCTGAAATGGTGCGGACAGGGTATTGCACCAGGGCAGGGTATAGTGCTGCTCTATTTCACAGTATTTGCCTTTAGTTTGCTTATTTTGACCACTGGGCAGTGATTTTATTCTTTTTCCCAGAGCTGCCTACAATGACTGAGTTCTTCTGATCTATAATTTGCTCAGAACTCATTTACTTCCTCTGTTTTTCACCGCACGGTATTTGTCGGGGTGAAATTTGTTCTTTATGAAAGAGGGAGGTTGTTTTCTCCTGACTCACCTTCCTATGTAATTACCCAGCTCTGATGTGCCCTAGGCTATGTAAGATCTCAATATTATTGTTATTAATAGTGCTCCCCCATCCCAAGCATGTACATTTGCCGCAACTTCTCAGCAGACGCAAGCAAGGCCAACCACAGAGTCAACAGGAGGACTCTATTATACATGGGCTTAAGTGTTTGCAGGCACTGAAGCTTAGATTTTCACAAGCAATTAGTGATGTTGCGTGCCTCAGCTTTGATGCCTCATTCAACACGTTTTAGACGGGGCTGTTTATGGTGAGGCGCTGAGCTCTCGCCCTTCGAGCGCTGGGCCCCTTTCAGGTGTCTGGCTGGGCGATGAGAACCGGAGGAATGTGCTGGTCAGTCAGCTCCTGGATTAAGGGCTCTGGCAGGGAACTTGTCAAATGGCATGTGTCTGGAAATGCCTTGGATGGATTGAATGCTAAATAATTATACACGCTCTTCCTCCTCCCTTTTCTTACAGTACGCATCCTTAGTTCTCTTCTGTATCCATATTAGTGCAGATCTTACATGTTCCCATGTGCTTTCGTGGGACATAGTTGTCACTTAGCATACATAGTGGTGCGCTAACCTCCTTCTGTCCCTCTCTAGACAATATGTTATGTCTGTAGATATTTATCCCTATTTGGGAAAATAGATACTTATTTTAAAAGCACTCGTGGAAATAAAGTACTGAGTTTACTCTTTTCCGTTACAGGATAAAAGTACCACCTAATCTATCCTTACAAAATTCTGCTTGCTTGTTGGCCTGGAGACAATAACTGTTTGGACAAATGAATAAAATACTTTTTCTTTTAGTGTATATCCTACAGGTACGTCTTAATAGAGGAATTTCCATGATAGCATTGCCAGGCTTGTCTAAGCTCATGTTCAGGGCTGGATGCTTGAATGGTTTGGAGGTAGGCACATCCTTGTTCAGTTAGTATGAGTTTTATACTTCTTTAATTCTTTTAAGTGAAGAAGTCTTGTGTTAAGCTTGGAATTGGAGAAGGATTAAATGGCTTTTGAAGAGGGGAGTATTGGCTGTCTGCTGGGAAAGGCAGTATAAAAGTGAGACCTGGGCTTGGGTTGTCTTTTGATCGAGAGCCAGTTTCAGGTGCTGGTGAATAGCATTTGAAAACAGGACTTGTACAGCTGATTGTACCGTCTGTGCTGCTTAAGCTAAAATAATAAAGGCCAGGATCATGCAAATATTTCAGTGGGAGCTGGGAACCTGAGCTGGATCTGGGCCCAGCTGTGGTGAGGAGCTGGGGCTCCTGTGGCCCGAACGGAGGGAACCTGTCAGGGGATTGTATTAGAAATATAATGAACTCTGTTTGATTCTGGATAAACTTTGGCTGGTAGTTAACATGTGGGGCGCTTTGGCAATGGTGGACCCTGTTCCTTTTCTTCAGCCCTTCTCCTCAGAGCAGATTTCGACAAAAAGCGAGTTCTTTGTATGAGGTGAACTCTCTGAAAGTCTGAAGAGCCTGGGGTTCAGATGCAACTTCCCCATCAGCGCCCAGCAGATGCCTTACAAAGTGCTCCTGAGCTGTGTGGGAGTGCTGCTGTCCTGAACTCCTGCAAACAGGCGACAGATTCACTGGGGAAATTAAATGAGTGTAATTTTGTGGCGAGATAGTGAATGCGGCTGCTAAACGAGCACACAAAAATAAAACACAACCAACAAGGGCTGCTTGCTGGAGCAGCTGGGGAGGGGCGTAAATGACAACTGAAGGATATGATGACTGGTAAATTGGCTCCTCTGATTGCTTAAAAACTTGTCTTTGTTTTAGAGAAGACTTGGCATTTAGTGGGAGCTGGCAGGGATGTCTTTGGGGTGCAGACTAGCAGGGAGAAAGGTCTGGAGAGCGGGGATTGGAATGGCATGGGCCAGGGAGATGTAAAGGGGCTATAAGCGAGGAAGAACTAGAGGGGGTTGGAAGGCCTGAAGCATGCCGGGGGGAGCAAAGAGGGCTACAAGCATAGTTGGATATGATATTCAGAGCTCTAGCTGTTAGTGCCTGGCTATGGCTCTGGGTCATGGCATCTGTTAGGGCCCCAGCTAGCATATGTGTAAATCCAAGCATGTCCTTTACCGCTTCTTGCTGTGGAAGGACGCCAAATGGTTCCCATTGCATGAACATCCCGGGAGCCTCGTGGCACTGTTCTAATATCGCAGGAAGCACAGGCTGTCTCCGAGTTTGCATAACCCCAACCTCTGCCTCCGCTCAGTCTTGAACCTCGCCTTCATCTATAATACCCAATTAGTGTTTTGAAGTGTGTGGGGGGAAGAAACCAAACAACCTTTCAGGCTGGTGAAAAATGACTTTTTACTTGTATTTGTAAGCAGTAATTTTCATCCATTTTCACTTGTAATGCCTATTAAAAATAATAATTAAAAAATTGTATCTGAATCATCTAAACAATCTTGAAATGACTATTCAACTGTAAGGTAACCTATAAATCAGGCTTTAATCCTCTTAATATTTTTGGTATTTTTAATACATACTGAATGAGAACTTCTGGGGAAAAGTGAAATTGTGTGACTTACAACATACTGATATGAAAACAGTTTTGATGGCAGTTTGGATTTCACTTTTGATTGCTTTTGTTCCCACCCTGTTTTCTTGGAAGGAAAAGTCAACATTTGAGCTAGGGCTCCAAAGCTTGGTCCTCTTTCTGCGACTGCAGCTTCAGTCACAACGCCTTATTCCCCTAGGTAGCTTAACAAACCCACAAGTTTCTGTGGGTTTCAGTGTGGTTACCCCTGGCTTTGGTCAGTGCCTGGGAGAGGAGCGATGTCTCTGCAGACTGTGGGATATTTCCTTAAAAAGCAGAAATGTCTTCCTAGCCGATGTGATACGGCTCCTTTCACTCGCGCCCTATGCGAGTGTGCTCCCTTCCTTGCTGGGAATGCCCGCTTGACCATCTGGTTTGTGTTTGCTTTGCTCCTGCCGATAAGGAGGAGAACGTTTTGGAAGGGCTAGGGAAGGGTCTTGTGTGAGCCCTGTTCCCCGTGTGAGCGAAGCCCAATCACCAACGCGCCGGGGGGCCGCGGGGGCTTCCCACTGACCTTGCGTGGCCTCTATTAGCAGAAGCAACGTGGCACCCAAAGCGCAGAGGAGCGCGGTATGTGCTGGCCCAACATCTGTTGATAGTATGGGCTGTGTCATAACAAGGAGTGCTTTAATCACGTAATGAAAGCCACATTCCTGTAATTGTATAATATATGGACACAGCTTTGTAACATCACTTGTCTGAATGTGAGACAAATTGGATGCAGAAGCTTACCCTCTTTGGCAACAGCTTACTTGAGGATTATTATTTTTATTTATAATATAATTTCAGTTGACTCCCTCATTTGAAGCCCTTGTATTCACCTTGATATTGCATTGGGATTAACCCCTTAAAGCTCTGCATACCTTGACCCTGCCTGGTATCCAGGTGATTGCACAGCTAATGGGCAGGCTGGGCCCTGGTTCAATAGTTTTCACATCTGGGTGGATAATAAAAGTATTCCCAGCTTAAGCAGTTATAAACAACACAAACCCTTGTTCTTCAGAGCATGGTGGATTGGGATTAGGTGGTAGTACAGGCCTTTCTGCACTCTTTTCAGAGATAAATACTGATGGCCAGAAAGAACAAAATGGAGAGCTGGTCCATCTGGGACCTGGCAAGCTGCAGCAGATGGGCAGTGGACCTGCAGATGACTTGTTCTGCTGGGAGCAGGGCCACTGCTGCTCTCTGCTTGCTGGAAGAGCAGAGATACAACAACCTTGTCCAAAGCAACAGCAGCTTTCCCCCTTTGTACTGTCACAGAGTAAAATGGGATAGAAAAGTCTTCATCTAGCAGCTGATGCTTAGGCTTTGGTGTTCTGATGTTGAATTGCTTTGATGCTCCTTTTTAGGATGAAGGGTTTGATTTCAAACTGATTCTTTCTTTGCCTTCTGTGAGCTGATTTTCTCTTGCTGGTGTCCTCAATCCAAATGGGACAGTACAAACCAGGTCATGGGAGCCAGGTTTGCTGAGAGATTTTTACAAGCTGCAATGAACTTGAATTAGAAGAAATAATTCATTTTTGAGCAGGGAATTAGAGGAAGGAAGACACTTGATTGCAACAAGAGTCAATTTCCTCTACTTGCATTCCTGGCTATTTTTGTTCTCCCCTGATGATTACAGGTACTGTGTTTCTGGTTTAATTGGGGATTTTCCCACCCTGTGCTGAAGCAGACTGAAAGTAGCACAGCCTCCCCCCCTTCACCATAATCACCACTGGGCTTTTCCGAGGTGGTTTGGCTGATTTCTCCTTGCATTGTCATCCCACTTGAAATGCAACAAAATATTAATTTCTTGAACTGTACTGAGGTGTGTGCACTTGAGCTTCCTATTCCTCAGCTGAAGCCATGACTTAGATGGGCTCTGTTTTTTGACCTGTTGAATTTGCAGGCTCGAACAGTTCTTAACTTCACACCAAAGACAATAGAAGGGCAAAGCTGCACAAAGCTGTGTTTTGCCTGTGCTGATAGCGATACTTCAGGGCAGGCCTTCCTTGGAGATCTCAGAAATTAAATGCTGTAGGCTCTATTTCGCAGACACTAGCTAGAGGCACAGAGAGGTACTTTGTAGAGGATCGTGAGACCAGGGAGTGAATCCTTAGGGTGGGGAGGAGACTTCCCATGTCCTGATTCTCTACCTGCTGGGCCACGCTGCTCAGACCGCAGGTGCTCAGCCTCCTGTGAGCCTGTTGTGGCAGAGGGATGCAAATAGTTTTGCTTCTTCTTGTGCTCCTGTAACTCTGGTAAATCTGCTGAAGCCAGTAAATCTGTTGGATTGAAACAGCCTGAAATGAGGAAAGATCTGTGGATGAACCTTTCAAATAGTCTAGGACCCCTGTGGGTCTGAGCTCTTTGAAAGCATCCTAAACTGGGTTTCAGCAGCCCTGCAGTTTGGAGGACACTGGCTGAATGACCTTGGGAAACTCGTTTCATCTTCCTAGGTTTCCGGAGCTATTGAAGTGAAAGCCCTTTTAAAGAAATATAAATGATCAGCCAGTGCGCGAAAGGAACAGTGTTAGAGACTGGTGTTTCCTCTAGCAAAAAGCCTTCTCAGAGGGGCACCTGAAGAAGAGGGTAGGCTTAGCTGACCTCCTTTGGAGCAGACTGGTACAGCTGAAAGCATAAAGATGTTACTTAGACCCACCTCGTGGTGTAGGTGCATGCATACCTGCATGCACTTGAACACATGTCCACATGCTACGTGCATATATGTCTGTCAGATCATGCAGATATATGTCCAGACACCTGCATGTGTGTACATGCAAAACTGCTGCTTTTATAGTTGTGCTTCTTTCCAGGGAGCAAAGGGTGTTAGATAGGAGAGAAGAAATTTGTTGAGGAATGCAGAAGTGGTAAGAAGCAGACAGTGTTTGTATGAGAGTCAAGTGGATTGAATATGAAATTTCAACCTTCAGGGAAAGCTCTGGAAAGACGAGAAAGAAGCAGGGTTACCACAGGGAATACTGCCACTGCAGGTCCAGAAAGCCTAGATCGAGCACTGCTGGTATAGCATCAGCTGAATCAGAATAGATTGCCTTTTGTAATGATGTAAATTAGTGAGATTGCTCAGCTCTTGTTCAGTGGCTTCAGCAAGAAGTTACATCTGATCTCCCTCTGGTCCTTGCGAGAGCCTTGCAGATCATAGAATCGTTTAGGTTAGAAAAGACCTTTAAGATCATCAAGTCCAACCGTTAACCCAGCACTGCCAGCCCACCACTACCCACGTCCCTAAGCACCACATCTACATGGGTTTTAAATACCTCCAGAGACAGTGACTCAACCATTTCCCTGGGCAGCCTGTTCCAGGGCTTGATCACCCTTTTAATGAAGATATTTTCTCAATCTAAACCTCTCCTGGCACAACTTGAGGCCGTTCCCTCCTGTCCTGTTGCTTGTTCCTTGGGAGAAGAGACCACCCCTCACCCCGCCTGCAGCCCCTGGCAGGCAGCTGTGGGGAGTGAGAAGGTTTCTCCAGGCTAAACACCCCCAGTTCCCTCCGCTGCACCTCACAGGACTTGGGCTCCAGCACCTTCCCCAGCTTCATTGCCCTTTTCTGGACACGTTCCAGCAACTCGATGTCCCTCTTGTAGTGAGGAGCCCAAACCTGAACCAGGGACCAGCACATACTCTTGCAGCGATTTGTGTGTTGGATTTGAACTGGTCTATGTGCACCCTGCTGCACAGCACCTGGGATACACGCACACACACACTAAAGCCAACAAACAAATTGTTAAAGAACAGCCACAGTACTAACAGCGACATTAGCAATACTAGCAACAATCGTGGTCCGTATTGAAACATAATTTCAAGTTACCCAACTGATCTGGAATTCATTCACAAAAATACCTCTGATAGTTTTGCAGAGCTAAATTACCGGACTAGACCAAGAGAGGGCCCCATTGAACTGCAGTTCCTTGGCCCACAGCCCCTCTAAAGCAGGGGATTTGGGAAGACAGCAAGGGAGGAGGAAGGAGAGGGAGGGAACATGTGACAAGTGCCAGGGCACACCAGAAAATGAAAGAAAGAAAGAGAGGAAAAAAGATGATCTTGGGTAATTTCTAGTGTTCTGTTTTGCTTTTCTGTAAGACTGAACAAAACAAACCACGTGTAAACAAACCATGTAAATGCACATGAGCAAGGAGTAAAAACATACTGGAAGGAGGAGGAATACGTGGCTGGCACCCTGGGAAAACAACTCTGCTTTTGGAAAATACTGAAAAAGCCAACAAAGACTCAGGACAAAAGCAGGAAATTTAGCAATGTCACGTAAATGATCAGTCTAAGGTTTTCCACAAAATTAAGTCTTTCTGTTAGGCAAAATGTGTAATCCACCTTTAATTAGTTACAGCCACATTTGCACTAAAATTGGTAAGAAAGTACTTATGTTACTGTGGGTTGCATAAGAAAATTTAAATGCCTAACTTTTTTTTTTTTTTTTTTTAAATTCATCTCAACTTACAGCCCCCTTATTTTTAAAGCATTTCACATGACTGTTCTAGTGCATTAACATAGTTAAGTGTGAAGTGCATCCTTACATTTTGGGAAGCTAGTTCAACATGAAGAGCTCGTGGTAGAGCACATCACAGCAAGGACCATAGGATGCTGTCATAGTCATATAGTCACAAAAAAGAAAGCTGCAAGGATGCAAAAGAAGGCAGGCATGCAAGCTGATGACTAGATAAGCAAAAATTGCCATGGGGGAATAAAGAATGGAAGTCTTGCAGAGCTGCAGAGAGATATACTGTAGATAGCCTTCAGGATCTCAAATTTGATTTAGAAGGTAATACAAATCCAGTAGAGGCATTTCAGGAGAAGCTAAATGCCACTGAAGCACGAGGCATGAAAGATTTCCTCAGTAAGAGCACCACTGGTTTTCTTTTTGCCATTTTGAATTTCCAAGCCTATGGCTGAGAGGCGCCGTTTAATTATGGCCCTACAAGACGGCAATTCCAGCTCCACTAAAGTCCAGGCTAGCCTACATAGAAGAAATACCTTTAGATGCCAGAAATAAAGACTATATCTAATTGACCTATTGAGAATTAATCACTAAAAGAAAGAAAACCAGCATAAATGCAGCAAGCTTTCTGTACTGCATTGCCCTACAGCAGGTACACGGCTAACCCAGCCCCAGGCTGAATAGGGACACTGACTGGCGATTTGGAGTCTTTTATAAAACCTTATTTAAGAGTTGCTATTTTAGGAACCCTTTGGTTGAATCATCAAAAATGGAAAAAAAGGATGGAGATGCATCCTGCCCAAATGCCAGGCACAGACACCGACAGGCTGGTCTGCTAAACTGCCACACCGAAGTGCAAGTCAGGCTGAGACAAACCTCTCACTGATTTTATTTATTTATTTATTTGCTAGTTTTTGACAAGGTAATGTGAAACTCTGAATTTCTCCCCACCCAGTACTGTGAAGGAGGCAATATCCTGGAGCACATTTTTTACGCATTGGGCAAAACATTTTTCCCATACTCCAAGGGTTGTGCTGCCCACATGCAATACAAGACACCTGAGCATAATGTCAGCCTCTCTACAATGCGAGTGAGCCTCTAAGAGAACCTGAGCAGATCAGCCGTACACAAAAGGAGCTTGTTTTCCCACGTGCTGCCAGCCTTGGCACTGTCAGCAAGAGGCCAACAAGAGTGCCAGGTGGAAAGATTTAATGAATAGCAATGTGAACTTTATGCTTTCATATGTATATGCTAGATAATATAAAGACAGTGTTGTAAATGCTTTATCATACTGAGTTTCCATGTATGTATGTATCATTTCTTTTTTCCTTATTTCTCTTTCACTGAAAATTAACTCCCTGCTGTCTCCGGAGCGTGCTTTTAAGGATTGCCATGTTCGCTCTATGCCAGGCAGTAGAAAATGGAGCTAGCATCTTAAAAAGCCTATGTTTCCCATGTGCCCAGAGTAGAGTACAATTCGTTACCTCTCCTTAAGTCCTGAGCTGATCTATGAAGTGCGGTGGTTGTTAGCAGTGAGCCCTTTTGTGGAGCAGTCAGTGTTTGTAGCAGGATGGCGATGAGCAGCTTGATTTTGGCTCTTAGCCTTGTGTTTGCTGTTCCTCTCCTTCCCTCGTGTGGCCTCTTTGCTTTTGTGTTTCTGAGCATGTTCTTTCTCCTTCAGTGATTTGCTGGACCCATTGAAAACTTGCCTATTTGGTGTTATTTTTGCATGTGGTGCAATGCTTGAAAGTGGTGGAGATACCTGCTGGGCTCTGGGCAGAGCAATGCCTGCTCCCTGCTGAGGGCTGGGTGTTCGATGCGCTTGCTGGGAACTGGGAAGGAGCACAGGCTGGATAAGGACAGCTTGTGTCAGCTGCAGCCACGGTGACTTGTGTGCAGGAAGGTGATACTGTCAGTGTAAGGACCTCTCCATTCCTTCCACCTCTCCCTTTCACCCTGTTGTTTCTTCCTTCCGGAGTTTCAGCAGTTAAATGTGCTCAGCCCACCAGCCCATGGAGTTTCTCCCCTGGTTCTCGGTGAGAACTGTCACCCAAACAGACTTGTTCCATGTCAGCGCCTCACATGCTGGTCTGCTCAGTCTCATGTCTCATCTGTTAATGCATCGTTTGAAGGTCCTTCTAGCCGCTCAGTAAGCAGTGGGGCTGCTCTGGTTGTGTCTGTCTTGTTCTCTTTTTACTGAAGGCTCCTGGATCCATCCTGGAGTAAGCACTGTGCCTCCTGCAAGTGACTCCTGTGCTCAGCATCGTGAGTGCAGCCAATCCCACTGCTGTTAATTTGTGTGTAATGAACAAGGCCAGGAAACTTTGGCTTTGCTCCACTTCTTTTTATATATATGTGTGTGTGTGTGTATATGCATATCTCTTTCTTGGGGGGGGGGGGGGGGGGGGGGGGGGGGGGGGGGGGGGGGGGGGGGGGGGGGGGGGGGGGGGGGGGGGGG
>JAVJGI010000001.1:115627915-115731267 GCA_035590275.1 Ibycter americanus
ATATATATTTTTTCCCCCCCCCCCCCCCCCCCGCCCCTTGAATACTCTTTTCAGATGGCAGTGGCATGTGTGAGGACACTTGTGCTGCCATATTCTCTGCTGTCCCAGGGATCAGCCAAGGAACATTATTGCCATGCTGCCATAATTTCTAAACTCTGAGTTTTCTCAAGCCCAGCAAACTCTTGAAATCCTGCTTGAGCAAACCTGCTTCACTGCATCTAGCTGATGCTTGGGATCACTCACATCACTGCCGCTTCCCAACAGTGACCAGTCACCCTCCAAGGGGATGCACCAAGTGCTGAGAAATTTGAGTATCCCTTGGACCTTTCACTGGCTTCATCTGGACTGGGAGTGGGTGCTGGAGGGGGGGCTCTGTGGTTGGCATGCCAGAAGGGACATGAGCTGGTGTATGTCTGAGACAAGGCACATATGTAGGGACAGTGCCTTTGTATATAAATGGGGATATGGTTTGTGATTTGCAAAATTTATTTTTGTGTTTGTGATGGCACCAAAATATGGGGAAAACCCTCTTTGTTTTGGTCTGACCCCTAGTGTTATTTTTATCCTTATCAAAAAAGTAAATATTCCTGCCAAGCACATTTTAATTTAGCTCCTGGCTAAACACTCTAGTTTAGAAAATATATTTGAAAGAATAAAGTTACCTCTGGAAAATTTAGCATAGTTCAACTCTGGGGCACCTGCCCCTCATTTAGAAGGGAATTACCATTTAAAATTTAATTTCAGGTTTTTCCCTTGATGGAAGCATTAGAGGTATGTGACCTGAACTTATGAGGGGCTTAAGTCAACCTGAAACACCAAACTGTTCGTGAGCAGGATTTCATCCCTAGCTAGTGCGTGCTTGCTTGGTTACTATACCAGCTTGTCAGCAATCGAGCAAGAGGTATGAGTATGGACTGTGGGTCAGTTTTACTCAGGTAAAACTTAATTTTCCCCAAGGACCTCTCCTATTCTGCATTGTTCTCCCAGTGTTTCAGGATGCTCTTTGGAAGGAGGCACGCTCTGCCTGGCTGCAGCAGTGGAGGGCCACTGCGCTCCCAAATTATCCCCAGGCCTTTGGTAGAAATAAATGGTATAGCTCCCATGCAGCGCATAGCTTTTGAGGTACTTCAGATAATCCCAGATAGTATTTGGAGATCCATATCTTACCCTTCAGCCTCTTGAGGGTGTGTGGAATCTCAGTCCAAGTTACTCTCTTGCTCCTGAAATAATCCATATTGTTTCTTCCAGGGAAAGGTGGAAGGGAGGAGGGGGAGAGGGGAGCCCATTTGCAAACACTCGTGAAGAAGGAGACAATGTGGATTTATATTCTAGTGGCGGGAACTTGGCTGTGGGACATCTGAATGAATACAATCTGATGAGTTTCATTAAGGCTACGCCTCATTCTTTTAATTAACTTCTTGTTCTTGTCCTTGGTGAAGTAGTAATTATTTTTTAATTAGCCCAACACTGCATTGCAGAGCTAGCCAACCCTAGCCTCATCTCACAGAGAGGTGTCATAAGAATTAAGTTAATTAGCTTGTCACCATCCCTGTAAAATATGGTTGTGTTTGGCAAAAAGGAAAAAAAAAAAGACCCTTTGCAGTTCCAAGGTTAATTAAAAAACACGATGCACAAGAGTGTCAGGTTGGAGAGAGGCAGATCCTGGGGTTTGGCTAGTGCTGTGATTTGCATCCGATGTGGGCTCAGAGGCAGAAAACCGATGTATTGCTGGCTTAACTCGCCCATTGCTAGCGGTCCTGGGGCTGGGGCTGTGAGTCGGCGCTGCGGCCGGGCGCTGGGACGGTGCGGGCACCGCGGCGTGGGGCTGTGGCTGGGGGTGGTGAGGGCAGGTCTGCAGCTGCGGCCAGCCTGGGCTGCAGGGCAGAGCCCTCCAGTGCTGGTAGCTGTGCTGGTGGAGATGGGAAGGGGGCTGAGATCTGAGCCTCCCACCGGTCTCTTTTCTGTGCGATTTCTGTGGTTTTCACTGGTGAACGAATATTTTTCAGGTGTCAGCATCTCACAGGGTTTGAATATTGGACCAGGAGGAAAAAAAACCCAAAAAACCCCCACCACAAACATTTAAGGATTTGTAAAACTGATCCATTCCCCCTGGTTGTTTTGATTAAACAGATGTTCTGTAAAAATGAACTTTAGGATTGAAAAAGCTATTTTCTCTGTCAGCGTCCATCTTGGTGAGAGCCCTGGTCCCTGCGCACACGGGCTAGCCCCATGCCTCCGCAGGTAGCATGCTCGCAAGGGTTCTGGTCCTGTGTGGCAGCTTCTCCTCCTTCCATAGAGAGCCCAAAGAAATTAGGCTTTTTCTTCAAACTTCATCTTCATGCCTATTTGACGGTTCAACGTTCTTTATTTTTTTTTTTTAAAGGCAATTTCTAGCTCTCCTGATTGAAGAGATGAACTTGATTATATGATTCCTGTGGGATTTAGATCTGTCTCCTAAATCTCCCCAGATGATAATGGCTCTGCTCTCTTTGCTCCAAGGGAATCCTTTCTTCCTAGCCGCATTGCCATTTGCTGCTTCTCCTGGATGGACTCCGACTGCTCATTAACCTGTTTCCATGTGCAGCATCCCCAGACAGAAAGTCCTGACACCCCTTCTGCTTGCTATGGATGGGCTGGGGGTTAAAGCCCTGCAGCCACTTGTCAGAGGCAATTCATTGATCTGGGTGACGTTTAACCAAGGGTAAAGGAACTCGAGCAGCTGTGAGGGGTGGGTTGACTGGACATGCTACGTGTTGGTTGGGGGCTCATATCAGAGTGGTGTGGCTGATGCTATAGGAGCTTTTTGTGGTTTATATCAGTGTAAATCACGTGAGATACTTGGCACAGTGTGATTCTAGTTCTTATGTCACAAAGGTTGTGTGGTAAGGGAAGGTGGGAAGCTCTTGAGGAGGTCTTGGCAAGGGATGGAAATCCTCCATAGGCAGAATGGCTTGAAAACAGCCATTTGTTGATTTGAACCACACTGCTTGGTGGTTTGCAGAGCTGGTCTGTGGCACAGGGGTGAGCAGAGCAGGATGTGACATGGGACTTGGAAGCATCAGTCCTGCCATGAGCAGAGATGGGGAAGGAAAGCATGAAAGGAGCTGGGGCGGGGGGAAGGCTCTGAAAATGCCATGGAAGAAGCAGAGCTTTAGCCCTGAACGGGCACCTGGAGCTGGCTGTGGGAGCTCACTAACTCTAGCCCTAGTTATTCAGGGGCTAGTTCAAAACTGCTGGCCTAGGGGATGGCCTGTGGCAAAGATGTTAACCCCCTCCTTAGCTGTCTCTGTCAGGTGTCCCCACCTTCTGCTGCTTGGCCAACAGTCCTCCACTGTGACCCGTGACATCTCTGAGCAGCTTTCAGTCAGGTGAGAAAAGGCCAGTAATAGGCAGAAAACATCCTTCTCTGTTGCATTGTAGCCATTGGCTTTGTGAGGTTTAGGAGAAACTTCTGTGGAGAAACTTGTACCGTCATTTTCTGTCTGACAGTTCTTGAGGACTTCTTCAGATCAGAGCTGAAGGTAGTTTTATAAAGAGATTTTTGGAGTATTTTTAAAACTGGGAATATTTAAATGCAAAATACTGATGAATATGGACACAATTTCTTATAACGTCTTTTCCCCAGAAAATTCTGACTCTTCACTGAAAAAGCAATTATCTTTGATCAGGAAATAGAAAGCTTTAGGTCCAAAATACAAAATCATTCAGGTTTAGAGACCTCTGATTTTTTTTTTCATTGCAAAGTCAACATTTTCTGTAGGCAGCAGGCTGCTTTTTTGTGAAGAATGTTATGTAATGAAAAAAAGTATCTATCAGTAAAGCTTTGACAGAAAACTTATGACCAGCCCTGCTCTAGAGCAGCTGGCCACCATCAGAGACAGGATACCGGGTAGACAGGCCCCTGGTCTAATCCAGCAGAGTGATTTTTATATTCCAATGTAAATAATCATTTAGGAGGTAACTGTTTGGGGCTCCCTTAAGCTTTCAGCTGGGGGTCTGCAAGCTCTGTGTTTCTAACTGAGCAGAGAAGGCTCTTAGTAAAAAACTGAAGGGGAAAAAATAATTCCAACAACCCCAGTGGTCTCCTTCAGAGAATAAGGATATTAACTTCGGCTTTAATAAAAACATAATGTTAACTAATCTACTGTGAAGAGCTTCAACTGCAAACTGTAGCAATTTACCAGTGAAAAATTGGAAGGGGACTGAGAGTTGGAGGGAACCTGCAGTCATTAGCTGCAGATTAAACTTGAATTAAATTACTTCTGATTGTGTCAATCCATCCATCGTGAGGATTGTACCTTTCCAGCATTCCTCTGCTGAATGGAAGGAAAGGAAGTTTTGGCTGGATTTGATGCCTTGCTCTGGTGGAGATAACACGAGAAGGTGGGATGTGGGGTGCCTGTGAGCGCACAGATATGCTGCAGTGTTTGAAGTGGCCAAGGCTTCTGGTGTCTCTGGTTCTGCCCCTGCAAATATTGCTTTTAAAAGTAACATTTCTGGTTTTGGATCCCAGAACATACATCATGGCCATGTATCTCCAGGATATGAGAAGTGTTTCCAGCAGTAAGTGGGGGATAATGCTGCTTCCCCAGGCTGGAGAGCAGAGGCATCCTTTCCGGCTAAATATCTAGAATGAGATTCGCATCAGTCGAGAAGCAGTGCTGGGATCAGGTCCTCTCAAGGCTTGTGTGTTTGTGTATGCTTCCAGTCATTTTTAACTGGTGTGGGGCAGTAAGTCATGCAGATACCTTGGTGGTGTGTCAGGGAATGGCTGGCTGTGGACTCCTCAAGTCTCTGCTCAAGTAAGAGTCACTGGAACAGCCCCCAGAAAAAGACCTGGTCCTCTGACATCTCATAAAATACATATGTTTTATTTGGTACAACTGGTTATATTTATTAACCACATGGATCCTGTTGCAATGCAGATGAATACTCAATCCAAAATGACTACAGTCTGAACCAAAAGCCTGTGTCCCATTTCTGAGGGCATCTGGACCTGGTGAATGGCCTTTGCCTGGAACTGTGTTACAGTAATGGATAACCTAATTCTGAAAATTTTCCCTGCTTAAATCGGAGGGAGGTTTGAATTCAGCATCCATTCCACTCGGATCGAAGGCTTTCCTTCCCCCTGCCAGGGTGTTTACTACTAAATGTGCAGCCTTGCCTGAAGATACAGAAAAATGTCAGCAACCTGCAAACATCCAAAAGACCATTCCAAATTGTGTGAACAATAAGCAGAGATGAAAACCTAATTGCATGGCATATGGCTCATCCCTACAAACCTTCGTACTCAAAGAGCTGGGGGGTAATAACTATTCAAACAAAGTGGAGGACATGTTAACGCGATGCCTGTCTGAGCTATCAAGCCTCATTGCTTGCAAGAAACACATAATCCCTTTTAATCTCATTCCTTGCATTCCATATAGCTGTAAGGCTGGTTTTCGGGAAAACTGATTTTCTAGCTGATGAGCAAAATTGTGAAGGGGCTCAGAAGGTGCTCACAGTTCACCGTAGGGCACAGCAGGTGCCTTGCAGTGTTTGCTGCATGAACAGGGAAGAGGCAAGAAGCAGGGCTGTTGCCCAGGGCCAGCCTGCCGATGTAGCTCCAGGGCACAGGAACGGCTGTGCCCAGGCTTACCTTGCTAGCAAGTGAATTTCAGGTTGTAGGTTTTTAAACCGAAGGAAACAGGAGTAGTCTTCTCAGTGTGGGATTAGACCAAGGGGCCACTTGTGGCCTTCTGGTATGTGGCCATGTGAAATCGGTGGTATCTTCCGTAACTGCAGTCCCCCCACATTTTTCAAAATCCATCAAGTTTATTAATGCTCCCTGTTGTTCCTATAGCTTTTGGACTGATCAGTAGTCAGCTGAGGGCATGTCTTCTGTAGAGGACTCTAGATGATGATTTTATTTTAGTGTGGTAAGGCATAAGGCTTTTTTGCCAGGAAGGAAAAACACAAACCCAAAGTCATCCCTAATCTGAAAATTTCCAGTTTCTGAGATCTTTGGAATGGGGGAAGCTGATGTAGGAAATGCTGACCTTTCGAACAAGAGCAATCAGCATGTGAGTGGCACTGTACAATTACAATAAGCCTAGGGTAGTGTGGGGGGGTTCCCATTGGGAAAAAGTTTAGGTTGTACTTTTCAGAGTGCTTTACTACACACCCAGATTTATGGGAATGAGCAGTGTGGGCTCTGGGGAGGATGTTGTGTTGCTGGATTAGCCTAGACTTGACCGGGGGATATGTTAAATCTTGATGTATAGCTGCTAATGTCCGTGTTAGTTTTCATTTAGGAGTGGGATGGAGGGTGCAGTACAAGTCTGCCCTAGTGAGCAGAACCAGCTCCTGGGTGGTGGTTCGGATGAAGCCCTCTTGAGGTTTAGCACGTGGAAGCAAGCTCTGGTGCTTCTATCCAGACACTGTGATGGGTGGTGTCATGTGAATGCTTCAAAGACAGCAATTGTAATAAAAAAATATTAATCCACCTCTACCTCTTGCCATTTCCCTGTACAGCTCTCCAGAGGCCAGTGGGATTTTTAGCTCAGCTTCAATCCCAATCAGTTTTCTTATTTAATAATCCGCTGTTTGAGAATCCCAGACCAACTGTGCTGCTCCTAAAATGGTCAATTGTAGCTGCTTAATCTCAGTGAAATGAATAGGTTCTTTGAGGAGCTCCGAGTGTAGCAGAGCTATTCCACAAATGGATCAGCCTGCAGGACCTAGTCTGAGGTATTCAGAAGAGCTTGGGAGGTGTGGGAAGGACTTGTGGCAAGTCCTTTTCTTGTGGTAGCTTCACCTCATGCTGTAAGCATAAGCTGGGTTTAATTTTTGCTTGCATGGCAGACTAAAAAATTAAATATGTGAGAATTGTCATTGGTGGAACAAATCGGAGTTCATATCGGGGTGATTTCATCCTCTTCATTAAAAGTAGGTTAGTCTCCAACTAAAAATATGATTTGGCAAAAAGGGAGTTGAAACATTCATTCTGGATAATGTTGAGATTCAACATAGTGACCTTCTTGGCTCTTCTCCAAACTGATTCACTTTTTTAATATAGTGTTTGCTGAAATTTCATCTTTTTGGTCTGCCCTGCCCCATCCGTTGCTGAGCCCTGCACATGGGGTCTAGTAGAGCCAAGCACTTTGGCTGTCACTGAGATGCAGCACAAACTGATGGGCTGAGCTTAGTAAGGACTGTTATTTTAGAGACGTCTACATTTGATAAAGCCTTTCTCTGCTAACTGGTGGTGTTAAAGGTGGTGGTTTTTTTTGCTAGGCTTCATACCCTGTGAGCCAAAGCTGAAATGGATGGGGGAGAAGCTGAGGGCTGGTTGATCATGGGATGGGCTGTGCTATGGAGGGACCCGAGTGCTGGTCCACACTGGGACATGTTTTCTTCTGGCTGTCCGTCCCAGTCTGCCTTGAGCTGTGCTTTGGCCTCCAGGTCACTGTAAAGGAGGCCACCAGTTTCAAGCTTTAATGAAGGTGGGGTTTTTTTTGCCCTGGGCAGCAGACTAGAATGAGGAGCTGAGGTGTCGTGGTTTAACCCCACCTGGCAACTGAGCCCCACGCAGCCACTCGCCCACTGCCCTCATGGTGGGAAGGGGAGAGAATCAGAAGGGTGAAAGTGAGAAAACTTGTGGGTTGAGATAAAGGCAGTTTAATAGGCATAGCAAAAGCCACTCGCACAAGCAAAGCAAAACGGGGAATTTGTCCACCATGTCCCATGGGCAGGCAGGGGTTCAGCACACGGACGGGGACGTGGGAAGAGGAACGCCATCGCTCTGAACGTCCCCCCTTTCCTCCTTCCCCCAGCTTTATCTGCTGAGCATGGCGCCATATGGTGGGGGACATCCCTTGGACCAGCGGGGTCAGCTGTCCTGGCCGTGCCCCCCCCAGCTCCCTGTGCCCCCCAGCCTGCTCGCTGTGGGGTGGGTGAGGAGCAGCCAAGCCCTTGGTGCTGTGTGAGCGCTGCTCAGCAGGAACGAAAACGCCTCTGTGTTATCAGCGCTGCTTCCAGCACAGATCCAAAACGTAGCCCCATACGAGCTACTGTGAAGAAAATTCCCTCTGCCCCAGCCCAAAGCAGCACACACGGCCAGAGAGGCAGGCAGTGACCTCTGCTCGGGGCGAGCAGCAGAGCCAGGTGAGCAATTTCCTGCTGTAGGAGCAAACAGGGCCTGGTCTTCGACGAGGATAATTCCACTGATTTCAACCCAAGAGCTGGCTCTGTAGTGACTGTTGTACCTTTAGATGGAGTGAAGTCTGGGATGTGTAAATCACAGCCGTGGAAGATTGTATTAGCAAGTCTGCTGTTCCATTTTCATGGATGAGGGGAAAAGAGGGGAGCATCCCCCTGTCATAAAATATTGCAGCAGACGTCACTGACGGGGCTGGGTAGGGAGAACAATATGAAGATAATGACACTTCTCCCCCCCACCCCACCCCCCCAAGCACCTCCCTCCCTTTCTTTTTTCTATTCCCTCTTTGTCTCGTGTTTCTGAGTTAAGAGGATTTTTTAGGCACAGTAACGAGCTCTCGCTTTGAACTTGGAATATGTATGCTGGAAAGAAAGCCCCTGGACCGTCCTTACTTAATATGCCCAAATATGATTAGTGTCAGACTGTGAAATATCACTTCCTTATCTCTAGGAGCCAGCAGACAGGAACATTTCTAGGGATCAGGGTCTTTTTATTTTTTTGGCAAAACGCAGACTTTGAGAAGGACATGGCTTGTGTGCACAGTCTCTTCACTGGCATGATTCTCGTAAGCCTCTGGAGAATCTCCTTGTTTCTCTCTTTCCCTCTCTCTGCTCTCTTTTGCTCATTCATTCCTTGCTTCATCCCTCATCATCTGCCTTGACACTAATTCATGATCAAGGGACGTCGTTTTCAAAATGGCAGATGATTTGAAGTTGAATTCTGTTCTCAGCCATGTCACTGTCTTGCCTACAGCTGAGGAGCAGCCCCTTCCCTCCTGCTCCCCACCAGAGTTAGACTGGAAGAGATGTTTCAAGAAGATGCCCTGGTTGCAGGAGCTTATTATTGGGGCCATCATACAGGCTGCATTGTTGCTGTTTAGCTGCTGAGCAATGTTGCTTTGACAAGAAAAAAAAAAAGCGCCCAGCCCGATTTATTTACATATTAGGGTCTTACATGTCAACAACTGCAAACTGTGGATAAAGGATTTGTATCTCCTGTAATTTCATGGATCTGTTCAGTGGTTTTGTTGAGCAGAAAGTGGGAGAGGAGGGAAGGAAATTAGTATTAAAATGTGTTAAAATGTGTTTCCATCCTCGCTTCTTAACTGCCTGCCAAATCTCCTTTCTTCCCCCCCAAAAATCCCAACTGTGCGGAATAATAGGAGAAACTCATTACAAATGTATCACTTCAATGCCCTGGAAGGTTTTTTTTCCCCTTTCTCTTTGATCTTCAGATGGGCTGAAGATAAGGACTGAGACTGATATTAAATATCTTCAGTCCAGATCTGGAGCTCATGATGCATGGAGAAGAGTTCTGCTGAAATCAGACCCTGGTTTCGAGCTCCTTGAAGTAAGCATATTTGAATTGCAGGCTTTGATTGTGATCTAGTTCTGCTTGCAACTTGGAAATGTTTAGGATTTAGCGTATACCAAGTTTAATACTCTTACATGCACCGTTGGCCTCTACTGGAAAGGATTAGAGCTCTTCAGTTATAAGTCCTAAATCTTAATACTGCTCTGAAAGAATCTTCCGTTTAAGTAACAGCACACAGCCCTGGGCTGCAGGAGCACTGATTCTGCTGCTGCTGCCTCCTTCCAGGCCTGGCTGGTTTTGTGCTGGCCAAAAAGTTTCATGCAATCATGTGAAACATCCCAATTGCATCAGAAATGTCCTTGCTATTTTAGATGAAATCATGAAACCGCAGGTACTTCTCTAGACGGACTTAATCTTCTTTGGAACAGTTCAAAGAGGAGATGTCCTAGTTGTAGCCGAAACTGAAGGAGAAAATAGTGAGATTACTGCCAGAGGGGTCCTGCCAAGATTTTAGCTCAGAGATTGGGCTGAACCCTGAAAATCAGTGGAAATACTGGTGTAAGGAGTTTGCTGGCTTTGAAAACTGGAGTGTTTTTTCGAGCAAGGGTTGATGGTCAGGGGTTCAGGAAAGGCCTGGTCCTCCAGAGGAGTCTGCAGGCGAGTGCTTAGAAAGACCTGGGAAAATGCAGCTTGTAAAAGAGAATGAATTCTGGTGTTTTAATTTAGAGATGAAGAGACTGAGAGAAGACAGGAGGAACAAATTTCATGGGTGCAAAAGCTATTGTAAAGAGGATTGGGAGGGCTTTAACTGTGTCGCCCCAGGTTTGCGTTACAGGAGGGGCTGTAACCTGTAGGTGTTGGGAGAGGAGCGTTCGGCTGTGAAGGCAGCAAAGCTCTGGAGATCTTTTCGAAGAGGCATGGAACAAGTGAAGGTGTTTAACAGTTGCTTGGGGAACATATAGCAGGAAAGACATCGGCAGAATTGATCCTGTTTTGGGGTACAGGTAGGAGACTGACAACCTTATGGCATCCCTTTCATCCTTCTTGCATAGATACTCAGAAATACTGCTTTAATTCTTGATTCGCTTAACAGGCACCTCAAACCAGCTCAAATTCATCATGATACTGCCATAGGCTGTAGGGAACATGTTACATTATAGTATTATTTCTTTTCTTTTTTCTTTTGGGATCACTTACCAGCCTGCTTTGTTCATAATGGGCCTCTTGTTTGACACATTCATTGATAACCAAAGTGCTGTTTTCTTGACTGGAAAATATTGACTTTGAGGTTAGGGCCTTCAAATGTGTTCAGCATTTGCCAGCCCTTCTTCTGTTGAAGCCTGTGGCAATAATCCTATTGATCGCAGTGGGAGTGGAATTCATGGGAACAGAAAATAAAGGGAAGCCTTGGAAATCCTGCTCTGAGCATTTTGTGACTCAGATGTCAGAGGAAACATGATGTAATCCAGTGTCAAAGGCACTCTCAAATCTTTCATGAAGATTTTTTTTAAAAAAATAAAAGTGACCTTTTAAATAGATTAACATTTTTGAAGCAAAAAAAGTCTATTAGCATGAAAATACAGGGAGTTGAATCACTTCTCTCAAGGTGTCGGAACAAACCCCAGGATGTTGTCTTTTCTTGCTGGGGAAAAAACTTGACCGAAGTGAATATATTTTGAAATATGGAATAGATTTCCGTGTTAGCTTTATTACCATTATTCAGTAGGGAAGGGGACTCTCAGTGGAGAACAGGAGGAGCCTCACCAGAAAGCAGAGGACTTGACACTGTGGAGCCACAGTTGTCGTGGCAGATGAGCAGCTCCCTGTGCCGTGCTGTGAGTCTTGTGTGACTGCCTGCTGGGGGGTCCCATGACACTGATGCTTTCTGGACCTTGGCCACCCACTGCTGTAACTCTTGCTGAGCGTGGCACTGCCCTTTCCCATGGGAGGCGATGGCCAAGTACTTGGGTAACAAACATGTTCCTTGCATGCAAATGTATATAGCGACAGGAGCAATTGTTTGGAGAGAGAGGACACCACTGATGTAAATGTCCATTAGTCTTACTGTGAGATCCTACTTTTTTTGTTGTGAAGCTGAAGGATATGGCTGTTTCCCAGCCTGTGCTAAGCAGATTCTTTCTTCAAATCCTTCCATGGTTCTTCATTCCTCCAGGTTCACAGGTCACCTTCTGTATTCCCCCACACCAGTTCTGTGAAGTGACTGGGTAAAATCTTGAAAACTGAAAGATTTCTCCCATCCTTTGTGTCAGCATATGTTCGAGAAGTTGAATTCTAGCCATGACATTTGCTTTTCTTTTTTTCTTGAACCCATAATAACATTTTCTGTGAACACCTTCAAAGATTTTACTTCTCCCTGCTTGATTTATGGACACAAAAAAGGCTGGTTATAAGTTCAAATGCTTGGATTTGTGGCTGCTATCGATTCTTGTATGTATACTTTGCTCTCCTCAGATTTTTTTTTTAGTTCTCAAAAGACCAACTGGAATAATATACCCAGTGTGACCCCTGTAATCTTCCACTTGGGTTTAAGTTCAGCCGAGAATTCTGCCTGTAGTGGTGCAGCTCCTGGGCAGGCACGCTGAACAGCAAGAGCTGCCCGGAGTCCCACGGCTCAGCCCTCGCCTCCAGCCTGAGCTTGCCTTGTCTTAGGGCATGTTTGCACCATTGCTTGTCGGTGGTTTTGATGCTGCTCTTGGCTTCACAATGGGCAACTGCACAGCCTGGGACTGAAATGAGCCTGTGTAAGACAGTAAGCCATGCTGAGCCTCAGATGTGGTCTTTGCAGCTGCATTGGGACTTTTCACTTCTTCTGAGTGCTGCCTGGAACCAGAAGAATTAGGTATCAGATATATGAGGTCAGCGCTTCTGGTCCCCTGGGCAGGACTGATCCCTGTGGTTAGATGGGTCCTGCATAATCTTTTCAGCCCAGATCTGCCTTTTCAAGATCGGTGCTCACGATTTGCTCTCAGCCCCTCCATGGATTCACCCTGGCTTTCCTGTGACTTGGCTGAGGCATGTTTCCTTCACACCCAGAATCTGTGGAGTTCAGGAAGGTCGGTTCTATCCTTCTCTACCAGAGGGGATTCAAGCCCATCTCTTCCACAGCTGGGGCAAGCTTGTTGCTACAATATTTAGGTGCCTGCATTGGGCCCAAGTTTTTCAGAAAATGTGGAAAGTGTTATTTGCATGTTCTTAAATTTAGGTTCATACCAGAGAGGTACGTACCCAAGGATGTAGGCAGGTGTCCTTGTTGTAGTGATTTACACCGAAAATGTGAAGCGCTCTGTAGAGTGCAAAGTAGATGCTCGCATCTTCTGGTTAGAATTGCTATGGCAGTGCAAAGTGTTACAGCATAAACGAAAAAAAGCTTATTTGGGACCTTAGAGATGCTGGGAACAAAGAACAGAGTGGCTGAGTGAAAGCTTTCTGTGCAGATGGATGGGACAACAAAATCCTATGGATGCTTGCTTTGTCTAACACAGAACTTGGGAAAGTGTTTGCTTTGCCAGTAGATGGATCCCATGCAGCCAGTGATTAGGTTTTTGTGTAGGGGAAATTATGAACTACTGTAGTTGTGCTGCTTTCTGACAGCAGAAACAATTAAAAACTGCGACACACTGCCTGCTTTCCATCTCCAGCTGTCTCGCTGCACTAACTGCTCCCTTCATACCCTGCTAAATTCATGCCTTAGCTTGAAGCGAATTTGCCAATGTGTCCAAGGAGACAAAGGAGCAAGCATAACGGTGAGAATCATTGTTCGAGGCTCAATCCAAAATTGCTTTCACAAAAGCCAAATGTCAGGATAAAGGTAATAGCTTGCAGGGAAGCTTCCCCCTTCCTCTAGGAATGTGCAAGCAAACAAAATAATAAGCATGCAGCTCCCTGTATATGTAAGTGCAGCTAATGTGCAGCATATTGTAGGGAAGTCTCATGCAGCATCAAATTCTTGCTGTAGCTTCAGGGGGTCTGGCCCGTGTGGCACTAATTGATGCCTGTTTGCCCCCGACAGAGTGGCGATGTGAGGCCATACTCGGGCCTCTTGCAAAGAATTGTTGTGGCTTTGTGGTGAGTTATTGCCTGGGTTTATCCACAGTTTCCAGTCAAAATGCTGTGGTGTTAACACAGGGACTGTGTGCAGTTCATGTTTTGTTCTTCAGCTGTCGTGTAAATAACTCGTGTTGCTGGGATCAGAGCATTTCTCCTGGATAATAGCTGTGATGAGGTTTGCTCGGTGCTAGAATCATCCCCTGGATGTAATCCGTGCTGGGGACTCCTATCAGTCGTCTTCATATGGGAACTGCAAGGAATATTAATCTTCCCCAGTTTGGCAACAGATTTGTGGGGTATTGTTTGGTGTATTTCTAGGCTTCCCTGTTTTCAGGACAGGCAAATATCTAGATGCTGTCCAAGACTTTTACAACATGTAATAAAATGACTCCAGTGTATGGCTTCTGCAGGAGCCTGGGCTGTGGCAGAGGAGATGGACGATGGAGCATGGCCGTTGCACCAGCTGATGTCTGGGTCTGGACTTGCTTTGGGCAGCTGGTCTCAATGTATATGAAAGCAAACTGCTCTTTTGTTCTATCACCTGTATGTGGCCTGCACACCTCCGACTGACCGTGCCTATCCATGGGAAGTAGGAACTGCTCGAAGGGAGATAGGTGGGCAAAGAAGAGAGCAAGAAGTCTGGCTGTGGGTCACCCTGACCACCTGTGCCATTATGGCCATTCAGGCCATCTCATCTGTCGCCTTAGTTCAACAAAGAGCAGAATAAGATTCCCTGGAGTCAACAGAATTTGCATTGAATGAGTGGATTCTGATACGTGTGCTTTAGGTGTTAAACATTCTTTGTCACAGTATTTGCTTCAAAACCAAGAAAATGAACCTTTAATTCCTGAAGTAATTATGAGTGAGTTTTCATGGCTTTTTCCAGCCCTCCCAGATACCAAGAGTGTTTGGGTTTGGATAGGTGCTTTGCTGTCAACACTTCACAGCATTCTTCTATTGGAAACCTGCTGTGCTCCGGCAGTGTTTAGATTTCTGGGTACCAGGGAGTTATGGGGTGGAAGGTGTACCTCATGGTGGCCACATCGAGAAGCTCATGGCTTAACCCTTTCTGTATGCTGAGATGCTACCTCTCTCTGTGTCTGAGGATGGACAGATAACCATAGGACTGGATAGAAAAGATGCCACTGCAGACGCTTGATAGCAAAACCTGTTTGAAGGGCCACATTTATCACTAACTGTTTTCTAATCTTTCCTGTCTTTCTCTGCTTCTTAATTCAGAAATACCAAACTGAAAGCCCCTTTATAGCTCTAGGGCAGGTGGCTAGCTTAAATCCACCTCATTACTTTTAACGAATAAGACTTTTTCACTAGCCTGTGAAGGCTAGTACAGGATGAAAAAGCAGGTGATGTGTAATGGATGGTGATTGGTATTTGCAGCACCTAGCATGTGTTATCCCATCCTTGTTATCTAGTATGTTAGGGGGGAGCTGAGTAAATAAATGAAATGCAGAAAGGGGTTTGTGAGCTGTTAGTAGAGCTTCTTTGGTCAGCTATTGTAGTACTTCGTTCCAGTTACCTTGAATATAAATGATGGCCTGATGTTAAATTGTCACAGACAGACAGTGCATACATAAAAGTTTGTATACACAATCAGCAAAGGGGTTTGGAAACCCATACAGTCCCCTCTTGTTTCCTTATCCATCAACAAGCTACCAGGGTCTTTGAGATATGTGGAAGATGCCGTATTATTTGGCTGAATTGCTCTTAAGAGAGGACTTAATCTTTTTCTTACTCTGAAGACCTGCTTGCATGAGGCCAGAATAAGACTGACCTGAAACACTAATAGCATGAACCTGAATTCAGCCTTTTACGATGCTCACAAAATGTTAACTCTGCTCTTTCATTGCCTTTGGCCTTCCTGGGTTTGACCATACTGGAAATTGAACTGCCAAATAACAGCAATAAAACTAAGCCCTCTTGTGATACTTCCAAGAAGAACAGGAACTTCCAGAAACCTCCTGAGAAGGGTTTAGCTCATGAGGTTTGCAGTCCTGTTCAGCCTAAATCAAGGAGTTTGGAGAAGGTTCAGAGGAAACACCCAAGCTTTTGAGCACTTCATCACACTGAGCCCTTGTAGGCTCTCCCATTAGTGATGCCTGGTTATACACTGTTCCTCATCAGAGGCTCAGCATGTCTCCTCCACAAATGAGCACTGTTCAGCCCCCCTTTTCCATCCTGTGCTGTCTTCTCTCTGAGTCCTGTTTCTTTTTAATTGTCTCTGAAGAAAAGTTACTTGCCGACATAATTTTCTCTTGGAATGATATTACAGCTTCTAAACCAAGCCTGGGTCAGCGGTATCACATGGATAAGAGACTCTTTCCCTCTCATGTGATACCATTTTAGTAGAAGATTAAGCTTTTAACCCTGAAATAAAAGCAGCTTTCCCTCTTCTCCCTCCCTCTCTCTTGTTATCGCTCCTGCTTTTTTCTTTCTTTTTTTTTTTTTCCTGTGGCCCCATCATTTAGATACTACATCAATTCTGACTGCTGGTCTAGTGAGCAATCCATCCTGAGACTTGATCCGGGGACTTAATTAAGTGTGAAATTGAAGGGAGAACCAGCACAAGAAATGGACGGGGTCCTGCGAGGCAGAAATTCTATAAGTCGCTAGAAAGCCAAGTGCAGACGGATATTCTCCAAGATGCCAGGAAGTTATTGACTGTTACTGCTCAACACCATGATGATGAAAGACAGTTAGGTACCTAGAAGGTATTGTCAGGGACTAGATATTTTGCTGTGGGCCTCCTGCATTTAAGTGAATACCACTGCTGGCTTCGTGCCTGAGTGGATGCAACAACCTACCTGTGGCCTTGGATTTCTTGCTTCTCTTCTGTAAGAAGAGGCAAGAATCAACCTCAGTAAAGAATGCTGTGCTCAGTTTCAGCTGATGCTCTTAGCTACACAAAGATAGTCCTTCTGTGGTAGGAGGGACTGGCTGATTCCTGCTGGGAAGGCACCTGTGCTGCTCTGGGCTGGGATAGTCTGGAGTAAGTTCCCAGGTCTCCAGCTCTGCTCCACGTCATCTTACAGCCTTCCCAAACATTTTACTCTGTCCCCAAAAGAGTCTGAACTCAGACCATCATGTCTTGGGATGATGTAGTGTCTGTCCTGTTGCTGTGGTGCTGGGGAGTGCTGCTCTCCTGGGCTGACCTCTTGGTGTGGGTTTGTACCAATAGTGAGAGACTTGGAGCAGGGCTGTAGCTGACTTGCTCCCATGGGTATTCAAACCCTACAGCTACAGGGGAGCTCAGTGGCTTTAGGGTTTTCTCTGGGGGAGGTTTGTTATATGAAAGTTGTTTGTGGGTGGGTTTTCATCTGACCCGTTCTGCTTGGCTTCCAGACCTGGGCACTTTTGCTTGTTTGTTGGTGAAAACTTTGATGTCTGAGGGTTTTATTGTGGCAGAAATATAGTTGCTGGGGGCCTCCGAGGACGGGGAAGCTGATCAGGGGTTGAGGATCCCTGATGACTGCAGCTGATGCTGAACAGCACAGGTGTTCATGCTGCTCCTGCACGGGGGAGTGTGAGGCCATGTTGGAGACCTGGGGTGAGCTGGGCATCCACCCGAGCAGGCTGGGGCTCTGCCCAGATGTTGCGGGGAGTGTTGGAGGGAACACAGCTGTACTGTGCAATGTGATTGCCCATCAGGGCTGCCTAACCAGCACAGCTGTCTGACTCCTGTGACCTGAGTTAGCCTGGCTGGGCTGCCCAGCAGCTGCAGGGTGGAGAGGTCCGAAAGCCCCAAGGGCAGGACCAGCAAGTCAGCTCCAAGCCAGCAATCTCTTCCCCCTGCAGCGTGGTCACTCAAGGTCTTATTTCTGCCACGTGAGCAGGAGGCTGCCCTCCACTTTGCAGCGCTGATGGCTCATTTTGGTCAGCGGTGGGTTTAAGCAGTGGGAGGGCGTCAGATGTTCCCACCCGGCAGGGAGCCTGCTTGAGCCGCTCAGCCCAGGGCCAGCAACTTAATTGTGTCAAGGCGGGCTCCCTCCCGCTGGCCCAGTGACCTCTGGGGTTTTGCAGGCCAAATGCTAATGCTTCCAGAGAGCTGTGGCAGTGATCGCCATCCCCCCTCACACCACTGTTCGCCCCTGCCTCATGGAGAAAGGAAAAGAGGGTGATGTACAGTAATCCAGTCCCTTTAACGATATAATACATTGGTCAAAGGCACTTGCTACCCATTAGAAAGACAAGAGAGCATCCATCCTCCGGGGCCTGTTTTCCCTCACCTTACTTTCCTCTTCCTTCCTTCTCTCACAGCATCACAAGATGGGTTTACAGATCTGGAGGGGATGCAGGTATGCAGCGAAGCTGTTCAGGCGCTCAAATGTCAGAGCCTGTTGCATGTTTGTCTGCAGGGTCTGGCTGTCACTGCAGGGTGCAGGGCTGGCAAACCTCCTCCTCAGGGCAAAATATTTTCCTCCCCTTCTTGCCTGCTGGAGATGTAAACTCCCATGGGAAATGAACCCAACCAAGGTGAATGGCTGAGTCTGACTGGGCTGGGCAGGGGTTTAGTCTTAAACAGAGGCCAAGGTTAATATTTGTGTGAGGTCCTCAGCAGTGTGTGGAGAGCAAAGAGATAACAGCTGAGAACCAGCAGATCCCCGCCGTTCATGGGGAAACACAGGCAGCCTTTCTCTGTCCCCCCTGCGTACCAGGCCTGGAAGACCGATAGCTCAAGGAAAGCTGCCACACTTTGTAGGAGAGAGTTACAGCCCTGCTGCAGGGGTACTTTCTGTTGTATCTGCAAAGCTTTGCTTTAGATCATGGGCAGCGAGTGTGTGGGGCGTGTGCGGCAAGATGCTCCTGCAAGCTAGGTCTCTGGGATTGATGCTGAGAACGTGGAAGGTGCTGAAGTGTTTTTAACATGAAAATCTCTGCAACCAGGCCATCCTCTGGATGCACATCGAGTTCGTGAGAGCAGGTCTGAGCCTCGCAGCTGTGCCTTGGGCATAATTTCCTTTGTGTTGATTGAAAATTTTCTGAAGAGTAATAAGGACAGTCAGTGAAATCACTGGTGCTCTAGTATTTTACGTCACCTGAGGATCTGGCCTCAGGCAGTGATGATAATTGCCTGCTGAGATGACACAGCAGTAAATATTAAGCCTCAATTTAGTGTTGTATTTACGTACAATAGAAGCCGACAAAGCTTCACTTCAATAAATTGCTTTTCTCATAAGCTTTCTAGAAACCTGGTGGTCTATCTACAGTCCTCAGCAAAGATTTAGTAACAGATGCTGTAGCTATGTCTAACGTTAGCAAGATTTCATTAGCTATATATAGCATACTCCTCTCATTTCAGTGCACCATGATGTTTGCTCAGAGATAGCTACTTGAACTCAAAAAGGAGAGTGTTTTGTGATACATCTATTTGTAATTCCTTCCTCCTTTTAGTCTGAAATACTCAGTGTGGTTTCCTCGGCTTTTATGTGAATTAGCGAGGTACTATTGTATTAATCTCCTCTGGGCTCAATTCCAGTTTTCTTATTTGCACCAGCTAGGATCTGACTCCAAATGTGGCTTCCACAGGACCATTTGTGGATTAAGATACTGTTCCTCATAAGAGTACCATAATCCAGTTTTAATTGTGTTTTTATAGTGATTGTAACAAAAGACTTAGTGGTAATGGGTAACTATAGACCTTTGAGTTTGACCTGAATAGCAGGAAAAACGTTGCAATGAATCTTGGAGAAAAGACTGTTAAAGGCATAGGGGTGGGGAAAGTGGGATGGGATGTAGCTTCAATTTAGCTGCCTTGGATTGGTTAAATATGACATCTTTGTAAGCTACACTATCTTTATTTAGAAAAGGCAGGCATCTTATGCATGGTTGTCCAAGTATTTGTTATTGCGCCATATGGGTAATTATTAGTTTAGCCATAGAAAACAGGGATTAAGGCAAGATTTTAAAGTTGGTCTAAAGGGAACGGCTTAAAGGACACGTGACAGATTTTGTAGATAAGGAAGCTGTCAGGACAAAAGGTGTTGTGAGGTGGTGTCTTGTGAAGTGGGTTTTGTGGCTGATTTTATTAAATATTTCCATCAGCGAAGCTGTGGCAGAGAGGATGAGCATGCTGATGATGCACTGTTGGGAGGCATCAGCAGAGGAGGAGGGTTGGAGAAGTGGAGCAATAGAAGTGGTTTGACATTTAAGTGCAAAGTGATGAATTTATGGATTAAGATTGGGAATTTTTGCTGTAAATTGGAGGCTCGCTGGCTGTCAATGACAGAAGTGAAGGAGCTGTCTGTGTAAATCAATCACAGATGCCTTCAAGACACCGACATAATCAGAAATGCAGTATGCAGGCTGTCACCAGCGGCAATAAGGAAGCACTAATGTCATGGTACAGAGTGGCCTTGTGATCTGGGAATCCCATGTGTAGTTCTGCGTGTTTTGAAAACTTTGAAAAAAGAAAAAATCCCAGTGGAGCAGGTCCAGAGCAATCTGGATGCTGGAAGAGATTACGAACAGGGTTATTCTATGTGAACAAGGTCTTGCATTCTCTCATGCCACAGGTTTTCTTGTTTTGGCCCCAGCTTTGTGTCATGTCTGATCTAGTCTGTAGATACTGTAAATGTCCAACTTTGCATCTTCGCTACTGTTTTGGGATGAGCGCTATGTGTATTACAAATTACATACATGTTTGATGCTAAATGGGGAAATATTACAACTTGATAACAGGGGGGATGGAATGGATATGTTTTAAATTTTATAACTATCCCCAATGGACTTTCTTGCAACTTCCAGTGAAGCATCTGGATGTGGTTATAATGGGGGGTAACTGGACAAGGTGTGCTGCTGATTTATCCAGTTGCCATTTCTTGTGTTCAGTGTATTAACTGATCAAAAGATGCTGGAAATGCAGAACAGAAATAAGAAAAGGAGATAGAAGCTAGAAAAAAAGCAGTCAACTCCTTTGTGAAATGATAATCCAAGACACACGTGCCAGAGGAGGATGCTTGAGAGTTGGCAGGGCTCAGAAAGTTTTGAGCAGACCAGACAGGAACCTGCAATGCAGTAAGCAGCTGATGGGTTTTGTGGTGTGTTTTCTATTATTTGTTATTTTACGGAAAAACAGTGCATTTTTGAACTGCCTCTGCATGCGGCACACTACAAACCAAGCAGGTGACTGTTTCTTTTGCTAGAGGAGTGGAAGGGAGTGTTTCTTCCCAATTTCTGTCTTCTGAACAGGCAGGTGTTAGGGACAACAGCAAAGGTAAATTGTGGAAGGCTGGGAGAGTTGGCTCCTGCAGAAAGAGGGATGAGTGAAGGAGCTGCCCTGGGCAGGAGGAATGTGATTGCGTTGGGTAACCTGCAGGTGAAGGCAGAAGAGGGCTACACAGCCATTAAGGGTCTGGGAGAAGGGGAGCAGTAGACCTGAAGGCCATCAAAGCATCTTTAACCTTGTCAGTAACAGACTGAAACATAGATGAGGTGCCATGCTGAAAGCAATCCCTAGCCCCTGCCTGCTTGTGAGCATTGCAGCCAGCCCATCAGGTCAGGGCAGTGACACAGGAGTCATTTCTAAAGCAAGCAGAGCTGAAGGTGGACCAGCAAAAGCCATCCTGCCCCAGCCCGGAGGTTGCAATGAAGTGAACTTCTCTTTGAATGCCATGATTTTAACATTAAGTTTGTGGGAGGAAGGACTCATCTGGTTTGTCTTTTCCACCTCAGTTTTCTTCATCTGTGTACCAAGCTAACAAAACCCTCAAGGTTTTTGGAAGCTTGACAATATCACGCCTCATCCTCTGTTTCTTAAGCTTGGACCAGTTCTGCACAAGCAAACTCAGTTGTGTTCCCCACTGGGTCAAAACAAGAAATGTGGAGGGAAACCAGAGGGAAAGGCTGATCTGGAAGATACCCAGGGCCAGGAGCTTCATGTACTTTCACAAGGCTTCCAGGCTGCTGTGGAGGCTGTCTGGTCTTAAGGCTTCAGGATCCCTGCACCTGTTGGCACAGTGGCAAGTAAATGCAAAGCGGTTCTTCTGTGGGGTTTATCCTCCTGGGTTCAGCATGGGACCATGCACAGAGTGGGCTCAGACCCTGCCATTTCAGAGTGGGTGGTGCAAGGTTATGCCTGCAGGAAAAATACCAGTTGTTCACTTCTTGCAGGTCAAGGAAATCACTGGACTAGCCCAATGTGGGTGTTGGGTGCTTCTTCCTCACAAGGGCTCCCTTTGGCTCGCTTTGCATATCAGTGAGGAATGAGGCCATTGGGATTTATACCTGTGTTTGCAGAGCCGCGTACATCACCTCTGCTGGGCGTCTCTGTTTTGCTGCTAGTTACGAGGGGAAAATCCAGAGAAAGGTGGTGGCAGTTGGTGAAACTTTAAAGGAGTATGAAAGGGAGAATCTTGCCCTCTGAGTAGAGTGTGCTTCTCCCTGATCCATTGGGCAGAGGTTCTCAGCACGTCATTCCAACTATTTCTTGTAAAAATAAGTGGGTTTTGATCAAAAACATTTAATGTATATCAGCATTAGGGATTTTTTTTTTTTAATTGCCAATCCAAGAAAAGAGGTAAGTCCCACCGAGGTGTGAGATTAGTGACTCCAGCCAACACAGCAAAAGCTTTGCTGTTTGAAAAGCCAAGTTAAACAAGGCACAATTAGGCCTAACGTGCCCCCCACAGCTCCCAGAGGCCGGTTTATGGATCCTGAGGGGGCCAGAATTGGACCTTGATGTGTCTTTTTTGCCTTGGCTACATAACACAGCAAACCCACGTGTCTCTTGCTTGGCGTCCTAGGCACAAATCACACCTGCAGGAGGCTCAGGCACCGAGTCTTTTTTCCTTTCTTCTTCTCCTCTGTCCAAGTGGTTTATTCCTGATAAAGCGCATTATAATCCTGGTGCCACAGTGCTGACCTTCCTGAGGAAGAGGACTCGCCAACTTTGCTGTTATGACACAGGCTCCCATGCCCTACAAGCAGCATTTTCCCTCGTGATTTGCCCCTGGTTTGTGTATCTCTCATGGCTAGCAGTTGTCTTCTGCTCTGGTTGGAAACGGAGAGATTTTCAGGTTGCTGTTGTGTAGGTGGCATTTCAGGAACCTTTTTAGCTTCCTTCAGGTATTTGACCTAAGTGAGTACTGGAGCTGGAGCGGTAGGTTACTGCCAGGTTGACTGTTGCTCTGGGATGGGAATGCAGCTTTAACCTGTTTGGTGCTGTAGATCCCGCTCACCTGAGCTCAGGGGAATTTTTGGGTCCATTACAGCCTTACCTAGGAAGTTTTAAGTCTGGCTTTATTGCTCATGTGTTTGAGCTCAAGAAGATTTCAGTCTTCATTAGGATGCTGTCTGTGGAATGTGCTCCTGTAAAGGCTAGTTTTTTCAAGGCTTGACAGGACACTTCATACACAGACTCTTCGGGTTTTTGGCTGTAGAAGAGTCTAGTATGTTTTTTTTTTATTTGAAACTCTTTCGTTCTGTATGAGCACCACCACGTACAAAGGTGCTTTCCAATGACTGTAGGGGAAAGACAGAGGAGGTAGACAGGAAGAAGACTCCTGACATACCGGTCAGGCCAGGCTCAGGCTGGAGGCACAGGTAATGCTTTATTTGTCCACCTGACATAACTGGAAGACACAGATAAGCTTTCATGCCTGCAGACCCTCCTGTGGACCTATTGCTTGCCTTGTATCATTGTGCCATATGGCTGCGACTACACTACATTAGGAAAGAGATAGACATCTCTGTAAAGCCAGTGACACGTGACTGCAGAGGTCAATGTGCATCAACTTAATCATGTTGGTTTAGTCCTGGAAAGGGCTCGGAGGGGCTGAGGAGCCTCCAATCTCAATAACAGGTTGAATTCGCAGACAGTGTTCAAAGGACCTAAGACCATCCTCAGCTTAGGAGGTTCATGTGTAAGTCCCACATTAACACTTTTGTTCTCAGTTTCCTTGTCTAGCATCTATACTATGTCAGCAATTGTTTGTCTCGTGCTTCTGGGCTCGTCTGAAGGTGTTTTATCCCCCAGGGCCGTGTGAGCACCCCAGGAGGCTTCAGAGGGGCAGGGTGTTGGTGTGGATGAACTGAGACACTGGAGTGAGGACTGATGGGATGTTGGGGAGGTGTCTTTGTCCAGCCATGTCCTCCTGTGGCTGTTAAACTCACCCACAAATTAAAAAAGCAATAGCAAGAGGCATTTAATGTCTCCCTGGTGAGAGTGAGTGAGAGGGAGGGGCACTTTTTCAGCTTTTCCATCGTTTTCATGTGTGCTACTGTCCCCAAGGGATGCGACCTGGGTGCCTGCTCATTTCAAAGATGCAGATGGGGACTGCTGGAAGATTTGTTATCACATATTACAACACCTTTGGGGGCAGTTTGGTATTTCTCACACTTCCACGCAGAGCATGGTTTCCCAGAGACTCAAACTTAGGGACGATGCTGAAGTCACAAGGATGTTTCCTGGTGTTGCTCAGCTCCACTGCTGGCTCATACGAGGCCATCCAGGGCTTCACCCCTCCTCGTTGCGGGGCTGCATGATGCTGTGCCACGGAAGGTGGTGAGGTGTGAACGGTGTTGTTATGATCCCGGGGAGGTTAGATGATGGAGGTAGCACAGGTTGAGCTGATTCCTGTGAATGAATGAACTCATTATAGTTCACTGCCTTCAATAAAAAAAGTTGTGAATCTTAATTAAAAGCACAGTCGTCTGCATTTGTGGAGACATTGTTTTGGGCTGTTTCTTTAGCTATTAACAGGTTGTAAAACATTTTTAAGAGTTTCTTTTTTTGGGGGGGGGGTATTACTAGTTAGGCTGTTTAAAAAAAAATAATTTTTTAATCAAAAAAAGAAATTTGAAGGAAGATTTAGTGGTTGTGGAAGCAAAGACTTGAATAGACTCTTTGCTGCTGTTCTGCTCATCTCAGTCCAAAGTGGAGTTTGCATGCAGTGGCTTTGATCGTGGAGGAGCCTCTTGGCACCCTCTGTTTTGCACTCATGGACTATGCGTTTGCTCTGCTCTTTCTCCAGGCCCTTGCCAAAATATCTCCAGCATGCGTCTGGGTCCCTGCTGACAGCACAGCTCAGATGACCACTGGCTTATCTGCTCTTCCAGCTGTGGGCACGTCTCAGGAGGGGGAGAGGCTGCTCAGCCCCCGCAGTGTGTGCCACGTCCCAGGGCAGTGAGCTCGGCAGGGAATGCCACGCAGCATCCTTCACAAGGGCCTGTCTCTTGAGGATTCTACCTCCAGCACCTGGAAAGCAGGTGGCTTCAGCCTTTTGGGTAATGAAAATAGGACTTGTAAATGCACGTGTAGCAGAAGCAAGGCTTAGGAGATGGCCTGGTTCTAATTTTCCCCCACATTGATTTTCCCATGTCAAGTTGCTTCCTTACTGGAGGGGAAAGGAGGATTTGGCTGGCAGTTATGTGAAGATTTCTTCTTAGTGCTATAAGGTCTGCAAAGGCAGCAGGTTGCAGAGCAGAGACCTGGGTGCTTTTTCATAACCATCGCTCTTCTGTTGTAACACATCTACATGGATAAAACATACTTTCCAGATTCCTTTCCACAGAAGAAAACGTGGAAATCTTGCATCAGCCAGGGGATTTGAGCAAGCTGCTTTTACAAGGAACATAGACATTGTTGGGTTGTTTCGTGTGAGAAAATTCAACAAAGATGGCAAGCATTTTCCTTTTGTGATTAATTATATACCAAGCTTTCCAGTTGTTTGTCAAAAAGCCCCTCTCTGGTTTTCAAACACCAGATTTCTGCTCCTTTTGTTTCTCCATTGCAAATCTGAAATTTCTTCATGTCAATGGATATGAAAAAAACAATCCCTTTCATCGAAGGCTATTTTATCTGTAGAAAAAATATTTTTATAGGCTTTCTTTTTTTTTTCCATGCCCCATTCTAGTATCATTAACCACAATGAACAAAAACCTGTTGTTGTGTGTGGGTTTCCTGTGGAATGACCTTGCTCAAGTCTGCAGCCTGAATGTGTTACCACGAAGCAATGCAATGATATGATCTTATAACAACTGAATGTTCACTCAGGGTGAGATTTCATGGCAGGTGATATTTCCCCCACAACAATACCATCTGCAATTATTTCCCTACATCCAGTGTCACTGAAAGGTCTGTCCCAGTGAAAGGCTCTGAATGGTCTGTTTTCACTTTCAACACTCAAACTTTCGCTTGGAGGTGAAAGTTCGCTCCAACCACGTCTTGGTGAAATATCATAATATCCAATTCCACAGCAGGTTCAGAGAGTGTTTCATAACATTTTTGAACCAGATGTCAAGCTGATCTAAGAGGGAAAATGGGGGCATCTTTAATGTGTCACCATACTTTATCTTAGAACAAATAAACCTTCTAATTCTGTGAAGGAAGGTCGTGGCGAGGAAAGCAACTCAAGCCCTTGTGTGAGCGTACCAATGACATCAGTCTGCCAGGGAAGTCAAAACAGCTGGAGCCCAATCCTGGAGGTGTTACTCAGGCAAAAATCCCAGAGATCCTCACGAAAAGTTTAGCCCGATTACCAATGACTGAAATGTTTCAGGATTGGGCCTCTGTATTTTGTGGAGGGTACAGTCTCTGCAGGATGGGTGTTTGCAAATAAAAAGGATGTGGTGTTTTTGCTTGTCACGTGCTTGTTTAGCTGTGTGGGTGGTGGTTTGGGGGAGTGACAGGTACCTGTCTTGTGGCAGCCTCTCTGCACTGGTCCTGAAGTTTGGGGTGGATATACCCGTGGGGTTACAATACCCCACTACATTTCTGCAGCACTGAGGTTTTAATTCCCCAGGATTATTGCTGGGCCGGTGCTGGGTTTAAGTGTAACTGGGGACAAAGCAGCTGCGCTCTCTGCTTTCATCTTTTGCTGTTCTTTTTGTTTTGTTCCCTAAGGAAACAAAGTTTATGTTGTTGTGTGTTTGCAAGTCTGCTCTTATCTGCAGCCCTCTAAAATAACCTTTGAACCGCAGACCAATTGCAACAAGATTTGATGGAGGGAGGGATGCCCTACAGCTGTTGGGCTCGTGGCTCTGTGACCAAGGCAGGTGATGGGGTAGTGCAAAGATGCGGCTGCGGGGAGGAAATACAGTGTGTGTTAAGGCTTTCATAAGCATCAGAGAATATATGGAGCAAAATAGAACTGAGGGAAATCAGGCTTTGCTGGTTTTGTACTCAAATAATGTGTGTGTGCGACGCAAAGTTCAAGGGGGCCAAGGTGGCTGTTGAGGCAGCCTGGCAGCAAGACGTACAGTCCTTTGGGCACCGCTGCTGGGGTTTGCGGTGTCTGATGGTTGCTCGCCCTGCCGGGTGTTGCTGCATATCCGCAGGGTCCCACCATGTGCGCCACTGACCCAGCCTTCCTCTGCCCACTCCAACACGTGCGCTTCAGGGCCAAGGGCATCCTCGCCACTGCTCAGCCTGGCTGTCCTTGGACCCCTCCTTCCAACTCGATACTGTGGGCATTTTCCCCAGCCACGCTGTGTTTTGCCTGCGAGAGAGAGCAGCATCCCTTGTTCTGCCTGGTTAACTCCAATCCTTGCCCTTCCTCAGCCCCCAAATATGATTGTTTAATCCATAATTAAGATACTAAAACTACTGGCTGGAAGCAGGCAAATACTTCATGCTGTGGCTGAGAAGCTGCAGCAGTCAGGTTTGCCCAAAGCCCTGCGCTCTGCCCCTATAGAGGAGGTGGGGGCCTTTCACTCCTGAATGTCAGTTTAAAGCAATTTATCCTAATCTGATTAGTGGCTAATTCAGTGCCAGTCTGCTTACCCAAGCCTGGTTTGGGGGAGCGCAAGAGCTGGGGTTTACTCTTTGAGTGCGGGGTGCTCATCCTCTCAAGGGGGCTGGCTCCAGGAAGCTGACTGCTTCTTTGTGTCCACTTGTGCAGGATTATAAATAATAATAATAATAATGCAGGTTTAAAGCACTTGCGGACAGAGGCTGAGGCTCCCAGGCTGCATGGATTTGTCAGCTCTTGGCTCTGCTTTGGCTGCAGAAGGCCAAGGGGGGTTGTTTTCCTTCGTTGGAGCGACGGGGGGGGGTTAAGGCTGAGTGAATGGCTTGTTTCATTTGGATGGTCCCCCCTTGGAGACATTATATGTGAATAAGTTTGTTGCCCTCTGTTTAACCCTTTTTGAGACCTGCCTTTCGTTTTGAAGTGTCCTCAGGGATTTGCCTGACTTTTCCAGGTTGTTTGCTTGTGGGGGGGCACTGGGCTGATCAAGGCTGGGCTGTGACTTTATCCGCTTACCTCCCTCCCTGGAGAGCTGTTTCCTGGCCCCACTGGTACAAGTTGTGAATTCAGTTGATGGTGGAGCCGCTTTTTACCTGCTGTGGGCACCTGGTTGGTTTGACTCAGCTGGTCATGTTTGGGCTGGTGCTGCTCTGAGCTGTCGCGTGTGTGATACCAAGTGGCACACGTGCATAAAGGTCAGCTAATCCCTGCCTCTGCGACGGCTGGTTAGACCAATGGTCTTTGCTCCCCCATTTTTTCCCCTGCAGGCTGGTGTCACTGAGTAGGGCACCAGGAGAGGTGACAGGGTGCTCCAGGGTCTGTCACCTGGATGTGAAATGGGATTTCAGCTTGTGGGGACAAACCTCTGTCCCCTCTTGTGCCGTGGCTGCCCTCTCCGCTGACCTGCTTGGGGCAGAGCCTGCCTCTTGCTGAGAACGGTAACTACTTGGCTGGTAGCAAACACACGTGCAACCCCCCATGAGGGCAGGGCATCGTGCGTTTTACTCCTGTGATGTGAAGGGCAGTTTAGCTGTTCAGACCTCAGTTTGCATCATTTCCTCTGAAGTTTTCCGGTGAGCTGTGCCTGTGTTAGCCATCGTGCTTGTGAAAGGCACCTCTTATCCGACCAGGATGGGATCCCTGGCTCAGCTCCTCACCTGGCACCCCAGGAGCTTTGTGGAAAAGTTTTGTACTGTCTGGCATGGAGGGCTCTCTGTCACAGTTTGGCTTCTGGGGGTACGATGTACAGATACTGGTTTTGGACCTCTTGAAATATCCTGGTCTGGCTTTCTGTGTGAGCCCAGGCTTCAGGAATTGTTGTAATAGGAAAATTTACTGCTGAAAGTTGTGATTTATGGGCCAGATTTGTTATTCCTTGTATTGCTAAATACCTGGAGTTTCTTCTTAGAAGTCAATGGTGTAACACAGAGGTAAATCTAGGATCAGGTTCACAATTTTGATGTATGATAGACCATACATTACCTTCCTGATCTTTCAGATATATTTGTACTAACAGACTTTAACTTCTTTCATTTTTTTCCATAAGTCTTTTATTTAGAGACTGGAGGAGTGAAGGATCTTTAATGTATTACCAGTTTTCCATTTTTCTTAACAATATAGCAAGTGTTCATTGATTTGAAGATGAAATCAGATAAGGGAAAAAGAAGCAGAAAGAATCATGCCAGGAAGTGTAACACAGTTAATTTGTTGACCTTTAGATGTCAGTATAATCAAAGAATAACACAAAACTCGGGGCAGGTTTGGAAATTTTCCCACATGGTAGAATTTGGTGGTCTCTCTCCTTGCACGAATTTGTTCGACTCTGGCTCCTGAGAAGCTTGTTGCTGCTAACTGGTGTGCTTGTCGGACGTGCAGCTAACACGAAGGCTAGGCGTGCGTGTAGCTGGGCGGCAGGAGACCTTGAGTGTTTCTTTGTGGCAGATTGTCACCGAGGGATTTTGGCTCTGCTGTCTTCTAGGGCAGCAAAGCTTCTGCTCTGTCATTCAAAGGGGAGGGCAAGGGCAAGGGAAGCAACTTCACTGACATTTTACTCTGTGCCAAATACTTGTAATAACGTAGATATATCAAAGTTTTTCAGTAAGAATTGTGGTAAATGCTAGTGGAGAAATGAATCCAGTAATTTTCTCTATCTGTAAACCCATTTTGCCACCTCTACTGGTAATTTATAAGCCCTTGGATAGTAGAAGTGATATTCTAATCCTTAGGGATTCCCCCCATCAGGGTTGCTCGCTGTATTGCTGTTGACACGATGGGCGCGCTGCTGTTACTGTTATAGACTTGCTTTGAAGTGTGAAATTGTGCATGTGAATATTCTTGTACTTGCCCATCAGTGCTAAGCTGTGTGTCCTGTGTTGCTTTGGTCACCATGTGCTTAAGGGTTTGAACTTCCAAGTCCAGGTAGGTAGGGCTGTTTCTGAGTCCTGGGTGGCATCTACTTACGGGTTGTTCATGAAACATATGACAACCGCATATGAAGCTTCTGTATTTTCTATAATTTACTGCGCATTTTAAAAGCATGCTTATATAAAGATCATGCAGAATTTACAAAAAGCCAGGCAATGAGCTGGTGGCCATTTCAACAAGCTACCCTATCCACTTTAGTGTCTGTCTTATTGTTTTGAAACACTTTTTTAATTGCAGTTTTCCGAGGCAGTATTTCAAGGGATTGACAGGACCCGATTAAGTCAGATTTGGCCCCTGAATTATGTTCTATTTAAAAAATCCAGCACCCCTCAACTTCCACAAAACCAAAGACCAACAGAATGTTTCCATTAAAAGGAAATCCAAATGGAAACAGCTTTTAAATCTATCAAATATATGTTCCTTTTCTTTATTTGCCTGTCAGACTTTGTATGTGCGTGAAGGCCAGACAGTGAATTGACTTGAAACATATTATTACCTAAAATGATATTGACATCAGAAATGCAAAAGCACCAGTGAAATAAGGTGGCCAGAGCTGGAAAATTCTGCTCTGGGCTTGGGTCCAGCTTTTGAAAACATGCTGCCTATGTTTTGGGTCAGGAGCTTGGGATACAGGGCTTGCATGTGAGCCTGGATTGGGCCATAAACAGTGATGAGATTTTGCTGTTTAATAGTTCCAAGCTAGGCTGCCCGGTACCTGGCTCGCAAGCTGCGTCTGGCCTGCCAGGACAATTCATCTGGCCTGGAGCCTGTTCCCAGCCACTTGCTTTTCTGAGGGCCTCTCGGGCTATATATATGGGCTATATAAATGATGTTCGCTAGCCTCAGCCAGTTCTTAGCTACCTTCCCTATGGGCATCATCCCTTTTTCCCACCATGAGGTTAGATTATAGAGTGGTTTGGGTTGGAAGGGACCCTTAAAAGCCATCTAGTCCAAGCCCCTGCCATGAGCAGGGACACCTTCCACTAGACAAGGTTTCTCTGAGCCCTGTCCAACTTGGCCTTGAATGTTTCCAGGGTTGAGGCATCCATCACCTCTTTGGGCAATGTGTGCCAGTGCTTCACCATCCTCGTCATAAAAAATGTCTTCCTTATGTCTAGTCTAAATCTACCCTCTTTTGGTTTAAAACCCCTTATCTTGTCATAACAGGCCCACTAAAAAGTCTGTCCCCATCTTTCTTACAAGCCCCCTTTAAATACTGAAAGGCTGCAAGGTCTCCCTGGAGCCTTCCCCAGGCTAAATGACCCCAACTCTCTCAGCCTGCCCTGACAGGAGAGGTGTCCCATCCCTCTGATCATTGTTGTGGCCTCCTCTGGACCCGTTCATGTCTGTCCTGTGCTGAGGACTCCAGAGTTGGATGCAGTACCACAGGTGGGGTCTCACCAGAGCAGAGGAGATGGGTAGAATCTCCTCCCTCGACCTGCTGGCCCTGCTGTGTAAGATGTGAGTTGATGGGGCTGGTGGGAAGGAGAGCTACACAGCCCCGAAGGGAGAGGCCACCCGGGGGTTTGCAGTGGGTACAGGGTGTCTGCTGCAGATGGGAGCAAGGCTGTGCAGCCTGCCGTGGTAGACGGAGGGGTTGGCCACCAGTGGTTTGAAACATAATGGCAAAGCAAAATAAGATGTTCATCTCAAGAAGGGTGATGCAGCAGTGCAACAGGGTCTTGGAGGCTCTGAAATCTCTGTCTTTTTGAAAGTTTTCAGTACTTGACTGGGCAGGGCTCTGAGTAACCTAGTCTGGCTTTGGAGACAGCCCTGCCTGGGCTTCGACTGAATACCTTCAGGGGTCCCTTCCAGCTTAAATTTTTCATTGCTTCCCTAATTGTAAGAACAGCCTTACTTTTGTTACATGAGTGTGCAGTACCAAACACATGGGACCGGAGTCCTTGCTTGGATAGTACAGCAATAGGAATTACAAATAGGAGCAATAGTGTTGTCAGAGTTGGAAACTGCATGCGGTGTGCAGGATCAGATGGGTGGGGAATGGCAGCTTAGTCAGCACGAACCACCTCTTCCAGCTCAGAAACTGAGGCAATGTCAGATTTAGTACTCATTAAGTTTCAATACAAGTCAAAGAGGGAGGAAGCCTTGCCCAGTGTGAAGGTATCCATCAAGGGTTTATGAAGTCAACATTTGAGATCTTGGTTTGTGTTGAGCCCGTGCTCTTCATCTCTTGGTTCCCCATCAGAACTGTGGGGATAACAGTTCTTCCCTATCTCCCAGGGCTATTGGTGGGGTTGATGTATGGAAGGTTACTAGGTGCCCAGAAATTTTAACAGTGTGAAATACCTAATCTGTACGGATCAATGTCCCCTCAAATTTTCCTTTTTTTTCTGAGGTTTTCTGAAATGTCTGTGATTTATTCTCCTTTGAACACAGTGAATGCACTGTCTGCCAGGCAGTGCGGATGTTCTCGTTTATAACTATAATATCCTTTACTCAAATTCCTGAGAACATGTTCCAGAAACATATGTAATTTGCCAGGTGAGTGTCTATAAAGATGGGATGGGTGAAAGAATACAGATGGAAGAACAACGCTCCTATTTCCCTGAGGAGTCTTTGAGAAAACTTCGCAAGTGCAAAAAAGAAAAAAGTTTCTTCTTCCCATTATTTAGTCTATAATTCCAAGTTTCAGGCCAAAAGCAAAATGATGAGTGACATGGCCCGTTGTCATCAGAATATATCATTATGATCTTGTACGATTTCTAATTGGTCCAGAAGCAGGAAATTCCAGAAATCTCCCAAGTAAGCTCTCTCCTCTGGGATTCTCAGACTGTGCTGGCATCCCTGTCAGGTTTGGATCAGTTTTCATTTAAAAAATGATTACAGTTCTTGTTGTTGCTCTACCAGAGTCTTCCTACTGTAAACCAGTGCACAGCTGTCCTGCTAACTAGCCCAGCTGGGATCGGTGCAGCAGTGAGTGCCGTGAGAGGAGATGAAGTCATCCAGCTTGGGGTGCGGGGCTGTGGAGCTGTGGAGCTGGAGCCTGGCCTGTGCCTGGCTGTAGGCTGCTCTGGGTTGGGTCTGTTTGCTCCATCCCCGTGTGTTTTCAGAGGCATCTCAGCTTGTGACAAAACCAGGCAGGTTCCAGGTGGAAGGTGACTGTGTGAAATGCTGCTGTTCCTTGATTGCTGTTTTGGGAGAGGGAGGTAACAGCTCTCTGAATTTGGCTCAGGTTTGTGAATAGTTTTGATGAACTGGGTACTGTGTTTTTCAGCAAGCAGCCTTTACCAGATGTTTTTGGCTCTTGGATCCTCGGTGCCATGAGGAAGGAGGTGTGCAGGGCTGGTTATAGCTGCTGTGGGAGGGAGGGAGGAAAGCAGCCCTCCAGGGCAGCTGGGGATGAGTGATGGACCAGAGCAGACAGGGCTCTGGTTGGAGGGTCCTGTTGCCCCTGTTGGTTGCAGAGCTGTTTAACCATGTCCTTTTTGCGTGAGTATACAGAAAAGCAGTAAGGAAAAAGAATTGGTTTGTGAGCAGCAGCATGCTCTCTTCCTGCAGAGCCAGGTCTTGGGGTTGGGTTCTTTAGTGTCTATTGCAGGAAATACTTCCCATAGTTGGGAATATTCAAAATGTTTGTCTTTCATTGGGATTCCTTGGTGCCTGATAAAGTTTGGGCTTATGCTACAACCTGCCTCCTGGGGTCTTTCAGCACTTCAAGCATGCGATACTTTTGAAAGCTCTGTGCTGCTGTTGGATCTGGCTGAAACATGCCACTGGGCTCAGAAGTCATTGGGTTGGGTGGCAGAGACAGACCTGTGATCTTGCAGCAAGGTTGTAAGATCTGCATTAGCAAGGCTGGGTTTAGCACTTGGGCTGAAAAGAGCAGAGCAAGGAAGTGCCTGCAGTAATTCCACTCCCTGCACTGGCATCCTCCTTTCAGCGACTGTGTGTATTTAGTTACTAGTCTTCAAAGGTGTTTTCAAGTGTTAACAGGTATTGCAAGTGAGAGTGATCATTGCATTGAGATTTGTGCATGCTTTCTGTCCATGATCTGTGACAGTATGCCTTTGAAGTATAAGCATGCTTTCTCTAATAGTTTTTTCCAAGGGCCTCGTTGCAGAAGCAGCAGAAGATTTGGAGCAAACGAATAACACAGCAATAACTTCCAGTGATTCCAGCAGTGATGGTACAGTTCTTTTGATATATGGTAGCCTCCTACCCCTTATCAAAAGGTTTTCCCACTCTGAACATTACTGCCTGACATGATCCTTGCACCCTGAAAATCACTTTCCTATTTAAGGAAAACCGATTGAATTAAACCACATGTGTATCAAAGCAGAGGCTGGAGGTTTAAAGGCTATCACAGGATACTGAAGATAAGATATTGCATGCAGACTTCTTTCCAGATGGGGCAAACTTCATGTAGCTTCTGGATTGATCGATATGTCAGTCTCAACAGGAAAGTTTTATAGCCTCATCACCATCATATCTGAGCCTGGCAGTGTCAAGAGGAGCTTAAATGAGTTAAGCCCTCAAACCACTGTGATACAAGCGTCTACCTCTCCTAATATCCCACCTGTCCACAAGCTCTGAGTTGGTGTTGGCTTTCCCAGATTCCTCAGATGTTGTACTGCCGAACAAAATAGTCATGCTTAGGTTAAATTTATTGTCATTGTCCAGCTGCCAACTGCTGGACATATTCCTGTCCTTTTGGGCAGCTTGAGTGCCAAGGAAGGCAACAGTGAGTTTTCACAGAGCGCCTCATTCAGGAAAGGATTTGATCTGGGGTTGTCAGGATGTGGCTGTGTTGGTGTGGGTCTCGGACACACATGTTGTATGTTTGCTGCTGGCAGTGTGGATAGGACCTGTGAGTAGGAGGCTGAATGTACATGCCACAAGAATGGGGATATCCATCTTACGGTCCCTGAATCAGGAGGAATCTCTCATTACAGTGATAGTGGAATAACTCTCGGAATTTTTTTCTTTTTGTAGATGACCTATGTAGCCAGGACATTGACAAAGATCTGTCTGTAAGATGTTGAGTGCATATCTAGAGTTGGAAATGAAGTGGTAATGAACAGATCCATTCAACTGGTCAAAGAGAGAGGTTTCAATGTCTTCGGATAGTCATTAAAAGTCAATGTCATCTCTTGCAGTGTCATTAGCCTACATGATGAAAATGGGATTTTTTTTTTTTTCCTTAGCAGGCTTCTGGGAATGATTATTGAGTGGGGAAAAATATATAATTCCCCGATAATCTAGAGCGGTTGGAGCTTTCAGTGAATTCTCTGAAGTATTGGCACAATGATGAATGGCCTCTTCTGGAATACAGAAATGTATAAGACATGAAATAAATCCTTCATGCATTGCAGGGCTTTGGCATAATGCTGCTTATCTTAAGGGTATTATGCAAATCTGGTGCCTATTTAAATCTTGACACTCATCTGGAGCAGGTGTATTAGAAACTTACTTTTCTCTGAGAAGGTTAATTTGTCAAATATTGACTGCTGGTTTCATCTCAAATGACTCGTCATTCCCGTGAGTTACAGTCCAGTTTCTGGCCCAGCTTCCTTCCAGCTCTGCTGTAGGACCCTAGGAGTGACATTTTAATGGCAAGCTTCCAGCCACGAATGCTTCTGGGTGGGTGGGGATACAGCTTTTACTACCTGAAAGCTGCTAAAGATGAACCTTTCCAAGGACAGAAAATGCAGTAGGAGACGGCCTTTGATGGCAAACATGGTACGTGTGCTAGGAGCCACAGAAACCTTTGCAATGGGGTGAGCCCAAAGGATGCTGTTTGGACTGCAGCAGGGAAATAAAAAAGACTTGTTCGGTTAAATGTACTGTCTAATGGTTAAGTGTCTTGGATGATAACCTGTTGTTAATGATAATCTAAGCTGCATTTAGCAGTGTTGGAGTCCTTTTCACATTGATATTCTGTATTGGGCTCTTTAGATGTTATTTTAGTTGTCTTTAGGTGAATTTTCTCACTGTCACAAGGCATTGTCCATGACTGCATCTCTTTCAGTAGTGACATCAGTTGTCTTGCCTAAGGCTGATCCTCCTAATTATATGTAGCCATTCAAGCAGCCATAAGAATGCTTTCCTACTTGTATGCCTTGTTTGGGAGTTGGCTGTTCTTTCTTCTTGTCCTCTGAAAGGACAAGAGTACTTCTGCATGAACAGAAGGATTGTTTCCTCCCTTCTGCCTTTAGAAAGTTTGTTAGCCACTGAGAAAGTAAAACTGATACTGTGCGACTTGTGCGAGCAGTCTCGCACATGGGTGATGAAGAGCAAACACGCTGGAGTGAATGGTCCATTGGATGAAAATGATTCATTCCAGCTCTGGGGTGAGCAGCTTTGAGTAATGAAGTCATGGGCTGGCTCACAAAAGCTCACGGACTAGTTCACGGGTGATGAAGGTTGAAGCCACAATGACTGCTACTTGCAGCTAATTGTTTGACTAATCTAGGGGATAAAGTGAGAAATGATGACGGAGTTTATTTTGTGCTGGTTCTGTTGGTGCTTGTGAAGAGAAGGAGGAAAGTTAGTTTCATGCTCTTATGTTTTGTCAGATGTCTTAAATGGTTAGGTAGGGCTGACTGAGAACTGTCCGTTAAAACTGTTTCTCAGTAGAAGGCTGGTTGTGTTAAACTAAAATTTTGCTGAGACATGTTAGCTTGCTATCGCAAAAGCTCATTTTTTTCCTTTGTGGAAAGGGTCAATGTATTTTTGGCAAAAGTTCCTTTTTGATGGGGAAGGGTTAGAGTTTTCCAAACTCATTTCACTTCAATCAGTGTTTTCCCAGGAGTCGACTCTCCTCATCCTTTGTCTAGATCTTTCCTCTCTGCTAGATGTGAAGATGGTGCTCGTTCCTGGCTCAGGCCCATCCTGCTTTGGGGTAGGTATCTCCCGGCCTTCAACTAGAGGAGTAATTTCCTATGCCGATGCGATTATGGCCTTTGTGGTGTGGTTAGGCTCGGTATAGCACTCCCGGGGGCAAGAACCCAGCTGTTGTTTTGAAGGACAGAGTGCTGTGAGAGCTCAGCCCCTCTTTTCTTTTTGCATTTTTCCTTGAAAGAAATGCATTCAGGCAGCAGCTGCTGACCTCGCGGATTGCTGTTCATCGACGGCAACAGCACATCCTCCCCCACTCAACACATTCAAGCCTTGAGGAAATAATGACGATTTTTCCTTTTGGAAATGTTTTGCTAGTGATGGAGCGGTGGTGGGACACGGCGTATGCTGATGTAACCCATCCCGTGCAGTATGGTGCATGCACCACGTGCAGGTCTGGTGGCCGGTTCCTTGGCAGGCTGGAGAACACATGCCCGCTGCTGTGTGACTTAGCCTAGCCTTGGCCTGGCCCTTGGGGCTTTGTCCTGGCTGCTGGTGCTTCAAACTGAGCGTTCAAATGGCAACATTAAGATTTCTGCCTTGGGAGTCAGCAGAGATCTTTGTAAGCCAGAAAAATGAGCCCTGGGTTGCCAAGATGACCCAATGTAACCCACAGCCCAGGAGTTCAGTGCGCTCAGACCCAAGATGTGGTGCAGCGCAGCTGTGTGACCTTGGCTCCATTTTGCTGAGAAAATTGTTTCTGAGCTGTGAGAAAGTCCGTCAGCTAAAGGCGTGCGAGGTAGGGAAAGGAAAAACAGAGTGTAATTGTTGAGATAATGATTTGAGGATTCAAGAGGGAAACTATTGACATGAAAAGCTGTAAGACTGTAAGGAGAAATGGAAGACAGCGACTACGAAGACTGACAGTCAGCCGGCTTGAAGAAGGCTAACGCATCCCCGCCTGACTGATGATCGCTTGGCCAGCAGAGACTCACTGGGTGTGCTAATACTTAACCTAGTAGCATGTAACTCCTAGAAACCTACTGGGAATATTAACCAATAAATAATTATTCTGTACCCATAAATGATGTGCAACCCACCTGCAGAGCTCTTTGCACATGGTGGAAGGTGACTGAACAGAAGTGGCTCAGAGGGTTACACCAGTCATACAGTGATGGTGTGTGCATGTTGGAAAGTATCATTTGCCAAAGTTTCTTCTGCACGTCAAGGATCTCATCAGGCCCTGAGAATACACGTAATGAGGGGATTTTGGCTATCTTCCAGAATGTGTGTCCTTTTTTTCAGCCTACCATTTTTGGTTACTGAGGCACCATTATGGCCCAGGTGGCTCTTTTGTGACGTGACTAGCAGGAACATCTTGGTGCAGAAAATATGCCTGGAATTTGCAGCCCTTTTTAAATTAAGGCCATGAAAATACCTTTGCTGGATATAACCTAGACTGTTGATCCATCCCATAAAACGCCGAGGATGTTGCATGTAGCTTAGAAATATAATGGACACTCCAACGGATCAGGATGGGAATAGTTTGCAACTAAGGACAGTACTGAGAGTATCTTCACACAACACCTTCAGTCAAACATCAGTCAAGTTTTACTGTGGGGGAGCGTGTTTCTCAAAAATAGAAGGTGACAATAAGGTACAGCTAGAGTAATGTCCAGGATATGTCATTGATCAGGCAGGTGACAGAAGGTTACCTGTTAATTAATAACAAATTGTTCTTTAACCCTAATAACTGAGCCTCAGTTCCACATTGTTAGCTCTGGTTAGGCTGCCAGCCGTCTGCTGGCTCTCTTCCTTTGGTGCCTCGAAGGAGGGATGGGTGGAGGAAAAGTGGAAATCCCAAACATGGCAACGTTACACAGCTGAGATGTTTTTTTGGCCTGCAGTCTGGGCAGATTTTTTTTCTTCTCTGCTTAAACCAGAACCTATATACTGAAGACCCTCACACCCGCAGCGATCCCAGCTGTTACCAGTGACTGAACTGCACGAATGAGAGCCCCGCCATGCCAGATCCATCGCCTCAGGCTGTGAGTGCAGCTGAGTCAACAAATGAAAACAGAAGGAAAATTGACTATGAAGATATTTTGGAAAAAAAAATAATATATATTAAACAAAATGATGCAGGCAGCAAGGTGCATTCCATCCCGGGTGTGTATTATTTTTCTGAACTGCTGGGTCCTTATGAGCCGATGTGTGAAATCCTGCATACCCTGAGCACAAGCCTGCTGGAGCAGCTGACTCGGGTGAGGGTGAAGAAGCCCATGTGGTTACCATTGCTCCACTTCATCAAAAAAACCTTACAAGGGGAAGTGAGCTCAGCAAGCTGGGAAAGTGTCATATCACGGGCCCGAGGAATGGCTGGAGGGCAATAGGAGAGACTTTACACAAACCAGCTGGCATATGGGTGTGTTTGGTTACATCATGCTGTGAGATAGATGGATCCCGCAAGGTCTGGTTGTGTTCCAGGCAATCCTGAGACCTCCTCGCCTTCAGTCTCCTAGTAAAGATTTTGCTGCGTGGGAACTGCTATTCCTTCTTCTCTGCCTTTCTCTATGAATCACTGCTTTGTAGCCTTAAGTGGCTTTTTTAGTTAATGTGCACCAAGTGGCTCGTGTAGGAAGGGGAAAGGATTTGCCCCCCATCCGTAAGAGGTGGGGACGTAGAGGCTGATTCAGGCGCAAGGGGAGTCAATAGGAGACTTTCTGTTCATGTCAATGAGGTTGAATTGCAAAGCGCTTGAGGAGCAGAGGGACAACACCTACCATAATCCGGCCACACCAAAATACAGCTTAGGTCACTTCTGGGCAGTGGCAAATGGGCATTGACTTCAGGCAAGTTATGATTTGTACTAGTGAGATGTTTAACCGCATTTTTTTGGCACAAACAGATATGCTGGGTTATAATTGGCAGCAGCTGGATTTTTTTCTCTCCAGGTGATATTACCCGTTTTCTGGAGATAGGCGAGAGGTGCTAGAAGTTGGTGTGGAGAGTATGGAATTTCTGTTCCCTGATCATGGAATGCTCTTTCTGGTCTTGACTGTCACTAAACTTCTCACTATACTAATCTCTTTCTTGGAAACCTCATGCCACCAGTTGGTCAGGTTGGACCAGTTAGACCTGTACAGTTTTGCGTCTGGTCTCTGGGACTGGGTTGAGCCTCATGCTTCCTGAGAAAATCAGGCTGGGTGATAGCTGGGTTTGGTATCTCCTCTAGTGTTCTTAGGTGATTTTTTTGATATTTATAAGTAATATCAAACATTGTCTTGATTCCTGCTGAGTGTGTAGGCTGAAGAACTTCTTGCATACCAGTTCTGCAATTTAATTGCATGCTTCTTCGGATTTCAATTCCTCAACTTCTGATGTCCCGGAATATCGCCTGTAAGAAGTGGCGAAATTGATACGTTGCTTTTCCTTTTGACTGAAGGCATTAATCTTTGGATGACTGCTTCAGCTTCTAATTGTCACCCTTCCTCTCCATGTTGTTAGTCCAGTTGTGGTTGTTTGTGGCCCTCAGTCATGTGATGACAAGTTTGGCTTTGGTCATATCAGTAAGGCTTTGGTAACAGACAGAAGAAAACTCCGAGGAATTAAATTTAGTGCTTATCTCTGGGTCTAGGCTGATAGTTCCTCACTTGCTTGGTGATTGAAATCAGATGGAGCTGTGAAACCAATCTCTTAGGTAGAATATTTAAGAGGCAACATAGGCGTCACAGTGAAATAATCTTACAAAAGCCTTGCGTGAATAGCACTGCTTGCCTCTGGCATTCTGCAGTTATGATATTACACTTATTGAACTTGTATCTCCAGAAGCAAAATTTACCATGAGGCTTTACCTCCCTGGGATTTTTAAGAAATACTAGAAAACAGGGCTTTTTAAATGTTATTTAAGCTTAATGAAAAACCTTAAGGCTTTACTGATATGCTGAAAGCTAAGAGGTCAGCTTCATATCCAGAATTTATTTACCCAAGAGGTCTGGGTGATTTCATAGATCATAAAAACACAACTTCAAAAGTCATATTTTATTTCACAGCGGTGGTCTCTGCCGTAAGGTAAGGTCAGGTCAGGAATCTATTCCTGGGAGAGAGACAGCAGCCCTGGAAGATCTGCTTTCAGATCTGCAGAGGAATGCCCTGACGTGCTCTGAACCTTCCCCGTGAGGAAGCAGAAAGAGCAATGTCGGTGTGTGAGACTGCCTTACCCTGCTCCCCTTAGGAACAGAGGACGGCGGCTGCTGCTGCCGCCTCTGGTAACACATAAATGCATTTTCAATACCTTCTGTTTGTCTAGGCTTGTGGGTACCTGGGGCTGTTGCCAGGAGAGATGGGAAGGTAGCACAGATGCTTTTCAGTGTTGGAAATCATCAGAGATGAGACATCTTTCTTCTCTAAAAATGAGCTATAATACTCATAATTATTTCCAAAGTGGTCGTTGATACTCGGCAGATGAGTTCTGTAATACCACTCTGGTCTTTTTCAGCCCCAAATTGTCCCTTGTTCTATTAACAGCTACTACACACACGAAAAAAAACCAACTATGGGCCAGACTTGCTTGCTGGAGATGTTGCTGGAGGCATTTTCTTGGCTGTGGATAAAGGATAACCGCAATGATCAGAAATACACTTATCGCAAGAGAGCTGACAGATGTGGCTAACAGGATGCCTGAATTAACGTCATCCGGGTGATGAGATCTGAACGATACCAGAACTTGGCCCAGGGCTAAACTTATTGCAGTGCAGGAAGCCAGAGCAGCCAAACAGAGAACGCATCAGAGAAGCATCTTTGGGCATACTGGTACTCAGACTGATGCCGGGTTTTGATACAGGACAAAAAGTTCATTCAGTGAATGATCAGAGGTCCTGTTGTTGCTGTTTCAACAGAGCCTGCTGTCCAGCCTCAGGGCTGACCTACAAAGGCTCTCCTTTCCATCATGGAACTACCTGTGCAAACCGCATGCTTCTCTTACTCATTTCTAAGGGCTAAAAACCCCTGCAACACCAATGGAAAGGTCCCAATCTCCTGTTCTACAGTTAAATTGCAATCTACAGGAGAAGAATGTCCTTCATAAGCCCTGCAGATCATACCTACCTTGTTCCCCATTCTGTATCGGTGCTGTCAGAGGCTGTCATACTCTAATTTATACCCCAAAGCTTATAAATTCATCACACACAGTGGCAGCATACCCTTGTTGTAGAGGCCTTGATCCTAAAAATACCATGGCAAGGGCTTTTCAGGGTCCGTTCTTACTCCCTGCTAGACTGTCTCTCCTGAGCAGGTTGGCGATGGTGGGGGTGATGATGGGCTTAAAGAAGGAGCAATTGTTCCGGTCTGCTTAAAGCAGAGAAAGTGGAAGGTGATGGCTAATTAATTTAGCACTCAGCGTGGCTGCTGTCCTGTGAAAATAACAACAACTGTAATAAATCCCTGAAGAGTTGCCTTTGGTCTGGAAATGAGGAGAGATTGATTGAGGTAAATGAGAAGGAAAATCACACTAAGGAAAAAAAAATATTGAAAGCAAAGGGATGACCAGAGATGGCTGTTGCTTGTTGCCATACAGAGCCCTTGGGTCTCATTTTCTGATGTCTTGCTCAGCAGAGGCTCCTCAAAGAGAGTGCTGGAAGCTGGCTGTCCAGCTGTTCTCTGTCCAGCTGTTCTTCACTGCCATTTGGTGCTGATGTCCTGGACAGAACCTGTTGCAGTGAGAACTGACATAGTGTTGGTGATTATAGATCTGTTATGCTGATCTCTGACCTGAAGTTTAAGATGTCATAGAAGTCTTAGCATTTGGGAAATTCTGATCTGCTCTATAACTGGTTTAAAAAAAAAAAAAAAAAGGTAACAGTGCAAGGGATTGTTTCTTGCCTGCTGATCCTGGATATAAGTCCCACCTAAACAGAACAGGAGCATGTCCCATCCCGTGGTGCTGCCAGCAGGGAGGCAGCAGGAGATCGCTGTGCTGTTGGTGGTGGGTCCCTTGCTGGAGGGCTCCAGGCAGGCTGCCATGATGCATTGGATTTGGTTTCTACTGAACCTTTCCCCTCCCTTATAAAATGTGAGAGAGCAATTTTTGACAATTTTCTTACTTTGTGAGTAAGACGTTTCAAAGTAGGGGAAAAGAAGCTACAAAAGGCCGTGCTGGGACAGGTGATGGCTGTAGCTTGCTTGGTACCAGACTCCAGCAGTGGCTGTAAGTGCAGGCATCGGGAAGAGCAGTAACAGGGCAGGCATACGTAACAAATTCTCCCTGCACTAAAAATTTTCAAGAGGTTTCGATTCAGGAGTTGTCATGTGACAAATGTGGATTTTGTGTATTCAGTAGCACTTGATGGACTTTTCTTCCATGTACTTGTCTCATTTTCTATTGAACCAAGATAAACCTTTAACATCCACAACCTCCTTTTGCAGAGGGAGCTAATATGTTCACAGTAGAGTCATCTGCTTCGCTGGATTGGAACCTGACTCTTAACAGCTTCATTTGCTCTTTCTGAATTCGCGTACTGGAGGAGGGAGTGATCAGTATCCACCTCTCCATGTCACTTGTGGTTTCATAGACTTCTGTCCTTTCCTTCTAAGAGTCAACTCTTTTCTAGGCTGGAGAATCCTGGCTTTCTTGACCCTTACGTATGGGAGCCATAGTTACCTCTGACCAACCTTGTTGCCTTTTGCAATTCCACAATATCCTTTCTGGGATGAGGGAACAACAACTGCACGTGGTGATTAGGCTGCAGGTGAAGCACAGACTTAGTGGTATAACGGTATTCTTTGGTTTGTTCTTTACTCTTAATAATTTCTAATGATGGACTTTTATTTTTAATTGCTGCTGAGCAATGAGCTGATGTTTTACAGATCCATCTGTCATAACCCCAAGGTATTGCTCCTGTGTGGCTATGGTCAGCTTAGAGCCCATACTTTTATATAGGAAGTTTAGATTGTAATTTTTCCTGGGTGAGTCCCTTTACATTTATCTGCATTGAATTTCATCTGCCGTTTAATTACCTGTCACTGTATCATAAAATTGTTTTGCAGTTCATCACAATGCTCTCAAAATTAGTATTGTCAGCAAACTTTCCCACCTCACTGCTCACGCCCTTTTCCAGGTCATTTATGAACATGCATTTTTAATGACGCAGTTCTCTCTAGGGCTCCATGTCAACCTCTCTCCCTTGCAAGATCTGACCATTCTTAGTTTCCCAGCTTTTAACCAGCCTTTATCCTTGCAAGGACTTTTCTTCTTCTCTTGTATTTGCTTAGTTTCCTAGATGGCCTGAGTCAACATTTTCTGAAATAGATTTAAAAAATCTGGGTTTGGCTGAAAATTGCATCTTGCCAAAAGACGAACAAACAAACCACAGAAAGATCAAAACAAAACATCCTCCCATTTTTTTATTTATCCAGTGAAGTTTTCCCTCTCCTTCCTGTCTTTCAACACCTGAAGATTTTCGAGACTAACTTTTCATCTGATTTTGTGTGAGAATCTCAAACTTCTGAGAAGAAAATTGTTTCCTGATTGCTTTTCTAGTGGTAAATAAATATGCTTAAATAGAGCTGTGCTTCCTCTCTCCCCCTTCATTGCTGATTTGATTAAGTCTGGTTAATACTTGATATAGTCACAGTGGATAAAACTAAGTTTGTTGGTTTTGGTTTTTTTTTTTTTAATAACTGCACATTCAGAACTGTGTTGGCATAGTTATAACATATAGGGACTTACACTAGTGCAGCTTATTTTCCCCATAAGGGGGTAAGTCCACTGCTGTAAAATACCTAAAAATAAACATTTATAACTGTATTCACATCAAGAGGTTTATCAGCCTGCAATTAAGTTAATATGGTAGCACTTCCTAATGGAGGACAAGAGATTAAAGCCCCCTTTGAGCTTGCATGTAGCTGGGAGGGTAAGTGCCCTGGTGCAGATGCTGTAGAAATGCCCCGACACCTCATTTACCAACCCCCAGCCCTGTCTGCCCTCTAAAGCCTCTGGGCTTGAAAACCTTACGGTGTGTGTGTAAATTTTCTTCAAAATTTTCCAAAAAATGTTCTCCGGAGCTCTGCTGAAGTGTCAATGCCAAGTTTTGGCAAGAAGGGAAAACTTTTATGGCTATTATAAACCTCGAAAAATATGTTTTTTATAAAGCAAATGCCTGCATTAACCTTTGGTACAGCTGCGGTAACAACCCTACCTGATTTCCAGGGCATGTCTAAATGAGAAACTCCTAAACAGTGCAAAGAAAACAACTGAGAATTTACAGTGTAAAACCAGCCTGGTAATTGTATTAACAGTCCCTTCTAAGCAGAATCAGGCTCCCAGCTGTAGCTGAAACCCATAAAAAGCACGCCATTAATTTTATGAAGAGAAGTAGCCATTTTAGCCCTCTGGAAGCTCTGGAGTCTGTAAAGATAAGGTGATGGACTTTTCTCACAGCTGCAAGAGCTACATCTGGAAGCCAGGTCTGCACTGCACCGTGGATCTGTAGGAAGCCTGGCAAATCTGTGTCCTGCCAGGGGATGGTCACCGCGGTGGGATCCCTTGGTTCACCCGCACCTGCAGCATGCCATGCCTGGTCTGTTTGCTCTTGGCATCACGGTTCCAAAAGGAACAACTTGCTTCCAAAAGACAGACCATCCCCCGCTGTCCTGAGCATCAGGATGGCTCAGGGTGATTTAAAAAAAAAAAACCAACAATCTGCTGAATCTGATTTCATAACTACCTGCTCTTGATTTTTGCCTTTTCTAGCTGGCTGTCTAGATTTCATAAACACTACTAATTTGCTGTTAAATTTGCCATTTATATGATCCTAGATGATTTGTTAGGCCTTATTGAACAGCAAAGAATTTTTTTTTTTTCTTTTTTTTCTTGGAGATGGCTTTTCACACCATCAAGGCCACTTTCTCAACTTATTGACAGCTTTATGAGCACTGCTGGAAAAGCACCAGCTTCCTTCGTTTCATGGCGCTCCGGCTTTCCGTCAAGTGAAAAGGCAGTTTCTTAATTAGGACCTGAGAGCCCTTTGCTTTGCTCTGGCATTCCCCAGGTACAAAGCAATACACTGGCCTTTCTGTAGTTAATCGCTTTTCCAGACTTCAGCCCACTAAAATTAGGTGGGCTTTTTGGTCAAATGTTTACCTGGCTCAGGGCCATCTGAAGAACCTCTTTGGGCTGACACATCTGCGTTTGGCATGTGTCTGCGTTCTGGCTGTACTCGCCAATTAACCAGGAGTGCAAAAAATAAAATCAAATAAAAAAAATAAAATCAAGCTTGCCCTGCTTATAAAAGGTCCTATTTTCACGCTAATTCCTACACACACAAAAAAGGAAAACTCTTCACTGATTCTCATTCTTCCTTCTTGCCCAGGTTTATAGTTGTGTCTTTATTATTACTTTGTACTGGAGTAGCTCACATTTGCACCAGTTCCTCTGGCTCCCTTTCAAATCTGTTTATGAGAGTTTTAAAGTTTTATATTTGTGGTTACATTTAAACTCCTCATCATCATTATAGTCCTACAAAGCCAATTTCTTCCTCTTTTAAAGGGATGCATGCAGCTTTATTTTGCTCAAGTAAATGGCAGAAGCGTTGCAGTGATGCTATAGGTGACAGTAAGGTGCTGGCAGCTCCTTCATCACGGAGAGTCCCTGTGTGGGAGCCGGGGGCAGAGCAGCAGTTGCTGGGTGAGGAGATGGAGCCAGAATTTAACTGATTTCCTTAAAGTGTCTGTGCCCTAAACCAGAGGGGTATTTATGGGGCTGGGGACTTGTCCTCAGGCTGCAGCTGTGCTTGCTGCAGTGGTTATTTTTTCCGTCTGTTTGTCCATCCTCTCCCCCAAGTCAACCAGCAAAGCTGCCTTGGTAATTGTTCCCTAATATGTCCCAGTTAAAGCAAGCCTGACCAGGAAAGAACTGCTGGTTTATACTGGTTGTACTGTTGAAATCAGGGAGGGGAGAGTGGCTGCTGAGCAGCTGGAGGTTCTGTCTTGAGAGGAAGGAGGACTGCAGCAGGGGGAGGGTGTGAGATGGATGCAGTCTTCATGAACCCCGCTGATCCCATCCTTATTGCTGCTTCCGTGGTGAGGTAGTTGCACTTCATTTTGTCCTGTAAGGCTTCACAGGAAGACGCGTGAATTGCCCAGGTGGATCCATACCCATGTCCTGGTGCAGCCATGTGCTTCAGAGAAAGGTGTAAAGGGAAGAGCTGGGGTGGGAGACACCCTTTGCGCATTGCATTCAGCCTAAAAAATTGTGATTTTTAGATGCTTTCCAAAACTGTTTTTTTTCAAGTATTTATCACTTTGAATATTATCTGGTTCACCTGGAGCCTGGAAAAGACCTACCACAGTGATGGGCGAAGGATGAGCATCTGCAGAGCTCATCTTGCCCTAAGGCCACAGAGCAGCAGTCAGGTGGTAGCAGGCTCTGAGTATGTGCTGGAGCTGGGCCACCCCTGTCCAACTCATCATATTGGTGATTTGAATTCCTAACCACATAATCATCTCTATCCATGTAACCCAGAAAAAAGCTGGTCAGGAATGCCTGGGAAATGTAAGTCTTGAGAAATCCAGTTTTTCAAATAGACCTCAATGAGAAAGGGATCATTTTAAGGGATAATCTGACTTTTATGATGGTACAGAATTAAATAGTCCCAGCACCAGCAATGACTTTTTTTCATATAAATGCTGTGTTACTTTGGAATTATCAGTAATCTGCAATAAAACAAAACCCAGGTTAACGTGTTTCCTTATTTTTAAAAAAAAAGGAAAGAGAAGAAACAAACAGTTTTGGTTTCAGTTGAAAAAAAAAAATTGACATCTGCTTAATTCAGCTAATGTTGGCTTATGCAACTTCGTAGAGGTTTGTTGGGTTTTTGTGTGTGTGTGTGTATGTGTCCTCTCCAGTTTTAAGATGGGAGGGAGAAAATATTTTGTATTGGGCTGTCAGGAGCTGGGAAATAATCCTGCCCATCTGCCATCCTTTTCCCTTTGATTGCCTTACCCCATTGCTTTGCAAGACATGACATACTTGTTACTGTCAGCTGTGCTAATTGTCAGAAAGAAGGGTAAAGGCAAACCGGCATAAAGGAGAGAAAGATTGTAGAACAAGAAGAGAAAGGAGAGAGAACTGGTTCACTTTGAGATTTGCACTGGTTCTTTGAAATTAATTAGAGATATTGGACCATAAAATGTTCCAAACTATCAATTGTCCTGAAGTTAACTTACCACTTTCCTCCTGTTCCTAGTGACCGGTGACAAAGGGGCTGCTGTTTCCACTGGGGCAGGTTGCGAGTGCACGTGCTCGCAGGAGCCCAGCTCCCTGAAACCCAGCCTGTGCTCTGCATGCAGCACCAGGAGAATGATATGTTTCAGTAATGCCAGCGAGTGTTTAATGGAATTAAATGTGTGTGTTTAGGGATTAGAGCAAAAATCCCCTCCATCTTCCAATAGGGGAGGGAAAGCTTTTTTTTTTTTTTCTTTAGAGATCGCTTTGTGCCTGCTAGGCTGGAGTGGAGTCAATAAGCCACAGTTAGTGGCAGCTGAACTCCAGCCTCTGCAGGGAAACCCACCCTGCTGTGTTCCCCTTGTCCGACATCAGGAGTGCAGCAAATGACCGGGGTATATCTGCCCCGACCCCCCTGGTGCTGGCAGTCACCCCTCTTTCTCCACTGCTCTGATTTTTCTCTTCTCAGCCTCTGGCTACTTGTTTTCTTTGCTGCTAAACAGATTCCTACTATTGCTTTTATTTTGGCTTTTCACATTGCTTAGGTGGGCTGGGGGTGATGTGGAAACTCCCTCGTGGACCCTTCCCTCCTGGAGTGAGCCCATTGGGAGGGCTGCTTCCCATATGGGCATTAGCTGGAGGGGAATTATGTTCAGCACAAATAACTTGGAGGGAGCAGTTTTGCTGAAAATCCCAGCTTGGACTAAGGATCAAAGGAAATCTTTGCTCCCGAATGTAGCTGAAAAATACCTGCCTGAAATGCAGTGCTCTGCTCTTCGCCTCCCTTAAAGCAGGAGGCAAACATGGGAAGTCTTTCCTTTGGCAGCAATGGATAGAGAGATACACTTATTGGATACAGCCCACAAGTTTGCCAGGAGGACAGGACCTTTCTTTTTCTCTCCCCTGAGAAGCCAGTGTTGTCCAGAGGAGAGAGGATTCTTGAGTGGGAGATGAGATGGGAAATCTTGCTCCCTGTGTCCTCTGTGTCTTCACTATGGGAGTGATGGAGGGTGCAGGTTTTTGCTGGTGCTTCCAGGAGGGAACATGTGGCACTGGTCCCTAGCTGGGCAGCATCACTCCAGCAGCACTGAGGTGGCTCTGGGAGTGATGGGCTGCCCAGGAAATATCTCGCTTCCATAAGAAAAATATTAGCAGAATTTAAAGTTTATCAGTTTTGCAACGGAGCTGACACTCCCTTTCCTAAATGGGAGATCCTTGGAACCCATTGGGGTTGTTCTGATTGAGCTGAAAGTGTTTAGATTTCTCTTCTTTAAAAAGAAAACATAAAAATAGCTTCCAGATTTTTGGTGTTCTGTCAAAAAATGGCTTTCCCACCAAAATTACTCTTTTGACAAAAATAGCTGTTTCCATTTCTTTAATAACAAACTGCTCATGCTCCATCTATCAACCATGCGCGCTGCTGTGATTGCATAGCTCTGGGTCCTGCCTGGGGTGCCTGTGCTCCCATCAGTTTCCCTGCAATTTTTGCCTGTTCTATTTCTTGTCAGGTCTAGATCATGCCTTAGGAGGTTTACCTGAGGATTGACTACATTTTGGGACATGCCCGTGACATTTTGTGATGGAGGCTGGGATCAGCAGTTTGTAGTAACAACCCTGGTACTGATTTGCTGCTGCAACTACAGAGCTGGGAGCTGCTTTGATACATCTGACTGGAGACAGCAGCACCCTTCCCTTTCTGCCCTGGTATGAGTACTTGCCAGGTGAATGGGGGAATCTGACCCCATTTACATTGAAGCTCCTGGTTTGATGGCTTGGGTTACAGCTACTTGACTGGGGTTGACCCCAAGTCCTAGCTCTCTCTACCCGTCAGCACTGGGAAGAAGTCAGATATTCCCCTTTCCTGGATTATTGTGGTATAATTCTCCTTCTGGGAGGAGGGGGAGAGCGAGGGTGGAAATGCAGCCTCCTGGGTCTGGGGGTTGCTCCAGCCAATGCTGTGGCCAGCAGCTTGGCTCTGCTTGCCCCAGCGGAGAGCTTGGGGCTGTCCAAGCCTGGCATCCTTGTGTGGGGCCAGATGTGCCCTCTGAACCCAGCTCCAAATGCTTCCAGCTCCCTGGAAGCATGAATCCAGTGTAATCTTGAGCATCCAGAACTGTTTCACTACTAACCAAAGGATAAAACAAGGCATTTGTGACTTGGTAGTGATAGTAGGCAAACCCTGGCAAGGCATCCAGGGCCAACCAGGAGCTAATTGCCTGCAGTTTCCAAATACAGTGCCTAATTCCATAGTTACGATTCAACCTCTGCAGTAATTGTTGCGTGCAGAAAAAAGAGACCTCTCATTTTATTCTGAGCATAATATTAACAGGAAGGGGATTTTCTGTTGTGTTTTGTTTCGCCAACGCCACTAATGAATGTGTAAACACCTCCTGGCATAGATTTCCCAGTTTACTGAGGTTGGAGTTCACGCTGCTAACGCGCCTCCCTGTATGAAGCGCTCCATTCGTTAACCTTGTGCATCCACTAATTAGTGGGTCACTTGCAGGTCAGAGGTGTGCTTGTGCTATGCTTCTTGGCTGTCTGTTGTATTATTACAGCAACTGTAAATGCCACATGCGGCAGACTTGAAGAGTGTGTTTGGAAGACTGGCTGTATAATTAGGGTACATTATCCCAAGGCAGAGTATGCCAGCTGACGTTCAAGAGGCAATAAAAACAATGTTGGTTTTTTTTTTCCCCCTCCTTCCTTTGCAACACATCGGCTGTCAATGAAAAAATGTTGGAGTGTTGCTGATTTTAGCAGGTTTGGGATATTTGTTCCAGGATCGGCAGCTCAGCAGCCACACCATCCATCCATCAGTCAATCCATCAGCCCATCCTGGTCTCAAGTTGGCTACAGCTGCATGGCGTGTGGGGCTGAGCAGTCACTTCCACCCATGTTTATGGCACGAGTCGGGCCCTCCTTCATGAAAACATGATGTTGACTTTAGTTGAATAATGATGAGCTCTTAAAAGCATAATCTGGCTTCCTGGTATTGGCCCTCTGTTTTCTGGGCATTTGTTGTCTCCATTGTCAAGCTTCTTACCCATCCACCCCTTTGCATAAAGCTCTTTGGAGGGATTTTCTGCTTGGCTGGAATCTTAGAGCAGCGTTATTTCTTGCACCATCGCGTGACTCCTTATAGTGGGGCTTTAAGTCGGTCATTAAACATGTTGAGTGCTCTGCCTTTGCTCTTGACACAACATTAAGAGCATGAAACTGCTTGGAAACAATTAGGTGGTAAATAAGCTTGTTCCGTAAATATGCACAAACTGCTCTGGCTGCATCCAGATGTTCCTGCTTTGTCAGACTTTCCTTCTGCAGTGCAGGACTGGGAGGTCTTCTGATAGTTATCGAAGCTGTTTGAATATGTATCACTTGCTGCTGCTTTACCTTAGTGATGCACCATCATATCAGGAGAGCTAGTCGTGATATGCAGCAAAGTAGCATTTTTTGGTCTCCTTTAGTTAGCAGAAAGTATGTCACTAAGAACACTTCTGATTTATACATTTTATTTTGCTTTTCAGTAGTGGAAGTGACTGCAAAAACTATGTAGCAATGGAGAACTGGGTTCTTTGTGTTTTATCTGAAGCCTCCCAGTGCCTGTAAAAATCTCCCTAAAAGCAGGGAAGAGAGGGGAGAGGGAGTTCAAAATTTTTAGAGGAAGAATGCATAAAATGCAGACAGAAAGGGGGTTGAAATATGAACATCTGAGAGACTCCAGAGGGTCCCTGAGGTAGCTCAGGAAAGCTACGGATCCTGCTTAGTTTGTGAAATTAATTAGAAAAGGAAAGAAGGTTATATTCTGTGCTATTCCTGCGTTGTTCTGTGCTTAGCAAAATGTGTTTGAAAGAAGAAGAAAAAAAAAAGACGAAAAGACCTGAAACCCAAACCTCCCCGTTCCAGTTGGCCTCAGGCCTCAGCCAAGAGCTTTACAAACTGCTCCAGTCCCGGGGGCTGTGCGTGGAGCATTGCCCTACGCTGGCAGGGCGATGGGCAGTGCGAAATGCCAACGGGGAGAATCACTATACTGGAAACTGGGGACAAAGGAGCGATTTAAAAGGGCAGGAAGAAAAAGGCAGCTCACAGTGTGGAGACACTTGCTCTGTCTCTCCTGTCTATAGTTGATATGTCAAGGAACAGAAGCAGCCGAACAATGAGGAACAGGCTGTTCCCATGTCGGGCGGGAAGTGCATGAAATCCCATGAGCAAGTCTGTGCTTTATAATGATTTCCAGATGGCATCCTAGCCCAAAAGTGTTGTGGCTGTCTGGATACGCATTCACACATTGTGAAGCTTCTACAGAAAATCAGAGGATCTCCTTTAAAGTCATACCTTGGCCTGAACCGGGAGCCTTGGATGTAAAGATCCATGTGGTGGGTTTGGCTTTGCCTCAACCAAGGGACGTTCATGCTCAACCTGTGGAAAATGTACTTTTGATGATTGCGTGGAATTTGCATGTTTGGACATTTTCCACTACAAGCTCGATCCAGGCTGCAGAGTGTGCTTGGATTTCCAAAAAGCTTTTGTTGAGTTTTCTCATCAAAGGCTCCTATGCTAAGTTATGGTAGCAGATGAAGGCACGTCCTTCCGTGGACCTGGGTCTGGATGAAGGATACAAATAAAAGGTCAGTTTTCCCAGCGGAGAGAGGTCACTGATGGAGTCCCCCGCAGCTAAAGTGCATGGTGAAGTGACAAATTTTGCAGGTGATAAAAGCAATTAGGATAGTCAAAACTTAAGTTGCAGGTGAAAATGATAAGCAAGAAGGGGGTCTGCCTGCCCACCCTCACTTCAGTTGAACTCCTCTCTGTGTAGTAGGACAGCGTGTTGGTAGTGTGCTCCTTCCAAGCATTTTCCTAGTGGAAATCTTCCAGAAAAGAAGACGCAAAACAATAGTGTAATATCAAGGGAGGAGAGGTGTGTGGCCTCTGTGCCACATTAAACCAGCCTTTTAGGCAGATAGAACTTTTAATCTCAGGAGAAAAGATGACATGCATGCAGTGCTGATAAATGCTGCCTGTTTGCCATCCCTGCGGCTGCCCTGCCACGAGATGTAGACTGCAAAAGGCCAAACGCAAATCTCTGAGTCCTAACGTGTCAATTATCTTTCTGACAATTACATATGGATTTCATTAGCTCGCTAAATGGTACCTATTACAGCATCTCACCAACTGGAGGGATTTCCAGTAGGAAATGTGAGATGGGAAACACCGACAAATCTCAAATTCCCAGAGGCTCTCTGGAATTTGTGCAGATGAAGTGTGATAAGGGCAGTCTCAAGCACCCCTCCTTGGCTCTGTGCAGTCGCATCTCTTTGGAGCGAGGAGGGGCACCTGGGTGCATTGGTGGTGGGATGTGCCTGTGGATGTGTGTTTGGTACCTCGCAGTTACTGCAGAGAGGGGAGGAAAAAGCAGAGTGGGAGGTTATCCTAGGGCAACCCAGTGATGCATGCCTCCTCTGAAGACCTTTGGCACTGGATTTTCTGGTAGTTTCAGCATTATAAATTGTAACTTGAGCTTGAAGGTGATGGGGTAGTCCCTGCAAGGACCATATTTGAGTGCATGCTGCTCCAGATGGTGAAAATGACCAGGGTGGATTTGGTCTTAGTGGTCTTTCTGCCATGCAACTTCTCTGCAGTCTCTCCCTGAAAGCATTTACTACTTTCTTCATCTTTGACCTTGCTCTTTCCAGGGACTTATCAAATGGGAGCGGTGAAAGAAAGGAAGAGGCGCTAATGACGTGGAGAGGGTTTTCCTGATGATTCCTGTGGTGCATCTTTGACATCTGACTTTGTCCTGCTGAGCTCAACTGGATGCTCAGTGGTTTCTAGGAGCGACCCCACAACCTCAGAGACTGAATCCATAGCTCATGTGCCCTCACGTCAGGATGCATACCATCTGCTGTGGTATGGTCTCCATACACCTAGCAGTTTAGGGACTTAACAGGAAGGTGTAGTCAGCTGCCAGCATGGTTAGGTCTTGCTGGAACATGCTGGGAACTGTTTCCAGACTTGGGTGTGTGGTCTCCACATACCTCTCCTGGTGCTGCACACTGCTGATTTTTCCAGCCACCTCTTGGAAACGAGGCTCTCCCAGATGGCTGCTTAGCTCAAGAAGCTGTATGCTCCTGCCAGCATGTTCTGGATGCCAGCCTCTCTAGCAGAAGATAAACTAAGCTTGGGGCATGAGTTTGGAGATGATAAGAAGGGGCAGAGAAGATTTCTGCAGGAACAGCTGGTAAGCTGGGTGCCTGTGGGCACGCGGCTCTCCTCAGCCCACCGTGCTGCCTCCCAGCTCTCAGACCGCGGTGCTGAGCGAGCAGGGTGTGCGCGGCTGTGTTTTCAAGCTGATCAACATGACTCAAAGACAAAGACTTACCCCAGCGCAGTGTGCTTTAGGTGAAGAGCCTGGATGTGAATAATGTACTTTTGGTTGACAGATGTCTCTTGAGAATGTCGTAGGTCTTGTTAGCTGGTCCTGTGAGGCTTGGAGGAGAAGGGACTGCTGTCTTTGGGATGCAACAACAGGAGAGCCCAAGCCCCAATTTCGCTGCCCTTGACCATGTTCCACTTCCCCATTAAATGTTCTGCCACTGTTCCTATGCTTGGACAATTTATCTTACGTGTTGAATTATGACTGTGAGCCTGGCTTTCCTCTGGCCAGTTCAGCATAGGAGCAAGTTAAAAACATATTTAAAGACTGGGAAGATATATGTTTCTTTACCTATGACACTTTCTATACACCAGAAGAAGTGCAAGCAATAGGGATGGTGACTGTAAGGAAGCATTCGTGATTTTGTCATAAAAAAGACCAACTTTCAGGGTTTGGGAGGAAAGCAGGATTGAAATACTGCTTCTATTAGCGCTTTCACTGTGGTGCTGTTCAGCTGGTTTGTCTCTGGGATTGAAAGAAAAAAAAAAGGCTGATGCTGTGATAGAAAACGATGCCTCGAAGGCACCTTCATTTCACAGTGCTGCTGATGCCAACTAGGACTTGCGATGCCAACTGGGACTTGCTTCCCACAGCAGTCTTGGTGCATAAGGGAGATGCTGCCTCCTCCTCTGGGGTTTGTTCTACTTTTTGTTGAAATTTTTCTGCTCTCCACACCTAGATTTTAACTGTAGTTCAGTTCAGAGTGCTCTTTGGTCGTGGTGTGGAAAGCATGCACTAAATCGCCTCTCCAGCTTCCCCTGTCCTGGGTGTATCTGAGATTGGAGCGCAAGCCAGAGATGTCCCTGGAGACCCTGGAGAATCCCTGTTGGCAGGGCTGTGCTTTCCCCTGCCTCCCAAAGCCAGGAAGGGCCAGGGTAACCCACTGAAACTTTTAGTGTCATAAAAGCCCAAAGACTTTGATGAATTAGAGCCGCAGGGGCAAGTAAATGTAATTCTGTCCCAATGAGGTATGTGTGGATGGCTGAAGAGACTGCTGGTTTGTACCTGGATGCTAAGGAAAATCATTGTATAGACACAGCAAGACAGCACATGGAACTAACTGCACTTAACATGTAAGGTAAAGATATAAGGTAAGTTAAGGAAAACATGTAACAATGCAACTGAGTCACCATCCCTTCAAATGAGAAGCCAGCCCAGAGCAGAACCCATTGGGTGGTGGTAAATGCAAACAGCTTTAAAGATCTGATTCCGGTTTGATATGTGGCTGTGAACTCCTGTATGTCAGTCCCCATCATGTCTCCGTGGGGTGTCTCCACCATCCAGGGGTCAGGTGTCTCCGTGTTAATTGTCTGGAAAATCAAACTAAAAGCTGCCTTTGATGCTTACAAGGCGTGAGTGCTCGGGTGGCAGCTGGCTGGGGCTGGGGCAAAAGATTGATCTCTTTCTTCCTGAAGTATCCTGCTCAGAAGGTCACGATCAACAAAAACCTGGGAAAACTCCAAATTACATTAAAATCTTGCATGCATAAAAAAGGAAAGTTCTCGCTGCAGTTGTTCTCTCCTGCAGTGGGACTCTTCCTTGAGTTTAACCAGCATCACCAAACACAGAGACGTGCCTTTGGCAGGTGAATACAGACTCAAGTGACCAGAGCTAAAATAACCGGTCCTCAGAGCGTTATGGTTTGGTTTTATGTATTTTTATGCACGGACAGACCAGCCTTGGAAGGAACACTGAGATGAGGAGCTGCAGCAAGGAGGGCTGAGTGTGTAAGACTGTCCCAGGTGTGCAGGCACTATGGGGTATGTTCACCTGAACGGGGACATGGTTGGTGTTTGGTTGTGTCACCCCGCCTGTATTTAAGAGCCGAGATACTGAGACTCAGCAGAATGAAAAAAAAAGAGAAACTTGATCAAATTGCATTTGGGCTTTGGGATGTAGATGATCTTTACGTCTGCCTGGGACTAAATACATGGTTACCTGTCACGTTACATGGTATAAATGTGTAATTGCAGTGTTGGTATCGCATATAGATATTAATATTGCAGCTCACATCTCAGTGTCTGATCGTAAAAATGTGAGGTCAGTGCAAGGAAAGCTTAGGAGGTAACTGTCAGCAGTCTGGTTTTTATTTTTCTCTGTATGCTAACTTTCTTGAGGGGAAGGAGACTTAGCAGCAGACAGACACACAAAACAGGAGGAAAGAGGGGACCGCAGCACTCACATGGCACGGTTGTGTGGCTGGTGAAACTCACATGGACCCAACCTGTTTTCACATGCTCTGCCTCTGTACGCCAGCCCACATCACGTGTGCGGCAGTGGTAACGCTATAGCCCACCATGTACAAACACAGTAATCCGATTTATCATGGCCCTTCGATTACCTCAACGGCCTGCTGCATGCCAAGACCTTTTTTACAGGCACCGCTTATACTGCTCCAAACCCGTACTGCAGCTTCAAACAGCTGCCATTTTGAGAGCAAAACCTTCCACGGAATCCTGCTTCCACTGGGGCTCCAAAGAAAAATGTCTTCTCTGCATTACATTGATTTAAAGAGCACATGCAGCATTTGGCTTTGGTTCAATGCCAGACTAAAGGTCCTCAACATTATAAACTATCAGGGCTAGAAAGATTTGCTCTATAAATGGCTCCGTATGCATACGCACTGTATATATATATTATGGATCTGCCTATGTCATGGAGCACTTCAAATATCCCTTAATAAAATAATAGACCCCTAGGTAGCTATATATACTGGCAGAAAGCTGTTCAGCCCTTTGGAGCCATGGAAAAAGTTAGCACTCCTAAACATTTCTTCTTTTTCCTCCGGCTGGTTTCCACTGTGGGTAATTAAAACCGCAGAACATCCTGGATCCTATTGCATGAAGGGATGTAGTTGTGGTCCTCTGAACCTGACAGGAGCAGAAAGGGAAACTGTTTAAAGAGAATGTGAAATGTGCGGCTTGTCTCTTACCCAGCCTTGGAGATCGATGAGCAACACTGGAAAGATCTCCGATGAGCAGCGAGAAATTGTTTCTTAGCTTCATTTACAAGGGCTGAGATGTGAGATGTCACCGGCAGGTTCACAGCTTTTTAGCACAAAGCTGTTGTTGCCCATTGGAGAGGTCTTTCCAGCTGTGGGAATGACCCCTGGGCTGATCCTTTGCCTTGCAGCACGTAACCCCTGACACCCAGCGAGGGTGAGGGATGCAGCCAGCAGAAAAGCTCTGTTTTTCCACAGGGGTTTGTTGGCAATAACCTGAGCACTAGGCTACGAAGCGGGACTGTTGTCTTAATCCAAAAAAAGGGGTCAGGGCTCCAGGCTGTTGCTTGTCTCTGCAGGGATTTCCTAAGGGAGGAGGAACTTGCCCTGCTCCCAGTGGTACCCAGTGAACTGAGAAGGGAGGGGAATAGCAGGGGAGAAAATGCATATAGTTACTAGTTAATGGGTTGAGTGATGGGGGAGATACCCTTGGAGCAGGGAAAAGGGGAGAGCTGTGGGGCAACAGTAGTACCGGTCAGTGGGTGTGAGTGCTCCAGAGATCAATCTCACAGCCCTTACCCTGCTCCTCTTGGGGTGCGGGGCACCCCAGCCACACTTGCCAGCTGCATCTGGCACAGAGGGTCAGAGGGATGGCGAGCTGCTGTGCTCTGGGTGTTCTAATGGGACCCTGCTCAGAGAAGACCTGTGTTCGTGTCCGGCCCCGGCAGTAGCTGAGACCTCCCCTCCGCACTCCCAGCCAGAGGCACATGGCTCCCTGCGGTGCTGGGCACAGGCTGTGACACCGGGGTGCAGACCCCAGCTGCCCTCGGACAGCCTGTAGTGTTAGTAGCAGTGTGCTACACCTTGGCGGAAAACACTTCTAGTTCTTCCCATCTAAAGGAGCTTGTGTGAATAAAGGTTTTTCTTCTGGTTAGTTAACACCGTCCTGTCCCAAAATGGTTTTTGGGATGGGGTCCTTATGGATCCTTCCCATGAGGCTGGACAAGAGGGATGGTGTCTCAGAAACCCCTTGCCCAAGATGCCCAACCTTTTGTCTCTCCTGGCTAAAACCAGACAATAAGTGGCTGGTTTTGCCACAACAACTGAAAACAAAGATTGACTGCCAGGCTGTGAGTACCTCACCACTCTGAATTTAGCTTTCAATTCTTCCTTAATTTATTATTTGCAGTTAATTTAATCCATATTGAGCTGCTTCAAAGAGAAAAAAGCTCTAGATTTGGTGAAAAATAATCTATTTTTAATTATTTCTGATGTAGAACACTAGCCCATAAATAAATTCCACTGCTACCCAGTGGTTTTTTTGCCGTCAGAACTGTCTTGCTGGAATCAATAAACAGTTGATTAAAAACCTTGTTATTTAATATATTCAGTAACCCTAATCTATTCATTAGAAACTTAATCACTTTCATGTCACCAGCTGCTGTGATGGAGAAAAGAGCTGTAGCTAATTATTAGCAATTTTACAAAGCTAATATTGAATTTCTAATGGGTCCTCTGTGGCCTCTATTTCAAGCAGTTTGTATATCCCGCAAACATATGTTCTGGCTCTGGGCAGGGCCAAGCATCTCAGACTTACAGCCTTGTGGATAAATTTGAGACCTAGCAACCAAACCTCTGGTTAGTCCGTGCGAGGAACATGCGTGGGCAGCGCTGGCCCCCGGCCAGGTCCACCCCGGTGCTCCCCTGCACGGGGGCTGGCCAGGGACAAGCAGCTGCGGCTCCCCGGCCGCACGCCCGCGCTTGCAGCCGCGGGAAGGGGCACATTCCCGGGTGCTCCCCTGCATCCCTCCCATGGGATGGCATCGAGGGGGAGCAACGGGGCTGGGGCGAAGGAGAGCAGTGGAGGGTGCGGGCAGGCATTTGGTGTAACCTGTGTGCTGCCTGTCTGCCGAGCGCTGTGTTTTTCACCTGTTCGGTTGGTTTTTTTCTTGATATTGGAGCAGCTGGTTTGGTTACGTGGCCACAAGAAGCAGAGAGGAAGCTCTCTGGGTGAGGCAAAGTTATAATTTTCTTTAGGGCTGTGCTAATTTGAAAGACACTTATCTGCCTGGATTGTTTCATCTGCTGTCACTGGACTTACAACTTCATTATTTGTATCCTGATAGCACCTGAGGTGCTTTTTGTTATACCAGGCAGGGCCCAACACACGGGGAAAAGACATCATCTCCCCTGGGGACCTTGTGCGGGACATGGGGCACAGGGGCATTTCAGGGTGCATGCACCAAGGGCAAAACTAGAGCATGTGTGGCTGCAGCAGGGGCTTGTGCCACTTGGAGGTGGCTGAATCGTAAAGTATTTTCATTAAATGTTTGTAGAACGACCTAAAACTTCCTATAGGTGAGATACAAGAAAAAAATCCTGGATTGGAGTAGTGCAGGTAATGAGCATCACTGTGCTCGGTGCTGGGGTGGGAGTGCCAGAGGGGGGTGGGTAATGTCAGAGCAAGTGACAGGCTTAAGGCACTGGGGGGCTAAGGACCTTTTTCCTTGAAAGGATGATTGTTTCACACCTCTTTCCTGTGGGTTTCTTGCTGTCTGTGCTGACAGTGGCCATTACTGGAGCTGATACATGGGCTGCGCTGTGCCCTGGCTATCAGGCTGTCTGGCTGTTCCTGGGTGCCTCCTCTGATTTGCCAGGTTTCTGGTCTTTGCAACACTTTCTGCATCAGGACATAAATATGCTCTAGGGCTGCAGTTTAATAGATTTAATAATTTGGTGTCCTTTGCCTTTCTGTTCCTGCCCTGTTTCGCTGTGGAGTAACTGACTGTGCAAGCTCTTAAGTTCAGTTCAACATAAAAAGCAACAGCAGGTGGCTGAAGGTGTCCTGAGCCTCAAAGCAAATGCAGGCAGAAGAGATGCCTTTCTGAAATCCTCAGGCTCTGCACATGTGGTGGCTCTAGCCCATAAGGCACCTCACTGCGGTGCTCAGGTCTGGAAGGGTGCCTGTGTGCCTCTATTTGTGGGTCTGGAGCCTGTGGTGTGTTATCCTTCCTCTGCGGAGCTCCTTGAACTGCTGTAAAGGGAAGAGAAAGGCTTGAAACAGGCTGTGGCTGGATGTTGGGGTTTTAGCACCATGCAGACCTGCAGAGCTGCCTCCGTAGTATGGTGGAACACGCCACCCTTGAAATTTGCACCCACCAGACAGTGGAGGGGCCTGTTCTCCCTTGGTGGGTCATCAGAAGCAGCAGCATCTTCTCTGATCTGTGCTGATGGAAGCAGTGTGCACTCTGGCTGAGGGGGGACTGATGGCAATCCTTTTTCAGGAGGGTGTTGCTGAGAGGTGACTGAATGCAAAAACTTCCTCCCTTGGGCTTCAGCTCTCTGTCTTGGGAGGGAATTTGCCAGATGGAAGGAAACAAATACACAAACATATACGTAAACTATTCCAAAATGGCTTCATGTTCTCGTTTTCGAAAATATGTGATTGAGCTTGTTTTATGGGCTTGGCGAACTTCTGGCGGCATCTGGTTGAGCTAAATATTATACTTAATAGCCCAAGACAGCAGTGATTGCAGAGAGCTGTCTGCATTTCATGTGTGTTTACAAATGTGCTGTAGTAATTCCACGGAAATTAGCATAGAGCCTTAACAACAAAACGGAAGATGGGAACAAAGAGAAACGTCTCTCAGCCTCCCTGCTGTTTATATGCACATGTATGTGTCTGTCTACGTGTCCTCATGCGTAGTGCTAGCTCTCTGCTAGTCCATCTATTAATATTGGTGATTTTTGTACCCCAAAGCCTCCAACCTCCCCAAATGGCTTTTTTCTTATGTCTCAGATATTAGCCAGAGGAAGCACTGGCAGGAGGCGGTGCCTGGATTCTTTTAAATTAGTCAAAACCACGAGGTTTTTACCCTATTGCATCACATTATGATCTGTTGAAGTTGCATAATAGTAACACCAAAAAAATATTTGGGGAGTAGAATTCACCAGTTTGCCGAATAGTCTGTTTAGTGAGGATGTTTTTTATCTCAGAGGTTTGAAGGAACCTCTTTGTGGGTCCTTGGCACAGTGTCTCTGACAAGGTACCCAGGGCTCCATGAGACCATGGCTGCAGCTCTCCCTGAGCCACGTCTCTGTTCTCTTAGGTAGGGAATTGCAAACACCTGAAATTCTGTCTTGAATCTGAATGAAACAAAGAAAAGGAATATTGAAATCCTCCACAAATTGAAGTTGCTTTCTTCCAGACAGCTCTGATAAGTGTAATGTGATGCAAGATTTGCTATCGGTGTGAAACACCGCCCTTGCAGCAGCGCTGAGCCCCTGGCCTGCCTGGTGCGGTGTCGGTAGCAGCCCCAGGGCACGTGGGAGCCAGACGTGTTGCTCGGTTTGCAGCGCTGCTGGGGCCAGTAGGCTGGGCTGTTGGCACAAGGAGCCTTTTTTCTTATGACACAACCCATGTCAAGAATGAATGGGTCAGTTCTCCTGAACTTCTTCTGTGTGGTGGCTGTGAGCATGGAAATAGGGAAGACCAGGGAAGACCACTGACCAGCCATGGCAACACAGTGTCTGAGCAGACCGTGGTTTGCCATCTGTGTTCTTTCTGCAAGGAGCATAAGGTCCTTCTGAGGATGTCTGGAAACGCTCTGTGGTGTGTCGCAGAGGGCAATGGCAGCGTCACCAGCTGATCTAAGCTTCCCTGTGCCATTATCCCCAAGCACTGGGCTGTGCTTCTGGCAGCACTGGGCGACAGGGGTGGTGGCCGCTGGGCCAGTGTTCTCTGCCCAGGGAAGCGGGCTCTCTTGGCTGCTGCAGACTGATGACACGTGTAGAGGAGCATGGAGGCTGTTCGGTCGTGTGCTGGAAGCTGTCCCAGATTTCAGCTAGCCCAAAGCTGGGGAGGAGCTATTGGAGGATTTATTTAGGTGTGCACCCACACCCTATCTGCAATTAAATGCACCTGGCCTAGATCATCAGTTCATGTAAATAGGCAAAGCTCCATACCAATCTTCTGAGTCTTTGCATCTGCAGATGATGTATTATTGAATTATGCTTGATTAGCTGTTTTTCTGTTGCTTAACAGAAAGCAAATCTCAGCATAAATGAGATTAGTATGTGCCCTCCATGTACGCCAGCTCTTGCTCCCAAGAATTTAAGATTCTTAATAGAATGATTTTTTTTTTAAAGGAAGACAGCAAAAAAGAGTCTTTGAGGCTCCTGTTTCATTTGCCAGATTATCCGAACATTAAATTAAGCAAGTATGGAAATTCAAAATATAGCTGTTCTACAACATGTGCTGACACTGGCATAACAATATCAGTAATCCCCCTTGACAGCCATTACAGCTTAATGCTCTAAGAAAATGAACTACTTATTTTCTTTACCCCACATACACAGTGTCTCAAAATCTTTCCCTGTCTTCCAGCCAAGATGACTCTTTGAATTAATCTCTTCCAGGTACCAGCTGTGTTTGTCTCATCGTGCTGAGCAGTACCGATCGCTTTGAGGCTCTGTCACCTTGACAGCTCAGAAAATCCCCAGCTGCACTCGAGGACTTCATTGCGCTGGGGTTTTGTCGTGTGGTGGAGTTCCTCAGACACCCTGAACTTCGGTTCATGCCAGGGGAACCCCTCACGTCTTGTAAGGTCTTGCCCCATCATTTTTTTGTTGTGGCTAGTCTCAGTGCAGCTGAAGGAGGTGTGGAATCCGTGGTCATAAAGTTCATAGGTGTTTTCAAGTGTGGATGAGTTTCCCTTCTGCCTGTTTTAAAGCTGTGCCCTTCAAGAAATGCCAGGATTTGCTCTTTGAATGACGCTAATCTGCAGCTGTGCCAGTGAAAGTGTCGTGTTGAGCTAAGCTTTGAAAGTGGTGTTGAGTAAGGGTTGAGGAAAAGGAAAGTTATGTTGATTGGAGGTGGCAACTGAGCCTGTTGCTTGTGCTGAAATTTGTATCCTTGTCCTTCTCTTCTTTAATAAGAAAGGCTGTTATTACTTCAAGCATCACCTTGTCCTTGGTGCCTTTGGGAATGATACAGTGGACTTGCTTAGGAGACCTCTTTTGAGATTATAAGGACAGTTTAGCTATTTCTTTGCCAGGTCTCTGAATCCCAGCAGGTCTTCAGCCTGCCAGAATGGTCTGGGAAAGCCTGGGAACTTCTATTAGGAAATGAATGGGCCACAGAGAGGTCACATGAGAGTTCTAAGGGCTTCTAGGAATAAGTGGTTGAGGCTGCAGGGACACTCAGATGTACTTGTGTGAAAGGAGGTACTTAAATTCCACTACAGTCCAATTTTTTGTACCAAACGAGCTTTTCCCATGTGCACCACTGAGCTCAGATTTACCAAGATGTTCAGGTACTTAACGGTGCAGCTGGGTACCGGGTGGGATTCCTAAAAGCCTCTCAGGAAGCTGGACTCCAAAGGTGGCCAAGGGCTTTTGGAGCAGCCTGTGGACACTTGCACAGGTTATATAGAGACCCAATTGTGTTGAGCCATTTTGGGCCCTAAAAGGACTTCAGTAGTTGTCTCTTCTACCACAATTTTACGGAACAGTATCACTTCTTAGCGAAAGGCTATCTTCAGGAATGGAGGGAGGCAAGTCAGCTTTAATGGGCCTGATCTCAGCTAGTGTAAACTGATTTCACTGCTTTGAATATACAAGAGTCATGGTGATGTGCGTGAGGACTTACCTCTTTATCATCAGGTGTGTTTTACAGCTAATTCGTAATGAGAAGAGAATTTCCACTGTCAGATCATTGTACCGCTGAGCAAAATTGGAGCAGCTGCCTTGTAAAATGTGAAATGTCATCAATATACTATGCTGCGTTTCAGAGCATGTGACTGAGAAGGTGATTGCGCTCGTTAATAATGAGCCACTAAATTGGATGCAATTGCAATAGCTCATCATTGGTATAGAAATATTATGCTTTATAGGTACATTACTGGGCTGTATTTTATAAGGCTGTTAAGCTTACGCACTTTCCCTTGCAGTAAATGTCAGCAAGGTTACAATAAAATTTAATACAATATTATTAAAGCTGAAGTGCATCAGTATGGAATGATCATGTACGCACACTAAAAATTCTTTATTATTGCTTCCTTAACCTTCTTAAGGAACTGCTTGTTTTGAAATACAGCAATGAAAGGGATCAAAGCTTGGAGGTCTCTCTGTCCATCCAAAGGTTCATTAGAATTTTCAGTGTAGATGGGAATTTTGTGACGCATTAGTTCAAGTAAATTAAACATTAAAATTTCAGCTCTGCCAGGAAAATTTCAATACAGCTGCAGATTATAATACAGGTGGTGAGGTCTCCTCACATTCACCTTCGCTTTCATGGGGTGGAACTGATTGGCAGATTGTTGGCCTCTGAAGAAGCTGGGCATGCCCTCCAGGGTGCACATCTCGGAGGGGTGGTACACCTAACAAGCCTTCAGGGGTCGGCCATTACCATGACAATGCCAGTGTCCTCCCCCTTGTAAAGAAATCAATAGACTGCGGGGCTCTGAAAACAATTTCCCTGACCTCCCAAGGTTGCCAAAAGCAAGGTCAAGCAGCAAAGATCAAAGGCCCAGTGGAAAGAGGTGTCCCCTCCCTGACCTTCTGGCTTGGGAGAGGGATCAGTCTTACCTTGAATTATTTTCTTAATTTAAGAAACTGGTATTATTTGCACACACTCTAGCCAGAGGAAATCAGAATTAATCCCAGTGAAATCTGGGGTATTGTCTCCCATTTGATTAGATTTTGAGTACCGTTTTAGGGTGGTTTTCACAGGCAAGACAGCATGCAGTATGGAACAGCAGCCCAGACAGAAAGTTTTGTTTGGGTTTTAGTGCAGAAGAGGAATGCTAAGGCTCAGCTGTGTACCTTTGAGAAATCATCAGTGGTTAGAGCTATTCTTGGTGCTTGCAAAGTTAATCCTTATGTATTTGGAAAGAGAAAAATACTTTGACTGCAGGAATCTTACAGTCAACTTCTTTAGACTTGTCTGGTATGAGTAGCCGATATTAAAAAAAAAAAAAAAGTATTTCAGATGCAGTCTATTATCAGTAATCTTCATCTTCCCACGGGCAGATCACGGGACCTCCTGGAATCACCCTCTCTCTGAGATACCTCAGCTCTGGGACCAGCTCAAACAGTCTGTGGCGTGTTTGTTTTCTAATTAGACACTCTCAGTCTTGCAAATTGGTTCGTGTTTTCCTTAGTCATGAAATGGATTTGAACTCTTGTCAAAATATCTTGGTGCTTGAGAGCTCCCAAAGAGGGTGGATTTTAGGCAAGTGGGTACTTGATGCTTCCCAGAACCCGGGTCCTAGCAGGGGTCTGGAAGTGGCAGAGCTCTGGAGATGCTCTTGGGGTTCATGGGCTGCTGTTCCCTCCCAAGCAGTAACTCCTGGAAGCGGCAGTTGGCTCGGATGAATTAGGTTCCTGGCTCTGACACTTCTGCTTTTGACCATGCTTTTAAATCACAGTTTTAAGAGCTTGTGTCAGAGATTTCATCTCTGGAAATTTATGAGGAGTCGTTGCCTTTTCTGCAGGCGTGATTTTGCGATAGCCCCGCTGCAGAGCACCATCCCGGGGGTGACCCCGTGCCGCAGCAGGGTCTCTGCGTCCCCACAGCCGCAAGTGGTGCGGGAGGAGAGCCGCACCCACTGAACTGGGAAAAGCAGGGTGTCGGGTTCAGATGAAGGTGAAGTGACATGCAGTGGTGCTGCGAGGCCAGTGGGCAGAGGAAGGGACGGGGAAGAAAAACAGGTAGCATTTGTTTGCAGCAGTGTGGCCTTTGGGTACCATGTGTCACTCTGTGCACAAGTACGTGCATGAACGGTTGTACATCTTGGGTGGGTCTACGCACACCCCTGGACAAGCATATGCATATGGACACACACGTGCACATAAAACGTGCTCCCTCTAGCAATCCAGCAATCCTATTTCAGATGAAGGCTTGTCCCAGCTTTTTCTTTACAACTTCTGGAGTGCAGAGCTCCTGGAGGATGACTGGGTGTGGTGGTGCTGCCTTGTCTGTGCGTTGGGTAGAGGCTCTTTGAAGATGTTCTTTGAAGGTTTGGGCATCCTGCATAGTCTGGTCAATCCCTCCTGTGCACTAGGTTTGTGCTGGTGATCACCTTGTGTGGCTGGCATCAGCGCATGGTGGTGATGGGGAGGATAGGAGGGGTATGGGGACGGGCTACTCTTACCAAATGAAATCTTTTGATTTTTCCCCCCTTCCTTCTTGCAGAGCTATAGAAAGGAAGGGGATTATGACAGACCTCTGAAAATGGTTGAAGAACAAATTTGCATGAGATCAAACCCAAAAATCTTGCTCTAAGTCAATACAGAGCATGCTGCAACCTTTCCTCTTTTCACCTTGCTTGCTCTCTCTGCTCTCCCTTTCTCCCCACCCAGCCCCTACTGTCTTTTCTCCTGGTTGTCTCATCACTGTACTGTGGTGCCTGAGCAAAGCACAACCCTTTTATCCACGTGCAGGTGACATTGTGGCCGTGGTGTTTAGCTGCTGCTGTGAGCTCCCATCAGCTCCGAGTGGTCGACAGCCCACCTCACAGCAGCTGTCCTCTCCATCTCCTCACTGCTCATTTTCTTCTGTGATGATTCTCCACTTTCCCGTCCATAATTACTTTCCTGAGGTGTATTTTCATCTTGGTGCCTGGTGTGACCAAAGTACATAAGTCTGTATCTATTGATTTCTGACAGCAGAGTCTGCTTGTTCTCCACTAATATTTCTAGCATCAGCATTCGTCTTCCTTTCAATCTAAAAGATATGTCAGTACCACATCACTAAGGCTTCAGTTTTTTCTCCCTGTCAGCAGCATTCTTTCCCCATGATTCATATCCATAAATTGCTATGGGAAAAATTAAGCTTTTCATCAAACCCTTAAATATTTTGAAACTCCACAGTTCTTCCAGGCTTTCAGGAGGGAGGCCACAGCCAAGGAAGCTATTCCTAGTGATCTCTGGGTTTTTTGGGAACTGCCTCTTTGGTCTGATGTCTGTGGTCCCATATAATCAAAGTCATCAGTTCCTTTAATATATTGACAGCTTGCATCCACATGCATCCATGCTTTGGTTTCACCATGCTTGAGGGTAGCCCATACTCATAGATAACCTTTTGGGGTTTTGTTGGTTTTTTTTGTTGGTTTTTGTTTTGGTTTTTTTTTGACACTAACTCTGGTATATCTGGGGGTTGTAACAATGAGCTATGTCTGCCATTGTCATGTATGATGTAGGTTAATAGGTGTCTGTCAGTGCAATTCCCAGCTGCTTCCACTTTAACCAGGTTGTTGTAGGATAAACTCGATGAACTTCTACTCAGTGCAAAACCACTTGTTCACTGGTGCTGTTCATGGTGATGGTTTCTGTTTGCAATAAGAAAATCACAGTGAATTTGGCGAGATGTTCTGGAGTTCCTTTATCTGATGGCTGAGAGGGATGTATTGGATATTTTGAGCAGCCTGTGAAATGCACAGCCAGTGGCTCCTGAAAGTCTATTTTTTCAGTGACATGAAGGATGTTTTTAATTTCCCCACAGGTGCCTTTTCCATCTCAGAAACCAGCTGATGGTGGCATTAGTTCTGCTTCTATCATTTACTTCACGTGTCTTGAATTATGCTGTGCCATGCTTGACCATCAGAGGGATGCTGTGATAGTTACAATACTTCACGTGCCCCTTCTTCTGAACAGATTCCTTTCATTGAATTGGCTGGCCTATTTCCAGGCACCAATATATCTTTTCAAATTTTTCACCTGAGAGCAATACCATGATCACTGATCACTTTGAACAATTCTGCTGATTTGCCTTGGTGCTTTCCCAGGGTTCATGTTCAAACTAGCATACACTATTTCCTCCATCCAGCTTATGTGTCTGTCTCGGAGATCTCCATTTCAGGTTGGGACTGCTGGATGTTCCTATTATGTCATGGGTATTTCAGGTGGTGTTTGATTCCTGCACCCTCAGCAAAGTTCCTATTTTTATTGATCTTTTACTGCTTCCAGTTGGAGGAGACTGTCTGCAGCAAAGAATCTGAGAGCTCTGAAAAAACACCTAGTAAAAAAGAACAAATGGGCAGCAGTGGGAAACCTCTTTGTCTCTCACTCATTGCAAAGTACCGCAGCAGGGCACAGGTAGGAATGACCCACATAAAGCACTTTGCAGTGGACTTTTAGGCCTGAAGATTCAAAAAAGTACAGTGGTGGGCAGGTCCTTCCTGGTCAGAAGGATATAATTGCATTTATGAAGGTGCTGGACTGAATTTGGGGGGAATTGTAGTGCTTTGTGGGAAAGCAACAAGCCATTTGAAGCTTTCTAAGGAGATGGCTGGAGCTAGCATTTGGAAAGTAAAGATGAAGGGACACCTACTGTTACATCTAGGCCATTAGAGAAGCGTATGATAGGTAGATGTGGCTTACGTAGTAATAGAAGAATTGGGTTCAATTTGTGATGACAGGAGTTGGATACTTGGGATGAGAGACAATGTCATTTGTCATCTGCAAACTAACTTGTGAGATCACTAGGGGAGAATCCCATTTGTGGGAGAATTGCCACAATCTGCCTTGGAGGGACTCCATCCCTGCGGTGATCACAAAGGTTTTGTGCCCCTCTGGTAACAGCTGGTGGCAGGTGGTCAACAAGTCCTTCAGTGACATGAAGAAGCATTTGTTAATGAAATTGTCCAGCAGTTCTTCTAATTGAGAAATTAATATTAGAGCTGGAAGGATAAGCTCTCTTAAAGGTTTGGTGATGGCCAACGATAGTCTGTTTTATGAAATGATGGAGATGGGCTTTGCAGGTTTTCTTGGCTGCTCTATTCACCTGCTTGCCACTGAGTACCGTCTTCAGCATGTGATGTTGTGCTGAAGGACTGAGCCAGCTAAGCTGACTATGCTCTGGAGATGAGTGGTGGCCTTTCCAAAGTGCAGGTTGCAGTTGTCATGATATCAACCCCAAATGAGCAGCTTAGAAGGTAAGGGCCTGGGGGCCACTGCCCGAGGTTTGTGCTTGGATCGGTAGCTACCTGGGTACTGCCCAGAGCTGGGTGCGCTCATGAACTGTTCTCCGAAATGGAAATGTTCCTCAATCTCATGTATTCGTGTTGTCAGCTTTAGGTTGCACCAGGATGACCGGAATGGTTGTTGGAAGTAGCAAAGGGTGACCGAGGAGTGCTGGAAGGGGACGGGATGCAGAGGGCATGCTCCAAGTCAGGGGGAAGGGGCACCAGGGCAGCCCAGAGCTGTCCCTCACCATTTGTGCCAACAGCCATGTGTCTGTCCCGAGCAGCGTTCTCCCTCGGTAGCTACTTCTGAGATGTCACCTTGGGGTCCCTGTCCCCGCTTCCCATCGCTATATGAGCACTAACCCCTGCACGCAGCCGGGAGAGGGAGAGCTTCAAAGCAAGCCACGGATGTTTCGTGTTACCCCTGCTAATGCCTAGAAAAGATTACCCAGCTGTGAAGGCTGGGGTGATGCTGAGTGTGAGCGGCTGAAGGTGCAGGGAGCCCGTGTGAGTGTTTGGCATGACAAATTTGACTGTAGGCTTTCAGGAGTCACAGAAAGTCATTTGTTGAGGAAGGTCTTTCCAGAGGGAGCTCCGGGGTGTCCGTTCCTCTGCTTTTTGCCCTCCGCGAGCCGTGAGGACGCAGGGGCAGGTTTCCTGGCATGGGGGATCAGCTTTCTGGGCCAGTGCTGCCTGCAGCGCGCGTGCCTGTGGCTGTGGGTGGGGGCTGGTCCCTGCTCTTCCACCCGGCTCCTGCCGGCACATGTACAAGGTATAACACAACACGTCCATCCCCTCTACTCCAGCATCTCCACCAAGCTGCTGATTTTTATTTATTCCCCCCCCCCACTTAAAAAGGGAAGATTTTATTTCAGATGTGTGCCGAGCTAAGACTTCGGCCCTTTGTTTTATTCCCTGTGATGGATTCCTGAGCTGTGGTGGTACAAAGAGCCTGATGTGGTGTCGCACTGCCACTCCAGGCTCTTTGCAGGGTCTCCAGAAGGACGCTGAGAAATCACCAATCGCTTCTTAAACCCTGCAACAGGCATCTGCAGGGAATATCCACCTAACTAAAGGTAGTCATTGCTGTGGAAAGGAAATTGTTTCCCTTTATTCATGGAATATGGCTTCAGGATAAATAAAAAGTGAGAGCAAGTTTTAAGTGCTTCGACTGAGAGGGTTAGAGGGGTCACTTGCATTTGTGAAACGTCCAGCGCCTCTTGTCCCCTGCGCAGCTGACAGATGGAAATCATTTCAGCTCGGGGGGTGTGAGCCGGGGTCAGCAAGGGAGAGAGGCAGAACCTGTAAGGAACAACTCATTAATACCCCGGGGCCAAAGAACCACCTTTCTGAGCTGTTTTCTTTGTGTTGGTATAAAACACAAAGGCGAGCAGGCAGACCCATGGGCTGTAGGAGTTTAAATCAATATGACAAATCCATAATTACAGAGCGACTTGTGCAGTGAGAACATCATTGGTTTATAAGGAGAAAAGAACGCCGGTGTGAAGATGCAATGTTATATATAAAATCCAGGTATATATATTCAATATATATAAATGTATATTTGTCTTATTTTGGATATTGTGTACATGAGTATTTTTCTGATGTCTCTGATCTTTCTGCCTAATTCATAAATCATAACAGCAGATACAATAAAGTGAATTAGGTGATCATTAAAGTAGTATGCACTGGATATATTTTTCCTTTCCTGTTTCGGTCTGAGAGCTCATTAAAAGCTCACTTGCCTCTTGAAGTATCTTGACACTGAAGATGATGATGAATAGAGCTGCAACGAGCGTTAATAATTTGAAATACATTGTCAGAATCACATGAGGATGCTATAGGAGATTGTTACAGTGGAGTTATTTGTGTTTGTTTTATTTAGTTATCCTCTAATCGACCGAGATTAGAAACAGAGCATTAAGCTGAGCAAGTATTTATTTTCTTTCTTGAAGGACATTTTAATTAAAAATGAGCTATTAAAAAAAGAAGTCTAGGCAGGTGAAAATTACTGGAATGACAGCATCATGACCAAGTTCACCAAACCATGCTTAATTCCAGTCCCTTACCAGAGTGTCCTTTGCTTCCCAGGTGTAAGTGCTGTACTGACTAGGGGACAGTTCCTAACATGCTGGAACTTCAGCGTACGCTTACGCGCTTTGCTGAAGCTGTCCCTTGGCAGCTGGAGCCATCTGTTTGTCCTTAGCAGGGGGGGACAGCAGGCTGGATGCCCTCGCTCCACACTGCTCTGCTGACAAGTCTGATACCACAGTTGGCTGGACTCTTATCGTGGGGAGCAGTTTGTTTGCTCTCCATGCAAAAACCTCTGCTGATGCTGATGGAAGTAGTGCCTTTTGCTGCTGGGAGGGGGTTTCTCCTCCATCCTGACGACTGGAGTTCAGCCCATCACAGGGGCATTTTCAAAGGAGTCTGCACAACCAAGGGGTCCCTGTGAGATGGGCTTTGTCTCCCCCTTTTGAACCAGCTGCGATTCATCCTGATAGAGTTGTTTAATGAATTTAGGAGGACTTGTCCTGGGGAGAAGCAGTTTTCTTCAGGCAGCACAGAGGCACACGGACAATCGCATCCCTACATAGAGGTGACCGTGGTTCAGCCTCATGCACCCCAAAAGAGATTTGGGACTTTGTCCCTTGAGGTTAGGCTGTGTGTGGACTTCAAACCATTTAAACTCTGTGGGGTGAAGGTTTCAAAATGTTCAAATTGCTTTTGGTGATGGGAAGCACGTGCCTAAATCTCCGCTGCTCTGATTTATGAAGGAAATTAGGTACTTTGAGAGGCATTTCCAAAGTGCAGGGGGCGGCTGCCCACCTTCAGGCTGTGCTGCCCTTTAAGTGCTTTTCTTTCTTTCCCACCCAGCTTCGCATCCTGCAGCAGTGAGGCAGCACCTGCCGCCCCGAAGCACATTACTCATGCCAGGCCAGCTCTTCATTCTCCTCCATCCACTTGATGCTCTCAGATAGAGCGTCCTGTAAATCATATTTAAAAGTACATTAGTGTAATGTTTCTGGAGTTGATATTAAGTGAGCTTTGGGGACCCTGCTGGCTCCAAATTCCCCCGTCTCAGACTAATTTACAGTATATTTCACCAGGACAGGCATTTCCATACCCAAGGACCCGCCCCGACCCTTTTTCTCTCTCTCTTTCTCCTTTTTGTTCTATTATTCAGCTGTTTTTAGAGGATGATTGATGGCTTCTGATGTCGATGTGAGATTGCTCTTCTGTTTTCCTACCTACCACTGTAAAAGGAGAGGGAAAGAATAAAAGGGAAATGCATTAGGTGGGGCAGGTGCAAGTGCCAGCTGATCCCTGCCTGGCAGCAGCACCGGTGGCCTTTCCCAGGGAATGGCTGCTTGCACTGGGGCGCAGGGCGGTTTGGCAGGTGGGGCGTTTGGCGTGGGGGCTCAGTGCTTTTGTTTGCTGCCGTGGGACCAAACGCTGTGTTAGCAGGAGCTGCTTCCCTGCTCTGCTCCCCAGCATTGGGAGGGGGCTTAGGAGCAGCTGGGGGGCTTTGGGCCACCCGTGGCAGCAGGGATATTGTTGGGCAGTTCCTACAACCACGCGAAAGCTGATGGGTGTTTGTTCAAGCAAGTTAAAGCCACTTAGTAAAGGAGGAAAGATTTCTCCTCCTGATATGCACACATGAGAAGTGAAGTGACCCACCGCCTGGGTGAAAGCTTAGGAAAAGTAATGCAATCATAATACTTTGCATATATATAAAGCTTTCGTAGAATGGTTTCAAAGCGCTTTGCAAATAATACGGACCTGAGCCTTGCAGTTCCCCTGTGAGACAGGCTATAAATTCGTCAGGACTTAGTGTTGCTAGCAGAAGTCTGCAGCAGGAAGGGAATGGGACTTCTTCCAAATGTGTGCCTTGCTCTCTGGTGAGGGAGTGAGCACTTTGGTCTTTAAATGTAGAGGCTGGTTATCATCTTCAAAATACTGATCAGCCCATCGGATGCTCAGACTGCAAATCTGGGCAGTGCAATTATGCCCATCCTTCAGAACAAAATCTCTTTAAAGCAAATGAGATCTTGGTGGACGCTCCTAAGACAGAAACCTTGTGTTTGCAAAATGTACTCGCAAGTTGAAGTCCCAGTTATTTTGCCTCACTGAGTGCACAGATTTAAGGCGTAACAGTGGTTCGTTCATGCCTTTTATCCTTGCTGACTACTAGGCTATGTATTTTTTAGGGGTAAATACTTTTAATACAGGTGAGAATCATGGAGAATTTGGGCTCTTTGTTTTCCTGGCTGTTGTTCTGTGAGACGTTGTTCTTCACCACTGAACCTTTGGGGTGAAGGAGAAGCTGAGCAGACTTCTCTGCTTGCTGATTGTTAAATGAGATGACAGCCCACCACAGAGAAGTCCTGTGAACTGTGGTCCTGGTGCCCTACAGCACCTTTGGGCAGGGATGCTTCTCAAGGTGAAATAACAGCTTGTTTCATGTCTAGGCAGTCAGACCTTCCCAGGGCTCGCTCACACCTCTCTCCCTGACCTCACCTCACTTCTGCTGTGTTGAATTTTAAGTCACTCCAAAATACGTCAAGAAATTGTAACAGTCATGTTGTTTCAGATCTGGGTCACAGGGCTGGCAGTAGAAGCCCTGACATCCAAGGAGGCTCCCTGGAGACAGAAAGCTGATAAAACAGCAAAGACCCAAAGACCTCTGCTTTTACTTGGTCTCCACTGAAGGTGATTGACTTTGAGTGAGCAATTGCTGCAGACTCTGCAACTTGATCCTGGAGTTTATGTACTGTGTAAGTAACCTTGAGATAGGGATAACTCACAACCTTTACCTGACCCTGGCTGTGCATCTTAAGCGAACAGGAGCTCTTTGTTTGAGGTTTTTGGAGCCATGGGAGGTATATTTAGCTTGTAGTCATGAATTGACGCTAAACATATGTGCCCGGAAGGCTGCTCCTTCATTTCATCTATGAGTAAGTATTGATTAATGGAGGTATAAATTCATACACGTATTGAATTGTTCTGTGGAATTGATACCAAACCATCAATAAGTTGACTTGGTCTTTTTCAATGAAATGAAACACTTGTTTTGAGGCAAAAGGGACATTGGATATTGATAGGTGAGTGATGTAGTGAGGAAAATCAAGTGCGGTCCGTGCTCTACATGTTATGAAATTGCCAACAGATGGACAATTGATCTGGCACGTTGCAGACTTCTGAAACACCGTGCAGATGAGGAATGCTTTGGTGATGATGGGATGTGTCATGCATGTTGTACACAGTCAGATTGTGGCAGGGAAGCATGTGCTTTCATGGAAAGGGGTAGTATCAAACCAGTTGGGACCAACAGCTGTGTTAGGAGGTTAGTAAAGGACTGTACAAGTTGTATCCTTGATGATCACCTAGCTCCTGTGGGAAGAGTGTTTATGGAGTTCCTTAAACATTTGGTTTCAATCCAAATTTGTCTGTTCTGGGCAAAAACATTTATGACTCAAAATTTATCTTGGATCTTGCAGATTCTCTGGGAGAGTGACCTTGATAATAGTAGCAGTGTCTGTGACAAATTTGGTTTCAGTGACTCTTTGGCAGTCTAATGTCTTGAGCTGTTCTTACAGAGACAGGGCTGCAGGGCTGCCTGCTTCATGGGCAGCCTTGAAAGCCCCAGAGCATGACTGGTGGTGTCCTGGGCTTGGGCAAGTCCTGGGCCTGTTGCTTTGGTGGGCCTTACTCAGAGTTAAGGACACGGTGTACTGCTGGATGGTAAGAACATCCAGCCCGTAGTATACTGCTGGATAGCTTTGGTCCAAACCTACAGCTTGTGGAAGAATGTGGGAATCCTGCCTAGATTGTGGCAAATCTTCAGTTGAACCCAGGCTGGTTCAGAGCAAGCACTGAGATTAAACATTTTGGTCTCAACAAAATATGTTTTTTCTAATCAACTGTGTTGGTGATTCAGCACTTTCACACCTCTCCACTGGGCAGAAAAGGATTGTGTCAAAAAACCCATGATCTCATGTTTTTGTGCCCTAGCAGAAGCCTGAGTCTTTACACCCCTGACTTGTAAGGCTCATCTTTTTTAATTTTTTTTTTTTTTTTTTTAAGAGAGTCGATATATGATGACCACTACAAAACCTGCAGCGCTGCTACTCTAACAGCAGAACGGCCAGCAGCGAGGGGGTGGTGCTGGGGCCAGCCTTGTCCTCTCTTGCCGCTTGGGTACGGCCTAGAAGTGGTGGCGTGTCCGCTGGGAGCCCCGGGCAGCGGGGTGGGAGGCGGCAGCTCTGCAAGGCTGTGGGAGGTGAAGTTGAAAGTGCAGCTCAGCCATATACACTGGAGGTTTTCCTTTTCCAGTGAGATGTTTGCACAGAAAATTAACTCCCTTCAGCCTCCTGCGGCAGAGATGTGTTATGTGCAACCATGCAAGGCGCGCGTAAGTGATAGCATGAGTTGTGTCTCTGCTCACCTGCGCAAAACTGCATGCGGAGCAGCACGTGCGTATCCGCAGCCTGGATCTGTGCTGGAGATGTTCCGGAGGATGCACACGGACTTTGTGTGGTTGCACACACGTGTCCGCATTGGACTGTCCACACACCCCGCACAACAACCCCAGCCCCAAACCAGCCGGCTAGGAAAGAACCCAAATTCGATAATCTGAGTATCAGTCAGAGAATAAAATGTAGAGGCTGGCTTCTTTTTTGTGACATTTCATGTTGCAATCAGTTCAGGTCACAGGGCGCCCATTGGTTTCGGTCTCTGAGCTCTCAGACTGAAGGCCTGATGATATGTGGGTTGGGTAAAAATGGATTATTGAGGGTTTGTCTGCATGATTTCCACACGCTGATACTTTTAATCCCTTGTATCAGCCAACAGAATTAAAAAAAGGGTGAAGAAAAACAATTTACATGAGCAAATACTAGAACTATATCCTATCCTATTATTTTAAAATGTCTCTGGGGAATAGAGTGTTTTCTGTAAAAGGCAGGGTGCCTGGCTTCATAAACCCTTCTAAATTACCACCTTGCAATTGCCTCCAGCAGCTGTCCTAGTTCCCCAATTCATTTTTAGCATTTGAGAATTAAAAAGAATACAAAACACAGGCTTTGAAACCAAAGCTCCCAGTGGATCCCACACCATGGGGAGGGGGCAGCTTCTCCTGGCTGGTGAAAGCTGATGTTAGCCAGCCCCACCAAGGAACAATAGGATCAGAGAACAGGGGGATTTGTTAAATCAGCTTGAACTTGTGGAACTTGTGTTTATGTGCATTTGCTTCTAGTGGAAAACAGCGCTGATACTATTGGAAGAAAAACTAGCTTTAAAAATGATTTCATTCTATCCACATAGGAGCTATACACAGAGGGGGGATTAGTGCAGAAAAAGGGAAATGGTCGTGCAAAATGTCTCCCTTCTGCCAGCAGTATTTTGTATTTCCCTCAGCAGATACTAAGTTTTGTTTGGGGAAACAAGCTTAGCCTTGTCTACAAGTGGAAGCATAATGACGAGCAAGCATCAGGAGACGTGCAAGCGTGGTTGTTTTTCAGTTTAATACATAACAGGCCTGGCTTATGGCTTCATTCTGGATGAAAGACAGAAGAGGTGTACGAGATGTGTGAGTGTCTTCATCTCCTTTTCAGCCACTCTAAAAATTAAGTCTGTAAAAAAAAATGTGTCTTGTCTGCATGGCAATATGAAGTCATTTGGAAAGTTTAGAATCATTAATGAGGTTTCGCTATAGCGTTTGCCTCTAACGCTGCTTGTCTGCTGCCGCTTATAGAAGTTTGCCTTTATTTTTTTGAAGTTGCCATTCTGTTACTCCTTGTATTTATGCTTTTACCTGTATATTTTCTGTAGATGTCATCCACTTGCCCATTTGCTGTCTCAGGGAGACTTTACCTGCAATGGTTGCTAATGTTATTGGTTGCCTTTAGTCTAATCTAAAAGTTCATCAAATTGAATATGGAGATGAACTTGTAATGAAAAACATGATCGGTTATCCAAGAAGGGGATAAGCTTGGTCTCTTCTGAATTTTGTGTTAAAAAGTATGAGTTCAACCTGCACAGAAAGGCCAGTCTTGTGTGTGGTCTGTATTTGAGTTTCTGCACTTCTTCCTGGTGTGCTCATCATTAGCAGTATAATTAGTTTATTGAGAAGCTTAAATATTCTCTGGTCACTTGTCTGTAGTCCTTATATACGCTCTATCCTTTTTAGCACCAACAGCATCATTCTTCACCAAATCACTGGTGTTGGAACAACACATCCTTTCCTAACATGAAGCTCCAGCTGCTGGCTGTGAGCCGTAATTGACTGCCGTGGGTCTTTGATGCTCCTAAGTATTTAGTCACTCACGCTGTGCTCCTTGAATCAATAACCTCCTTTGGTCTGTAACCTAATAGAATTGCTTAGTGGATAAAATTTTGCTTGTGTTTCACCCACTTAGCTTGTTTCAGTCTTTTGATAGATTTGCTCCATCAAGGTAACTACTGAAAATGATCACGTGCTTGTCATATGCCTGTGGCAATGAACATCGTCCTATTTTCCCATCCATACTCCCAGACACGGTAACTTGCATCCTTTGAAAAGAACCGGGATAAGTGTGTCCTCTGCACAAAATTGGAGTTGGGTGGAAATCAGCAGCTTCTTCTGGGGAAACAGGAGCAGGGCAGAGAAGACTGCATGTAGGAAAGCTGCTGGGTAGATCTCCACTCATGGGCGCAAGCACGTAACCTGTGCTGCTCTCGGTCACAGGGCTGGAAGAGACAGGGATGCCTGTCACCTCTGCACATGAAACCGGCTTCTTTTCAGTTAGCAGGTATGTTGTAGCAGAGCCCAAAAGCTCCATGCAGGACTGAAAGAATCCAACGTGAGGAACAGAGGCAGCGGCCATGTGCTAGATACTAAAGGGGTGGGACAGAGGTGAAGATGTAGAAAGTTGGATTGGGAGGAATGAGGGAAAGAACAGGGTTTAGGCTTTGGCTCCTTGATGAAAAGGAGCCAAAGGATTTGGTTCTGCTGGTGTGGATGTTGGATACCTTGCTGCAAGTGTGGGTGTCTGGGCACGAAGAGGTTAAGCTGTCTACACTCTTTTGTTTTGCCCTGCCTCTACTTTCAGAAGAAGATTTGCCTATAAAGCTATTTTTAGATGCCTTGTGAGCAAGTTTTGTGGGAAGACAAGCAGCCAGCAGCCCCCCGGCGAGCTGCTAAGCCCACCCCTCTCAGCTTACAGCATGTAATTAGCAGATAATCATGCCAACATCGCAGACTCCAACAGGCTAATTTTATCGCATGTGCTGACATCGGTAAGCGTGTTGAAAGTAAGTTGTGGGTTGTTGGTTAAATGTGTTTCCGCACTTGTTTATGAGCTTGTGTTCCCGCGTTTGCTGTATAAAGGCAAGATCAAATGCAGGTCTTGTCATTTAGCAGCCACTGGTGTTTTGTTTAGGTTAGGTAACACGGGGCATTTCCTAGCATTAAAACTGCATTTTATTAAGATGTGGTTGCTGCTAATGATATTTCCAATAATGCTATCGTGTGTTGCTGCAGGGCTGGTATGGAGGGTGTCTGTGCTTTGATTCAGCAATATATCCAAGCACGTGCTTTGAGGTGTACTTCTTCAGCTAACGTGTAATTATATATTTATAAATGTATATATAAAAAACTGTAGGTGCCTACCGGAACTGAGCTGTAATTTCCCATGATCTAAAGGGGAATTAAGCATGTATTTTTAAGCTGCATTTATACTTAGGAGTTTTGCTAATTTAGGGCCTTAGTAACTCCTGCAGTTTTCTTTAGCGAAGAAAAATATTATGTGTCTGATGGCTGGGCTGAACAGCCTTCAGGACCTGCATACCTCTCTTACTGATGTGATAAAATAAAGATACTTCTTAATAGAAAACACAGCCCAGAGTCATCCATCTGGGTACAATAAATCTGAGACAGGTAGATACAATAAAAACTATCACTATTTCCTCCTGACAGTAGGAAGATTAAGTTGGCCAAGGTTACGGGGTCAAAAATAGGTTCAGTAAAAGGAATCTTTGGGAAAGGTGACCTGAAGACTGTGGGAAACGAGCCCGACCTCCTGCTGCCTTGTTTCTTGCCCACAGGCTTGGAAAATGTGACTTCGGGAGAGGTACCAGCGTGCAGCAGGCAAAGGTGGTCTGGGCTGTCCCAGAGGTCAGCCAGGGAAAGGGAGCGTTCGCGTTCCCTTGGGTCACAGAACTGCGTCTTGTAGGGTGGGTTTCCCTGCCTGAGGGCATTTTAAGCTGGTGTGGACAGCTGAAGGTTTGGGAACACTCCTGTGGTGGCTGGAGGGAAAGCAGAGGGGATCTCTGAGGTCTTTTCTGTTTACAGTTGTCTCTGGTTTTGCATCAGGACTCTTAATAGATAGTATCATCCACCAAAACGCTTCTCAGTTCCTGCCTGAGTCTCTTCTCTGCAACATTTTGGATCTGGCTTTATAGAAGCAGATGTCAGGCATGGGGATCAGCCTCCATCAGGTGAGCATTCCGTGTTTTATAGGAGAGAACAGACCTTTGTCACCTGTTTTCATTTTCTGAACACTTACTGTGACAAGAAGTGTCTGTAGCTAAGTTGGACAGACCTCGAGGATTCGCTTATCCAAGTCCGTAGGCTTGTGGCTGTAATGTCATGCATATAGTCTCACCTGGGAGTTCGGATCTTTGTGGTAGCAACTTGTGCTTTTGCGGTAAATATGAAAAGCAATGGGGGAAGTAACAGTTCAAGTTGAAGCGATAAAAACCCAAAGTGACCCTTTGCTAGTAGGCCAGCAAGTAAATATTTGTCTAGGACATAAACTTGGTTCCTTTTTTCCCTGATCATAATGGAGGCGGCATGCATAGAGGAAATATTCCTTGTGAAAGCGAGCCAAAATCACTGGGCTCCAGGCGTATTCGAGTACTCTGTCTGCCTGTCATATGGCAAATTAATTCAATGGCAGAATATGGCACCATTGCCTCAAGCAGGCAAGTGCCATTCTGCAGGAAGCATAGTTCATCCTAATAGCTGGCTCGTGAGCAGTGTATCAGAGTAGCAATGAAGTAACATCTTGCATGCAGGAGATGTGGCAAGAGCTCCAGACATGAGATTGCAAGTCTGGTTCCATCACAAGTCCCCATTTTCCCACCCATCCATCTAAAGTTCGCTCGGAAGCAGTCACTGACTGCTCCATCCGTTCAGAGTCAGGCAGTCTGAATCCATGAGTCCTGTCCAGGTCTCCTTTGACGCCCGTTTTTGTTGTCTAAAAACTGTTTGTGGCTTTTTAGGGAAAGAAGTCCCGTTAGTGGAAGCACCACCATATCTTCGTTCGGGCAGACACTGATCAGGTACCGGACAGTTTCTAAGGAGGGTGCCTGTCCCGTAGCTTTGGTGTGTGATGTCACTTGAGTGAACATGTAGGTTATTTTTGCCAGTTGCTTGTCAAAAACTTGATTTTCTCCATGGGAGAGGAAGGAGGGAGGTGGGAGGAGGAAGATCCTCCAACAGTCTCGTGGGATGTGCTTGGGTTAATTTCCAGAGCTGTTTGAGATGTGTTCAGGTTCCTTTCCACTGCTGTCAGAGTAGGAGTGGTTGGTTGGGTTGGGATCTGGCTGCCAGTGGAACTGTCGTTCCATTGTCCCGTGACGCCGTGCTGTCGCGGCCATGTCACGCGGCCGGCTCGCTGCGCGATGCTGTGTGCAGATGCCGCGGTGCTCTGGGCTCCAGGTGCGCTCAGGGGCAGAACCTGCTCAGCTCACAGCATGCAACAAAGCCTCTGCTCCCATCCCATGGAGCTGTGCTCTTCCAGTGAAACATTTCACTGGGGCAGATTGTGACTTCTGATAAAACCAAGATTCATTAGATTTTCTTCTCCAATCAGATCTATTTATTGCCCAGCTTTCTCAAGAATCACTAATTATTAAAAATTAATTACATTCACCCTTTTGACTTGGCTTCCAAGTCAGATCTGAAGACAGACAGAAAAGTTGCTGTTGGTAGTTCAGATCCTGCCAAAAACCTCATGAGAACGAGCTACTGAGATTTCTGTGTTTAAGCACTGGCAGATGGAAATGGTATCTGATGCTTTAGCGTTCTTTAATTGAGCACTCAAAGGCATGACAAGGTCCAATCGCTGGAAACTGAAGCCAGAAAAATTCAAATTGGAAATAAGGTACAAATTTTTAACAGTGAGAGTAATTAACCTCTGGAACAGTTTACCGGGGTATGTGATGGATTCTCCATGGTCTGATGTCTTCAAATCAAGAATGCGTGTCTTCCTCAGAAAGCTACTCTGCAGCTCAAACAGAAGTTAAGGGGTTTGATACAGAGTTTTTTATTTTTTTGTTCTGAATTGCAATTGCATGACCTGGGCAATGCAGGAGGTCAGCCTATCATATCTAAAGAGATAAGAATCTGTGAATCTGAACCCAAACATGATCCCGTGATTCCAAGTCCTGCATTTAAACTTAATCCAGTCCTAAATTACCCCCCTCCATTCCGTCTGCTTGGAGAAATAGAAGGGATTTTCTAAGGCAGTATTTTGGAGACTTTAATGCAGTCTTTTCTTCTCAGCCCAGGAAGGTCTATGGGGATTGTGGCTGAGATGCTGAAGAGCTTGAACCTTCACTTTAAGCTGCACAGAGTGGCTCTTTCTCAGCCCAGATCTCAGGTGGTTGTTAAAGTCCCAGTTTTATGTGGTTATCTAGAGCTGGCCCTGTGGTCAGAGGTGCTGCTGAGCAGTTGCACCTCAGGGAGCCAGGTATTCACTCCCCATTGCCTTGTGGTTCCAGGAACACCTTTATCCCCTGCTTGTAATTATGGGGATTTTGCTCATCTTTAGAGTTATATTTATCTCTGTGCCATGCAGCTCTTATGCTCTCTGGAGTTAATTAGTGGCGCCGCAAAAGCTGAATCATGAAGTGCATCGTTAAGAATGGCGCACAGGTTAGAAAAAAGTAAGGCCAGCAATGTTTCAGGCACCTCCATTTTGCTGAGGTTACACACGCTATTTCCCCCGTTTAACTTTTTAATGGCATGTTGTAACGACTGGTGTCTCAGCCACAGGGATTGGATGCTGTTGCCAAGAAAAACTGGCAAGACAGAAGGTGAAAGAGGTCCATTAATTGGCTCCAAGTACCAATTTCTCTAGAGGGGCTTTTCTTAACAGAGAGAAACTGTTCGGCACTGCAGGGGCAAAGCATACCTGCAGAGCAAATGGCTTTTCTGTGTCTGAAGACATCTACAGACCATGGTAATAATGCAGCAGAAATATCAGAGCTTGATTTTAAGGGACACCTGAGAATGCAAAGGAATTGCTCTTTATTAAAAAGCCCAGACCAGAGTCTCTCTTGGTGCATATCGAATACAGATTCTTTCACAAGGATCCTTTGCTGGAGTGGGGAGGAGAGAGGCGGGTGGAGAAGAGAAGGAGACAGGAAAGGAAATTAACCCTTAATGGCCTTCCTTTGAAAACCTTGCTTTTCAAAGCAGTCATTGCCACAGGAGCATCTCCTCACCCAGGAGCAAGTGATTTGCTGGGTCTGTAGAGAGCAGCTGGCATGCTTTTGTGGAAGAGCCGTCTGTGTCTCGCCTGTTCCACCATGTTAAAGCAGATCATCCTGAGTGTTCTGGGTTGGAGGGAGAGCATGCAGGAAAGCGTTTGCATGACCTCTCTAGACTGTCATGCAAACATAAGCAGGTTGAGTGTTTTGTCATGTATCATCTGCTTATTATTGCAGTGCTCAGGAGTACCCTTAACGTTGGGGGAGCATCTGGCAGAAGATTAACATGGCATTGGATTTGCTTCACTAGGACCATGGGTCCTAATTCCTTTTTTTTTTTTTTTTTTTTTTTTGATGGTAGTATTCTTGGACAAGCCTTTAGGATTTGATTAAGCCAGTGTCTTCTGTGCCATGAACAAGGTAGAAGAGACCGCAGAGCAGCAGTAATGGGGCAACCTGCCCCCAAAAGTTTTGTCCTGACCTCACTAGCTGGCAGCTGGCTCAGACTCCACATGTGATGCTGGAAGACACTTCCTGAATGCAGGTATTCACTTCAGTGTTTTGTGTTGGACCTTTGGACATTCTGGGTCTCTCTGGGACTGTCTGCTGACTCCTGGCATTCATAACTGCCTTTATTCTCAAAGAGGTCTTTGCTGCTTCCCTGCCACCAAACATACTCAATATTGAGATCTCATCACCATCGTGTAATTTGGTATTTGGGTAGGGGGAACCTGGCAGACGTGGTGGTCAGGGAGGCTTTGGAGTATTCACATGCTGCTGGGAGTGGTTGTTTTGAGAATGGCTCTGCTGGATCTATATGCTGCTGTTCTGAAGCCATGGACTAGCTCCATGGCGCTCGTTCTCGGTCCTCTTTTTTTCTGGAGATTGGTTGGATGGACAAACACAGCACAGCACGATGCTGATGTGAGGACTTGTGTGTTATTATCCAGAACTTGTGCAGCCATAGGTCAAAGGTTAGCTGGAAAGAGCTGAAAGACAACAATGGTGGTTTTTACCTCTAGAAGATGCCTAGCAGTCTCTGGCTGGGCAAAACCCTACCGCAGTGTCCTGCTGCTAACGGTACAGAGGCACCCAGTGCGTGGCACAGCCACCACGAGTGGCCTGTCTGGAAGAGCATCCTGTGATGGCTCGTTCCTCCTTCGGTTCTGCCTCTGCTTATGGTCCCGCTCCTGCCAGCCTGGCGCCTTCCCCATGCCACTGCAGCCCGAGAGAGAGGCCACCTGAAGAAACACATGGTCTTCAACCCTGTTTGGGGCAACCGGCCACTCATTTTGCATTTTTAGATAATGTCTGTTGTAGAGGAATGAAGGCAGTAGGTTGATTAGCATTGATAATATGCAGCTGTGGCCTTGCCTGGATGTCAGTGAGTTGATTGACACGGATGATGTGCAGCTGTAGCTCGTTCCCGCTAAGTAGCTAAATAGCACTGAGGATGGTGGGAATGGGGCTGGATGGAGGAGGAGCAATGTGGTCTGGCCTCTGGAGGAAAGAGTCACAGCATGGACAGTAGAAGCTGACCGAGGGTGAAAGCCTTGTTACAGCCTACTGACCTGCTTGTGCTGCGGCAGTCTGTGTCACAGGGATGACTCGAGGTGGGAGAGGATTGCTGGGGCTGCCTGATCCAGCACCAGGAGAACTGAGTGTGCCAGCAGAAGGTTTCACTTGTTGCAGCGTGTTTGGCATTTGCTGATCTGAATCTTTCACCTTCTGCACACAGAAGACAAAACCTTCATTTCCTCTTTTGTCCCCAGTGTTTTTATTTTCTTTTGATCCATACAGGACATCCCTTATCGATTTTGTGGAATTCTTTGCTGCTGGCTTATATTTGTTGCCATTAATGTTTCCTGTCTTCCACGGGGAAGAATTCCCCATTTATTTATTACTTTGTGATTTGGCTTTCACTTGCCCTGCAAACCAGAGCAGCTTTTCGCCAGCACAGCCTTCTTTCTTTTCCATGGGATTGTGGTTCCTCTGCGTAGGCAGTAAAATGGTCTTGAACAGTTCCCAATTATCATTCACAGATTCCTGCTCAAATTCTTTCTCCCAATTGTTTTGCTTTGTAATTATTTTCAGCTTTGTTAAGCTGGCGTTTTAAATCATCAAGTAGATACATTACTCGTTTGGACTTTATTCTATTTGCACATAACAAATGTAATCAAATCAGTCTCTTGTACCTAAGCTGCTACTATATTTTTACATTCTGTCATCAGTTCCCCTTGATCTGTAAAAATGAGGCCTAATATAGAATTTCTCCTATGTTAGATGCGATTGTTTTTGTGTCTGGATATTTTCAAGTATAATTTTAGGAATTCTGAGCACATTTTTAGTATTTGCAGCACAAGGCTCCAACATATGGCTTTCAAAATGAAATCCCCATAGAAATGCAGCTCTTTTTCTTGAGTGATATAATTATGTTTACAGTAGATCAGTGCTACATGAAAATGATAGTGTTGTTAGTAATATTGGACAGAATTTTGAAGAGTTCAATAAAATATTTCTGTTTCTTACCAGGAAAAGGGAGATTGTGTGATCAGGTCCTTTAACAGTGAAACACCTTTTATATTGAAAGAATATTGTATAGCAGCTCTTAATTAGAGCTAATAAATACCAGCAAGTTACAGCTATGTGGAAGAAATTCAGTTTTGTGCCATTATTTTTTAAGGGATAAACAAGGTGGCTCACATAACTACAGATTTTTCTGCTTGACATTAATCCTAGACAAAATAATGGAATTGCTGATAGGGCATGTAATTAGTAAAGAATTAAAGGGATTAATGTAAGTAGTGTCAATCAACACGGGCTTATAGAATATGGTCTAATTAGATTTTTTTTTTATTTTTTTTTTTTTTTTTTTTTTTCTCTCTGGAAGATTACAAGTTGTGTTGATAAATGTAATAGTACTGATGTGATAAACTTCTGGGAAGGCCTGAGGATCCTGGTCTGATCCCATGGCTGACCCTGCTTTGAAGAGCGGGTTGGACTAGGTGACCTCCCAAGGCCCTTTCCAATGTGAAACACCCTGTGGTCCTGTAGAAATATTGCCTTTGGCTACGGATAACTTCTCATACAAGGCTGGAATGATAGAAAACCAATTAGGCACCTCTGAAATGGATAAGAAACTGTTGTAGTCTCCAGGTTTTAAAGGGAATTCATCAGTGAATACACATGCTTCTAATGGAGTCCTGGGGTTATCATGGCTCTATCTTTGTGATGAGGTCAAAACCTGAAGAAGACATAACTGAAATAAAGACAGATCACCAGTGCGGTGTGATTCAGATCCCATTCGTAACCTGGATGAAAACAAGCAACGTGTTTTAACAGGACCCATGTAGAGCTGGACCATACCCCGGGAACTGTTGACTCTGAAAAAGATGTGTGAAGCTGTGGGGACTATCAGCTGAGTACAGATCCCTACGCGGGAGTGTGGCAAAGAAAGGGAATGTCATCTCTGGGTGTATGAAAAGCGGAATATTTGAAATTTTCTGCAGTTTGCAGTTGTGACTTTGGTAGTTCAAGGAAGATGTTGTTATCAACGACTGAACTGAAAGGTTTTAAGAATTGTTAAATGGTTGGAAAGCACATCTAGCCACCAGAGACTGAAGGAGATGGTTGGCATCATCTAACAAAGAGGAAGGTGACGGGGAGATTTGACCACTGATGGAGAGAAACATAAATACAATTAGAAGGCTGACTTCAGTTCAGCAAACAAACATGTAATAAAAACCAGCAGCGAGATACTGAAGGTAGGTGAACTCAGACTAGACATAAAACACATTTTCAGCAGCGAGGGCAATTAACCACTCACAACAGTGCACCAAGAAACATAAAGCTTTCTGTTTCATTGGAAATTTTTACATGTTTTTCTTTTCCTAAAATACCTGCTGTAGTTTTAGAAGGAATCATTTCTGGGAAGTCTTATGGCTTGGTGAAAATCGCAGTGGTCTCGTCTGGTTTTGTCGTCGATTAATCCACAAGCCCTGACACTATGTACGCTACCAGCTCAGCTGCCTGTGTGTTGCAGTGTAACACAAGAGATGGTTTCACAAAAATAGGCTGATCTAGAAGTGAATTAGGAGTTTTATTTGTTTCTTACCAGCTTAGATGAGGATTTCCGGAAGAACAAATGAACAGGGGAGTGAATTTTCTGAAAACCTTGTTATTTATTAAAGCGTTCCAGATACAGATTAATTCACTTAGCTTCATATTGATTCCTTCACCTGCTCAGAGATGAAAGCGCATCCAAGCAGAAAAATGGCTCGACAGGCTCCTCTCATCGCTGCATCTCCTGGGAACCCATTTTAGGGGACATCTCTGGACCATTTGTGCAGCCACTTAACTCTGCTTAGAAACATACAGAGGTAAATCAATGGAAGTCCCACTAGTGCGGACGTTTTAAAACCAAGTTACATGTCTTAAATCACTTCAGGCTTTATCGTGTAATCTAGCCCGCTGCTGCAGCGTGCTGGGAGCGGCGGGGGCTCCCACGGCACACCCAGCAGGGCAGCTCACGTCAGGTTGTGCGGAGCAGGTTTGTTCCCTGTCAACCCACGCTGTCACCAGGAGGTGCTGATGCTTTCCACTGACTCAGGAGACACCTGAGGCTGGATGCAATGTTCAGAAGGTAAAGTCAGGAGAGGTGAATCCCTTCTGAGACGTGTGCCCGCAGGTTGCTGAGCCAGCCTGTCCCCACTGGTGAGCTGATATCCAAATGGACCAGCACTCCTTTTCCCTTTCCACCCTGTGTGGCTGTTATTTCATGTTGTGATTTGGCTCTGAAAGTCCCAAAGTGTTTTTAGACTCCTGAATATTGTCAAGAATTAGACCTAGACCCTTGGAAACAGTAGGGAAAAAGAACAGGAGCATGTGAATGAATGTGATCAACGGGTCATGGTTATGCCCAGATCCTTCTCTTAAATATAATTAGTTCATTACAATACATCCATGTTACAGAACTTCTATAAACAATTGTTAAAGTCTGTCTACCCAGACTCTTTAAAGTCCAGATCTTGGAGAGGAAAAAAGATTTGGAATGGAGAAAAATAGCAATTAGAGTTAAATGGCGAAATGGAGAGTTAATGTGTAGTGAGCAAAACTCCTTTTAGTGGAAAATGTTTTTTATGTTAACTTTTGTAAGAAAACAGTTTTCCATACTTGTCAGGCTTGACAGTTAAAGTTAATGGTGTTAAAAAACAGAGTACTGAAAAATGTTCCCTTCAGTGTAAAAGATTTATTCAATGAGAGTTTGCTTGAAGAATTATTTTGGCTAATGGTGCTGGCTTTTGCCTAATGCTTGGAACAAAGATCTTTGCTGTGTTACCAGGATGGGGACAGCCCCAAATTCATGATTTCCCAATTAAGATGACATGACCTATTTTCTTGTATTATTGACCTATTGTTGACCCCTTTTCAAAAAGAATGCCACCTTTCAAATGTCTTCACCCCCCTCTTCCTTCTAGAAGAAAAACCATAGAGCAAATGCTGATCTCACTTCTGCCTGGAGTAAAGCTTGGTACGTGCTGGGATGCTCAGAGACAGAATTTGTGAGTTAATCCGCACTGAAAGCAGACTGAAAAGTGGGTTGAACTGTTTCTAGCTATTACATGCTATTTAACAAGGTAGTTACGGACTGAAATTTCTCATGTCATATTCGTATGGACAAAAAGGCTGCTCAAGAGCAGAGCTGGCTCTCCCTTTGCTGCGGTGGTTTGCAGAGGACTTGAGTTACAGTGGGGGCACGACTGGGTGCTCTGGGGCTCTGTACTGGCTGAACTGGCTGCCTGGTAACGTACTGGGGAGGGATTTTTCCTAGCTGCCCACCTAATCTCCAGACGCAAAGATGCTTGAACTGACAACCTATTTGCTCCTTACCTCAGTTCTTTTAAAGAATTGACGTGTTCTTTTTTTTTTGAAGCCTGATCCAAAGTGGGTAGGAGTTGAGGGCAGTTTCCCTCTTAACATCGGAGGGGGTTGTCTCTTGAAGCATTTGCTGGATTTTCATCTACTTACGATAGAGCAGATAACACTTCACTCTCTGGTTTCCTGCAATTAGGCTGTGGGGCCATATGTCTGTGTTCTATTCTGGCTGTGGCCCGTGTTCTTCTAAAGCAAAGGCTCATGAATGGTCTCTTGAAATCTGTCTGCCCATCGCCCCCTTTTTCACCCTCCTGATTTAGTGTTACTTTTTATAATTTAGACCTCTCAGAATCTCTGAATTCTACCAATCGAAAATCCTTGTAAATGCAGAGTTAGGGTGGATTGGCAGAGCTCCACTGGCCTCCACAAAAAGCTGGTTGGCACCATTTGGGAGTCTAACCTGGTGCTTAGAATAAATCCATCAAGACTTACTCCAGAGAGGAAGAGATTAAAGTCAATAGTGTTAAAGCTCTGGTTTGGAGCCCACCCATGTCAGAAATTACGTTTGCCTGAGCTATTATTGAGCAAGACTTCATTGCATGTCTTTTTCAGAAGAAAGCCAAAAATGTCCTGAGGCCTTCCATGCTCCCTAAGCACACATATGTACAGGTGCTGTATTTAATACATGTTTATGGAATTGCTGTTCCTTCCAGCCCCTCCCTTTGTCTTATCTTGTTTGGATCCTGGAGAATCCAGGGACTGAGAATCTTGTTCTGGTTACTGGCTGACTGGTGGCCAAGCATCCCAGAGGCACCTCCTTTCCGCAAGATGGTCCTCAGTGCCCCACGTGCAGGTGCAGGATGCTGCCAGACCTTGGGTGCTCTCTTATCCAAGTCCTTTGCCCTTTTCCCACCTATGCTTTGGCTCTCACTGTGTCCTCCAGCTGCCGAGGTGATAGCACAGACGTGGTTACAGATTGCTCTACAGAAAACAGATCATGGAGTCCTCCCTGTAAACATCTGCGAATGCAGTGTGCGCTTGGTTTAAATGTTTCCCAGTGATGTTTTTAATCCTTCAGTAAATCAAACCCTGAATGATACCCCTGTGACCCCAGTGACATGGGGGCTGAGGGAAAGCGATACCTGGAAGCTTTTGCAAGTGTAGAGTTTTGGCGTGGGCGTTTGCTTCTGTGCTGAAAGATTTGTAAAGCAGAGTTAGAGCCTCTCCCCTTCCTCCAGCTACATCTCTTTGGAGGCACTGTAGTGATGTTGCTGGGATGGATTCTAGGATCGGCACCAGTACAGCAGCAGATTAGACCTAGGGAAGAATGTTGATTATGTCCCCCTTCTTCACATCTGTCCAAGAGAGGCTTTGTTAATGTTGCAACTGAGTCAGATTTCCCTGACCTGGGAGATGGATGTGTTTTTCCTGGAGAAAAGTCTGCATTCCTCACAGCGTGAGTTCTGAGGAGCCACATTTACCAGTGCAAGGGGCTGGGGAGAGCAAGGAGGTGGCAAGATCCACATGGATAAAGTCATTAAATTGCTACTATGGCAGGTACTTCTTGAAGAGTGGTGGAAGATTATCGGAGGGACAAGGATTTAAGCAAGAACGTTCACAGCGTGGCTCCCAGAATGGTTCCTAAATCCAGCTTTAGGTCCTGTATTGAAAGAAGCCTGATTTCTACTGGCACAGAAAAACTGCATCCTTGAATTGCAAGTGCTTCTGGTGCAGAGCGCCTGAATGCCCAGAGATGGAGTCAGAGCCTAACTTTGTGCTCTTATAACTCAAACCCAGGCACCAGATGATCGTTTTCTGCAAACTACTTCGCTCATGGATGTTTTCACTGGGATGAAAGCTTTCTAGCAAGATTGATTTCAAGTTACCCTCCTACTTATCATCTGTGCCAGTAGCCCTTAGGACAAATAAAACTAACCCCAAAATGAACTAACTTCCTTGCCCGTACAGAGCTTTCCGTTTAGTTCAATTTATGAGTATGAATTTTGACTGATTATTATTGTGCCTGACTGGGTACAGAGCCATCTGCCTTGTGTTAGGTTTCCATATGCTGCCTCTTCAGCCAGACTTCAGATGGTCGTTCTGGCAGGAGACGACCAGGTTCTCAGTTACATGGTAGTAACAAATGGATTTTAAAATGGAAGGAAATTATATTGTTATCTCTTTGGAAGGAACACTGCAGTGCCCTGTGTGCAAAGGAAAAAGGTGCCCAATGTGTTTATTTTTATTATTCTTATAACCCATCATCTTCTGTTGAAAGTAGAGGTGGCCTTCAAAAGAGACCAAACTGCAGGGAATTTAGCTTTTTTTCCCCCCAGAAATATGTTTGCTTTTAATGACATTTTCATCTATAAAAGCTAAAAATAACATGGCTCATTAAGTTCAAAGCACTTTGGGACACAGTTTGCTCTTCTGGCTGAAAAGTTGAACTTTCCCCAGAGAGGATCACATTTTCTGTTGGGTTTGGTGTTTTGTCTGCCTGCCTGCCACAGTTTTGCGTGGCTGTGGAAAATGCAGGGGAGCTGTGAAGCACCATGCACAAACCTGGGTCCATGGAGGGGCTGAGGTCTCATTCCTGAAGGGAGAGAAGTTGTTGCTGTCTCCTCTGTTTGCCCCGATGGTCGGTGAGTGATGCCAATGCAGCTGATGCCGGTGTTCAAGCCAGTCATGCCAGTTTGTACCTGGGCTTTTCAAACCTTGGGTTTCATGAGATGTTTCTAGTTGCAGACTAGCAGACACTGTCTAGCAAAAGTCACAGAGAACCCCCCCTCTTACTGTTTTGATTTGGGAAGGGAGGGAATGGCTAAAAATACAGCTGTATCAAGCGTCTGTGGCACTTCACTGTACGGTGCTGCCATTTGGTCCTCAGCACAGGCAAGGAGTGTCATTTCCTCTCTATGTGATCTCATCTAGATTGTTCCTGGAATTATGTCTGAATAGGAAAAGAGATACGGTGCAGCTCAGCATGTTACGGATTAGGAAATGGTGTTGCTTAGTAAGCGGTGTCAGATGTGCGTGGCGCAAAGGAGCCGGGCTGCGAGCGCGAGGCTGGGCTGGCCGCAGCCCAGGGGCGGCGTGGAGGGCAGGATGCTCAAGCGCTGGGCGGGAGGCTGAGCGGAAAGCTGGAGACCTGGAGAAAAGATGATTAATGGAGCCTATGTGGTTCCTACTGAGAGCAGTAAAGGCTGAGCTGATGGCCTGCAGAAAGGGCTCGGGTTGCAGAGCGTGAGGCTGGCGGGGGCTCCGGTAAGCGTTGAGGTGGGACGAGGTGAGTTTTTGTGTTCACAATGGATGAGGAGGTCAATAGCAAGGAAAGCACTGAACCATACTGACCTGCTGCCACCTCCTGTCTTGGGAAGGGCCGAAAGCTTAGAAAAAGCGGTCACATCTGAGAACGGGAAAGTTTGAGCCACACTGGTAATAAATTCTGCTGTGGTGTCACTTGCGTAATGTTTCCAAGCAGGAGGAGGGATCCGTTGTGCTTCATGCTGTACATGCAGGTAGTGAAGAGACATCATCTGTCCTGAAAAGTTCACAGGCTAAAGAAACCTTCCACCCTTAAATGCTCCATAAGTGTTTTGGAGCGGCTGCAGCCCGGCCAGCATGTGTTACACTTGGGATCCGAGCTTTGCCAGTGCAAGGCAGCTTTGGTCTGGGAGCTGATGTATTTAGTGCTGAGGTGTGACCGTGGCACTGTGCACAGGTTAGTCTGCCTGTAGTAGCACTGATACACATCTTCCAGACAATAATCTTTGGTTTAAATCATCACCTTAGTTTCTACCCAAAGCTTTGTTGCATACACCTGCGATGAGCTTCTCTCTCAGTAAGTATCTCTCTCAGTATCTCTCAGATACGCATTTGAGTCACATCCATTTCCTAGTCTCTCACGGGTTGTTCTAAGGCAGTCGCAGATGCAGCTTGGTGCAGGTTACCTGTCTTCTGGAGAGCAGTAAAAGGAGCTGTGGTATTACACAGAAGTGACATCTCAGCCCTTCCCTTCTTATTGCAACAACTGGATGTGGTTGTAAAATGTTAAGATGTATTTTAAGTAATTTAAAGTCTAATAATAGTTGCAGTGCGGTGATTTTGCTATTGATGTGCTCTCCAGTACTTTCCCCACTGTCAGTGTGAGTTCCTGCCTTGATGAGGAAAGTTTTCCTCTGTGCTGCTGCAGAGCAGTGCGTTTTTTACACGTTGCTCTGCTTTAGGCTGCATGTGGTGGCTAGACAAATAGAAAAATAAGCAGCAGGAGGATTTGTGAGGGGCATCTGCCACCTAACAGTCAGTTGGTGATAGCATTGCATGGCATCTTTGCCTGCATAACTAGGCACTTGTTTGCCTGGGGAGCCCTGCGGCCCTTTCCTGATTTTCTGAAAGGTTGTGTATGGGTTTGAAGTGTTTTTGCAGCTGATCCATCTGAAATCCCACCAGGTTAAAGGAAAAGAAAAGCCACGTTTGTTGGATTATGGTTTCCAGATCCTCCAACTTCTGGAGCAGGCAGGGAGGGGAACGGAGAGGGAATCATGACTTGAGCAATTAATCTCATTGTAGCTTGGGCAACCTTCATCACAGGTGGACAGTGATTTATGAACAAGGCTTTCACATTTTTCTACTCTGTCTTGTGTGGGAGCAAAGTTCTGGCGATGTTCCATGGGAGCTGATGGTCTGTCAGCCTTTCTGAGGGCAACCCATTGCCTCCTGTCATTGTTGGGAGACATGAGTAACGATGTCGGTCCTCTGTCCTTCCAGCAATGGGGATGTGTGTTGTGAGGTATGCGGCAAGATCTAGAGCTGTTCTTGCCATTGACTGCCCATGAGCCAGCGGCTGAGCCGAAGTCGTTGAGGTTCCTCTTGTGAGTTCACAGTTCAGCTGTGGAGAAACCCACAGTGAGCCATACAAAGCCACGGCTGTTCCTGGTGACATGGGGTCCTTCCCAGCCTGCTCCGCCTGGCACTGCATGACTTCCACGGCCTTTTGCCAGATGGAAGGAGCTGAGGAAGGAAATCCCCCTTTCAGACTGCTTCCTCCCCACCTGCAGAGGCGCTTTTGCCACAGCTGAATTCTGTAAATCAAAACATTTGCTGCATATTTGGCCCGTAGTTCATGTTATCTTCAGCCAGCGGGCTGATGGTGAGCCAAGGGTGAAGCCCTAGAAGCTTGGGAGGTGGTGTTGGTACCTGTCAGTGGCATAGAGAGGAGTTGCCAGAGCCCCCAGAAACACGTGGATGTTGGGCAACCAGCTTCCTGGTGCCAGGGAAGGGGCTGGTTAGGTAAGTCAACTTTACTCCTTTGTTGTTGTACAAACTCCTTTACACGTGATTTGCATGCATGCAGTCATTTGAGAGGGTTTTTTTTTAAAAAAAGGGAAAAGACTCAAATCTTTTTCACCCTCTTTGGAGTGAATTTTGCTTAGTTGTTCGGTTTGAAAATAGTTGGACAAGAACATGTTCGTGGTGCTGAAGGTTAAAGGCTAGATGTGAGACTGAGGAACTGAGCTGGGTCTCATTTAGCACCTCTTCATTCAGGTGCTGTTAGAGCTTTTTCGAGTTTGGACCATCAGGGCTGCTGGTGGGAGAGTGTCTGGTCTAATTTTACTGTTCTCAGCCATTTTGAAATTCAAGATTGCTGAAGTTTCCTGCTGAAATGCAAACAGCCTCTTTGCCTCTAATCTCCGCTGTTCCCTGAAGCAGCCCTTGTCTCCATCTTTCATCCACATCCAGACAGAGGCTTCCACAAGGTCTTAAGCAGCCTTGTGAACATTGCCCCAGATGATTTTCATTTCCGCTTGCCTCTGCCCTTCTCCAATCCCACTAGGAGCTGACGTTTCAAAATACCTTGAGGAAAGGCTATTCTTGTGGTTTTTCTGCATGCTTCAGAGAAAGGCGTACAGGATCTTTCTTGAGGGCCTGGCTTTGGGGGATTTTCGGTCTTGTTTTCCAGATCTTGCAGCTTTAGACAAGTTATCAAAATGTAGATGCTGAACTGAATTAGTGAACTTCTTGAAGATTTCCTGGCGCTAATACTATATTCGGGCATCAAACTTGGGACTGTTGGGTTTTTTTACGGGTCAAAACCAGCCTTGTCTCAGCTCTGGTGCAGGGCAATGTCCTATCGAAGCCAAAGGACAGATGTCATTCAGAGGCAAAGTTAAGTCAGTCCTGGCCACATTCAAAAGTCCTAACCACAGCTAAGCCTGTTGTAACTTTCCTGCCAAAACTTTTCTTTGATTTTAAAAAAAAAAAGAAAAAGGGGGAAAAAAAAGTATTTTAATTAAATACAAATTTCTGTGGAATGTATCTGCTCTTTTCTGAAAGCATCCATGCTTTATCGGTAACTCAAAGCCAGAACATCATGGCTGAACAAAACTATTTACATTTGAAAGCTTTTCCATTGAAAATATGTATGTTTTGGAATTGAAAATCCTTTTTTTATGGCTTTCATTTTTATGGGAACACTGGAAAATTTCTGCTTTGGGGAAGGACTATTCTGACTAGTAAGCTTTTTATTCTCAGAAGTTAAGTACTGTTTTCTCAAACAGACATTTCTACATTTTTTTTCTTATATCTTTTTCTTTCCTCTTGCTGCTCAGACCATTTCCCTTGACTTGCTTAACTCTAGTTGAAAACCAATATGAGAAATGGGGCTTTGTGTTACGGGCTCTGTCACCCGGCTTGCTCTTTGGGGCCAGCTAAACAACCATGCTGGAAAGCACCTGGACTGACTGCAGCCACAAAAATGCAAGTTTCGCAGTGGAAGCTATTTGAAAAGTTATTTTCAGCCTGGAGATGTATACCAGCACTTTATCCACCTGAGCCTAGCCTCCGCTGAGCGGTAAGGTGCTATGGGCAGGGCAAGCCCGGATGATTTTAATCTAAACAGGCATGACAAGATGAGAGGCCAAATGCTGAGTGGATTTAATCATCTGACAAATGCAATGATTAACCTTAAATATTTTGTATTCATTCCCAGGGTGGAATTTCTGCCTAGAAATAAGGCCATCAGCCATGGACATTTATTTGCCGGCGGCGGTGGCCACGATGTGCGCAGCCAGTTGGGAAGTTCTGGTTATGTGTAAAGCTGTAAGGAATGACAGCCAATGAGTTGTTAAATAACCGCATAACTTGTAAGGTACAGAAGGTGTTTGCAGCCTGAAGTGTGGCTTTCCCTTCCCTGGAGAGCTGCCGTGGGCTGGGGACATGTGCAGCTCTCCAGAAATGGCCCAGTTTGACGTTGTGAAGTGCTGCCACATTCGCTCTCTGCGGGCTGGGGGTTGTTCCCTGCTGCTCTCGGCACCTTTCCCTCTCGAGCTGCTGCTTACGGAGCTTTTTTTTGGCAGAAACTGGGGTTGGCATCTCGTGCGCTGAAGGAAGGGCTGAAGGGGAGATGGCAGAACCAGACTGCGTGCCGGTGTGGGACATCTGCATGCTGGATCTGGCTTCTTGTGTTTCTCACACGTGAGTTTAGCTTCCAGCCCAGATCCAAGTCAGAGCAGGGAGTGAAACTACATTTCAGTGGCCTCACATGATCTCATCTCCCAGCCTGACCTGGACAAAGCAGCAGGTTTCTGGTTGCACTGGAAGCTGGGTCTGGATCAGACCCATCCTCCTCTGGATGTCACTGTAGCGTGAGCAGCTGGAGGGCAGGGAGACACGGGCTCTCCTGGCTCTCCTGCCTTTCATCACTTGTTGCCTGTCCATGGAGCTGGCTGTCTCTGCAGGAGGACTCAGTTTAATTAAACTGGCCTACATGGGAAAGGGCTTGGTCTGAGGAATTGGCTGTGGGGTTTGGTGGGTGACAGGTCCCGGCTCTGTTCTTTTTGCCGTGGTTGCGTTCAAGTTCTGTGCACTAGGTCTGATGCAAGTGGGAAGATGTGGCCTCAAATTTTTACCAAACATGCTATTTTGATGTCTTGGACAAAACCAATCTTGCTCACCTTGCGTACCCAGTAGCAGTGATGCTAGCGAAAGAGGTGGCCTTATGGGAGTGGGCTGCTGCTGAGCAGAGAACAGGCTCCGAGGCAGTGTTAAACTTTTAGGGTCACATAAGCAGCAGTTGGCACCAAATGTGGCAGGAAAAACAGTATGGGACTAATTGATTTCTTTACCTTTGAACGCCTGTTGTTTTGAGCTTAATAACAGCATTCTAATATGCACGTTATGTGAAAGAAATACATCATTTGTTTATGTGGCTCACCACTTAAAGTTCAGTATGGGAAGGCTATTTCTTCTCTCCAGCTCTGGAGGTTTAACTGTTTAATAATAATAGTTAGCATTAAAAGTTCATAACATTTAATCTTTAATAGCAAGACATTTACCTTTTGCCTGCAATACACTGGTGAACTTGCACATTACACACCTGAGTGCAATGCTGATGGTGTCAGAAAATGCTGGCCTGGCTTGAACCAAATTACACACTTCTCCACAAGGCTTCAGCTAGTTTCCTCTGTATGGGAGACAGCAAACAATGTTATAAGTACAGAAAGAAGAGAAGTCAGAACAGATAGAAGACATTGGAAGTAGCACACAGTGTGCAAGTATCTGTGAAATGCTGTATATTCAAGCTATAGCGGTGGTGCTGGGCACAGAGTCCTTCCCGAGCCCATCCTTTGAGTGCTCAGCAAACATCCGTCAAACAATGCTGGTGCTCAGTGTTCAGCAGACAATGCGGAGAAAGCTTGACAAACGTGATTTGTTAGAGCAGAAACTGCAGAAAGTCTGGGCCATGAAAAATATAAGCCTAATACCGATTATTTATGGTGTGCTGGGATTTCCTGATGGGGTATTTCAGGAGCGCTTTGAGAGCTGCCTTGGTTAGAGACCTTCCTGAAGCAGTGTCGATGAGCTCCTCTGAATCCTGAGAAGGACAAAAAAGTCTGAAGTCACTGACACTGCCTCTGAAGTTGGACTTGGATCCACTGGGTTTGGGATGGTATCCCAGCCTGGAGCCAGGGAAAGAAAGGCTGCTGGTGCGAGTGCCCATCAAGGCCCAAAGTTTGCAGTGGGGACTGCAGGGTGAAAGCAGGTTTATTTAAAAGATAAAACACACTGTACAAATCCTACAAGAATGGTTAAATACGCTCCCATATCTGTGCTGTCCATACTGACTGTGGAAGCCTGGCTGCAGCCATCCTGTATCGATTGAATCAAATGCCTCTCGTTCATGGCTGGGTTCAAACTCCCGCTACCTTTAAGGAAGAAAGTGGTGTGATGCACTGGATTCTTCCTGCCTGATAATATCAGGGAGCCTTTTCACCATCTCCCTGAGAAGCAGCAGTCACTGCCTCCACATGACAGAAGAAAAGTACGTTTTAAAGAGCAATATTAATAATAATAGCAACATTAAAGTGTGGAGAAGGATTACAAAGGTAATTCCAAGATCTTGCTCAGTAATGCAGGCTATTAACAAAAGATAATCACCTTTAAGTCAGTCACCTTTAGCCCTGGAGTAAAATGGAGGCACAATTATTCAATGCAATACAAAAGTAATTTAAATAGAGATGGATGAACTGTCGTCTTTCTCAGTTCTTGCTTGGGAAACCAGCCAGGGCCAAGTCCTACAGGGAGTAAAACGTGATGGAAAAAGGGCAGCAATAAGTAAGTAATTCCTGGTGTCCTTCTCTCCATTTTTGCATCAGAACCAAAGTAATTCACCCTTTGGAGTGTAAAAAGGGAAAGGGGGAAAAAATAGGAGATTCATGTTAGAAAGCAGTTCTTCATGTTCCTTTTATGAGTAGCATTTGGAGGCTCTTTTACTCCGGACTGCCATAAAACATCTAGATCCTTGCTGTGCGTCAGAGCACAGGTTTTTGCTCTTGGAAACCACACAGCCATGCAGCTTCATTTCTGTCACTTTGGGTCCATGGCTGAGGAGCAGCCTGAAGTACAAGGTGGGATGGAAGAGGTACCTTGTCTACTGAAAGAGGGCTCAGGAGCTGAGGAAATGATTAGCATGACCAAAAAGATATGGCCACAGGGTTTATTTATGTGTGTAGGAAACATTTCTCAGCTGGAAACAGGAGTCTCTTTCTTTGCAGAAGCTGCTGTGTGATCCCTCCCCTTGTGTCCATATCCTGCCTTCTTCCCAGAAAGTGCCTGCGGTTGCTGGAGTGCAAGGGCTTGTTAGTTTTTGTAGGGTTGCTTCTGAGTGCTACCTTGCTGGTTTTGTTGTTTAAAAGGGTCACTGAAGTTTTACGCTGACAAGGCGGGGAGCATATGGACTCTGGAAGCGGTCATGAGATTGCAAAAGTGACTTTGAAAGGTCTTTGAAGCTTCGCAGACGAGCAGTTGGGGCCCTTGGAAATGCCCAAGGCAGGGCTGTAGCCACACGCGAGTCCTCTGGACAAGCAGACACTGATTTACCATCTGAGCTTGTATTTAGCAGGCTCTTAAAATTCCCACTGATTTTCTTTCCCACAGAAAGAAGCACTGAAGCTGAGCATCAAGAACCCATCCGTTACCTTTGCCTTGCTTCCATGAGCAGCAGCAGGGATGATAGGCAGGCAGCAAGGTGAGGAAAGCCTCGGCGAGCCTTGCGGCACGTGGCTCAGCCTGACCCTTGCTCTGGAGCAGCTGAGGACGTCCGGGAGAGATTAGCAGGTATGAGAAATTACGAACAGAATAAACCTTTTGGAAACAAAACTGAGAGTTGCCGTGAGAGGCATTGTTAGCGGCTGCTAATCCACAGAGCAGAGGGAGGAGAAGCTCCAGTCCAGCCCAGTGTAGAGTGGAATAAATTCCGTGTTTCTGTTTTATGTCCTGTCTGTGCAAGCGAGGGGCCTCGTGCGCTCATTCCTGCGCCATTCCCGTGTGGCTCTGTCTGGACTGCTGCCTGCTTTGGCTTTATAAACAACATGGTAGGAGCTCAGTGCATGATTATTCTCAGAGATACTATCACAGCATTTGCTCTGGTTACTGGTTTTCCATTGCACAGCTCACGTGCAGGCTCCGTACCAAAGGCTGCTGAGCTGGTGGCCCACCAGGGTCTGACCTGTGTGATGGGGCAGCCCCAAAATCCTGGTTTGTAGGGTGCTGCGACTGAGTGCAACCCTCCACGTCCCGGAGTATGGGCTTGTGTAGGAGCAGTGCTGCTGAGGGCTTCCTTCAGAAGGGTTTGAAGGACATGGGAGAGCCTGTGATCATCCACCAAAGGACGCCTCGTGTTGCAGTTGCTAAGCTCTGCCAGGCGACTGCCAGGATCAGTGTGGGGCGAGCGCAGGAAAGACCGCACCCTGCACTCGTGAGCAGGAGGAGGAGGCGGGGAACTGGGATCAGCTTTTGCAACTGGGCACCTCTGATGGCAGTGCTATCAGTTCGGGTTTTTCCCCCGTATGTTTGGAAGCAGCACCTCTGGGCGAGACACAGCATTATCAGAGGCTAGCAAGGGGTGGCGCCATGAGCAGAGGAAGGGGTGGCATCTGTCCCTGCCCATGGCACAGCTCAGTAAATTCGCAGAGCTATGCACTGTGGCCAGGATTACAGCGCTGTCTGGAAATTCTTTGTATGTTCATCATCACCCGCACCATTGGAGAGTCTGAACGTTGGGCTTCCAACCAGAGAGGTAAACATTTAGGACCCAAACCCAAGATGACAATAACCAGAGCAGAAACTTTTCCATCCCATTGCAGGTCAAGCCTGGTTTAGGCATTTCGACCAGAATTTATCTCCAGGGTTTTTTGGGGAGCAGTGCGTGCTCATGGCCCTTCACTTTGTCCCATAAAACCCTGCTCATGCACTCCATCTCTGTCCACCTCCTACTTCAGGCTCATATTCAAGACCCTGGTGGAGAATATCTCGAAAAGGCAGACAAATTAGCTGTGTAAAAACTGGACTAAATTGATAGTGCATTTATTGCACTCTGATGTTAACCCTTGGTATGCTGTACTGGGTGCAAGCTCTGAGCTTAACATACCACGTGCTGTAGGGTTTTCTGAATGCCCTTGGCCTCCAATGCTGGTAGGGTGGGTGCTGCCAGCTGTGCTGGCCCACATGAGCTCCTGGAGATGTGATTCACTACCTCCTCCTTCTTGCTGTGAGGGTGTGTTGTAGCAGCAGTGGAGTAGATGGCATTGAGTTTGTATTGGGCATTATGTTGGAGACACTTGCTGCTCCCTGGAGGGCGTGCATGCTAGATCAGACAGTGGATGGTTGATGTCAGCTTTCCCTGTTGTGTGAAAATGAGGGGCACAGGGGTCTGAGCAGAGCCTCATGGGTACTTAGGGGCTGTTTAGGCACCACATCCCTGTTGAGACCAGCGTGGGTTTGGGGCAAGAAGAAAGGGGAAGCAGCTGAAAATCAAATTCTTCTTGTGTTTTGTTCATCTGAAGCCCGAAGCAATTTGTGAGTTCGCTTTCAATATCTGTCTGTTAAAGTGGACCTTTTTTCCATAGAAATTGCTCTCAGGTTCTTGATCAGCTTGAATAAGCACAATGCCTTCGCTTGTCAGATAGGCCCACTTCAGCTGTAAATCTGATGCTGAGAAATTAGATTTCTCTACTGCTCCCGAGCTGTCATCAGAAGAGTAAGGTGATGGTGATCCATGGGGAGGGCTGAGCGTGACGTCGCTGTGTGTGTCTGCCTCTGCAGGTGCTGGGCAGGGTTTCCTTGGCTCTCTGGAAAGGGAGATTTGCCCTTCAGATTCCTGTGTGATTTGTGGTGGATGAGCCGAAAGAGCTGCGGACTGAACCTGGGAACTGTTTAATTCTGCTGTGTTCAGCTAAGCCAAATGAGGTAACATCACAGCTAGTATTACTCACCTTTTAGTGGAGGAAAAAAAAAGTGTTTTCCTCTTTCAAAAATCCTGGAAGAGATGGGGTGGTGCCTCCTCTGTGCAAGGTGCTAACATGTTGCTGATAATGTGTCCCAGCCATCGACTGACCCTTCGTGTCTGGGAGCCAGAATTGTTTTTAAAGCTGTTGAGGGATTGCTCACAGTGTTCATTATTTACTGTGACAGACTGAGCACTACCAACTGCTGGTGGCCAAAATACCATGAGTCAAGCCCCCAACTCAAGAGACAGCTTAGAAGAAAAAGTTAAAAAAATAAATACACTAATACTGAACTCTTTGTTCTGCTTTTGATAGCCTTTGCTGTTCATGTTTTTGAGCTTTCCTCTGCAGCCGTAAAATCTAGAAGAGCATTTAAAAAAATTAAAGCTGAGATTTTCTTAAAATCACATGTTTCCAGACACAGGGGACTTGAGAGTAAAGCTCCAGATATAATCCTGAGATTTGGCAGTGCTCTTTGTATCATATTAAGTGATGGTCTACAGCACTCGTTAATTGCTGCAGGCTGAAAAACTATTCTGGCTCCCGACAGAGGTCTTCTGCTCATTCTCAGCATATAAGTTTCTCCAGTTCTTCTGGGTAAGAGGGAAATATCACTTTCTAAAGAGCATAAGTACAAAATTATGCAGTGATATAACCTGTATCCGGCTTGAACAGTATTTTTAACTGTCTTATTCAAAATGAAATTTGAGTATTTGCAACTAAATCTGTTTCTGAATAATTGTACAGGTAATTTGGTCTTTATAAGCCTCCACATCTAATCCAAAATCTGTTGAAGACCAGCAGAAGAGAGCAGGCTGCTGGTTAGAACAGGTGATAGGGAGTGATCTGGACTTTATGGATGGACGCATCCAGGATCAATCCGCGTTTCTCCTCCCAGTCCTCTGCAAGTGGGGCTTTGTGCGGGTACCCAGGAGTGGCAGCGTTACCTGACAGATACAGCTCCAGTCTGAAAACAATTCACTTTTTAATGTTCCTTAAAACCGGTCTATTTTTGGACCCTAGATCAGGCAGCCTTCTGCAGTGCTGTTCCTGCCTGCACCCCCTGACTTGTCTGCATTTGGGGCAGCACCTCTCTGTCCCAGGTGTGGTGCGGGGGGCCCTGCTCCAAGCTGAGGCGAGGTTCATAACTGTGGTGGGCTCCCCTCGTCTGTTAGGATGGATTTATGGCAGCTGTGTGTGTTGTCCCTGGCTATGGTGGAGGCAATCTGTAGGTGCCACTGGAGATACTGTCCCATGGCTCCTGCAGAAGCAGTGAGAGGGGCAGGACATTGCCTCCTGGACAAGATAGGTGTTTTGCTGCAAAGTTGTCCAACAGAATTCTTAGGATACAGGAAAGTGAAGCTGGCATCTCCTTCTTCCCCAAGCCAGCGCACAGCCAAATCCCCATTATTTCTACAAGCATCCTCCACCTGCTCCTGGGCCTGACGCTGCCATTGCCAAGGACCTGCACTGGCTGTCCTTTGTCAGTGAGCAATGGTCCCTATCTCTAGCTGTAGCCTTTTGCTTTTTGGCAGCGTGCAGGGGAGCAGTCAGCTCAAAGCAAAGGCAAGAAGCATCTTCACAATGCTGGCCCCGGGGCTGATCCCCTCGGGGAGACGCCGTCTCTGTCCCATGGAGCTTTTAATATTGGCAAAGCAGCAGTTCACTGTGGTGTGGGGGATTGGGGCAGAAAAGCAATTTCTCTCACTTGGGGTTGGACAGGAAAGCATTCACCTGTTCCCCTTTTATCGTCCCTGCCTTTGCTCTGCTGCCCGCTGCCTGCAACCCTGCGTCTGGCAGGGCTGGCTCCGGCAGCCGGCGGGTTGGTGGGGCTTTGTCTCTGTGTGAGCGCTGACATGTTCCAGCAAGCTGCCACACAAACATCAAAGGGCTGGCATGTGCGTTTTCTGAAGCAGCTTTCTAGGTTTTACTGGGCTATAAAATATAGCGACGAGGATATAAAAACAAAGCTGTGATGGACTTCGCAGAGAGCCAAAGCAAGCGAGGAGAGAAATGATGAAAATGAGAAAAAGGGTTATGAGTAAGGAATCATGTATCAGCTCCATGTCAGGAGGAACAGATTCTGGAATAACTGTGAAGAGCATAAAACTGTTTTAGTCATTAAGGGGGAGGGGGGGGGGGGGGGGGG
>JAVJGI010000001.1:115731367-115756964 GCA_035590275.1 Ibycter americanus
GGGCAAGAAAGAAATAAAAAAAGAAAAGGAGAAAAAAAGGCTGATAAAAATGAATAAAGGAGGGAACTTCAAAGCGTAAATTTCCTGACTGCATGACACTGATGTTTTGAACAGTTGTTCTGTGTGAGATAGCAGCAGTGATTTTAATGAACTTTAAAGAGCAGTATAAATAGGAACAAACAAAGAAAGGAGATCGCATTAGCACAGAGCTAGGCACTGAGCTAATTGCCTGAACAGGATTTAAATGGCAGGTTATTACTTTTTTATTTATATGTATAAACCTATTTTTCTATTTGGGCTTAAGAAAATAGAATAAAATAAACTCAAGCATCTCAATTTGGATTTCCAAGGGAATCGAATACATGCTTGATTTCCATGAAGTGCCTGAGCTGCCAAGCCGAAGGGCAGTGAAATGGGTGTAGCAGAGAAAGGAGGGAGCCTTTTGTTGGCCTGTGAGGGTGTTGAGCGGGTAGAAGAGTCTATTTTAGTTTGATACACAGTCGCTCTGTGATGTTTCAAATGGATTTCACAGTGTGGCTGCACAGGGACTTGGAGGATCAGAACCATCAAAAATGGGGAAAAAACAGGTCACCTTGTACGTTGAGTGGGTCACCTTATTCTCATCCTAGGCTAGAGATTTTCTTATGCTTCGGATTTTCAGATTAGAGCATTTGTTTGTACTCAGGCTTGCTTCTTGCTGTTACACATGCCTGCAGCACAGGGTGATATGCCCCTGCTGCTGGCGGCAGGGGAGTGTGGAGGTGTCTGCCGGGGCAGGCGAGGGTGCTCGGATGTACGGCAGCCTGCTCCCGGCCTCGGCTACTGTGAGATACCATTGATGCCTGCTTCCCTGCCTTGATGCACTCACCTGAAAGACAGTCAGCTATATCATGGACCAGGATCACTTGAGGGTCTGACATTTCTAGTGAAACCTCTCTCACCCATCCTGCATTTGGTGGACTAAAAGCCGCCAATGTGGAGACAGGCAAAGGGAGCCAGCCCTGGACATCTGCAATGTTGAAAGCATCCTGGCCTGTGTAGTAAGTGGGTTGCCCTGTTAGGTAAGATTGTGGTCCTTCAAGAGCTGCTAAGGAAGTTAATTAGAAATTATAATCTCTGATTGGGTACATGACTGGAAAGCCAACATCCTGTGTACCTGAGGTGTAGAGCAGTACAAACTTGGATTGCAATCACTGCTTTCTAATTCCCATCCTGACTTACCTCTTCAAAGTTTTGACCCACTGCAAGCATTAATGAACTCCTCAGCTCTCCCCAAAGCCCATCGTTGCTCTGCTGCTTGCTTTCTTCTGCCCTGGGGAAGAAGTTCACACACCACACACCGCTCTCGCCTTTTGCCCTGCTGCGCAGGCAGCCTGCCTCTTCCTGTGCCATTTCTCCCTGGAAGAGGCACTTGCTGTGCAGTGTATTTCTGTGCTGACCCCCTACAATCCTTGGATATTTTGCCAACAAACAGGAGCCAAAGGAGGGAATCATCTCTCTGATATGTTAACCACACTTCTGGTCGTGGGTCAGAACAGTAGAGTCTGGAGAAAATCCAGCCCATCTCCATCAGCGCTTCCAACTGCCGCCCCCCATCATTATTTTCTTCCTTTGATTAAAGACCAATGTGGATTCAGAAACCCCCAACAAAAGCCAGCCTTCGGTGGAAATGTGATTAATCCTCACTTGACTCCATATTTGTTTTAAATTAAAATTTTGGAGCAGTTCATATGCTTTTAATATTTATTCTTCCTCACCACGAGGGGGACTGGCCCAAGATGGACATTTCTGAGCTGCTCAGATGGCTACATATTAGAGTGATTACAATTATCAGCACTGAGATTAAGGGATTTGGGTTAAGAAAAGAGGGAATTGGGAGAAGAAAAAGCAGAAGGAAAACAGAGGAAGAAAGGGAAAATGCTTCAGTACCTTTGTTTGCAACCTAGAAACAGCTTACGTTTGCAGTCCATTAGCTCCTGTCGCCTGCTTTATTTTTAGTGACCACAGTCTCGGATACCGTGAGAAGTCCTTTAAAGTGTGTGCGCAGTTGGAGGAAACTTGCCATCTTAGAGCAGAAAAGAGGCCCCACAATTTTGCCAGCTTCTAGAAACCAGCCTGAATTGAATGCTTGCTCGAGGTTGCCGAAGGTTCAGAGAATATAAAGGCTCTTGCAGCGCTGTTTGTAGAAGATTTAATGGGTCAGTCTGTTCTTTTTGGCTATGCTGAGCTGTATGGTTCTGAGCCAGGCACTCTGACTTTTTTAGTGCCAAACTCCCCATACCGTCAAGGGGGCTGACTTTTAGGAGGTGCCTGGCCTTGCCTGGCTTGAAGCTATTGATTCCCCCCTGCCCCCGAATGATTCGGGTGGGTCCCTCAGAAGAGGGGGGTTGCAGATCACTTTTGCAGACCTGTGCCTGGGCGTGTTGTGCCTGGGTGCATCTGTCTGCTGAGCCTGGAAGCTCTGCGTGGTGGGTCCTCGTTCCAGTCCAACAGAGATCACATCCTGGGTTTTCTCATTAGCATCCACAAGGAAGGTTAATTTGATGTGGGTTTATTGGTAGGGACTGAGTCTTTCCTCCATGCGTCCGAGTGGCGATGTGCAGCACTGACTTTGCTCTTACCTGATCTTGGTGCTATTCAGAGCATTCACAAAAACCTCAAATGTTTCCTGTTCAGCAGTCCCGTGGTAGCAGGCTCCAAAGGGGGTTTTTATGCTCTATTGAGAGACAGTGAGAGGAGACTGAATGATTCCTAACAGGAGACCCTGTTCACCCTCTCCAGCCGCCCGACCTGTTCTGGTCGCCAGAGCGGCTGGGGAAAGGCCAGCTCCGATCCTGTGCTCTGGGTGGGTTGAGGTTTCTGCAAATGTAGGTTTTTCTGAGCTTGTGCAAACTCTGACTTTACAAAAGCTTGTAAATTCCCCATATTTGCTCAAGGACAACTGCAGGGCCATCCCCCAAAAAACATGCCTGCTCCAAAGTGGGAAAGGCGGTGAGGGATTTTTTTTAAGGAAAAAGTTGCATGAACTGTTTAACTTAGCTGAAGAATATTATTTTTGCCTCTATCCTCATCCCAGAAAGGGGCAGGTCATTTTAGATATAGATTAAAGAGAAAATATTGCTGGAGGCAGATTGTTCACCTGTAAAATCTCATCTCAAATCATTAAAGTTTGGCAAAGTTGTATAAACAAGTGAGGGTGAGATGCATGCAGCAGCTTTAAAGGTTGATAGTGTATTGCAAATATTCATAGGCAATTACATCAAAATAACAAGTTTTAAAGAATATTAAGAAAATTTATGATTAGGATAGGCCAGAATTTAAGCCGCTGCCTTGTGTAAATGTAGATACAATTGCCTTTCATTTCATGGTCACCCACTATTTTTTTCAGATACCCTATCAGAATATTGTCAAGCCTTCAGTGTAAGAGGTGAATAGCCTGGGTAAAGGATGTGCTATCGGATGTTTATGCTGCTCCTGAGGAACACTCTATAGTTCACTGACAGTAGTATCTTGGGACTCTTTATCAGGAATGTAATAAGCCAGATACATGGCAAAATTCAAAACATACTTGCTTTGGACCTCGGAGATCTGGAGCTGTGCAATTCACTGCCAAAGCAAAGCTGTCCCAAAATTGACCTGAAGAAACTTCTTGCACGTTTTGGTGAAGTCCTGGAAGCTCAGAATAGCAGAGGTGAGAGGCAGCTTTCATCTGTTAAAGCGTCTGTGCTTTTTTAAAAAAAGCAAACTGTGAAATTAATATTGGACTTGATGAATTCTGAAACACTTCATTGTTTCTTGCTCTTTTTTTTTGCAGTCATTGCAATCCTTTTTGCCCCATGAAAACTGGGTCTTTTCCGCTGTCAAAACAAAGCAGTTCTGTATTATTCTGACACAAAAAACATAATAATGAAGTGAACTGAAATCAGATTTTCTTCAGTGGATTACTGAGAGGCAAATTTAAAATGGTATTACAAATAATACCTCATAATTACAATGGGAATGATGAGCACCCTTAATCAGGCCTTGCAGCTATGTTTGTTAATAAGAAAGCAAAGCGGAATAGTATTCTGACATTTTTCATATTATTTTTAATGTAGTCTACAGTTTTTAGGCCAGATTTCAAGAGGAAGCAAATAGCCTTCATTGCCTCCAATATAAATAGGCTGCTTTACACTGGCCAAGCCTCTGACTTTGTTTTGCTTTAAAAAAGCTCTCCCCCCAGAGTCTTGCAGTAGGGAAGGAGAGTGGATCTGCGGGACTCTGGTTCGTTTCAGTTGAAACTCTGTACATTAGTCATTGGGTTGACGCACTTCATGTTTCTAATTAAGGTCCAGCTTAAAGCCACATGTGCTTCAGCCTGCGTTCAGATGCTGGAGCTGCACAGGTAACCTCAGGAAAACCATGAACAGATGGCAGGACACGGCTGAACCGAAAGTCAGGCAAGGCATTTGTCCGCTTCAAGCAAAGCAGAAGCCAGAGCAGCAGCTGTGATTTAAGGGTGCTGAGCGGGCTGTGTCCCAGTGCCTTGGGGTGGCGGTGGGCCCGGGAGGGGACTGTGTTCCAGTGGTGTGCATGCACCATCACAGACCTGTCGCCGTGCTCGGGTCCTTGGCTGGTGGAGGAGGGTGCTCATGGCCAATGTGGCTTCTGCCTGCTGGAGTGGCCAGCACTGATTTTTCTAGGAGCAGGGAAAAGCATTACAGTGGTCAGGAAGTGGGACAGGCCAGAGAGGTGGTGGATGCCCCATCCCTGGAAACATTCATGGCCGGGTTAGATGGGGCTCTAAGCAACCTGATTTAGTGGAAGGTGTCCCTGCTCATGGCAGGGGGTTGTACTAAATGGCCTTTAAGGGTCCCTTCCAACCCAAACTGTTCTATGATTCTATAACAGCAGCATCAGCAAGGCTGGGTTTGTTGCTATCTTTTGGATACTGCCAAATCTTTTCCAGCCCCAACTCACAGAATTAAGGTTTGCTGCAGTCAGGCTGGTAGCTTCGCTGGTCGTGCGCCCGCTCCAGTGGTGAAGTCTGCATTGTATCCTTTTAGTGCTTTTAGTGCCTTTCCTGGAACTGCAGTGTCTGGGGAAAAGCATTTGAAAATTGCACATCATTAGCATGCTGAAGAGGAGGTAATGTATGTAAAGCATTTGACCTCCTTCTGGCTCCTGTAGCTGGGACAAATTCTGATCTCATTTGCAGCCGTGCAAATCCAGAGTATCGATATTAAGCACATTAAGTTTAGTGGAGTTACTCTGAGTTTATACTGCTGCACCTGGGAAATGGAAGATGCCACTAGCAGCCTTTTTGTGACCCAAGGGAAGGAAGTAATGAAAGCAACCTGTAAATGAAAGGATGAAACAGTTCCCGACAACAGGACTTTTGCAGGGGTGTGAAATTTATTGGGAGTTGCTGCATGCTCAGCATTATTTAAAACCAGTTCACGCCTTTGGTGCTGGAAGTATGGAATCAGGAATCTTACTATAGGCATCGAGTTTTTAAAGCATGTCAAAGGCTACCTGTGCCCTGCCTGGAGAAAAGGTTGTTATAGATTGACAAAGCAGTTTGAAAATAGGTAAAGTATGGGGAAGGACGAGCATTTAATTTCTCATTTTCCCTCCTTTTTTCCAAGAAGGAAGGGAAGATGGGGAAGACTTGAAAAAATAAAGCAAACAAGAAGGAGGGAATGAAAACTAAAGCCGGTTTCATGCAAAATTAGTTGGAGGAATTAAATATCCCACAAAATAACAATTGCCACTTTTCTTTTATTCTCTCTGCATGTGTAAAACACCGGTGAAAGATCCGCCATGCGTTTCAGTTTGGCTAATCCCCCACACACGCTCCAAATCCAATATCACTAACTATTCTCAGTGTTAAGGAGTAATTTTATTTTTTTCCAAATATACAGAAAATTCAAAACATCTGGAAACTAAGGACTTCGTTGTGTGCAGCACTTCCAGTCTGAGTCCCAGCAAGCCCAGAGAACTTCTGCTTTCCTGGCGGTGGATGCAACAGAGAGACCTGATTAACAGGATGGAGGAGCCTGACTCGGGTATCGGAGGCACCTCAGAGACGCTTGTGTTTCTTCATCGCTTTTTCGTGGGAGACGGCCAGATGTCATGTTGGCTTTCTCAGGAAAAACATAGTTGGTCTGTTGCCCACACGCGTCGGATGTTAATATATAGATGATTGATTGTGAAAATATTTAAGGTTCCAGTGAGAGCCTATATTCATCCATGCAGAGAGGCAAGAAGTGACCTTTGGCTCTGTGGCACAGTTTATCCATCTCGCTGGATGCCTGTGTCCTTGTGGCTAGGAGGAGGGAAGAGCTGCTGTGTGGAGAGCAGCAGCTCCTCTTGCTTTGTCTGAATCGCTCTGGTTTGGGTCCCAGCGGCTGGACACGCACAGACCCTTCGCCTCATCACTAGGCAGCCCCGTCTGTGCCGCTGGGCACGTGTGGATTGGCAAAGAAACTGCCTTTTGAGTTGGGATGGGGGAATCCTGCTGTGAAATGAAATGTGGAGAGTGGAGTAAGAGTTACCCGATGAGGGCTAAAAGGATCTTTTCTCATTCACCAGGGCCAAACTCTGCTGCCTAAATGTAGATGCCACCAGGTGAACGAAGGGGCCCCAGCTCCCTGCGGACAGAGACCAGCCCTCCATGTGGTTCCTCACCTCCTAAGGTACCTGCCTAAGGCAAGCAGGTATTGGGCCTGAAAGTGCCTGTTTTTCTCTGTTTTATGTCTCCTTTTCCCCTCGAGGCTGTGTCTGTAGCCAGGTACCCTGTGGGTTGATTTTCTGCTCCACACATTATTCCACGAGGTTCGATTTCGGGGCAGGCTGAGTCCTTGGCTGCTCTCTGCACGCTGCTCGGGTCTCATTCCATAAGCGCATAAAGCCTCGCATTTGTCATTATTAGACTTAATTTGGACAAAAATGCCACAGATTAGATCTTTCTTACAGGACATGGTTGTCAAATAGTTTTAAATCACAAACCAGTTTGTCACTTTACTTTAGATTCTCGAAAATCCGTGCTGTGCTTTACAGCTTGGTAAGTCTGGGGAATGTGCACTTGGGATTTTCACGTGTGCTGTTGCTTTCCACGCAGGAGGAAACCCATAGCTGGTGAACATCTGAGGCTACATTTATTAGGAGGTTCTGGATCTCTTTCTGCGTTTCCTTGCTGATCTCAGGTAAGAAATGTCCAGCTGAAGCTGATACAAGTGTTCAGGGAGAAGAGGGATGTGATTGAAAATATTTCTTGAGTGCAAAAGTAGAAGCGGTTCATGCTGAGCAGCACGATTCCTGTATCCTGCGAGATGCCTTGCTGTGTACTGGTGGAGCACTCCTTAGTGCAAACAGTGATGCGAGAAGGAGGGAAACGCTAGCTTGCAATAATCAAGAGTATGAAAATCAGTAGGTGTTTGCTGTCCATACAAGCGTTGTTTGACTGAATTTCCTCTTCAAGTGAATTTGACAAGCCTGGAAGACAGTATTACACACAAGTGCTTCTGTTTGCTCCCTGTGCAGCTTTTTGCAGCAGCTGCCAAAGACCCGACGAGCTCTGGGCACGGGTAAATTTCTTCCATGTGCTGATTTGTCAGGTCTTGTACCGCAGAACATGTCAGACACTGGCAGCTGCCCGTCTGCGTGAGGGTTTGGTGGCTCCTGTGCTGCCAGCAGGCTTTTAATGTGCTGCTCCCAGAAACGAGGTATGTCTGGGCTGGCCCCTCATTTGACCAGTCCTTTGTATTTTTTTACTGGCTTGATGTAATACACATCTCTCTCCCTAATTCACTGGTGCAGTCATGCTTCTTTAGGAAGAAAATAAACTAGTCAGCAGTGCAGAATAAATGACAATTTACCAACAACCTTCCAGTGTTGAGCTGTTACATGCTGGGGGTCTGGAGCAGCCCTCTGAAACCGAGCCAGCGTGCTTTTCAAAGAGGGCGGAGAGGGTTCTTCAACAGAAAGTAGGGTTGGTTTCTGCCCTTGTGGCGAGGTTACTTAACGGGCGTCATTAACAACCACTTGATTGTGGGGAACAAGGAAACAACTCTGCAGGTCGGAGTCAGATACGGTCCAGGCTGTATCACAGACTGTAATTCTAAGAACTGAATTTATCGCAAGATGCTTTAACGCAAAGTATATTAGGAAGAAGCAAGCCTGAGGTCTTGCTGCACTGCTGCCAGGAGGTCCCTTGTAGCTCTGGGGTTTGTGTGAAAGCTGCAGCTGTCAGGACTTAGTTTAAACAGATATCTCAGGGAGGTGGTCGGCTCTTCCCTGCCTGTGTCTGGCCCAAATCCAAAAGCACAAGTGACACTGAAGAAGTAGTGGGTGTCTGTGACCACTTTTAGTGTCCTTTGATGTCCATCTTGTGGATCAGCGTGGGTTGGGCAAAGCAGCACGAGGGTCTGAACCTCTTGGTGTGTGTTGAAGGCGTTGTTAGAAGGGGCTCTGCTGCTGACTAGCAGCAGACCGAAGAGGCTGAGCTTCTGCTGATACCCAATTAGCTGATTATCCCAAAGGGAATTGGAAATGAAGGTTATCTTTCAACTTGTGATGAGCTTCCAAATAAATATTCAACACGCATTTAATAAGACAGTTTTATGCATTATTTAAGTATCAATTGATGGGTAGAAGACGAAACACTACACTACTGATGCTGAGGTCTCAAAGGCAAGGGCAGAAATCTGGTGAATGAGTCATTAAAGGAGATTTGTATCACTCATTTTACTGGATTATTATTTACACAGTAATCATGAAAAGAATTTTAGCAAGAATTTGTTTCTGCATTTTGGTTGTTTGGGGACGTATTGTTTTTAAAGCACGAGATGAGCAAAGGTACAAAATGAATGAAAAGCTTAGGGAAAAGGGGATGTGAAGGCAAAGGTGATCCAGCCTCCAGCTCAGGGCAGGATGAGCTCTTGTGGGGCCAGGGTGTAACATCGTCCCTTGGGGTTTTATGCCTGGTTCAGAGAGAATAACTGTTTCATCTCAGGGGCTCCGTCTTTTTCCTGGAACTTGGAGGGTTTGATTATCCTCTTGCTCTTGCTTCTGGCATATGTCAGGATGGACTTTGCTGGCAAAACCCCTCTCTGAGCAGTGAATCTGCTGCTGAAGGACAGTCCAGCTCCTCATGCGTAGCTGGAATTTTTAAGGGAAGTCTTGACTCGTTTGGACTGTTGCTGGATTGATCTTGCAGGGTAGAGAAAAATAATGTGCCCTACTCATGTGGGAAAATTGTCTGTGGCTGGGGGCTGTGTTATGCACTGCCCCAGGGACTGATCCATGTGTTAGTGATATCTAACATATCTGACAGCGATGCCCATTTTTGACATGTACTTTTCCCTCCGTAACATTTTTGCTCCTGCAGTTGATGATGCTCCTGAAATCTTGATGATGTACTTTAATGTGGTCCCAGCCTTGAGAGAAACAAAGGACTTGGACCAACACACCATGGTTTCAGCAACATGGAAATGTCATTGGAACTCTTCTCCTGTGGGATAATTGAGAGCAGGATCAGCCTCGCGGTCCTGGGAGACACCACTTGGTTAATTAAATAAACTGGTGACCTCTGAGACAGGAGTGAAAACAAGAATGAAAGGAGGAGAGTGGGTTTTCTCCCCAGCACGTCTCTGCCTCTCCAGTACTTCATTCTTCAGCTGCCCAGCGGGGCTGAGCTCCTCCTGGCAGCTCAGGGTAGGCTCTGTTTTCCCTAACACCCCGTGGTATTCCAAATATTATTTTATGCATTTCTTTTTCTTTTTCTTTTTTTAAAAAAAAGAAAAGGTGCTAAAAGAAAAGGTGCTAAAATAAAAACAGAGGGTCTGTCCTGATTTGTTGTACTTCCTTTTTCAGCTCTTGCTGTTAACAAATTTATTAATCTAGTTGGGATTATTTGTCTTTCTTCTTACAAAATGTTTTTCCCTCCAAAGGAAAAACTGCCAATGTATTATTAAAGGGAGGTCAGGTCCCAGTGCCCTCTTCCTTGTTGATTCTGTGTTTGGAGAGAAAACTTAAAGGGTGAGTTTTTTAAAAGGACACTGTTGAAAAATAAGAACTTGAGTTCAATTTGCCTTTTGCTTTTAATTTTCCACTTTTCCCTCCCTCTTTCACTCAGTGCAACATGACCTATTTTCTGTATAAATGTGGTTTCCCAGCCTAATATACCTAGTACTGAGTATTTGCATTCTCATTACTTTTAAGAAAGATCGTATCTCCATTTTAATTGAAGAATCACCTGTTTTATTTGGAATATAAATAATTTTCAAATGTTTTCACTGAGTTTTATGGAGATTTGTTTTAAAATCTTTATTTTGCATCTGGTATTTTGATGCGTCCTTTAATTTGGTGCACATATAGCTATATTTCTTAATATCTTTAAATGATCTCAAGCATATCAAAAAGGTAGATTTTTCAAAACATCTCAGAACTAGAACTCTGAATAATTGTTTGGGTTTTTTTACTTTTGGTTGTTAAAAATGTTTCTTAATTTCTTTCTGATCACACTAAGAAGAAGATTATTCAGCAAAATAAATAGAATACCTTAAACGTTTAGTTTGATTCATCTTGCTTCAGCTGCATGCTCTGAAACCATTTAAATCCCTCTTTAAAAATTAAATGCTGATGATTTTTTGAAACAAATGTACTTAGGAAGGAAAACATTTCAAAATGTCTTCAAAATGCTAAGTAGAAACATTTTTTCTTTTCCCAAATATACCCATTTTTTCTCCCTTAAAGAAGTTATGGCCTCTTTCTTTCCGTGTAGTAGTTACCATGGGATGCTTCCCGTCCCTAGTTACTCTAGGCTCTCTAAAAATATCAGCAAAGAGGTGCCTGCGGAAGGTCATTCAACCCTTCTGCCTTCCTCTGATAACCATAAGGATAACTCCTAAATTATGTTCTTTCATATATTTAAGGTCAGAGGGGATGAACCTGGGCCGGTGGCTGTGCTATGTTAAGCACAGCGTATATTGTGAAGGGTTTGAACAGACTCGCTTGCAGGTTTAGGGGGTACATGTATCGCATTACGCAGCAGAGGCACTGGGAGACAGTGGGGTTCATAAGTAAAAGGCATTAACATCACGAAAAATATGTAGATTAGTTGATATTAACAACCACATTCATTTAGATGAAGCTGATGAGCCAGCAGAGGAGGTTCCTCCACGGAGCGAGTCTCGTGCCAGCGACCTTGGGTGGAGGCAGGAGAGGTCATACTGTGAAATATGGTAATACTGTTCAGGGCTCTTGATGCTTTTAAGGTGTTGCAGGTGTGTATTAATACCAATGCTTGATTAAAGTCTAAGCAGGTTTGTTTCATCCTCTTAACGAGAGCCGTTTTGCTATTTCTGCTGGATACCCTAAAATACCACGTAGTGTTTTGTCTGATGCAGGCGGTTCAGGAGTGGGTGAGCTGATTCTTGTAGGAAGTATTTAGAGATTCGAATAGTCTAAGGCACGATGGAAAATATTTAAACACAAGGTGTCGTATTTTTATCGCGGGATCTTTGTGTAAGTGTCTGTAAAATGCCAGTTTGCTGCTTATTTTGGAAGAAGGGCTAACAGTGTTTTTATTATCTCTGAGAACGCTAAGCTGACTCAGTGTAATGTAATTAATGAGGCCATCTTCCATTAAAGGACAGTGGTAAGAGCTATTGCTAATTACTTCACAGGCATCAGAGAAATGTTGCTGAAACAGAAGTTCTCGGTGCCCATAGATGATGTAGGAAGATGTTGATTCTTCGCAAGTCACCAGCGGCAGCATCGTGCGCTTTCGGTTATTGCTGCAGACACGGTGCTGCTGCTGGCGAGCGCGTGGAGGGAGCTGCCTCCTGCCCGGAGCGTGGCCCCCGGGGCACTACACTGGCTCCAGGAGCAGGCGTTTGCTCACACCCACGTCACCCCTCTCCACTGCTGGTATTTCCTTCGGTCATGTGGGACCTGTGAGTACAGCCTGGGCCATCTGAGGACACCCTGAGTGCCAGCTATTGCTCCCGAGTGAGGATGCACTTGGTGGACAGTTTTGTTCCCTGCAGTGGCATGAATGAGGCTGGGTGGTCAGCGCTGGTTACCTGACCCAGAAAGCGCTGAGATGTGATACAGGGTGTTGAATATAGAGATCAGTGCTGGCTTCTCGCTGTGTCAAACACAGGGGAAAATGCTGCTGTTTCATAAACTTTCCCCAACTTCCCCATAATTGAACGAACGAGTAGAGTGGCCTGGAAGAGACTCTTTATTATTCCCTCGTCCATTTGTTCAGAGATACGGACTTAGGAGTGCAGGAAACATCTAAAGCCTTATCTAGTCTGACCTGCTGAACAGCAGACTATAAAATTTTGTCCATTAACCTCACCACTGAGCCCATTAACTCATTTCTGGCTAAAACATCTCTTCCACTCTGAGTCTGAAGAGACCATGTGGTGGGTAATCCACCATTTCCCTTAACGGTTTCTTTTAATGGCTAGACTGTCTCTCCATTTAAAGCAGTAATTATCCTGCTGCTGCTGTCATGTGTCTGATCCGTGGTTCACTGTCGTTTGCAGTCTGCGCACGTGAAGGTCAGGACTAGGCTGGAAGGTTGCTCTAGGTTGGGAGGGAGATGGTTTGGGTCGAGGGGATAGTCTATAGGCAGCCTGGGGTGTAAGGTTCAGCTCTCAGGAGGCTGACTATATTTTAGTGCTGGGGTTTGTTGGTGGCTCGGTGTGGGCTCAGAATCAGTGCTGCCATCCCGGTGGGATTGCACGGGGGTCGGCAGAGCTGGCTGAGGTCCCAGGGGAATCACTGGAGCTCTGCAGAGGATGGCTGCTGGCTGCTTCAGCCGTGCACGGCATCAGGGCTGATTCAGCAGGTTCCTGCTGGGTTGCCTTGGTCGAACTAGATGAGAAACTACAGTGTTGCCCCCATGCCTTGCCTGGCTGCGGCGCTTTTCTGTCTCTGTTATCACAAGCCCTAAATTCACTCACAAAATCATTCAACTCCTTGTTTATCTATTTCCCTGGGCTCTATAATAACAGCTGCTGCTGAGACAGCAAAGCATGCTTTGGGAGACCACCAGCACAGCCCGTGGGGAAGCATCAAGCCCCCTCCGCGTCGGGATGTGCTTTCTGCAGAGCGACGGTGAGTCAGTGGATAGATTTGCCTTTCTCTGGACTGAGCAAATATGGCGAGGCGCAGCCTGCACCACGCTGCTCTAGCTGCCTGAGCAAATGAGCAGCAGCCCACTGGCTCCAACAAGGTGAACAATATTTCACTGGGGAAAAACTGTGGGTGAATATTGTGACAGGCAGCCTGGCAGCTGGAGGTTGCCTCCCGAACAGCTTTGGATTGACCATCTCTGTTTGCAGAGTGTGTTTTTTCAGAGCTTGTCATTTTTAAGGGCATTGATTTTAATGTGTTTTCTTTGGATGACGATTTGACAGCGGAGGAATCGGCTCTAGGAATGAATGGCATTCTTTGGACTTTCACCTCAGCATGCCTGGACTGGAAGCTCTGGCTGTCAGTGGTACCCAGAGAGAGTTTTGTTGATGAAAACCATTCCTTGGACCCCTCCTATACAAGTGCCAAAAGAATGAGCCGTTTGTTTGGGGAATTGTCATCTTCCCCATGGACAGGTGCCATTTTGAGTGAAACCATCTCAAACAGCACACATAGCTCTCATGGGCGTTGCACAGCACCATGGCGAAGAACAGACTTTGAAGTTCACTAACTGAGCAGAGGTTGCCAGATATTCGTGAGCTGATGGATAATTGACACCAGGATATGTTCGCAACTGGCTGCTCATGAAAGCCTTTGAGGAGCTCTGGAGCCTGTGATTTCCTTCCTTCTGACACACCCAGCTTCTAGCAGGTCGGTGTTTGCATCTGTGGTGATTTCAGTGGGTGATGCTCATTGGCAAAGCCCAAAGTTTATGACCCTACAAATGGCATGATGGCTTTTGTTCTCTTGGATACGAGTTGGAGGATACCTCAGCTGTAATGGGGTGAGCCAAGGTCTGGAATGAGAGACGGGCTTAAAGAGCTCAGTCTGGCTTGCCAAAAAGAAAGTTTGGAGGCAATGTGATCATGGTACAATAATTCCCTGCACCAGGAGAAGATTTCTGATGTGTAACAAGATGTAAGAAGGTCCAGTGGATGGATGTTGAAGTTGGGTTGGAAATGAGACAACTGTGGAGCGACACGGTAATTACCTAGTGTAGCCGCTGACCAAGGCAAGGGGGAAATTCATTCTAGCTTGGATGCTTCACCTTGAACCTGGATGTCTTCCTGGAAGGGATGCTCCAGTTCAGCTGTGTGTGAGCTGGATAACATTACACACTGATGGGAAAAACAAACTGAAAAATGGTGGCCTGGATCTTTTCACACACTGGGCAGCTTTCCCTTGTGTTACTGAGCTCACCGCAAAAACAGTTATTTCACCACCGAAAGGCAGTAGCTGCTTTGGGCTCTGCACCTCTTTAAAGTTCCTTTAATGACAATACTGAGGGCTGGGTCTCCACTTCTTACACGGAGAGAGCTGGTTACCTGTCGCAAGGACACTTTTTGATGATATGTGGTGATAAAAGTAGATGCACTCAGCCCCTCTCCAACACGTTAGGGGATAGGTGTGGGAAATGCAGATACGTGGTGTGGCTGGCCAACTAGGAAATCACGAAGTAAAGAAAGAGTGATAATGTTAAACCGAAAAATTGCTTCTTTTTTTTTTGTCCTGGAAAACAAAATAATATTGGAACAACTGAACTGTTTCATTTAAACCCAATATTTTGCTTCATTTTGAGGTTATTTCTGACTTGTGTGTTCAACCATTTTTCTTTAAAACATGGTTGGCTTTTAGACAAGCAAACAAAAATGTCACTTTGAAACAAAACAGTGAAAAGTCTGGTTCTGAAAACTGGCAAAATGATCTGGTTGTCAGCTCTGTGCCAGGTATCGCCTTCTCTCTCTCCCAGCTGCCTTTGTGCTGAAGTCTGCTGATGACTGCTGATGCAGACCTCAGCACAGCCAAGGCAGCCGTGCTCCCAAGCGAGCTGATGCCATGGTGTATATTGCCCACTTTCCAAGGCTGTAGCGAAACTTCAGGAGTGTGGGTGCTGCAGTGTGGCGAAGCAGGTGCCATCAATGCATCCAACAGTTGCATCTGCACTTTCTCAGTGGGAGCAAGTGTTGGGTTTGTGTGGCAGGACTGTCTGCAGCCCCCGTTGCAGCTGTACGAGGCAGCAGAGCTGCACACTCAGGACCAAAAGCCATTTCTATATGATGTATGTAGCATTTTTTCTCCTGAAAGGCTTAGCTATGATAAGGCAAGGTGGAATGGGACATAAATCACAATCAAATAGTTATGGTATGATGCTGTGTTTTTCGTCTTTGTTTTCTCTCAGTTCATCAGTTTTATAGTTGTGGCTTGGAACGGCTCTGTGCCTGATTCTTGTTAAAAGTTGCAGATATCTGTTAATGTTGGGCAGCTGCTGTGGCTGTCATAGCGTTTCTGGGCTGCAGGTCAGTGTAAAGGGATTTGGATAGCATAGTTCCATCTGAGGGGCTGTCTTGTTAATTCTGGTATATTGGATGACTCCTGGAAGCAGTTTTCCTGGGCTATCAGAAGGGTTTGTAATAAATCTTAATGAGGCACCCCTGCTATGATAAATCATTCGTTTCTCTAGTGGGATCACGGCTTATGGTCCCTAGGGAAAAGGAGAGGAACCTCAAACCCTGTGTCAAGATGGTGTCAGTGGTTACCTGGCTGTTTACTATCCAGCTAGAAAACATTGCAGCAGTCACCCAAAATCCCCAGAATGCTGTCTGCTGTTTGTAAAAAGTCAGCATTTTTTTCACAAGGCAAACAACTGCTCTTGAACAACGTGCTTTGTTTTAACCCAAGGGATTCATCCCTCTCCCTGCCTCTCATGTAAAAAGGATCCAGGAGGGATTTACAGCTAAGTCAAGAGGAAAGGTGACAGAGCCAGAAGTAAAGCCCACCTGAGCAAACACTCCTGTGGCTGCTTTGGCTTTGTTGGTATCTAACGGCTATCACTGAGCACTGGTGCAGTTGGGGTGAGACTTGGAAAACACGTCGGAGGCAGCAGCTGTCCCCTTGTGCATCTCAAAATCTGAGCTAAAGCTGAAGACCAGAGCTGACTGGTGTGTCCCAGTGGTGTGTGACACATTAGACCAGCCCTGCATCTTCACCGCCCCCCCTTCCCCTTCCTTTCCATGTTACATGTTGTTCTGGGTATTTTCTTACCCCATTTTTGCTGTCAGCAGTAAGCAGACACATCCCAATGTGGGGAGATTTCCAGGCAAGGAGGCGCGGGAAGCATGAGGCAAATGGGCCTGGAGAAATCTCTGGGAGCTGAGAGAGGTGTAAATTAACATAATTGCTAATTTGCCTTTCTCTCAACAGAGATGGCAAAATTAATAGGTGTCGGTCAGTGATATGATGGAAGACAGATCCTGTCAGAAACATGTCCGTGTGGGCTGGTTGGCCATAACACTTACAGGGTAATTTTTAATTAATTAGTGCATGACCTCTTGATTAAAACATTTACATGGTTTGTAAGTGAAAAAGGTCTTAAAGGATCAGATCTAAAACCTGTTGAAGTGTAGTTAAGTCTTTAATTGACTGCAGTAGGCTCTGAATCAAGCCGTGAAGTAACTGTTAATGTGGAACCCTCTAAAGGGATGGTGTAAGTGCTGTACTGGTAAAATACAGGTTCGACAAAGGCGATGGGGTGATAAATCCCCAAGGAGAAGAGGTTAGGTTACAGTGATCTGCATTGCATAGTTAAATGGATTCAAGCCAGCCAAATTGTGTTAATCCAGGCAACTACTTTTTTGTAATCCTGTAAGTGAGTTAAACTTGTAGGATGGCAAAGATTCATCCCATTAAACTTGAGGACTTAGCTGAGGCATCTGAGGTGGAGTGTCATCGCCCTCAACAGTGGAGAGGGAGGGAGGAATGACCAGGGGATGATCCGGATTTTAGTGGTCTCACTGCTTTGGGAGCAGCCTTTCCTCTCTCTGGATGAAGGCAGAGTGGGGGAGGTGCGTGTTGCTTGGTGGGGACAGCTTGGATCTGGAGCTTGGAGGGATGGAAGTTGGAAAGAACCTGAGAAATATTGTGGACATCCCTGTTAATAGGAATTCTAATGAACTGCTGTGATTAAAAGGGCCGAGGTACCCTTGGATTGCTTTGGGTGATTGTTTTAAGATGAAGTCTGATAAATTTAGGGAAGGGATTGTATGACAAAGCAGCAGAATTCCTAAGGCTTGAAAAGCATACCTAATCTGTTGGTATCTCCAATGGGTTTGAAAAGAGATCGGATCACTCTTTATTTGTACCATATTTCTATAAATAGTGTTCCCTGGCTGCTTCTATTCATCTTTGAGATCAAGGAGGAATGGCAGGGGCTAAGCAGCTCCCTTCAGACCTTCTGGTGGCATCACGCTCTCTTCGGTGCCCAGCTGTTGAACTCAGTCTCCAGACCTGGGGCCAAGAGGGGATTTTCCATTCAGGTTCATTTGGCAAGAGCTGCAGGGGGTTGCTTGGTACTTACGGCATTTTTGTCTGTCTGTCTTTTTTTCCGTCATGTTTGTTTTGCCTGCCTAAATAACAAGACCTGCTTCCTATGTTCCCCTAAGAGCCTTATTTAACAAATTCCCTGCTAATGCCCTCCGTGTGTTTCCTCGGTCTGAGGAGGAGCCCTCAGGGGCGGGAGCCTCTGCCACACCATTTCTGCCAGACTTCGTGTGAAAGATAGGAAAAGAGATGTAAGGGGGTGATGGTAAATAAGGCCTGTTTTGAAGGGGAAATGGAGTGCAGGCCTAGGGAGAGACAGACACAGCTCATACTGCTGGAATGCAATTGCTGATGGACCGGTTAAATTTAAAAGGCCCAGGCCCAGATGTGTAAGAACTTCAGCATGGCTTGAAACTGGCATAGCAATAAAAGGTCTCTTGTTTGGAAAAAACCTGCTTTGAGGTTAAAAAAGAGCCCATTACAGTGAGCTGTACCATCTGGCATTGAAATTCATGGGTCCTGGGCACAGAGATGCAGTGATGCAGATGTGGAGTGCCACCGTCCTTCACGGGTGACAGTTCTCCTTCACCTTGCCACTGTCCCCATCCAGCACCAAGAGGGATGCAAATGCTCCGCGGCTGGTTGAGCGTAGCTGTGCTGTTGTGGCTGTAGCACAGCATCTCAGAGGGCGCAGAGGGTGCTGAAGGGGTAGCAATGGTCCCCACAGGGAGGAGAAGGGATGTAGTTAATGGACAGGAGCAGAAGCCACTGTGTTTATCAACAGGTCTGGCACCCCCTAACCCCAGGCAACCGTGTGACGTTAAGTATAGGAGAGCCTGTAGCCATCCCATTTATGTCCCTGGCCCATCATTAGGTCCAAACCATCTAACAAACTGAAATTGTTAATGTGGAAGACTGAAAGCATGAAAATTGCCATGAGATGCCAGCTGAGAGTTGGGGCTTCTTTTTGGCGCCTTTACGTGAAAATGTCCTAACAGCCCTGGGAATGTGATAACACCTCCTGGTGCTGTTTCATACTCATTTTATTTTTGGAGGTGAGCAAGCTGAAGCGGTTGCAGTAGCGCACTGAAGGGCCAAGGCACAGACAAATATTGCTGTTTCCTATGGAGTAATTCTCCGTAAATGGTCGCTTCGGTGCCAGGGGAGGAGCTCCTTTGGTGATAGTGCAGTAGAACTGTAAGGTCAGGCTCAGGGATTTGGTTGCAGATAAACGAGACCACGACAGAAGAAGGCAGAGCACGTCAGCCCCGCCTGCTGCGGTTTGCCATGGAGCAACTGACTTTGCCTGGCAGAGCTGCTTCTGCAGCCAGCAAGCTCCACCGGCAGCCCCGCCGCCGTGAGTGGCAGCATTCCCACCGTCTATCAGGGACAGCACTTTGCCCCCACGCTTTCTAATGTGCAGCTGGATCTTTCCCAGTGATCCCATTAAAGCTCTACAGGGAACGGCGGGGAAATTATGTTAAGAAGATAATTATAGGGTAGCCCGGATAAAAAGGCAGGTCAAGAACAATTTGAAGAGTTGGGGAATGACTTCAGGCAGCTGAAGAGGTGTCATAAGGTCTCTATTGTCTCCAAGACATTTTCTCACTGCCTCGGATGAAACTTTAGCTGCAGCTCTGTGCCTGCTCTTCTGGTTTTCAGTATTTCCCTGGCACAGAAAACTCTCCTTGCTCTATGTATACCAGGTACTGGCAGAGCTGGAGTTAGCTGAGAACAGTTGGATTATAGGATTTAGAGACAGATGGGACCTTTTTCATTATATTTTTTTTATGATTAGCTCACAACATAACATGTGAGGCAGTCACGTATTTCATATTCACACAACAAATTATGCATCTAGTATGAAATAGCTCTCGTTTCCTTCTCTGAAATAGAGTATGAATTTCCATCTGGAATATATAATGTGGTTTCCATATGTACAAACAGAGACTTGTTACAAGTATCAAAGCAGAAAGAACGTTTTGGATGATAATGTGCTGTGGAAGTGTCTGCCCTGTGAATGCATGAAAGCCGTCAGTTGATTCACAAATCCGAAGACAGAGACCTAGCTCAAGGGTGGCTTCTAAGCCCAGTAGAATCCAGGAACCCTGTGCCTTCTGGTGAAGGATACGGAATTTAAGACATTCAGTGCTGGAGCGGTCTGTAACGCCTGAAGTCCACTCTACCCAGACATGATGAGCAAGAGGTCAAACCTGCTTTTAGATCTACAAAACGCTTGGTTTCTCAGTTTCCAGAGCTCAGCTTAGGTGGGTGCGGAGCGCCTGCTTGTGTGTCGGTGGTAAGTGTGTCCTGGAGAGGGGGCTCAGGTTCGTGCCCTCGCTGTTAGCCTCCTGCCTGGTGCATCATTCCCGTGCTGGGGCCAGCCCAGTGCCGGTACCTGGGACAAGCTTCTGTGTCTTGTTGCTGTGGCCCTGCTTTGGGCACGTCTGCTGATGCTGGGTTGGCAGCGCTGCTCTTTGGTGTTGTGGGGGGCTGACCCTGGCTGGAGGCCAGGTGCCCACCAAAGCCGCTCTAGCACTGCCCTCCTCAGCCGGGCAGGGGAGAGAAAATATAACAAAAGGCTCATGGGTCAAGATGAGGACAGGGGGATCACTCAGCAGTTACCGTTACAGGCAAAACAGACTCAACCTGGGGAAAATTAATTTATTGCCTATCAAATCAGGGTAAGATGATGAGATATAAACCCAAAATTTAAAAACTCCTTCCCCCCACCCCTCCCTTCTTCCCAGGCTCAGCTTCACTCCCAGTTTCTCTCCCTCCTCCCACTGAGCACTGCAGGGGACAGGGAATGGGGGGCTGCAGTCAGTCCATTACACGTTGTTTCTACCATTTCTTCCTCCTCACAATCTTTCTCTGCTCCGGCGTGAGGTCCTGCCCGGGCTGCAGGTGGGGGTCTGCTCCCCCGTGTACCTCCATGGGTTGGGGGGCGCAACCTGCCTCTCCATGGGCTTCCCATGGGCTGCTGGGGAGTGTCCACTCCGGCGCCTGGAGCCCCCCTGCCTCCTGCCCTGCCCCGGATGTCTGCGGGGCTGCTGCTCTCACACGTCTCACTCCTCTCTCCCGCTGCAATTTGTGGCGCAGATTCTTCTCCCCTTAAATCCGTATCCCAGAGGCGCTGCCCCTGTCACTGATGAACTCAGCCACGGCCAGCGGCAAGTCCCTCTTGGAGCCGGCTGGCCTGGGCTCCGTCGGGCACGGGGGAGCTTCTGGCAGCTTCTCACAGAAGCCACACCTATAGCCCCCCACTACCAAAACCTTCCATGCAAATCCAATATAGGTGTCTTCCAGTGTCACCTGTGTTAGTGCTATGCTGAGGTTATGGAGGGTTTCTACTTTTGTTGCCTCTAAGTCAGACAGTCTGGCCCCGCTACAAGCCAAAGGTGCCCTGCCACCAGCTCAGCATCTTAGTTTCTGGTTAGTTTCCATTACACATAGAACATGTCACAGTTTTTTCCTTTTTTTTTTTTTTTTAATTTATCATATCCTCAAAGCCTTCTTCTGAAGGATGAATGGGTTATTTATTGTGCAGTGCAGTTTTGTGAGTATCTATGGAACTGGCATCTGGTCTCCAAATGGAGACCTTCTCCCCCTGCCTCCAGGTCCTTAAGAGAACATGACAGTAATTGAGCAATAATGAAATGTTTCAGGAGGAGTGTCGGAAGGTTCAGAGTGTTATGGGGGAGTTATAAATCTGGGCTGAATTTGACTTGAGGAAGAAACCCCGTTATAAACTTATCAGCTGCTGACACTGTGCTTCTCTCACCTTGCATAAGATGTAAAGCTCACCTCAACACCATCACACTGCCTTTCACTTGCACCTGAACCAAGGTGCTGCTGTCTTGGGCACCACTCTTTGCCTCCCAGGAGATCAGTAGCACAGGTCAAGTGCACAGTCCGATGCATGCAATGTGCTCTGGCCAGACCTCTACGTGTTGCTCCTACCAGGACAAACCTTCTTCCCATCGAGCTGGAGTCTGGGTTGCTAATTCCTGCAATAAGAACCTGGGCCAAACCTTTATGGGTGCAATCAGTACATCTCCCCTTTGAAGTAATTTGTCCCAACACAATGCTGAAGCCTTGGCTTCAGTTTTGTTCAAACTAACTTTTGCATGCCTAAATTAAGACTTTTATCCAGCTTCATAGTCCTCTGTTAATTATCCATGTTGTTTCTAATTTGTGTGTCTCAGCAAAGACTGCTTTTTTCCTTTCCTCATCAGAATGAGTGATGGTTTTAGAAATAAATCTGGAATTTCAAATTCCAAGCTGGGAATCTTTTAGCACTGGAAAACTATTTCTGACATGTCAAATTCTACTCTTAGACTGGAATAAGTTGCCTTCAGCTTTCAACCTAAAATTTGGTGACTTACCTAAGGAAATTTTACGGGTTGTTGCTGCAAACAGAGGTAGGAAGTTGGCACTTCCAAGTGGCGATTCATCTCACCTATTTCACGTACCTCTTTTAGGGCTGGATCAAGGTGCGTGTTTCCATGGCTGGCAGAGGTGTCTGGGTGGTGGGTTTGTGTTAGACGCCCCACTCTGAGGCTGTGAGGGTGGATTTCAGCTGAACAGATACGATGATTTGTGGTGTAGACATCCATATCTGAGAAGACAGCAAGGTCTCTGTCACCCATGCAGAGAAATGGGTACTGGTAAGGTGTGATTTATCTGGGCTGTCTAGCTCAGACGGAGAGGGGCATGCCAATATCGAATACTGTTGCTTAAAAATTATTTCTGACATTGTCTAGGAGCATCATCAGCCAAGGTTTGTGTCTTGATTAATTTTTGACATCTATTGTGCAGTCATTTATTGCTCTGTGTGACGTGCAGTGTGCAGCTAGTGGCGGACCGTAATCAGAGTATTTTTGTTAGTATGTAAAACGGCTGATAAAAGCCTATGTACTTGACAGCTTTGCAATCGATCAAACCCGTGGTCCTATAAAGGAATGAAATCAGGTCTTCTTGACAATAGAAGGAAAATAATATGGTGCATCGCTTCCAAACTGGTACTTAGGTATCCTGCATTCAGCCGAAATAACTCAGAAACCTGTAAGGAATCTAAAAATATCGGTCTGACTGCAAAATATTTTCTTCATCTGGCTTTGTGCATCTTGTAAACTCTTGTTTCTACAATCAGTGGTTACAAAATACTGCTAAGTGTCTGTTGGAGAGAGTTGTGAAGGGACTGCACATTTAATTAATAGTGGTTGCATATGTCTAAATAAATTCCTGCAAAAAGTGACATTTTTAAGGAGATGTCATGATAAAATTGCTCTGGAGGCAAAGTTAGGGTTTCCCAGTTTCACATTTAATTAACTTAGTCTGACTTTTATAGGGCTTTGTGTTACGCATTTCGTTCTTCAGTAAACAAATGGCAGAAAATTAAAGCAGAGCAACTGCCAATGAACAGTAAATTTAATTGAAAAATAATGAGTTGCCATGGGGTGCCGTAGGGTTCTGCAAAGATAACGTTATTTATCTTGGAAAAGTGCCACTTCCATTTGTCAAAATGTGATACATAAAAGGAACAAAAGGGAAAAATACGACATTAGATAGGAGAGGGCTAAGGCCTTATTCCTCATCCTGAATTTGGGACTGGAGTTTGATGGAGTGAAAAAGCGATTTCCTGCACCCGGTGGCAGCTCAGTACAATTTCCATCTGATGCATCGCTAAGTGAAATGTTGTGTCAGGATGAGAAGTGACTGGAATTTGTAAGGTCCAGATGAGCAGGAAGGAAGATGAGCATTGATATCACAGGAGGGAAGAAACATGTGAAATGATCTCGGTTCTTTCATGGTGAAACAAAAGACTGGATCTGAACGCTCTCTCTGGTTTTCCCATCTATTTCAAGGGAAATTAAGTGTCTGGAAAACAGAAGAGTGAGCCCTTGAATAAAGGGGCTGAATTAAAGCAGCAACAAGATGCCTTAGTCTTGGGTTAAAAAGGTACATTTGTGTCACCAGGTCTGGTCCTCTTTGTGAAATACCTGAAACTCAATCTGAGTAACTCCCTGGGCAGTGGGCAGCAGGAGCAAATTAAAGTCGTTGACTGACAGCAAAGTGTTCATCGAGCTGACAGACTACGCAAAGTTACTCTGGATTTTCAACCGAGTAGTAGATCCAAAGCCCAGGGTGCCTGCCTGTGGGTGAGGATGGCATCCTGGGCATCCCAACACTCCCTGATAAGCTGTGGCCTGCAGATGAGACCTCTTCCCCCCTGCACACATTTCCTTGGTTGCAAACGTATGAAATGCGATGTGTAGCAGCTCCTTTTTACAACATCTGTTTTCCAAGCCCATCATTTCCCAGCAGCTCCCACTATGCAGCAAAACCCACCTTATTTACAGCCTTCACATTTGGAGGGCTCAACAGAGCCCAAATTTGGCTGACATTTGCAAGGTTCCTGCTTTTCATTTCAACCCATTCTTGCTTTATTTTTAGCTGTTTTAAAATGACACATGTTTCCATCTTTTAGGTAATGAGATGCTTTCCGCTTAATTCAATCACTAGTTAATTTGATCCTCTATTTAATTTGTTCCAAACGTCTGGAAGCAAAGTTCTGTATCTTAAGTATATGTATATATTACATATATAGCTTCTGCCCTTTGCTCTGATCATTCTGCTTGCTCTAAACAAGCCTTATAATTCAATCTTAGGCTATTGAAACTTGCCATTTAATTAATAAGAAAAGCCAAAATCGAAGCAAGATAGAAGGAAAAGAAAAGGTTTAAGGAATGAGTCTTGGTCATAAAAAGATGGCTCTGACTGAAAGTTGCATTATGGAGTACCTGCTAGTGGCTAATAACTCTGTTACGGGCCATCAGATCTGGGAGGGTGGGGGTGAATTGATGGGAGCAAAATCTTTTAGGAAAATGTTAAGAATAAATGCGAACAGCCCCTTGCAAGGAAGGAGATTCAAGGCTCATTGTGATATAACGGAACATAAAAGCAAAAATGTTGTGCAGCAGAGTTTCGTCAGTCACCCCAAGGCCTTTGGAGCTTGGAAGTCAGACGGTGAGGGAGAAACGCTGCTGCAGCCTGTGCCAAATCCGTGTCATCTCCAGCGCTGTCAGGAGCACCCACCAGCACTCCATAAAGCTTTCACTTCCATCCCCAACAGATCCCTGAAAAACCCTCAACCACCCGGTTTAATCAAACACTCACCTCAGTGCTCAACCTCTGTGCTGACCTTTCTGGCTTTAGTGTCAACAGGTTGGCCCATCTGAGTGTCACACCCGGCTGGTATTTGGGGAGTGGAGCCGCTTTCGGCTTGCAGAGCCCTGTGTGTGTGTGTGTGTGTGTGTGTGTGTGTGTGTATGCAGGAGGAGCACGCATAGCTCAGCTCTTCGGCTGTGGTGGCCATGAGATGAGCAGTTTCACATAGTGCTTGCTAGTATGTTGCTTTTGTAATCATCTAATGGGGTTTGCAAAAGCGAGGGAGAGCAGATGCGATGGGAATCTGGGGCTTTTCAGCCTTTGGGCCACGAGGATTGTGGGCACGGGGTGGATTTTCACACGTCCTGGTTGGAGCAGCATAGCTGTGGGGCAGCAGAAGTCCTTGTCAATGATTCTCCATGTTATTCTGCCAGGAAGTTGCCAAAAATCTCCCTGAGCAACTCAACTTATTTTCACGGTGCTTTGCTTGCTGGAAACACCCAGTCTGTGCCTGGGTGTGAGCTTGGCTTGTGTTTCCCACGTCTGAGCAGTCACAAGTGTTGGGATGCCCCTGCAAGGTGCCAGTTTGCAGTGCACAGGGGGACGGAGGAGGTGATGCCCACACGAGACACATTGCGCCTTGGCAGGGAATTCAGCCTTTGCTGATTTTTCATGGAGAAGTGAAGGTAAATGAAAGCCAAGTCAGCCAGCAGCTCCGCAAACAGCAGAGGCTGTGCTGCTTGCCCGGCATGTGTGCCCTCTCCCTCTTGCTGCCGTAAAAGCACTGTGTGCTCTTCGCTGGAGAGGCGTAGAGGTTGTGTGGGGTCTGCTGGGGATTTAGGGCTGGCAGAGACCTGTGGGTATGGCTGTGGCAGGGCTCCTCCTGCAGATGCTGCTATTGCTGGCAACAAAGGTT
>JAVJGI010000001.1:115757064-115784606 GCA_035590275.1 Ibycter americanus
AGGGCTGGCAGAGACCTGTGGGTATGGCTGTGGCAGGGCTCCTCCTGCAGATGCTGCTATTGCTGGCAACAAAGGTTTCCGATGAGTGGCTTTGGGTGGCTTTCCCCTGTCCTGTGGGTGGCCGTCCCACAGCAGGGGAGCACCTGCTGCAGCTGGGGAGCACGGAGCCGTGGGATGGTGGCAGGGATGATTGCAGCGCCAGGACAGGAGGGAATGGAACATTGCGAGCAACTGAGGGGCGAACCACCCAAAAGCCAAGGGAAGAAGTGGAGAGGTAGTGAAACCACAGATCTGTTTAGCGAGCAGTGACACGGTGTTGGCCGGGTTTCAGTTCCCCACGAGATGGAGACAGCACCGCTGGTTTCAGTTACTTTCCAACTGTGGTGCAGGAACAATTTGTCTTAATAAATTGCAAGGCATAATGCAATAGGACAGAGCTCTTGAGAGGGTGTGAGGGTTTTGATGTGAACCATGGGATGAATGTTAACAAACAGATCATGTTGTTATTGCTTACTCTTAGTTCGTGACCTGGGCTCCACGGCCCTTTGTGGCCTCTGTGCCCCAAACTATAAGCTGATGCCCTCTGATCTCCATGGACCAGTTTCTTTGATAGTGTCTGTGGTTTATGTGACGGGGATCCATTGCTGTGCTGCAGTGTGGAGGTGAGCTGGTCCCTCCGTCTCATCAAGGAGGCACCCAGGGAAGCATGTCATTAGCATGAGCATCAGCGTAATGAAACTAACAGAGGGGAGAGGCTTTTTTCCTCCTTCACAGAAATAAAAGCATCATTTATGCAGCTTTCAGCTCTGCTGGTGGTTTTCTGAAGCAAAATGCTTCAGCCTTCCTCCTGTGCGACTTTCCCTATGGACTGGGGTGATAGGTTCAGGACAACTCAGGACATCCTAGGGAGTGCAGTCTCAAGAGCCCAGACATCATTCCTGTCTCTGCCACTGCTCTCCTCTGTGGCCTTGGTCATGTCACTTCACCGATGTGATGTGGGGCTGTGTTTTTGTGTTCCACGCACAGGAAAGCTGTTCCTGGCAATTGTAACGCAGCTGGCAGGAGACTGGGCTTTGCTGAATGTTTTGCATGTGCTTTAATGTAGCTAGTAACCGGAGAAGCATAAGAGGCGCAGGATCAATGTCAAAGATTGCCAACAGCAAAGGGAAATGTGCTGAGAAATGCGTGTGAATGCCAGCACTTTGGGGCCTTTATTTACAACAGTGGCCGGTCGCAGTAACAGGCCATCTTGCTCTCATTCTGGCCTGTTTTAATCGCAATTTCAGGATTTTTTTAATTTTTTTATTTTTTTCCCTCCAAAAAACATATGCCATGTTCCCAAGTAGTGCAAATGAGCTGCCTCTCTTCTGAGCTGCTCTGCTGTTGCTGTCGTGTACTTCGGGAGACTGGACAGCCCACTGTGGTCTGGGGACTCATCCTGCAGCCACCATCACTCTGTGGGGCTCTGTGCCGTAAATGCAGCAGGTGCAAGAAGAGACCCTTCGTGAACATGAAGAGCGGCTCTCTCTTCATCTGTCCTGCCTTGCAGACCTGTCTCATCTGCTTTCACCTGCATCTCAATCTCCTTCCTCTTCCTACCCTGACAGAGAGCAAACAGTGAAGTAGAAAAAGCAGCACTAATGATCACAACCCCACTACTATTTTATTTCCAATTGGCAGCTCATGCAAGCAGCCCTATTTTCTGTTCTAATAGGAAACTTTATGATGTACCAAATTACCCTGTAATAGCCTGCGCTGAGTTGCCTCCTGAAAGGTAAACGATTTTGATTTTTTTATGATCGGTTATTATTACTTTTTTGCCTATTCCATAAAAAAGAGGAAGATTGCATTAAAGAGACCCTAAGGTTGCAAACTGGAGCTGCTGGGAGCCAGGTGGTGCCGCAGGATTGCTGCAGGTGTAGGGCAGGGGGCTGCACAGCTGCCCGGCAGCGGCTGGTGGGCTGGTGGCCGTGTCCCCTTCTCGCTGCTGGCTGTCACCTCCCGGGGGCTTGGGACCGGCGTGCTGCAGCTGAGGACTCGCGTAGATGCTGATGATGGGTGGAAGAAACTCCTTGGCAGGCACACAGGGGAGGGTTTGGGGGCATGCAAAGCCCAGGCGTTACTCTGCGTGTTGTGGAGTGCCATCTCCTGGCTTGCTACGAATTAACGGGGACTCCCGCAGATCCACACCCACCGTGGGGAGCCCGGGGCAGCTGCTCCTGCTCCCTTCGGGCTAGTGTCCTGGTCAGGAAATTATCCAGAGAGGCTAGCAGCAGCAGGAGATGGGAGCACTTCATCCAGAGCTGCTCTCCCGTGCTAGTTGGGGAGAGCTCATTTCCTGGTAATGGCTTTGTTTTAATCAGAATAGCTGAGCCCTTGTGCATCCCAAGTTGGAAGTGATACAACTCTGGGAAGTCCCATTAGCATTTTCCACCGCATTCTGCAGTGGAGAAGCAGCAGGGAGGTGTGGGATGTGATCCAGGGAGGGATTAGGCAGGAAACTTCCCATGGGCATTAGGACATCCCTTTTATTTTAGCTGAAATTGGGCGCCTAAATACCTTTCTGGTCCTGCATGAAGGTGACTGCAAAGACCACACTCAGTGTCTGATCGTATTTGTAAAGATCTGTGATTTGGGGTTTTTGTAGCTGGACCTGGCTGGTGAACTGGAGACTTAGAAGAACTGGAGCAGGAAAGGTGAAGTCCTACCTGGTAGCAATTTCTCCTGTCCCATGGTACGGTAAGGGCTGATGTTCCTCACCGAGGAATCGCTGTCCTGTATTGGTCTGTATCAGGTGCTTTTAATCACTGCCTGTAACAGCGATTAAAATTTCCATCAGTTGATGTCAACTCTGATAAATATGACTGCAAAATATGGAACCATTTATGTGAAAAAGATTTAAACTCCGTCCAGTGAATGCACTTTTCATTTTTTTTTTCATTATTCATATTTTCCCAGTAACTAAAAATTGTTTGAAATATCTTCTGGATCTATCACTAGTTAGTTCAACAGAGAAAGGAGATCTGTAATGGTGAAAAAAGAGCCATGATTTTGTGAAAAAATGATTATACACTTTCCACTGAAGTGCTTTGTGAAACCTGGGATTAAAAAGATTATAGAATTTTGCAATACCGTTTTACTTTTGGTTGAAAAAATAGCATTTAAATATGTCTGGCTTTAGTATCAAAAGCCATACTTAGAAGGGTGACCGTCATTGCCGATTACTGTAGCTGTGTGGATAATAATGTGATTTCGATGATGCTTTTTGTTTTGCCTGGTAACACAGCTCCAGAGCAGGGCAGCCCCATTGGTGCCTGCTGTGCTGCTCACTCCCCCTCTTGTATACGCATCCGTGAGAGCTCGCTCGCTCGCTCAGAGACAGCTCTCCAATCATTTGAATAAAGGGGGATTTAATGGAGCTATATATGTATTTATAGTAACTTCTGTTGCTTGCCTGTCTCAATAGACTGTCAGTACTATCTAAGGGCAAATCAGATTCCAGGTGCACCTTGTGGCACAGATGCTAAATGGGCTGGGTACCCGTTTGCTTCCTGGGTACAGCCTCTGGTGCCCTGGATGCTGGGACAGTCCCTGGGCTGAGCTATACTGGAGGTGGCGGTGGCTGGTGCGTGGGTGCAGGGTGGGTTGGAAATGGGACCCTGTGGGTTAGCTAGAAGGTCTCTGAGAGGTGACTAAGAACAGCCAGCATTGGTTCCCAAGGCTCCCCACCTCTGCTCGGAAAGCTTTTGGGGTGGCCAGTTGAAAGGTGACAAGCTGCTTCTGCCCATCCATCCATCTGTCTAATCCCAAAATAACCCATGGGAACCAGTTCTTTCTGGAGAAGCCAAAGATCCATTTCAGCATGTCTGGTTTGAAAATCCCTGCCCTGGCTGCAGCCATCAGCCCGTGTCTGCCTGACTCACCTCGGTGGTTCGGGCAGGCTGTTGCCCATGTGGGCATCCTCCTTTGCCTCCTTCAGAGGGTGCTTTCCACGGAGCCGAGGCAAGGTGCCATCCTCTGGGGAAACCAGAGGGACTTCACAGCACAAAGAAATAGAAAGCAGATTCTCAGTCTTTTAAAATTTAGTGCTGAGAGTGATGAAAGAAAGGGCAATAATTCTTTTAGATTCACTTACTGTCCAATTTTCGGAGACAAGATTACTCACCCTTTCCCTGAGGAGAGGGCAGAAATGAACATCAGGTGCTCTGACACAGTTTAGGCAATTACCCACCCCTGGTCTGGCTGTGTAACACCAGTGAGCATTTTTTTGCAGCTATAGTTATGCAGACCCTAAGACAGATCTCCTGGTAGGGAGCCGGAGTGGCAGCAAGCGGAGCAGGCTGGGAGCCAAGCCCTCCATGTTCAGCAGTGACTTTGCCCACCTTTAACTCGTCTCTTCCCTTAGTTCTTTACACCTACCAACACCCTGCTTTGGTTTCTTTAAAAGCTGTCTGTTTATTATATGTGGGTGAAATCTGGTCATGCTGTACTGTTTATTAGTCCAAAACTGAGGTCAGGCAGGTTGGATTTCTTTCCCGAGTGCTTTTATAATATTTGTGTTAGCTGGGCAGCTAAGTGCTGTCAGATGTAGCGGCAATGGAGCTTGCTGCTGTTGAAATTTTTATGGTTTCATGCATTTTACAGCATCACCTGTCAGACTCCAGCAATCATGATGTCACCTGTAGTGGAATATATAAATTTGAACAGAGGAGACTGGAGCTAGGGGACTTCTTCAGTAATCTGGGCTCCTTTCTCCCCTCCTCCTCCAGAGGAGAGGCTGGGAGGTCTTAAGGTATGGCGAAAGAAAAGGAGCAGACCTCTCTCCTCCCCTGGGCTTTGCCCCAGCCGTTCTGCATGATCTGGGCAAAATCGCTGCCTTCACTCCGGCTGTAGTTTCCATAGTGCCTCTTTGTTTTGCTGGCTGTGTCTCTGGGGATATGGTCTCCCGTATTCATCCCGAGACATGGGAAAGGCTTGGTCGGCACGGGGAGTCTCCAGCGGCTGTGCTGTAGTCTGGTACCCCACGTGTGTGGGATGGAGACGGCAGATCTGGCAGCAGAAGTGGTTGCCGTGGGGGCTGGCAGGGAAAGACGGGAGGAAGGGTGGCTTCATAGGGCAAATGTTTAAGCATTTATGAAGGGAGCAATGGGACGGGACTTGTTCTCTGTGAATAAGCGAGGACAGCACACCTGGGGTGCCCTCACAGTCTGCGGCCAGTGCTGCTCTTGCCCTCCTCAGCACTCTCCTCCCAGGCAGTATTCGACCTCTATCCAATTTTGGCATCATTGCAGTTTAGATTACAGTTTGCAACAGCAGCGCCAACACAGAGAGCCTTGGCGAAGGCCCTCGTGGGGCACGAGGGCTCATTGAGTGGGAGCCGATCGAAGCCGAACAGAGGTTTGAGCGGCAGGGCTGTGGGCAGGACACGCTCCGCTCGTGGCGTTGGGCACCGGGATGGATGTGACTTTGTGTCACGTGTTCGTACCCTCAGACTGGCGTGGTCCACACGCTCCATCCAAAGAGGGGTTCAGAGATTAATGAAAAGATTCGACAAAAGGTCAACTAGCAGCTCTGATCGGTGTTTTTGGCAGCAGGAGAATGATTGGGGTTTTTTCTTGGTTCTCATTGGTTTGTGTAGTCTTTTCCCTGCAAACGCTACCTTAATTAAGTATCAAATGAGCATTAAGATGATATTCCATGTGGCTTAACAACACTAAATGAAGACATGTAGCCCTACTGCTGAGCTATAAACCCTCAGTAAAAATGGCTTAAGAACATACTGATCGGGTTTTAAGAGCTCTGTAACTGATACGCATCTTATGGTATCGTTAGGCCTCGATAAATCTGTTTCTAATAATCGCTATTTACTGAGGTTTCGCAACTATGCCTGAGGTACGTATCTGTTACCTTGTGGTCCAGCCTCAATAAATGTGTTTTTAATAATCAATTGGTACTTCAATAATAAACAATAATTGCTTTATTAAATATGAATTTGAACATGTTCTGCATTTAAGTTGTACTGAAATCACCATCTTTTTTTTTTTTTTTAACTCCGAAGGAGCTTTTACTGACCAGCTATTGGTACTAGTGTGTGCCAAACATTACTGTTCCTCATAGAGCATCAGTGATTTTGCCTGATTTATGACTCGTGACAATATTTCAGTGCTTTGTTTCTACCCTAGCCTAAGCAGTCTATCAGTTGCTTCCAAGCAATCTTCCTGGGAGAAATGCAGCAGTCCCTCTTATGGATCATTAACTGGAAATGAACTTGGGACCTTCAGATGTAAACACACCGCCCTCTGCCATGCGACCTAGCAGACCAACACTTTTAGTTGTCAGTGCAAGTAATAGTGGTATGGGACTCTAATCTTTTAGAGAAAAAGCAATAATTGAAGAGGAAAGTTGATATCTTCTAGTGCTATTGAGAAAGCTTTATTGTTTTTCAGGGCCCACATCTCAAGCCAGGTCTTCAGAGTCAGATGCTCCCATGGCACAGACATACGGACTGATCTGTCACGGACTGCCCTCCCGTGCCGCTTCCAGTGCTGCGGGTGCTCTGGGACAAGAGCTGCAAGGGTGGCCCTGCACCCTGCTGGCCATGCTACGCTGCTTCCGACACTGCCATGCTCGGCGGAGAAGGGGCTTTTGGCTTTGAAGTATGAGGCGGTTTGTCTCCTTCCCATCAGTGTCTAAAGCATGTTTTCTTCCCAGGGATGGTTCAGGATTCTGCTGAGCATGGTCGAGTGTGGGCGATGTATCTCTGGACTTCAGAGAGACCAGTTCCAGACAGGAGGTGAGGAACACAAGCAATATCCATGATTCACATCACTCTATCCAAATACCCAGTTGGTTCATCTTGTGTCTTAAATCTTTCTGATTTAAGATCCTTACAATCTAATGTACCATCTTGCTTGGAAATCTTTTGCACTCCCAAGACACAGCAGCCGGTCGTTCCTGTACCTGCACGGGAGAGAGATGGACACTGCTCATTCAGCACCTTCCACTTGCATTTCACTTAAGGAAAACTTTGAATCCCATCCCCATCCCCACCTTCTCAAATGACCTTTCAGCGCTGGGCCAGGCCACACTCCTCTCCCCTAAATGGGACCTTCTGCAGGGTGTCTAGCCACCCAGGGCCGTCAGTGGCTCGGAGGTGGGATGGGTAATTATCCCCCACTTTGCCACCCCACACAGCTCACCCCAGCGGGGTGAGCAGAGGAGGCGTGCTGCAGCTGGTAGACCCCCGTGAATGCCAAACCCCTTTAAGCAACGAGAACCGTATGTTTGCGTCTGCCTTCCTTGCGTATGTCGAATGTCACATCGGATTAAGGCACATCAAGCCATAGCGGGTGCAGAGTTCGATGCCTTTAATTAGTCCAGTCAAAGGCAGGAATTCCCTTCTGCTGGGTGAGTCTGCTCCCATGACAAGAAGATTAGCGGCCTCAGCTTGTGATCGTCGAACTCAGAGTTTTCCATCCCACTTTAAGTCATTTGCAATTTTCTGTTCCTCACGCTGGTAGTTTTGAGGGGCTGGTTTCATTCCAGGAGGGCAGGGGTCAAAGCATTTTGGGGAATGGCAGGGAGCCCTGTCCCCAGCATGTGTTTGGACAAGTCCACTCCCTCCTGGACCACCTCTGGGCTAGACATTAGTGTGTCTGTCTGGACCTAACAGGGAACCTGGGAGTGCACCAGGACCTCTCTGGGGAATGCCATCACAAACAGTGGTGTCTGGTGGACATCAACTGGCCCATAGTATTGAGAGGTGCAGTACTGAACGCATGGAGGGATAGAAATCCTCCTGTCTGGCAGCATGTGGCAACCACGAGCGGCTCGGGAGGAGGCATGTGTCCCTGTCCCTCAGCTCTCTGCAGGAGGGTTGCTTGCTAGTAAAGCAGCTATTGGGTGGCTGTGTTTGAGCAGACCCATGTTGCTCTTTGTCCCTGCTCCTGATCTATCCTGTTCAACCACCTCTCTGTCCTCAGAGATTTAAGTACCTGTGGGCAGTGCTAAGCTCCAGCGTTGTGGGGCCAGGGACACACCGGGAGCTACTCTGGGCTCCTGATGTCCACCGCTCTTGCCTGACAGCTAGTCCTGGCTGTGGTAAGTGCAAATGAAGTCTTGAATACCTGTGATTTGGTCTAAATGGTCTAAAATGTCCATTTCTAGGATGTTATTGAAAATCCCCAACCTATTTGTCTTCCTAGTTTATTTTTTCTTATGAACATTAAAGATTTCTTATGCCATTATATATCACCCGATTATTGTAGTTAATATCAATAGAGGGGAAATATCTTAATTCCATATTTTGTCTCCTTTTTCTATCCTTTTGGTTTAAGCTAAGCTCTACAGGAGCTTGAGTTTATTGTTTCTTTGTCAGAGCTGTAGAAAGCCTTTTATGTCTGACTGCTTGTCCATTTTCTCAGCTGAGTACAATATTCCTACCTTGACTCTTTGATATCCTGAGATTTTTCTCTTGCCACAGCAAAACTATTACATTTTTGACTTAAATGGATCGTTACTTTGGTAACTTAATGCTTCCTTCTCTGAAAAATGAGTCCTATGCTTGCAAGCAACTCTACAGTATCTCGCAGCTCTGTGTGGAAGGGGATTAAAGGTCTGGTTAGCAAAGCATATTCCTGACATCTGTAATTAAGAATAAGTTGTTTGGGAGTATAGTAAATACCGTGGAAACATGTGAGAACTAGAGATGCTTGGGTTATTGTTGGGTTAACTGCAGCAAACAGATGCCTGGGTATAATTCCATATCAGAGAGAAAATGATCACTTGACAGAGCAGAAGTGTTAAAATTTAAGAAATTCTAGGAGTTTTGGGACCAGGTTCTCAGCTGTTAGATGTGTAAATCACTGAGACCAATAAGATCTTTCTCAGAACCATGCAGGTGAGGTAAACACAGGCTGCAGCTTTTAGTGAGGTTGCAGGAAGCAAAATGCCAGGGTTGGTTCTGCCCGGTGCTAAACGACACTTCGCGTTGCTGTTTCTGGAGATGCTCGTTTTGGTTATTTTTCGGTAGTTCATAACCCAAACGCCAGGTTCTCAAGCTGGGGGTTCTCATGTGCCCCTGGGACCCTGTAGCCAGGGGCAGGGAGGGGATATGAACATGGCTGTGACTGATGCTTCCTGCCTGCAAAGGCGGCTCCGTCTGTAATAGTCAGGATCCAAGATTTAAGGTCAGGCAGGATGAATCATTTTCGGAGACTGGCAGGTTTCCAAGTCACCCCTATCCTGGATATTACCCCTCATAAAGACCACTGTGGTATGCTGGGTCCTTCGGTTGGAACAGTATTTTCCTAGCAAATTACTCCATGGTGCACCTGGGATGCAGTGATTTATGAGACAGATTTGCATGAAGGATACACGCTGCATATATAAGGGGAAATCATACATGGGCTGTGAGCTGGAAGGGGCTGCGCTGGCTGCAGAGGAGAGGAGAGTGAGACGGTGAAATCCTGCTCGAACTATCCGGCCATCACCGATGGGCCCCGTGTTTAGTCAGGTGCAGCCCAGCTCGTGTGCATAACCCTCCTGTTATCTTACCTTAAATAAAACTTTATTGGGATGTGTCAGAAAAAAAAGACCTTGGCTCAGACACCATGAAAGGGAAGTTTATTTAAGTAATTACCAGTGAGGCAGTGGGTGCTTCCTGAGAATTAATGACTGGTGGGCTTGATGGCTTTTGCATGATCCTCAGAAAAAGCCCCAAGCTGACAGCCTGGTGGCCCGTAGGAGAATGCACGTAGGGATGTGGGAGGTGGGTGACACTGGCTTGGGTGACTCCTGGGAGAGTGGCTCCGCAGAGCAGAGCGGAGATTCTTGCACAGCCTCGGGGGAATTCCTTGGCTCATTTAATTGCAGTGACTTTGAGCTGGCTTCCCGAAAGTCTTTGGAAAGTTCAGCTTTAATATCCTCTGTCCTGGTCAGAGGGAGGTAGCCTTGCTTCTCCCCCAGCCCCTGAACTCCAGGGGACCCGTGCTGGTTTACTGAAGCAGAGGATTTGGCTTGGTTGTCCTGAGACTGATTTTGTTTGGTTTCCATAGCTCATTGCTGCTTTTCTTGCATTCTTGTAGAAGTTGCTTGGTTTTGTTCCTTTTCCTGTCCTGTATGAAAAACCACTGAGCTTTCTAGTACTGTAATTGCCATCATTAATAACAATACCTTTAAATTATTCCATTCAGCCTTTCTAAAATGTTTTCCTGACTATCATCTTCTTTGCTAATTGCCTTCCTTCAGTGTCCTGAGGAAACCTGCATTCTCTAGAAGTTATGCCAATGAAAGACAGGGGAATTGGCTCAGATATTTATATGTTTTTCCTAAGCAGCCTTTACCAGCTGGTTGAGAAGAGAGACAATTTTGATGGGCTTTCTTGTGCCCAGACTGGGGAGATAAAGACTCCAGAACACTAGTAACCAAGTCAGGAAATATCTGGCCTGAGATGGGAGGCTGGGGCCAGCTCCTGCAAAGGGGGTGTAGTTCAGCTCCTGCCTCACATCTGCTCATGGAGGAGGGGCCACGTGGAGAAGAAAGTAGCGGAGGATTCCCCACATAATGGCACTTCGCCGTGCTTCCATCGTGCAGAAGGATCTTGGAGCCCAAATTGACAAGGCTGGGGTATTGCACAGGCACGTGAGAGGGCAGAGACCTGTTTTGGGTTTGGGACGGGTGACCCTTCAGGTGGAGGAACTGGTAGGTGCAGGGCGGGGGAAGTGGGAGCATGGGTGAGGGGTGCTGTGGGCTTCACTCTTAGCAGAGGTGGGTGCAGGAGAGTTTGGAGAAGTCCTTCCCCACAGCCCCTGGAGCTGTACGAATCCTCATTCATCTCTCGCCACATACAATGGCTGTTCCAGCTGCTCGTCCAATAGCTTTGAAACCCCAGACATAAACTGGTCTTAGGAACCCCTTGCTCCTGTGTCCCTCTAACCTGTCCCAGTCACAAGAAATAGCAAATTATTCTGGGCTTCTCAGAACATCAAAAAGGCACCTGCCATTCCTCCCCTCTCCCATGCTGCTTGAGGCTCAGTGGGCTGCCACCAGCTGGGGCAATGATGGTGGTATCAAGAAGTGGCTGGAGTGGGGTGGCAGTAGCCATGAACTTGGGTGGAGGGAGGATTGCACTTGGTTTAAGCTCTGTCTCAGCCTCATGTTCTTAGCAGCGTTGCTCAAGGACCCAGCACTATTCAGAAGTCAACTCCAGAGCAGTTTGTCAAAAACTCTGGTTTCTAGAAAGTCCAGGGTGCCAGACCTGGACACCTGAGGTGCGGTGGCACACGGAGAGGCAGGTGGGACATGTTCTGGGCAGGCAGATCTGGGAAAGGTCTGCTGGTGGAGCCCAGCTTATGTTTCACTAGCAGGTGTTTGAAACTAAGTAATTTCTGTGAAACTTTAAGTGAAAAATGATTATTTTCTGATGAATTGTAATGAAAATTTACAACTCGCTCTAAACCCAGGCTTTTCTTTCACCTAGACCCTTTCTTCTCAGTCCGCTGCTCCCCTTGGTGTTGCCCAGCCAGCAGCCTGCAGGATGCTGAGCGTTAGAGCTGAGGAATTCTTAGCGATCAGGGTGCCCTAAATGCCAACAGCAGATGCAATAAAGGACTGTTCCTTTCCACTTGAAATGCCTGTTGCATTTGCCAGGCAGCCAACACTGTAAATTCATTCTGACTATTTAAAAAGACCTTTTAAAGCTTTTGAATGGTTTCTGGCTCATTCTGTAGCAATAAAGCCATAGTGCCTGAGAGCCAGACGTTCAGGACCTTACCAAGTAACTAAGTACAAGATACTTGGAAGCATTGTTGAGTGCTTAGGAACAAGATAATTATACTGGCCCTTACACCATCGTTCGCATGTTCATAATCACTGTCCTGGGCTCTGTCTAATGACATTTGAGGTTACTCTGAAACAAAGAAATAGGGTAGGGATTTGCAAAATGGGAATCCCACCTGCTGTGGGGTGGTGGAACAATTGTGTGAAGAAAACAGGCAACGAAGGCAAGTGAGGGCGTGAGTTTTCCTTCTCATCCTGCTGCATGGAGCTAAGAGATCAAACATTGCTTGTCTTGTCTGGTTTTATAAGAATAGATTTCATCTTGTCCCTTCAGGTCACTCTTCTGAAGGAGACAACAGACTACTACCTATTTTCTCTCCTGCCGTGGATTAGGGTTGGACCAGGGCTTGCTTCCTGCTCTTCCTGCAACAGTTACTCAAGTCTGACGGTGTCAAGCTCCTCCGTTAGGGGAATCTGGCTAAGGGGAAGCACTGTATATGTACTGTGCTGACGTTTTCTCTAGGCATCTGCTCTTCTTTGGGTTGGAGACAGGATAATTTGCTCATCCTTCTGATCTTAGGTTGAGTGGAAATGGTGGATGTTGGCTGTCATCTGGAACAGGATGAGATATGAGCTCTCGTGTCATTTTGACTGGAAGCTGTGACTACCCTGCATGGTTGGGCCATCGCGGTGAGTTGCTGCAGGTCCCATGAGATCCACAGACTTGGTCTGGTGCTGCTTGGAACCAGCACCCTATGCACGGGAGGGCCTGTCAGCCCAGGCTACCGCAATACTTCTTGATGCTTGTTTTCCTACCTTGGTGATAATACCTGGCCTCCACATCTCCCTGGCACAGAGGAGCCCATGACAGTCTGGGCTGCCTCTATCTTCATTCTCTTGACCTGGGAATGGTGTTTATTCCCTGAGGAGTCCAACCATGAGACCCTGGAGAAAGTAGAGCTCAGCAGCTTTAGCTAGAGACTGCAAGACTCAGTTTAGTCTCCCAGTCCACAGCATGGTCCTGTTTTTGCTGACACCCATCATCACGGGAGCCCTGGGGACAGGCTGGTGGTCACAGAAGTCATCAAAGTGACTTGCTGGAAGGTGATTTTTCTCCAAGTGACTGAGTGTGCATGCATGCCGTGGTACCCGGTTTGCCAGATGGCTCCCTGGCATCCGATCAGGGCTTTTCCATGCAGCAGGGAAGAATGTAGTTGAGAAGGCTGATAAATGGTCTGTGAAGATTTGTCTGGTACCATTTTCGTCTTCTGGGAAGAAGGACCTCATTGCAGATCAAATGTCTGGTCTTTTGCTGGCATAAATCAACATAACTCTACCAAACTTATAGGAGTTGTGTTGATTTACACCAGCTGAATTTATACCATCAAAAATCATTCATTTGCTCTGTCTCTTCTCCATTTTCCCCCTCTCCTTGGATTAGAAATGAAGTCTATAAAGCTAATGTGGTCCCTGCAGCAGCATAACTTCCACAGAGTGTTTGCTTGAAGAGGTTAAAAGCCCTATAAACTGCTTTACATTCTCTAATAATAGAATGCAGATGCAAAGGGGAAGGATTTGATGGTCAATTAATGCAGAAACTATCCAGTGCTTTGCATAGGTCCTACTCCCTGGCTTTGAAATACAATGCCCAATTAAAATCTTACCCAGAACTCTACCGAGATTAAAAAAGTAACAATAATCTGCAGCGCTCTAGGTAGCATGCTGCAGTTTTCAGGGTGCCTCTGAGCTGTTCCTCATAAACTCTTGGATAAGATTTGTCTGGGTGTTTCCAATTGCAACCGCTCCTGGAGAAAAGCCGTGAAGTAGCATTCAGCTGGTGAAGATGGAGAGAGGGTTATTTTACAGAGGAAAGGGGGTGGGGGTGGGGGTGTTTAAGGAAAGTGTTGACAATCCCTTGTGCATTCTTCTGAAAGGAAAAGAGAATGATTACTGTAAATGTTCTGCCCTTCAGCTGCATTATCCTGAGGCCTCGCTGCTGTGCTGGGCCAGGCAGTGCTCGCAGAGTGGCTCTGAGGTTGGGATGGGCTGACACAGCTTCAGCGTATTCCAGTAACTTATTTTGCAGTTGGGTTGAGTATCACTTGCTCCAGCTCTTAGGGGCAGATGGTATTGATGACCTGTCAGGATGTCTCTGCATGCGATGGTGGCTCCAGAGGAATGGTGCAGTCTGTGAGCAGATGGTATTTGGTGGAGTGAGAGAGGCTGGGGCTGCAGTAGTGTGGGGAGGATCTGGGTGTAATAGCCCAGAAGGTGGGATGAAAGCCCTTCTCTTTCAGTAGTCCACATCACAAGTAGGAGCTGAAAGGGAAGAAGGCAGTTTGGGCAGTGAGGAGCACCGACAGCAATTAATCAGGGTAACAGCCAACTCCTTCTTGGCTCTAGAGCTTACTCACTGGCAAAAGACACCGATGTGGAAATATATCACATTCTTTCAAGGGCTCTAGTAATTTACTTGCTGTACAGAGCAACAGAAAGGTGGAAAAGCAGGGCTCTGCATCCCTGAGGTACCTGGAGACACTTTTCTTCAGGACTGAGCCTAAGGGCATGGGCTGCCTCAGCCAGAGAGACCCACCCGGGGCTGCTGGGTGGTCTGGGCTGAGCCCACTCCTTGGTCAGCTCCTGCTGGCTAATGCATCTCCTCCGCATTAATCAGAAAGGATCGGGATCACATCACTGCCCTTAACCACCAGAAACCTGGGTAGCTCATACAGCCATTTGTTTGTCAGCCTGTGTGGTCAGCGCTCCTCTCTTCAAGGAGAATTGGTGCATTTAATAGCAAAGCTCTGAGGAAGGCCAGTTCCTTTCTCGTCAGGGTCTCCGTTGTGCACAGAGCAAACTGGTAACTCAGCAGAGCCAGGGGCTGGGGCAGGGATACGCGGTGGTGGCTTCCCCTGGTTCTGAGCAGCAGGCATGGCAAGTCCATCTGTGAGGCATCAAAACCCTAACGGCAGCCCAGCATGTCCCGCTATTCTGTCTCTGCCTCGCTTTTTCTCCTTTTCATGGTTTTGTAAAGAGGACTGGAATATACAAAATTTCGTTGTTTTTTTTTTTTAAAAAGTCTTCAAAACAACTAATAGAAAGAATAGGCCTATCACAGATGGCCTAGCACCCGCTGGGGATGGGGAGTCTTCCAGGTGGGTCTTCAAGTCCAGTTTAGATTGAAGGTTTCGATGTGTTTCTGCCTGAGCTCACGCACCGTCTTCGGTCCCTGGTTTTAGTCCCGGTTGTGTAAAATCTCTGCACAGGTCGCCAAGGTCAAGGGGAATTGCCCGAGTTTGGGAAACTAAAACTAAATGAATGGAGCATGATATGAAAGCATAATGGGGCTGATTTTTTTTTATTGCAGGAAGGCCTCTCGACACCGTTCTGACAGCATAAAGGGTCATTTACATCTATTTTAAGCAATGTAAAAGCTTGATCCTCATTTACACATGTTGAAAAGAAAATATAATATGTACCGAGACTAAGCCCCTTCCTACTGCCAAAGTGATGGAAAGAGACTTTAGTGTAAATAAGGTTCAGGCCTGTTTTCAGTTTCAGCGCCATGAACATGCCGGTGCAGACGCAGGAAAGATGCCAAATATATTTATTTTGGCCCAGCAGGGTGTTTCTTCAGTTTTCTGTCTGCAGAAGAAAGTGAGTGCACACGTTTTGGCTCTGTCTTCCATGAGAGCCACTGGAAGTGTCACTTCCCCCCTCTCAGGCGGGGACCGAGGACCCTGTCCCGAAGGCCACCGCACAGAGGATGCTCTTGTTGGGCAGGACCTGGGGGACCAGCAGCTGCTGAATGGGCACCTTTGTGGCGAGGGTTGCGAGTTCTCTATTTCCAGCTGTGAAGCTGCTCCTGAGGACTCTGCAGCAACTTTAAACCAAGCAGAAACCGAGGATGCACAAGCTGACAAACTCTGTTTGTGTCACCTACAGAAAAGCCGCTCGCTGCCGGCTGCCGGAAATGGGCTCCAGACCTTCTCCCGGGGTGGAGGAGACACGGAGTAACTGCTCAAAGATGTGTGCAGTTCCCTAAACAGGATGATGATGACAATTACAGCCTGATAGGGGCTTGGTATTTACATCTCCTTAACTAATCAGACTTTAAACCCAATCAGAGTCCAGGAGAGCGTTGCTGTTCCCCAAGAACAGTGAAGGAGGCTGTGATTTATCATGGGGCACAGAGGCAAGTGGCTGATACTCCACAGAGGTTCAATAATACGGACCATCTGCACACAGGCTGCCATGCAGCCTCTCCCCATCCTTTTTTCTCTCCGTGTAGGACAAGGGGCAGCCTAGATCTGAAGGGAGGTGCAATTTTAAGCAGGGCTGACGTGCCTCTGTGCCAGCGTGGGACGGATTAGAATTAGTTTCTGCTAATTTGCTCCACATGGAGCTTTCAGTTTGAATTCTGTCTCCTGAATTAACAGGCAGACCACCCTCTCGGTATCCTGACTGCTGTATTTCCCGTTGTGAGGGAAGAATTTCTCATCTGTCCTGCTTTTCCTGTGGTTCGGGTGGTGTTGTGCTTGCTGCTCTAAGGGAAGGGGTCTCTGTAGTTGTGTGTATTCAGCCTCCTGGGACCCCTGAGCTGATCCAAACCTGGGCAGTCGTCTCGGAAAAGAGTGAACCTTGAAATTTGGGAGCAGGAAGGATGAACAGATCAGTGATTATTACCTCTCAATTTTATTTTTTTTTTGTTCCTGTCTGAATCCCAGTTTCTTTCTGTTCAGGAGGCGAACCTTAGCAGTCTCGCTGCTCTTCTTAGCAGAGAAACTGAAATAAGTCTTGCCAGAAAAGATCCAGGGGCTCGGATTCCTTGCACTACTCATGAAACCAACTGTTTTTGCAGAGTGGCATAAAAAAAAAAGGTGCAGAAGGTCCTGTGGCAGTCCTGCTAGTAGACACCACAGCTTCTCCAGCAGGGCCAGGCACACAGGGCTGAAAAAGCTAAAGGCTACAGCATAGGCTGAGTTAGTCTGGCTGGGGGTGATGCACTTGCATTGCAGAAACACCAGAGCTTTGTAGTGAGACGTGGAAAATACCTGCTCAGCCCATGAACTGATGGGGCCCATCTGGCACGTGCCAAGGGTTGCACGGGGTGTATTTTGTGGGGTTTCACACAGTCCAAGGAAAGTGCCCTCAGTCAGATGATTCCTTCAGGAGCCTGTTCAACCAGGCTTGCATGGGGGAGGTTCTCCCTAAAGTTCAGCCCCCATGTCCCACTTCCTAGGCGCATCCAGCCAAATTATTCATCCCTGTGTCACCTGAAATTTTCTGTTGACCGTCACAAGGAGCAGCAAGCCACTGGGCTGGCCTTGGCCACGTCTGGTTTGATATTTTTTGTCTTTCTGAGGATGCATTGACATCCCATGTTGACATCCTTTGTATGGGTTGTTTCAGTCTCTCCGTGGTTAGGTTCCCACCTGAAAAACAATATTGCTGTAATAACAGTCCCTCAGATGTCCACCACAGCTTGGGTAATTCTTAGCTATGCAGTTTCTCAACAAACATCTGGACATTTCCAGTAGCTTCTGAGTCATTAAGAAGCTGTTTACTTGGAGCCATAACCACTCCTGATAACTGATACTCAGATCACAGAGCACTTCTAGGAGCCCTGTAGATGTTCAGGAGCCCCATACAAACCTGAGGTAACCCAGCTCTTGAAGCAAAGCCCTGCTGCTCATGACACAAGGCAGAATGAGGCTGAATGTTGAGCAGTGCTGGCTACTTCGAGCCCAGGCAGTTGGGTACATGGTGGTGGTGTGAACCCCAAGTGTCGCCACTGAGGGCTGAATTTTGCCCCGAGCCACCCAACCATCTGTAAATCTGGAGCACCTTCGCTGGATGTGAATGAGTAAACTCTAATGAATAAAGCTAAAGATACTTTTATAATATTTTCACATTTGCCTGAGAAACAGTAACATTTCTTTCTGTTTGAACTTTCAGAGGGCTCAGTATTTCATCCTTGCTTTTTAAGATTTTTGCTACGTTTTGATCCCAGTCTCAGTGTGAGAGCTAACTTTGTGCTCCTGGATTCTGACTATAATGAATGGTGTTTTGTGTGTTAACTGTAGTGATGTGTTTGCAGGCAAAGACTGGGGAGAGGAGGAGGAACAGAGTTTCTCTGTTTGGGCTGTTCTGAGCTGGTATGTTGCAGAGTCCTTCCTGGTTATGGTCTATGTGAAATCTTACCAATGCATCTGCAGGGGTTTTATAAAAAAAATCCACAAATTTATTGCATCTTTTCAGCCAAGAAAGACTATCTCTAATGGTTCTAACTCAAAAGGTTTCATTTTGTCATTTCCAAGCTGGCATACTTCTCTTTTTTATTTCAAAACAAGTGTCTTAGAAGTTTACCTACATTTAGTTTCTCAAAAGCCTTTTTCACAGCCCCCAAATGAAACTAGACAAAATTGGTGAACTATTTTATTTGATGTCTAAGCATCTTTAAAGCTTGTTTTTATTTCAAGTGGGGTGAATTGATCTCTGTGTCTTTTTGCAACCTGAAATTATTTACGGGTGAAGCAAAGAATTAATTTATTCACCTGGTTCTGGGGTTTAGCTCTTTCCCAGAGCCCAACAGTGAGTCAGTCGAGCCTTCAGTGCCTTTATCTCTGCTTGCCCTTCCAGATGATTTTTATTACATACTTTTGAAGTCAGCAATATAGACTTTCTCAATGAGGGAGTATCTGAGCCTGGGTGTTTATTGCTCTTCCACGATGACTGGCAGCAAACGTTCCCATACAACGGGTCCAGCATGGAGGTGTCTTGGCAGATGACCGTTTCCCCTGTGGTTTTCTCTTTCTCCTGCCTGCTGGAAATAAGATGAAAATACACCTGTTTTGTGTACTTGTCCTATATTTTGTGCAAGAGATGGGAATGCTCCTTGGGAAGGGACAGAAAGAGAGCAGGTCATCTGCAGAGCACCCATCTGTAGTACACGAGTGTATACTGGAGGTCTCCGTGAGCACGGTTGTGTTGGACAACAGCATGGAGAGAGCTGAGTCCTGGCAGACTGGTGCTGGGGAGGGCTCTCGCTGGAAATGCAGAAAGCTCAGCAAAGCCGTGCTTCACCTGGTTGTCCTGTTCTCTTCAGACTTCTTGTAAGGAGCAGCTTTGGAGGCGTTGCTGGAGGTGATCCCAGTAGGAGTGCATGGCTGATGGGGTCCATTCCCTGTCTCTTACCTGGACCCGGCCTTGTGGCTCTGAGTTTACTTGCTGAGCCTGGTGTCACCTAGCTGAGGGTGCTGCCAGGAAGATGCAGGCTGCTTTGGGGCTGTGCGCTGCTCTGGCGAGTGGAAGAGTGGCAGGGAAATGACAGTGCTGAAGTGACCTGAGTCCTGTTTCTAGTACTGTCACAGGCTGTCTGCTTAAGTTCACTCTACCTCCCTTCTCCATCTTTAACTGAGCAGCATGCTTCTTTTGTTTGTTTTTTAGAGCACAAACAACTCATGCAAGCTGGAAAGCCTTTACCGATAATTCTCAAACACAGAAATATGTGCCTGCAATGTGGCACTTTTTAGAACAGCATCCCCTCAGATGGTGGAGAATCCATCACAGCCCGGGGTGAGTAATTCCAATGGCTCATTACTCTTTCAATTACAAACTGGCACCTTTCTTGCAGTTTGAATTTGTCTAATTTGGCTTCCTGCCACTGGATGTTGATACGGCTTTGTCTGGTAGATTAAAGAGAGTTCTGCTGTAAGAGACCTCCCTTTAGCAAGTGCCCCTTATTGTTACTTCTACCTCCTCTTTTTGATAAGCTAAATTATTAAGCGCCTTAAGTCTCTCAGTGTGAGCAGCTCCCCTCCAAGATGTAATTGCAGTTCCCTCCTGAATTCCTGCTCGGGTACTGTTCAGTTCCCTGATAAGCCCATTGTGCCATTTGAGACATCTGTGTGGAACCGGCAGATCTGCAGTGGCACTAGGTGCAGGTATCTGTGTTTAGGCACCTGAATCGAGCCCTCAGATGCCAGAAGGAGTAAGATCTGTCTCCCCTAACTTGAAGCACCTACAGGTGTAGCAGTAGAGCAAACGTATCACCTTGTCTCCTGAGTACATCTTGCTTAGTCAAAGTGCTTGTATGGTTTTCTGGTAACTAAGTCAACACTCACTAAGCTGTGGTTGCCCAGAAGGTGACTCTGGCATAACGTGCCTGTTCTGCTGCCCATTGCAGCAACTGTGGAGCCCCTGGAATGGCTGTGAGGTCCTGCTGGAGGGCAGCTTGGCAAGCTCACGTCTCCAAAGGAGACTATCTAGGCTACTGCCAGTTTTCCTTCTGTGGATTTGGGGGAGGATGCCATGCTTGTGGTGTAGACCCATGCCCTGCTTTGCCAGTAAAATCTAGCAGGGTGAGGTCATTGGTGCTGGTTATTGTGCCCTTAGTGGCAGTGTTGTGTCATCTCTGTCGTTCAGTCCTGTGTATCTTAGAAATTGCTCCAGTCTGTTGTGTTATGATGCAGACGCTGTCAGGGAACTTCCAAGGAGAGCTCTCAGCCATGTTCTCCACCCTCATGCCTATCTGAGGGGAACCTGAAGAACACTCAGTTTTTCCATGGCTTTTCAGAACGTCTTGACTGGAGATGGCCTGTTTTAATGATGGTTTAGAGCTGTTTGACAGTATCCTGGCTTTTCTTAGTGTAATTTGGGTTTATATACAATGACTGATCATGTGCCAGGAGTTTTATTGTGGACAACAAATCTCATTCAATCAACAGCAGAGACCAAACAGCCATTGTTTAACCTCACTAGTTAGACCAGCACTGGATGACTCCAGGCATACCAGATGGGACCTACCACCCTCACTCTGCCCTGTGTGAGTAATCAGCAGACGGATGGGCTGCAGATTTCCCTGTGAACTGTGCTGCGTAGGAGCTTGTTTCAGGCCCAGCTAGAGAGCCCTGCTGTTTAGTTCGGGGTGGTGGTAGCATGCGGGGTCTTTGATGCAGCCTCTGGTGACTTGGCCAAGGTGGGACTTCATATCACGTCTTTGCCACCGTTAGAGTGCAGTAGCTGAGCAGAGCAACTTGCTGTTTCGTGAGACCATATTTTTTCTCTGTGCCGAAGGTGTTTTCAATTGATCCAACGGTAGGGAGGTAGTTAGTCCTCTGGGGCCTGTCAATCAAAGGCTCCAGGAGATCTCGCCCTTGTGCGCTGTTGATAAACTAGGCTGTCTTCACCACCTTAGCCCCAGGCTCAGAAAGATGTTTTGGAGGCACATTGCTTTCAAACTCTCATTTAATGAGCAGCCAAGCTCTGTGGAGCATATTTAGTGAATGCACAACTAAATGAGACATGAACAGCCTGATCATGGCAGGGTGAAAGACACGGATTCATTGCTCAGGTGAGAAGGAAGTGCGGCAGAGCGCTGAGAGAGCCTGAAAGAACAAGCATGAGCGTGTATAATCCATGGTGTGAAACCAATGCTATAAATAACGGGCTGATGGAAACCAGATCTGTTCTGCGTATGCTTCCCATTTCTGCTCCAAAGCAAGAAACTTGTTTGCAGCGAAAGGCTCATACATGGCCATGCGTTGGCCTCTGTTCCTCCCCCCAAGGCATGTGCTGGTCCTCCTGAGACCTTTAAAAGGAGGTTCTGGGCGTGACCTAGGGAAGGAATGTGCAGATCCCGTGAAAGATTTCCTATTGGCCACTACATGTGAGGGTAGGCCAGCATCATTCATTTTATAATAGAAGTTATCTTCCTCACTTGTTCCTCCCTGCCCCATTTTACGAAAGAAAAACGCCGGGAGCCAAACTAACTTGTCTGAGGGCCAAAGATGACTGTAAAAATAAGTACTGTTGATGTCAACATGGAAGGCTCCACTATTAGTATTTGATATTTTGGCCCCTTCAAGCTGCCAGTCAAGTAAAGTGCAGAAGGCAGGAATTCCCACATATAAATGTCCTCAGGGCTGAATCCTGCTGTGAGCCATCGAAGTAAATAAGTTTGGTTTTCTCTTACCTTGTATTCATGTAGATCACTATGGTCAGTGGAGTTAAGCCTGCATAAGGCCAGCGGGAAGCGGTGGTACCGCTGGCTTCGGGGAGCATTAAGGGAGCTGAACTTTGGCTACCAGTTTTCAGGGAGTTAAAGAGAAGGAAGCATATTCCCCAAGGCAAATAGCGGAGACCCATTTGGAATAAATCTGCTTGCTGGCTGCACTCCTCATTCTGGCAGTCAGCTCATTTATGATTCAGGCCAAGTTTTGCACTATGGTCAGCTTTAACTAGTAAAGATCTAGCATGGTACCTTGCTAATCTCATTAGATGGAGAGGTATGTTTTGGTAGCGGGTTCTGGGGGAGGACAAAGAGAGAAATATGTTTAGCAATTCCAGCTCAAGCCATTTCTGTCAGATTTTTTAAAGGTGTATATATACGTATACACAGCGCAGATATATATATATATATATATATGTATATGTTTCTGCTGTCTCTACTTAAATCTTCCACTAAAAATAGTGGTACCAGAGGCCCCTGTTACCAGTCCCCAGGGATAACTGCATTCCAGGCTATAGGGACTTAGGAACTCCAGCAGTGTTATTGCTCGTGGCTGGGTGCTAATCCACGGAGGTCTTGGGGTCCTTCTTGTACTTTGCTTGGAGTTAGACATACTGACCCCCCACCATCCAAGTCCAGGAGGAGCTGTGATGTTAAAGCCTGCTGATTCCAATGCCTTGCCCAGTGCCTCATTGTCAGGTTTATTTTCAGTGACGCCAATGGATCTTTTTCCCTCCTCTGAACTAGGCTTTAAAAATACCAGGAATTGGGCCAGTATTAATAAATGGCAGGTCTTTTCACTTGGAGTGCGAGGCATCACCCCACCCCGCTGAGCCAGGCTCATCGCAGCATGGGAGAAAGGGGAAAACCTGGTTTGTTCTCCTTTTCTTTTTTGTTCCCAGACCACTGTGGCTTTGTGCTGGTTTGTGTTAGCTTTGAAGTGCTCTATGGATCGGCTGGCTTTTGACACTGCTCCTTGGGACATATCAGCAGGCTTTGCTCTGCCTTCTCTCCTGATCGTGGTACTTGTCAGGGCAGCCTCAGCCGTGGTTTCAAAACGGGTCCTGAACTGAACACGTCATTGCTGTCCCACACGTTTAGATGCTGTAACTAATGCAAAGAGGGAAACATATTGATGTCGTGGGATACACTTGATTAATCAATTGGTCAAGGTGGTAGTGTGGAGGCTTTGTTGCCCCTTATAAGGTTGTTCCTTCCCCTTCCTCATGTCACAACAGGGACGTTGTTGTGTTTTGCTGAATCCTTCCTTGCTTGGGGCCAGTCATTTATCAAAAGAGATTTCCATCTTGGACTAATAATTCATCTCTTATTGCAGCCCTCACTGCTCCGAGGGCCCATTTGTTTCCTCTTATCACAGTCTAATTATTTGGTGAAGGAAAATTTCTGACTATCTTGGGGCCAGTGGCCGAGAGTTCAGGAGAACCTGGCTCCCAAGTAGGGACGTGCTGGTGAGCGTGGGAGAGGGGCTTCCAGGGGGCCAGACCCCATCTGTGGGACTGCCTCTACGGAAGGGAGGATGGTGCCGGAGTCCGGCGGGTTTGACATGAAATGCAAAGTCTCTTTGGCTTAACTTTCCCTTTGTGCGTTTTTCACAGACGAATGCTCTCACATGTATCACACCCACTCATCTCCCACCACCCACTTGCTCACTTTCTCACACACAGACACACTCACACTCTCACACATACTAATCAGAAATCCTGTAAATTAAGTTTTTTGGTCTTGTGGGTTTGGGTTTTTTTCCCTCCCCTGGAAAACTGGGAACAAAAAGAGAGTAAGAATTTGTATCCATACATACTTGCCCAGTGCTGGGATTATAGAAGGGAGGATGGGTGGGTGGATGAACAGATAGTAATCACAGCAGCATAATTAATAATAATGACAGAAAGGCATCCTGCTCCTATTAATAGTGCATGCACAGCTTTAATCAACTCTATCCACCATCTGACAGGAGACTTTAACTAAATCAATTGCTAGTTTCTATCAGAAAGGTTGTTCTGACCAGATTGATGGAGGGATCCCCTTGGTTCTTTATTTTAAAAAGGAGAAATTATTAATTTATAATTTATATAGTATATATAAATAATAAAAATATATTATAAATAATACAAATTATATAAATAAACAATGATAAATTATTTATTAATAATTTCTACATCTTTATCTGACCCAGGATCATTTCTTTGTTTTATTCAATGACCCCAGTGCAGCACAGAGGCTGTGGAGGATGTGTCAGGGAGGTCGCCGGTTCCCTCTCCCCTGGCTGAGCATCCTCCGCTCCTTGATCTGCTGCCTCTTGAGCTCAGTGCAAAGCTCTGAGATGGCCCTGGAGAGCCAAGCTGGGGAGAGAACTATTAATAAGGGCAGCAGGGCTGCTGGCAGTCACTGTGCCACCGCTATCTTCGTACCACACTCATTGCTTTATAAAGCATTTTGGAATCACCTGGAGCAAGAGAGGTGCTCTATAAACTCAAACTCCATCTCAGTCTGTCTTGCGGCTGTTCCCCTACTCTGAAAGCAGCAATAAATTCAGCTGGCCTCGTAACGGCCAGTTGTACCACTTCAGAAATTTTCTTTAAAGAGAACTTCTAAAATCTTGTTGGTTTATTAAGCATATCATACATATGAATTGTCAATTGATGTATTGCATGCAAAAAGATACAGCAAATATAATAATAACCTTTCCCAACGTTTCATTTTGAAGCCCCATTTACCTGAACTGAGCTGCTTCCAATAAATATTTCACAACATGTTTCTCCTCCACAAGTGCGCTTACAACTTATGAAGCAAACACAAATTTTTTAATTCTGACAAAATGAGAATCTTTCATGCACCAGCCTCTCTTCAGCACATAGTTTTGTGGCTAAATGGCTTTCTGATTATCATGTCCCAGGATATTACTTCAACTGAAGTGATATGAAATGTCATTAAAAAGTAATGTTCCTCTGCTTTGACAATCATATTAGTAAACATTGGAGGCTCTGCAGGTTATATGTCAGGCGGGCCGACACTAATGGGTTTATTAACATATACAGTAGCACTTTGTCAAACCTCCTTGTTAATCTAAATTTGCAGGTGACAAAAAGAAAGGGAGAGGCAAGCAAGAAGGCGATATTTAAATGCTACTTAGGTTGGACCACAAGTTAAGGAAGCCAGGAATCCCTGAGCAAGGTCGGCTGCTCCCTGGGCTGCTTCCCTGGGCTCACCCAGCCCTTGCTCCCAGGCAGAGGTCTTCTCCGAGCTGATGGGGAACATAGATGCCCATCCTGGAGAATAATGAGTGAAATGCACAGGAAAGGGCACAAGTGGATTTGATTCAGGGTTGGGGGTGAATAGCTGCATGCCCATCTTAACCAAGTAGGTTTATGGTACAGGAGCAGACAGGGCTGGGGTCTGCTGGGCACTGCGGAAAAGTCAGGGTATCTGAGTAGCAAATATGAGAGGGCAAATGGAGTCATGGGGACAAACGGGTTACCACAGGGATGTCAGGGTCCCAGGGACATCTATTCTGAAGTGCATAATGATAATAGTGCCACCTATAAACTAATTCTTGGAGAGGATCCAGGCAACGTTGCTGCGTAGCCTGGGCATGGCGCCGAGTGACGGGGCTGTGTGGCTTTTTAGAGGTGGTAGAGGGCTGACACCTGATTTCCCCCAGGATTCAGGCAGAGGAACAATGGGCATAGGAGCTTGAGGAGAGGATCTGCTCTCTTGATGTCTCCAAAGGATGGGACAGGAATGAGGGGGGTGGGAATTTCAATTGCTGCCACTGGGTTAGCTGCCACCGAGCCCAGCCCAGCCGGCACCTGGGCAGCAGCCCTGGCTGGCCTGCCATGGGCAGAGGGGGCCACATGCTGCCAGGGGCGCTCTGGGCACCTCTGCAGAAGCCCCTGTGGTGGTGGTGATGCCAGCTGGTGGGTTTGGCTCCCAGGTGAGCAGCAGTAAGCACAGGCTGTGCTCTCGCTGCTCCCTGCAGCAGTGATGGAGAATTGAATTTGGCCTGTGGAGCGTTATTTACCCAACAGCTCCAAATGCTTCCCCATGGGATGCTAGCTAAATACCTATTTCCAGTTTTGTTCAGACGGCACCATCTGCTCAATGGGCCAGAAGCTCTTCCAGCTCATGCCAGACAGAGATGTCTGGAAGTGCAGAGCAAGCGAAATGGGGCTGTGGGGAGCTGCCTCCAAAGGATCCTGGGGGAAAACCAGTTTCCGTGTGGGAAATCAACTTCATCCTCGTACCCGCTCCCTCCTTCCCCTGGCTGGCAAGACTTTGGAAGGGGTGAGTAACAGCATCGAAACTTTGTGTAGCGAAGGACATTTCAGGGGTGCGCAGATGCCTGTTTTGCTCCAGTGCTGGGGAGGTGGCACTGCACCGTGTCTGGGGCCCTGGTGGGGTGCTGGGGGTGGTCCAGGCTTCTCATGCATGTAGGGAATAGCACTGTGCCCTTGGGCAACCCTACAACAAAAAAGCAGTGTGTGCAGGGCTGGCTGCATCGCGGGGCCTGCCCCAGCCCTTGCAGCAAGGTGGGAGCCTTAATGACACCCCCAGGTGTAGGGTACAAGAGGCATGTGGAGGAAGAGAAGGTTATCAGGAGCAGTAAATGTGGATTCACCAAGGGGAAATTACATGTGACTAATGTGATAACCCTCTATGGTGGAATGACTGGCTGGGTAGATGAGGGGAGATGTGAAGAGGATGGGGCCAGGCTCTTTTCAGTGGTGCCCAGCGACAGGACAAGGGGCAGCAGGCACAAACTGCAGCGCAGGAAGCTCCATGTGAATATCTGGAAGAACCTCTTTACCTTGAGGGTGGCAGAGCCCTGGCACAGGCTGCCCAGAGAGGTGCTGGAGTCTCCTTCACTGGAGACATTCAAACCTGCCTGGACGTGGCTCTGTGCAGCATCTCTAGGAGAGCTGCCTCAGCAGGGGGGTGGGCTGGGTGGTCTCCAGAGGTGCCTTCCAACCCTGACAAGTCTGTGATACTGTGATTAGAGGTTTCAAGTTGTAGAAGACAAACCCACCCCTCTCTCTTCAAATATCCTGGCTTAGAGAACCATAAAATGAGATGAGAAGGGGAGTCAGATGCTGAAATTTAGGCACATGGCCAGGCTTTAGGGTGCCCCAGCACACACTGAGTCTCAGCTGTTGGGATGTTGTGTGTTTTTTCCCTGCAGAGTGGGACGATACAGGTCTGTATGTGGTGGAGTTGTCAGGCATGTTTGTAAGGATGCTCTGAAGCAGGAATTCCCCTTCTTGCTCTGAAAAATTAACCAGACTTGATAAGGCTGCTCAAAGGGACCATTGACCGTGGGGGCCCCAGGGCTGTGTTCGTCTTTTGGTTCTGTTAGGAGGAGATAACAGCTGAGTTGGGTGTTTCTTTGTGCCAGCTCCGTGCTCGCTATGGGGTAAGCAAAGTCAATGACTTGCCGTGGTTTTTATTTTGGGAGCTGGGAAGTGTAAGTACAGTGGGACCTATTCTTGTCCGAATGACTAAGCCTCCGCCAGCCTGGAGCTCTTCATCTTGGCAAACAGATGGTGCGTGGAGGAGAAGTGATGCTATTCACTGCGCTGAAAGGCCTTTTCTTCCTGGAGCGGTGCCTTAAAGGTACAATGGTTTTCTTTACCGGGCTGAGCAGTACCGGCTGCTGAGGTGCCTTTCGGTGAGTGACACAAAATAGGGCAGAGTCGCAGCCACAGCCTCGTGCAGGTCCTGCCTCGAGGGGCCAGGG
>JAVJGI010000001.1:115784887-115806032 GCA_035590275.1 Ibycter americanus
GCCCGCAGCACGAGTGCCCTTTGCAGACAGGCGCAGGGCTGCTAACGCCTGCACAGCCACACACGGCAATTTGCACCCAGCCTGGCAAACCCACCCATTCCTTTCCCTGCCTGGTAGCAGCACTTCTGGATCTGCAGCCACTGTCTTCACCCTTTGAGCTGCTGGCTTCAGCAGCAGGTGAAGCAGAGGCTCTGGGCAAGCCGGTGCTTCTGTTGCTGGGAGTAGCACAGAAATTCAGGAGCAGAGTGGGGAACACCACCCCAGAGAGCATCTCCTCCCCTGCTCCTCTTCCTCCAGCCTGCAAGCTCCCCCTGCGCTCCTCTTTCCTCTCCACTTACTCTTCTGATTCCAAAAACAGGCTGGTTGTGCTGCTGTGACACGTACCTGTGACAGAGGAACAGGCATTATAAGCCCTGGGCGTGGATCATGTCGATAGGGCAGATAATTACAGTCTGGAAAGAAAAAGTGTTTGCTAAAAAAGCAGGAACTTAATGGGGTTTATAAAGGATGCTTTGTCCAGGCAGCTACTGGAGTTAATAAAACGCAGCTTGGGCTCCATAAAGGTCTGTAGAGTTTATAGTCTGAGTTTTGCTGCGTGTTGCCAGGCTGGGAATTTGGGGCTGGCATTCATGATTACTGTCCAATACTCCATGGAGAGCTGTGGGGGTGCAAAGGGTAACGAGGACTCGGGGTTGTGTGGGAACAGCTCCTGAGCATCCCAGTTCACGTGGAAGTCAGAGCCAAACAGGCACAGTCGTTCTTGTGTGCCAGCCAAGGAGTTTGGTTGCAGACAAGCAGCAGGATTTCACAGCAATCGGATCCATGTTTTGCGACGGCACTGCAAGCTCCCTGAGGTTTTCTGTTTTAGAGGCTCATTGTTATTAAGTGCTCGGTGCATTTGTCTTCATTTGATCTCTTCTAGCTTAAAAGGTCAGCAAGACTCAGTAGCAAAGCACTCCAGAGATGAAGAGGGGGTATGGATTTCTAATGCCGCGCTGTCATCCCCGCTTGTGCGATCCCATCCCTGGTGGCCAGCTGGGATGTGAGCCCAGGGTGTGGGTGCTGACCTGCACCTACCCAGCCCAAAACAGCCGCCACCCCAAAGGCGCTCCCTCGGTGCGCTGGGACCTGCTGTCTGCACACGCAGCTGCCGGTCCTATCTGATGCTTACGAGCTTTGAATTTGTCAATATAATATAAAGACAGTGGGAACTGAAGAGATGCTGAATTGGTGGTTTATTTGGGGGAGGGAGTTCCTACTCCTTTCTTGTGTTTTCCTTCTTTCCTCTAGTAGCTGCAGTGGAAAAAAAACCAACAAAACCAACTAAAGAAAAGGGAGGAAGGGCCTGGAGGCAACAGGTTAGAAAACAAATACCAGAAGAATGAGAAATGGAATTACTTGGAGAACAGAGTTACTTGCTTTGAGATCCAACTTCTTTTTTTTCTCTCTTTTTTTTTTTTTTAAGAAAATGGAAAAAATTAATTTTCTCAAAATACCACCCACCCCACCCCCCTTTTTTGTAAATTAAAAAAACTTCAGGCAAACTTTTGGTGTTGTCTCTGCTCAGGATTGAGTTCACAATTTAATAACCTTGTTATGTTACAAATCTTGAGACTTTGCGACTCCTGCACTAGTCCATCTGCCAAGCAGAGAGCATTTCTTGACCTTTTAAAGAAAGCCAGAGATAATGAACCATTTGGACTGTAGGATGCCCTAGCTGCCTGGAATAAAATCAGCGTGGCTGTGAATTTTGGAGAGGAAAAAACATGCAGCTCCAAGCCAGCAGTGCAGGCTGAGAGTTCGCAGTGATCTCCGACTGCAGTAACAGCCATAAACTCCTTTAAAACAGTTAATAAATCACAGGACATGGGCAGAGTGAGATCTAGGTTTCACAAGGGCTTTAGAAAGTGCCTTGAAAGGTCCAGAGAGGGAGGATTCGACTGGCTGCCATTGAGTTTGAGCTTGTAACTAACAGTTTTTTCTCCTTCAAAAATCTCATCAACTCTTGCGAAAGGCAAATGCTGAAGAGGCTGATGCTTGGGGGGTGGGGGGTGCTGGATGTCAGTAGCTGCTTTCTGTTATTGACAATGCTGGAAATGTGCAGTGTGTGCCACACGTTTTGCACTGTGGATGCTGGAGGTGCAATGGTAGAAATTGTTGGTTTCATCAGTATTTTCTGTGGTGAGTTTTACTTCTACGAAAATGAAAACCTGAAATATTGCTGCTTCATGAGCGTTGTCCCAGGTCAGGTGTCCTGGCTTAGGTCTGAAACATTCCCTGGTGGTTACCGCACACCCCTGTTAGTGAAAGGCTCCTTGTGCATCCCAGATGATGTGGCTGGAGAGGGGAGACCAAGCACCCAAACCGTCCTCTCCATGGCCCACCACAGCCGCGCTTTAGATGGGCATCTCCTGGCTTAACCCTGAAACCACTGGGTCCAGCTCCTGTGGGCTCAATGCCCAGCAGTAGCTGGGGCTCTGCCAGTCTCTGAGGGCTCCCTCAGAGAATGAGAGGGCCGTGGTTCTCTGGTCCTTTCTGGAGACCAGCAAATGTTCGTGGATGAACCTTTCTGTGTTTGGCTTATCCAGTCCCTCTCACTGCCTGGGGGATTGCACCAGGGCCGTGATTTTCCTGCCTCCTACTTATGGTCACTCATGCCATTGCTTTCTGCTTAGCCCAGGTGGTTATGCTCTTTTCAGCCGCTGGCTGAGTTACTCTGTCCCTTTTCCTTGCATTTTCTGTGGTATTTCCATCTTTGCAGCAAGCTGAGCGCAGGAGCACCGGGCTTCTGCCCAGCTCTCCTCTTGCTCTGCCTGCTGCAGCTGGATGATGTTCCCAGGTCCTCAGTATGGACCCGGTTCGGCAAACGTGTACCCAAACAGGGACACTCAGGGACACACAGACACGGGCACACGTGTGCAAACCTGGCACAGAATGGGGCTGGCAGGAACGTTGCTTCCACAACCTCCTTTCCATTGCATTCACCTCACCCTGTGGTTCCAGCAGGAAGGATGTAGAAGGCTTTTTGGGTGGAGCAGGAGAAGGGATGGCTAATGCGCTCCAGCCCTCACCTCGCTTGTGCCATGAAGAAATGCATGATTAATTTGTTTAAAACGGCACTGAGGATATGTGTGTTCTTCCTGTGCTGCGAAACCAGAGCCAGAGCCTTGGTCTGTAATTCTTTTAGGGAAAGATGACATAGTTGGTCTTGATTAAACCATTAGTTTAACGTTGATTAAACCATGGTTAAATTATTCATGTATCTAGCTACTCATACAATACATAAGGAATTTATTGTAATGCGAAGGTTTCCCATGCCTGGTATTAAGAACTTGCTGTTGTGCTCACTAGCAACTAGCATGGCAAAAATAAACAAATAAGATGGTAGGGGAAGGATTTCTACATTGCCACTGCAGTATAAATGGAGCTGTCATTTAAACTAGCATTGGGTTTATGGTGATTTTTAGCCACAGATCTCATGTCATAGCCTGCTTTCCTGCCAAGGAAACATGGGCAGGCTTGCTCTCCTCTAATGGGGGAACCCAAAGCATTGTAGAATGTGGCCACCGCCGTGGTGGTGGCAAAGAGCCAGGTAGGACGGTTGTTTAGTGCCATAATAAGCAATCGTTCAGCTAAGGGAAACCTCCAAAGTCAATGCTTGTAAGGAAAATCCCGGGACTGTTTTGGTGTTTGGCAGAGCAGATGAAACACCAGTCTGAAAGGATTTCTCCCAGAGGTCTTCCACTCTCCATACAGCATTTGCTTTTTTTCTTCAAAGCTGAAAAGCTTGGTACCTGTAAAGTGCACCCCACGCTACTGGAGGTCTGTTTATACTGGTCGCTGGAGGGTCATCTTGATGCCATCATTTCCAGGAATAAACCAGGGACATTAGAAATGGATGTGCCTGAGTCTGCCCTGATGCCCAGGCTGGTTTCTAGACCAGGGTCAAGGGCAGCTGGGTCAGAGCAACATCCTCTGCACCAGTGACCTGCAGAGGAGCACGCTGATGGAGCACTGCCTTTGCATTCACCTGCGTCTCCCTCCTTTGCCATGCAAAAGCTGAGGGTGGGGAAGGAAGGAAGGGAGGAATACCCTGCTGGGGATGGCCTCGGCCCTGCTTGGCTCGGCAGCAGGATGCAAAGCTGCTGCGGGGCCAGGGCAGAGCTCAGTGGGGAGCTGGCACGGAGGAGAAGCAGGTGGGTGGAGAGGGACCATGTCACATCTGCTCTGCTGACAAGCAGTTGAGGTGAAAGCTGGTCACAAATGGAGGGGTCTGGGCACATTTTAGAGAAAAAATCCCTGTTCTGGAGCGTGATGAGTTAAGAGAAAGGATGATATGGTGTGTCGGAGAGAACAGTGAACCCTAAAGAGGGTCCTTCCACTCCTGCATTGCTCTGGTAGCCACCAGGGAAAGCTTCAGAAATTTGATAAAGCCCCAGATCCTGAAATGTTGACATGTGGTCACAGAGCCCTGTGCACCCCTCTCCTCGCTCACATGGGCTCCCACCAGTGTTACGCTCCTGGGTGCACTGAGCCGGTGCTGCCGGCGGAGGGCAGGCAATGAGCCCTGAGGCGTTGGGGAATGGTGCCCCCACCCCCACCCCCCACCAGCATGGCTCTGCCTCTGTAGCTTCCCAGGACCTCAGTTCCTAATGCTCTTTTTCAGGGCACCAAGGCAGGTTGGACACTGTTAGGTTGTCTTTATGTTATGTTGTTATGTTGGTTGACAGACCAATAGATCCCACTGGTCGGGTGAAGATCAACATCTTGAGATACGTATGGCTTGATTTCACCCAACCTGCGTGGAGTTCTTGGGTAGCAGGTGGTCTTTCCTAAAGTCTGTGCTGCTAAAAGAGTTTTGAGAGTCTGGTGGGGCCCCAGAGAGTGAAAGACATTTCCCCATGCCCAGTGCTCATCTGGCAAGCTCAATGTGCTCCTCACAGTAATTTTTCAGGCCAGCCGTTCTTGGGGGTCAGAATCAGGACTCAAAGCCATGGCTTGCTCCAGCTGAGAGTCCCTACAGCCCCCTCGGGACTCGGGGGAGTCTCATCCCCAGGAGCTGGGGGTGCCCAGAGGAGGATTGAATGGGCTGAGGAGCCTGTGCCTCTGACAGCTCCCCACTTGCCAACTCCAGAGCCTCAGGTTTAACTAATCTCCCACCAGTCTTGCTTTCCCATGTGCTGATCCCAGACAAGAGGCTGAACACCAGTCAGGGTCTCTCCCATTGCCTTATTTCAAACAGTTTTTCTCCTCCTCTAGCAGAGCTGAGTTTCCTTGCTTGCAGCCCGCCGGGATACAGCTCCTGACCCCAGATCTCATACCCCAGTGCAGACAGCAAGAGCCATAATCCCCTGGGGGCTGATCTCAGGGTTTGTAAAGCCCCGTGTCTTCCTTTGGCCATTGCTGGCTGGTGGGAGGATGTTAATGCAGCTCCTGTGCGGATGCCTGTAATAGGAACAGTGCCTGGGGAGGCATTTGGTCCTCGTTAGCAGACACTCGGTAGCAGTTTTGTCATTTTTCTTGTTTGTCATAAAAAATAAATACAGTTTAATAGATGATCTTACAGAGCAGGTTTTGGCAACAAAATAGACCGTGTCCCATTATAAACTTGATGTGTATAATTTAAAGCAAGAAGGAATATAAAACCATTTCCAGCTTAGATGAGGGAGAGGGAGACACAGATTTAGGTCTTGATTGTGCTGAAATGAAAAACAGCACATTCTCAGATAGTGTATTAAATCAGGCATTCTGTTTTATGGAGTCCAAACTATAAACAGCCTTTTTCAGAATAATTAATCACGTCATTTATTTTTTGGTTTGAAAAGTTTGGGGAGCAGATTTCTTTTGTTTCTTTGTGTATTTTTAGAGATATCATATGCAAAAGAGCAGCCCTATACACCATAGACAATTATTTGGAGACCCAGGAGGATTTTAAGGCAATGTTGCTGTCAAAATCTCATCCATTAATGGGGATTTAAGGAATGCCCCGAGGAGCCCTTGGGAATGCCATGCCTGATGGGGAAGGCTGGGCCTGGAGCCAAGGGCAGGGATGTGGCGTGGTGGTGGGAGGGTGAGTGGAAGAGGCAGCAATGCAGCTGGTGATGTGCTAACCACCTCTGCTTTCACAGACCACAGCTAAGAGTGAGTTAGTTGGGGCTGGGGGGAGGGGGGGCGGAGGTACCTGTTAGCAGGGGATGCTCCTTGTCTGACCCTCTGGCTTGTGGTGTACTCACCTTCCATCCAGTTTGGAAAAACCAACCCATTGCTCCTGCTTAAACTGGGCAGTTAATTCTTCCTGGCATTAGAAACGGGACAGGTCTCTGCTATTGGCACTGTCTCCATCATCCTGCAGAGCCACGAGCAGAGGACCTGATGCCCCCCCACCATAAAGCAGCACAGCTCTACTCGAGCTGGAAGAGGGTTGCTGATTTCTGCCAAGGAAAGAGAGAGATCCCAAGTGCGTTTCCTCCATCCTCCAGTTGCATAAAGCAACAGGGCTCTTCTGCTTTCCAAGCGGTGGGGCTGGCTTGCCTCAGTCTGCTCTGGCTGTTCAAGTCTGATTTCAGCAGAGCCAGTGTAAATCCAAAACAGTTCTAGGGAAGTCAGTCAAGTTCCTGGAGACTCAAAGCTAGAGGAGATAGGAAACTATTCACAGCTTGTACATAGCTGTTGACATATATAAAAAGCTGGCTGAATGCAGCAACAATGTGCTATAGGCAGGGCGCTAATCTCTGTTGCTACTAAGTTTCCTGACATTTCCCATTATCAGAGGTTCCTTACAGTTGTTCATAGGACTACAAAACTGTAATATTTAGGTTGAAATGCATCACCCATGTGCCATCCATGACACAGGTAGTGCCACCACGTGAAATTTTGGTTTTTCTTGATTTTTGTTACCATCTATGAAGCTGCACAAACCCCAGCCTGTGTTGAAGATCACAATTGATAATGCTGCGAAGTCTCATGCCCTGGAGGAGTTGGAGCCAGCATTCCTCCTGCCTGAGCAACCCTCACTTGTGCCATGTTGCACATGTGAGTACATGCTGCTTTCCCTACGGGCCCCTACTGCCCTCCTGCAGCCAGCAGGAGCTGTGCCGAGGTACACCGGGGTGAAGGCAACTCTAAGACACTCAGTGGCAGAGGCAGGACCCCATCCCCTAGGGCCAGCAGCATCTTGCCTTAACCATGTGGAATTATCTACTTGTCCTTGGCAATAAATAACCCTCCAAGTCCTATAGGAAACCTACCCTGCTTCTGTAGCAAGAAGCTATACACTAATATGTATGTACAAGAAGGTAAACCAACTTTTTTTGTAAGCTGGAAAGTGGCTTGTTTTACTGGAAAACCAAACCAGTTTGCTTTGGCCGTGCTGCTGCCCATCCTCATGGCAGCTGTACTCCTGCTGCCGTTCCCTGGTTGGGGTACTTAATGCTGGAGGTGTTGTGGCAATATGCTGGAGCTGAAATCCATCGGCTTCGTGCCAAAATTCACTTAGGGTTGTTTGGCTCTTTTTTCCAATGAAAAATCAAAATTTCCTCTGCAAGATGAGACATGATTTCAGTGGGGTGGGGGAAGATTGAGTGATGGTGATGTGGGCAGAGGAAATAACTTTCTTTAAAAAAAAAAAAAACAAACCACACTAAAAAATGACTTTTCCTTTGCAAAATAAATTTTATGACACGTTTTTCTACCAGCCTTAATTTTGAACAGCATTAGCAGTTTGGTGCCAGCCCGATGAGTGCTGGAGCAGCTCACATTCCTGTAGGAAAGAAGTGTAAATCCTAGCACCAAATCTGAGGCTGGCAATGGACCTTTCTTGCTGGGACCATGTGGATGAAGGTACCCCCTGTGCGGAGGCAGGAGAGGAGACTGTCTCGGTAGGATCAGTGCACAAAGCCATCGTCTTCTCACAGCTATATTAGAAATACAAATGCTGCAATAAACCGTTCAAGCATAGAAATGCATTTTAGCCATCAGATGGCTGATACAATAGCTGTGTGAATAGACTGCTAGGTTAGTGATGGGATAACAATCTCATTTGGAGGGAAATTGTTCCTAAAGGGTCTGGTTTGGGCTTCCACATGATGTTGTGTTGCATCTGCTCAGGACTGGCCACCTCCTGTCACCAAAGATGCGTGTGGAGTTGCAGGGCGGTGATGTATTGGGAAAGGCGACCTTGCATTTCAGATGCAAGGCTTGAATTCAGTTCCTGGCTCTGCGCTACGGTTCCTCTTGCCCACATGTTGGCCTCTTTGTGCCACCAAAAAGGCATGGAGCCACCGTGGTGTCCAGGGATGGGACCTCCCTGTGTGTGTTTTATTACATTTATGTATTATTGTGTTTATAAAACACAACTCAATTATGTTTTATTAATAAGCCAAAAGAGAAGAAGTGCAGGCTCTGGATGCTGTTGCAGCTGACGGATGGGGTCAGGGTGTATGTGCACAATCTGAGCCTCCCTGAGCTCTGGCTGTTTGTCATCCCCAAACCCAAAGAGGGAAAAACGCAATTTTCAGAACATAAAGAGCACAAAAGGTTTCACCGCTTGCTGGTTTGCTTGAAGCAAATGGATCAATAACACTTGATACATAACTAAATAAAACCAAGCCAGACCCCAGATTGCTGGATCTCCAGGGATATATTTTGTAGCTGAAAAGGTGGCTTTTCTCCTTGGAAATGGCACTAACTCTTTTCCTTGTTTTGGGGATATTAAGGGAAAGAAATGGGAACTCTTCCCTTCTTCTTTCTGGTTTGATCTGGCTTTTGTTGAATGACACCCTGAATGCTGGTTATCAGAACTCAAGCTCCTGCCCCTGTTTGCAAGGCTGGTGCAGTTTCACTGTAGTTGCTTGTCCATGAACAGACTTGATCTTGAGGAGTGGTGGTGGATAGAGGATTCGCCGTTTGCTTCAGAGAAAGAGCAGCTGGTGGTTTGCTGCATTCCCAAGTGAAATTTGTGGGGAGAAAGGAGGTACTGAGCAGGTGTCTCCTGTAGAAAGCATCTTATGAAACTGAAATTTTCCAGTTCAATTTTTTTTTGGTAGAATTTTTCTATTTCTTGAAACATTTCATGGAGTTTTGGGCCACAGGCTGGCCTTTCTCCACCACTGTAGGACTGTTTTTCTTGATCAGAAAAACTGATTTTCCTTTGGGCTGCTCCTTCTCCAAGTGCTGCCCAAAGCATGGCTTTCTCAAACTGTGCAATGGTTTCCTGATGGAAAACTATTTCCTCTGGCTTTGGTAGTGAGAAGGACCTACACATTTCTTGTACAAGTGTTCCCATGGAGCCATGAAAGGAGGATGGTTTACCATCAGGTGACATCTCTCTGATGCTGACAAACCTGTCTGTCTTTTGGTGGATCTAGAGACCTTCCTGGTGCAATGGAGCCTCCAGCCTCCACCTCCCTGGCTAGCAGGACAGTTGTGGCTTCTCTGTGTCCCTGGGCACTGGCTCTGTGTCCTTCCCACCTCATCAGTACCACGCTAAGAGAGGGCAGCAGGGAGCTGAGCACTCCGCGGTGATGGAGACCTTGTGTTTGTTCTCCTTCTCACTGGTGAGCTGTGCATGCACTGAGGAGCAAACAGCTGGTGGGAACCAAATGGTTGTGCTGAAGTAATGACAGTCTCTGGTGTAGGAGCTCTGAGGAGCTCCTCTGTTATGTGCTCTGCCCTCAGAATGAGTAAATAAAAGCCTCCTCATTTATTTATGATGCAAATAGCAACTGTGCATTCAGCTCTAGGATTTGTTGATTATTTATTTAGAGCCTCTTGTCTCAGAGGCACTGGCTGTTTGCGTGCAGGAGGCATCTGTCTGGCTTTATTACCCACAAATAGACATTTTACTTCTTAGGCTGTGGCTACTAATGTTTTTGAAAGCCCGCTGTGGAAACGGAAATCCTTCCAGGGAGACACAGATCCCCTGGTCTTTCCTGTTCAGAGTCAGCAACAGCTCACGGTCCCACCAGCCCCTCTGAAAATCCCGGCTGCACTGTACCCCACCCCTATGGAGCAGTTGAACACTGAGCTCCTCTGAGTATGAAGGTTCCTACTGTGATAGCACCAAGGAATGATTGCTGAAATCCAGTTGCTGTAGGTCCTTAGCCTCAAAAAGCTAAAGGGAAGGAGTAGGAGATGGGTACAGGCAGGCATGAAAACAATGAGACACTATTTGGCCTAATACACTGCTGATGGGTGCTTGGGACACCCTTCCTCTCCGTGCATGATGGGAGGCAGAGTGTTACTGTGTGCCAGAAGCGTTGGACGTGTCTTGTTCCACAACCAGACACAAAAAGAAGCTTTTTTAGGTTCCCAGAGATGTGCAGAGTGAATGGGTGCTGCCTTGTGACTGCCATCCCAAGGTGCCTTTAAATACCCCTGGTTCCTCTCAGGTTGGTGGCTGATAAAAGTTTTGACACTTGGATTTAGGAATGTAATGGCACTCATCTGATACATCCTGGGCTTTGACAGCTGATGGAGCAAGTGTGCCTGCAGAGAGCATCCTGTTAGCGATCCAGGGCATGGACCAGACCTCAGCTCCAAAGCTTTGGTGAGTACAGTCCTGGAGAGCGTTTTCAATGAGTGCAAAGGCAAGGAGGGAAGGGCTGGCCCCAGCGGATGGGTTAGATTATGGTGAAGGAATTCTGTCCATCCCTGCTGGTAGCAGCTGTGGCACCATCACAGGACTCCAGGAGGAAAGGCACCAGTGGCTGGCCCTGGCCCACTGCCACTATCTCATTGTCCCCCAAGTTATCCTTGCTGAAATTCCTGTCTTTAAGTACCCTGTGCAGGAATCCTCTCTGTAAAATGATGCTACAGTCAGAGATTTAGAGGCAAGAGTTATTTTTTGAGATTTCTTTTCAAAAAGCTGTATTTACCCTTTTATTTGACTGCCTGTCTTGGAGTCTTAGGGCCCATGGGTGGGAATTATTTTCCCAGTACCCCCATTGTGTGTTTTTGCAGGGTAAAGTCATTTACATCCATTAAGTCTCAGAACTGTGAGGTAGAAGTAGAAGAATTAATTAATACACCGCAGCACAGCTGGCCAACAGAGGGTGATTAAACCCAGACTGAGATGATCAAACTTAGGCACCTAAATGAGTGACCAAAGGCACTAGTCCAAGCTCAGATCATTGTAGGTCTTGGATCTCTTCTCTTACAGACTGAGAAAAGGTTGCTGTTAAGCTACGTAGATTTTGCTTGGCTCCTTCACTCACGGCAGGATTTCCTGGGTTTTCCAGGACTTCAGCCATTCACATGGGTCTTCTCTGAATCCTCCTCCAGCTTTTCAGCCTACAGCTCAAGGTATGGAGCTGCCTAGGACCTTACAGACAGGACCCAACCCAAATTCTGGATACCTTGTGTGGGAAGCAACCCCAGTGGTTAGTGGTGAAAACCACTGTTGGCTAGTGATGAAAACTCTTTTAGAGCTGGCAAAGTTGAGAAAATGGGGGATGTCTAGGAGCCCCTGGCATTGGAGAAGGCATTTGAGGTTTGAAGTGGTGTGAGACTCCTGTAGCAATAATTAGTGTGTGAACTGGAGGGACAAAAGGGGTTGGATACAGATGAACAGCAGAGTGGTTAATGTGCCTGCTCTGTGTGTATGTCCATCCCTAGAAGCGTACACATCTGGTGTGATTTTGGGAGGTACTCAAATACTGGAGAAACCTCTTGAGATGCACAAATGGGGCTCTGGTGATTATCAGTGTCTCACCTGAACCACACTATTGGCTGAATGTGAGAGCTGGGGATGGGCCTCAGCTCTGCTTGATAGCATGGAGAGTGGGTCAGAAGTGACCAGGATCTTGCTATGCTTGATGTGATTTGATGTGGATGATGCACAAATACAAACTCTTGCAGCCTTGAAGGAGTTCTGCAGCACCTAACCAGAGTGCAAGGATGCCAAGAGCGTGAATCTTCAAACAAGACCTTATGCACAGAGAACCTTCTGCCAAAAGGTAGCAGAGAATTTGATGTAAAAACAGAAATATGCTTCAGTTGCCTTGGAATACAATAGTCTCCTGAGCTGGCGTGCATACCGCTTCACAGAGATCAGCTGTCCACCAAACTACCAATACCTCCCAAACTTGGCTGCATTTCAGTGCTTGTGGGATGTAATATAAAAAGAAAAGGAGGATGATTGAGTGTCTCTGTTTCCAACTGACCATGGTGCAAAGTGCCTAAAACTAAGCCTGAGGATGGAGCTACACCCTGTGTGTATGGATGGTTGCAGCAGTTCTTGGTGTAATTTCTGGTTGGAGATGGGTGTGGTGGTGCTGGAAAGGAAGGAGAGCTTGGAAAAGGAGTTTCCAACAGGGACTAGCCAAAGGAAACTGATCGGTTTTATGCTGATAAATTGGAACTGGGATTATAGAGACAGAGAGTAATTCTTATGCTCTGAAGCTCATTCATTTGCTTAATTCTGGGTTTGTGTGGTGGGTACAGGAAAGAATGGTGGCCAAGGGCTGAGCACAAAAATCCCCAAACCCCATATCTGAGAGAACTATTCACTTTGCTTTACTGAGCAGTGTGTGCGGGCAGCTCTGAGCGAGCAACATGCCGAGCATGGTGGCTGGTGCTTGGCAGTGCCCAGAGACGCTGTGGGTGTGCCTGGGGGAGAAGGGCTGGGAGGGAGGAGGGGGTGGAAAAGCCACAGTGCTCCAAGGCCAAGCTGGGGATGGAGCAGAGAAGGGGCATGAAGGACAAATAACATTTCTGCAACAGCAAGCCTCATAGAAACAGCTGCTGCACTCCAGTTACCCAGTGTCTCCCCACCTGCAGCTCCCTTGAATCTTCCCTTTCATCCCTTCAATCTTTATTTCATTTAATCAGTAAGAAACTTCTTTCCTTCTCTCAGCAGAGATGCTGGAGCACAGCCCACGGGTTGGGAGCGGAGGGAGAGAATAGCTGCAGCTTGGCTTCTCCTCTCTGACCACCAGCCAGCTCCCTATCTCGGGATGGATCCAACAGGAGCACAGGAGCTCGCATCCAAGAAGCCCCGGTGCTCTGCCAGGGCCACACAGGTAGCAAAGAGCCTGATAGAAAGTCAAGTGCAACATCTGGCAGTCTTTTTTTTCTGTTGCCTCCCCTGTATTTCAGAGCAGTAACTCTCTGATGTGCAGAGGGCTTGCCAAAGCTCAAAATGCTCCAGTCTCCCACACGAACACCCCTGTGTGTGCACAAATTCAGGCTCATGTCTGTCTAGGAAATCTGGATCAGAGGACAACAACTATATCCTGAATATGTTGCCTGTGAGACCCTGAGGTCCTTTGGAGGAAAACAAGTAGTAGGCTGTTCTGTTTGGCTCTTTGTTCAGCCTGAGTGCTGCCATTCCAGGGTAGAACAGGCTGGGGGTGACTGACTTGGAGATCTTGCCCTTCTCCCTTCTCCTGCTTCTCCTGCATCCTCCCCTAAGAGTCTGAAACTGCAGCTAGTAGATAAAGGAAGACGAGCCAAAATACTCCTGCGAGAAGGAAATGGATCCAGGCAAGGGGCAATTGGCCTCCCTTGCCATTCACCGGTGATGCCCCACAGTCTGCCAATTAATTTGCTTTCCCATCTGCATCCCGAATGGTCTCAGGCAGTGGACAGCTTTGCAAGGGGTGGGAATACGCAGTCCTGCTCTTCCCGTGAGCGGCATGGCTCTGGGCTGGGAACAGCCAGCCTCGCTAAAGGGCTGTGCAGTCTAACAGCTTGTTTGCGGTGGTTTTTCCTGGTGGGTGTACAAGCTACCGAGGGCCTTGTAGGGATGGAGACAAGCAGAAACATTCCTGACAGCCAGTACTCAGGCAGGGAAACAGGATGCTGCTGGGAAGCAAATGGGGGAATAAGACCCTTGAGGGAGGAAGGAAAAGGCAGGGTTGAGATCTGGAGCATGTTTAGGGCAACAGCACTGGCCATGATGGTGGAGGACAGGCAGGTGGGCTTGTGAGCCCACAGAGCCCGTTGCCATAGCTGGGCATTTGGGGCCACATTGGCCCCCTACATAGCAGTGAAAAATGATTCAGTTCCCACTCATTCTTTGTTGGAAATAAAGTACCTTAACAGGCGCCACAGGCTCAGAGGAGGGGTTTGGCTCTTATTTTCTTGTCCAAAGGTTGATAAAAGTGTTGATCGAACTTTCCTCGGTCTGGCAGGGATGGGGTGCCTCGCGCAGGGCTCCCTGGCTGCTGGGCGCTTCGCAGCGCTGTGACTGCCCAATTTTGTTGTCTTTTGGGACATTCAGGAAGAAAAGTGCAGAATCCCTTCTTTGTGCATTCAGAAGGCAAGGATTTGATGCCAAGGACAGGCTCATACAAAACTTGGCTTCAATTTTGGTCATGGTCTCTGAATTCTACTCTTGTGAAACCATCAGTAACAGCGAGCCTCTGCCACCAGGCAGGCACAGCCATGGATTTCACGGGTGGATTTGAGGCAGACAGTTGCAAACCTCTGTCTGAATGTTGCATGGTTTAGTGTTTGCGTTTCTTCCTCTTCCTGGTCTTCCTCTGCATTATTTATCCCAGCCTTTGGTGGCTGTACTTAAGAATGGTTACAGAGGTGAGTTCAAAATTTTTAAAAGTCCAGATCTGCAGATATTTCCATGAATGCAATCACAAAGTAGAATTTGGTGTTTGCAAATGGTTAACAGTAAATACTGGTTTAAGAAACTATCCAATCCAATGCATTTTAGGAGGGGCAGTGAAGCATCCAAAATGCAAGATTGTTAGTAACTGTTTTCTCCTTCTTTCCTCCCGAGAGATGTCTTATCCAGCCTGGGAATGGGAGTACTGCCATGTAATTTGACTGAGTAATCACTAATACCAACAAATAGCTTAAATGGATAATTTCCTAACAACAGAACTAGCAAATTATATTTCTGTGAGCCATCCAGCTGAGAGACAGTGACAGCAGTGAAAAAAATTATTTCAGGAATTAATTGTGAGCAGAGAAGGAGTCCAGTGTCAGTGGTGCAGGAAAGACACAAGAGAAGGAAAAAAAACCCAAAACCCAACCTACAGGAAAATATAATTTAAACATCCACAGAAGACATGCAAATGCAGACGTTGCTCAATGAGGGGCCTCTGGATTTTTCCTAATGAACTCTAATGCAAAGAGGAAATTAAAGAACTCTGTTTTCCACTCTGCCCAGTTGCAGGGCGTCTGCGCGGGGAGCGGGGCCGGTGCCAGGGCGGGACGCTGTAGTGCAAGCTGCCGGGCAGAGGGCTGGGCCAAGGAGCAATGCTTTTGCTCTCAGCCTGACAAACAGTACTTGTCACAATTATGTTTTTTTCTTTTTTACAGAGTATTCTTGTTTGTCAAGCAAAGCAAACTAGTAATTCAACACAACAGAAACTTTAAGCAGGAGAAGATCAGTCTGGATAAACTTCTTGACTGAATGTTTTGGGTTTTTCTTTTTCTGAAAAGGTCTTCCAAGATGGTCCAATATCTGAGGCCATTTCTTTTTTGAAATAGAAAGATCCGGTGTTCTAGTCCATAATACTTTTCATTTTCAATTGTAAGCTAAGTATAGCATGAATGGGACTTCTTTGCTAAAGGTTTGGGAGAATTGAAACCAAATGTTTAAAAACTATCTATCCAAAATGCTTGGCTTGACTGAACTCAAACGACTTGGTTTGTTAAACTATAAACAATATTGAAATTCTGACTGTTTATCCCCATATGACTTGAGAATTGTTTACAATTTTTAGACATTTTTCAGGAACTAAAAACCTGTTTCTCATGTATATTTATGCTGGCAGCTGCTATCTAAAGGACAGCTCAGCTCCTTGAAAAGTAGAAGCATATGACAATTTTCTCTTCAGTAAAGCTGGTAAAATATGGGGTGTCAAACCAGGATGAATTCCCCTGGCCGGTTTGGCCGGGCAGCGGTTGCATCCAGGCAGGCTCCGTGCCATTTCCCTCAGAAGCGCTGAGGGTCCAGTGTGCAGCACGGACCCCTTGAGCTCCCCGTGAGCTCGCTGTGAGCGCCCCAGCTCTGGGGCACCTTGTGTCTGAGAGGGGTTTAGGTGGTAGAAACATGAGACTCTGCCTTTGGATGGATATTCCCACGCTGCCTGGAAAATGAGCCACGGCTTCTGTTTCAGGGAGGCAGGATCTGCACCCGGGATCTGGCCATGCAGGGTGCTGCGGCCAGGGCTGGGCTCCGGCTGGACACCGGTCAAGTCTTCCACTAATAAGCTGTTCTGAGGCAGTGAAAGCCCAGGTATGATCCTGATGGCAGATGTGATGACTAATATGCGCAGTCAATTACTGCACCAGCAACATCTTCCAGATGCCTCTTACATGAGTGTCTGCTCCAGACGGCACAGCTTGTGCCAGCCAGGGTAACTGCGGACCAGGGAGGGCTCACACGGCACCTCTTGCTCACCAGGACCTACAGGGGCACTATCAATGTTTATAGGGGCAGAGCTGGCCATGTCCTGAGCCCCAGCCCTGCCAAGCAACTCACATGGGTAGCCATACAAATAATTTCTTCATTTAACCTTGAATCTTCTTATTGTGGAAAACGGAGGAGTTTGGTCTCAGGCCAATACTGGTTTTGAGTTACAGGGAACCACAGTGAGGTGTTTTAAATCGTCTTGTAGTGATGTCATTGGTTCTATCTTCAGAATTCCCATGGCAGGTGGCTGGAGTGTGTCTGTGATGTGCCCCTGCAGCAGGCTCCTGGGCTGTGGCTTTAGCTTGGACAGCAGACCCTCTCTGAGCTTAGCAGATACGCTCTTTTAGTCCAAAGAGCTGATTAAAAAAAAAACAAAAACAAAACCAGTAGGAAATGGCTCCTGGCAACCCAGCAAATCCTGTTACGCTACTGAACCGATGCTGTGCTGATACGGATGCCCTCCTCTGCCCCCCCAGCCCTGCCCCTTGCCAGAGCCTTCCCCGGCGGGTGGCGGGGGAGCCTGGGGTGGGAGCACACATGCCTCCGCACACCCTGGAGCCGTGGGTCCCGCGAAGCCACTGGGGCCCTGGCAGAGCCCGGTGAGCTGCCGATGAGGCAGCGTGCAGCTGCAGGCGTGCAGAGAGGCAGGTAATTAGATTCCTGACTGCATTTGCCCTGTCAATAAGATGCATTCTGCTGCTTTCCTCTGTGCTCTTAAAGTTGCCCTTCTCAGGAGAATTTTTTCACTCCATTGCCATCTCTTCTGTACCCAGCCATGGGGGGTCTCCAGCGGTGAGCAGTATAGAAAATCTATTGATTCTGTTCCATAAGCCCTGTACAGGGGAAGGTAAGTGCTCCCCAGCCAATACCTCTCAGTCATTTCCTTTAGATGTTGCTCACATGCCCTAAATCACAGCTGTTGGTGAAAGAACAAAAGAAATGAGCTGGAGAAACTGTGGCCAAGCAGGTCTAATCCTGTCTACAGCATCACCATTGCCCCAGCGTTACTGGAGGGACTCACAGAGGCCAGATGCTGGCGTGTCTGTGAAGAAGGACCCTCCGTTACCAGGACTGTTCCAGGTTGCAGGAGGGGAAATAGCAGCGGTTTGGCAAGGGAGATGTCCTTGCGGCTGATAAGCTGCGTTCGAAGTTCCTCTGCTGCACTGAGGACCTTGGGTAGCACGCACCCAGTGAATTTGGCCTCCAGAAGTTACACCGTTGTCTCACGGACTGTGAGATTATGATTACTGTTATATTCCTGTTTAACGATGCTGAAACACAGGTGCTGAGTCCTTCCTGAAGAGCTCTGCGTGGCTCCCAGCTGCTTTCACCATGAGCTGGGCTGTCCGTAGGACATCTCTTGGTCATCATTTGGAAGATCCCGGGCCAAGCGGTGTGCTCGAGTCTCAGCACGGCATTGGCCTTTGCTAGCAACTTCCCACCCGGATGGATGATGCATCCGAGGCTGCATTCACGTGGTGTGGTACTGAGCCTGAGGGCAGCGTCGGACCTGAATTAATGAGAGCTTTCCCCACGGAGCAATGAGCTGCGCTGCCTCCGGGATGGAGCGAGCTTGAGCAGCACGCCAGCCCCTGTGCAGCGGTGCGGACAGGCGAAAGATGAAGGAGGTATAATTTTTTTTTTCAAAAGCCACGGCTGGCCAATGTCTTAGGTAATAAATGCTATGAATTGAGGAATGCAGCCTTGTTATTGCCTGGCGGAGGGGAATTCATTCTGCACATTGGCTTCTCCAGAGTTTTCCGCCCAGGCGTCATTGACTTCTTACCACCACGTAGATATTTCTGTATTTCAGCAAAATTCCCCACTTCTAATCTGGATAGTCCTTGCTGGGTGGAGTGCAAAACCCACATTGTTAACTCCGGATAACGGTAATTAAAAGAAAATAAAATCAAAGGTGCTCAGAAAAGAAATGGAAAATTTTTCTGTGGAAGCCAAAAGATTATATTAAACTTCAGCGGTTTAATAAAATATTATGAAGTTTGGGAGCATATTTTCCCTGGGACTTAATCTGTTTATACATCTAAAAAAGTAAATAGAATATCACTTTACTTGACCACACAGAAAACCTGATATCTGGGGGCTGCTCCGCTGTATGTATTTCTTGGTGAACAGCTTCCACCTCAGGTTTCACGCAATGCACCGTGAGTTGGGTTCGTTCCTCTCCCACCAGGTTGGGGGAAGCAGGAATTCATCAGACTTGGTGGCGAAATGCTGGGGACGTGGTGGGGCCAGCGGCGGCTAAGGGCGGGATAGCGGGGGGAGCCGTGAAGATCTGATTTTGCAAGGTTTTTTCCCCAATCTAAACGAAGGAATATGACATTAAGGTTGCTGGAGAAACATGAAGTGGAAGATAAGAGGTTATGGAAACGATGCCAACGATGCCACTGGGGAGTTCCCAGCAGGCAGAGGCCCCCCAGCTGCTGTGGAGTGTGTTAGGTTTAGGAGACTAAAATCAGTCACAAGTGGGTAATTCTGTGTTTTCCCCTTTTTTCATAAACCTGCCCATTCTTTCCAGGTTGCTGCCGCCAGCAAAAAGAGAGCACAGCCTCTCAGTACCCGTAAACTTTATTAAATGTGTGCTTTTTCATTCTTAAATTAAATTGAAATCAGTCTGTTTCATACTGAAATAGCACCAAAGGGAGACAGTATCAGCAAGCAAAGGGGAGGGAGGAGAGAAAACCCAGAAACTGTTACATACGAATAAGAATTTTTTTAATGGTTAAGAAAATGGGCAATATTTTTTTTTTCCTAATCCGGAGACCTAACATTGTGTATGCTGGTGTGTATGTTGGAGAACTGAGGAGGCTAAGGATCAGTGTTAGTCAAAAACACCCAGTGCAGGGTAGGCATGGCCAAATCATTGCTGGAAATTTGACTTCATAGTGCTGCATCCCAAAGACCACCCCGAATGCCACGTAGAGGAGTCTCATACGCTGATCTTCATGGCACATTGGTGTTTATATTCCTTTTAACTGTGTAAGTTATTGGGTGGCAGCATTTCCTTAGGAGTTGATTAAATTCCCCGCAGCACAAAATTGGCGCCACCTACAATGTGGACTTAGCAGCCCGGTCCTTGCCCTTCCAGAAATTGCAGCAGCAGAGGGACCAATTTTTGTCTTGCCAAACTGTGCTGGTAAAAGCAAAAAAACATTTCTCTGAAATTTTCCAGGTGTGGCCAGTTGAAACACAGCGCAAAGAGCCTTCCCGCGGTTCAGGCCTGGCTAAAAGCCGCCGCTGCAGTGGGCTGAAGGGAGGTCTCATGTTCAAGTGCCTTTCTGCATTGGGCTCTACAAGCCTGTGCCAAGGCACGTCACCACCAGTGGAAACAAAACAACTTGATTTTGGAAGACTCTGGGAGCAATACTTGTGCTCAGCACCCCTGTGCCAAGGTTCCCGGGGGTTTCTGTGCACTGGGGCTGCAGTGCCTGGTTTGTGGGGCTGGGCTGGGCAAGGTGCTGGGCAAACCCACAGGTCCATTGCCTGTTGACCAAGGGCACCCACATGGTGCTGCAATGGGGGGGGTGGTGGTGGTGAAGGAGAGGTTTGTCTGCTCAAAGATCATAGAATCACAGAGTGGTTTGGGTTGGAAGGGACCCTTAAAGGCCATCTAGTCCAACCCCCTGCCATGAGCAGGCACACCTTCAACTGGGTCAGGTTGCTCAGAACCCCATCCAACCTGGCCATGAATGTTTCCAGGGATGGGGCACCCACCACCTCTCTGGGCAACCTGTGCCAGTGCATCACCACCCTCAGCATGAAAACATCTTCCTAATGATGAATTTGGCACTTAACGTTGATAGGCTGCTTTATAAAGGGTTTGGTTTTTCCCCCTTAAAACAAATGTTCTAAAATCTAAATGTTGCATGGTATATAAGCCTAAGCTTCATCAGTGCCTAATGGCACATTTGATTATTGAAACCAGAAGAATTTTAATACACCTAATTAGTTTCTCATCATTAATGTATTGATTTTTCTGCTTTAAAAAAATATCGAACTTTACAGGTCACTTTTTTATTTATAGCTGCTTTTGCTTTCCCCTCTTAATATACATGCTCAGTACTAGGAAGGGTGCGGTTTTCCATAGTTTACTTCCAATTCTTCTTAGGTTAAAATAATCTAAACTTCATGGCTGCATTTTAAAATAAGCCTAAAGAGTTTAGAGGCTTAAATGTTATTAGAGTTCAAAGCAATTTGATTGCATGACCTCTTTTTAAAAGCCATTGTTCATACGTGGAGGGATTTTCAAAAATACTTATGGCCCAGATCAAAAAAATCAATTACCGTCTCAGATCCCTAAATAGTTTTACTAGGTGTGCAGCAAGGGATTCAAACCCTCAGAAATTAGTGGAAGTAAAACATTCAAGCATTTTTTGGGGAAGTAAGCATATGTAGCTATGTTCAATGTGCTGCAAAGAGGTTTTTAAAGGCACAGATGATAGGCTTGTGTACACACTGAAGCTACACGGGTTTAATGCTGCGGTTTGGTGGCAGTTGTAGAAACCCATTTGTATGAAAGTGCTGGGTATTGCTATCGCTGGCTCAGTAAGGGAGGAACAGTCTGTAGTGCTATAAAGCTGCTTTAAACTAGTCTAAATGTGACTGTATGAGAGACAATAGCAATATAATTACGGGGCTTTTTAAATCATACTCTTAAGTGATATTTATACTTGTGTGCTGGTTTGGGCTGGGGCAGAGTTAACCTTCTTCACAGTAGCTCGTATGGGGCTACATTTTGCATCTGTGCTG
>JAVJGI010000001.1:115809621-115843848 GCA_035590275.1 Ibycter americanus
GCCTCCTTGGTGACAAAGTAGCTGGGGGTCTTCTCCATGGTGATCTGCCCCTCCAGGGTCCTGGGCATGAGGTCCCTGAGAGAGGGGGAGAGAAGGAGACGTTAGAGCCGAATGCCCCTGGGCGGTGTGGGGGGTGCTGAGGGCAGGCAGTGCTCTGGGGATGCCCCGGGTACCAGGGGCAGGATGCTCCTGAGCCTCACACCTCCAGCCCAGTTTTCCTTGCTCCTTGCGTGGATTGTCAGGAGGCCCATAATGCTCTGATGCAGCAAAGCATCTAAACACACTCCTGATTCCCCACTTCCTTTGGCTGCCTATTTACCTAGAATTAGTCCTAAATCCATTTTGCATATTCAAGGCCTCTAAGGGGCTTCTTGAAGGGGATCCCACCTCCCTTCTTGCAACGGTACTGTAAGAATACAGCACATCTCTACAATCCTAATGCCCTATCCCTTTAAATTCCTCCCAGTCCACACTGGGGTTTCCTGTACATTGGCTTAAATTCCCTGGAATAACAGTGAATTTCTGGAGTAACACACTCCCTTCCTGCAGGGCACATGGGATTTTCAAGGGCCAGGCTGTAAGACTCTATCTTTTGGTATTTTAAAGGTGGCAGCAAGCTGATGTCACATAAAAATGTGCAATATCAGCCCCCTGACCTCAGTGATTTCCTTCTTCCACCCAAAGAAATCCTACACGCAGGCTGCTTCGCGAGGCTCTCCCAGCTGGGAGTGGGAAGGGACTGGGGGCTCGGGTCAGGGTCCATCCTGCTCCACAGTCGCCATGAGAGTTTAAAGCCCTCCTGGGCCAGGCGTTGGTTGTGATTTGCTAAAGGACCGTGGGATTTGGCCGCAGGATAACCTGAGCTTCTCCATGTTAAACAAGGCAAGCCAGGAAGGTGTAGTAGCCACATGGGCAGCCGTTTGCTCCTCCTGGGTGCTTCCAGCTCCTCTCCTTGCTCCCCCTTGCCTGCTACACCGCTTCCCATCCCCTCGCCTTTGCATCACCCTGTGTATCACCCCCAGACAGGAGCCAGCGTCTGCAAAACACCAGTGATTCACACTAGCATCAATTGGTCACACAAACCCATCCCTCCTGCCAGGCTCTCAGCAGAGCTTTCCTCCCCGCAGCTTGGTCTCCTTCCAACAGTCCAGTCCTTCCCGGGGGGAATGGGAGACGGATGGGAGGTGGCTGTGAGGTTCACCGCCGTGCCACCAGCAGTTCTCATGGCAACTGCAACCCTGTGTCCCCAGGAGCAGGGACCCGCATCCCCCCCACGCCCTGACCCCTCGACTTTGACCTTGCCGCGGTTGTGACGCCCATGTGCCGTGATGAACTGCTCCCTGCCTGCGTTATTGTTACCGTCTTGCAGCAGCAACATCTGGTTTGCAAACCTGTGCAATACGCCAGCAAAATTAAACTCATCTATCAAAAAAGCAACAATGAAAAGCCAACAACAGCTAAAAACACCAATAACAACCAAACCCCAGGCTGAGTCGTTACATTACAAATGAGACAGCGAGGACTGACCCTTCCTAAAGCAATTCTTTCTATTTGCAACCACATTACATAGAGGCTGAGCAAAGACACAGTCCTAGAGAACCCAAATCTTTGCTGGTCTTTGCTGAGAGTTTCTGTTTGGGGGAAACTCCATGAATTTGGGACATTCAGGCTGGAGATGAAACAAGCTGAGGGGTATGAGAGAGCTCCTGTGCATCCTGAAGGATGTGAAGACATAAAGGCAATTGCTGACACTAAGGGTGGCCTTTGCCAAGCGTAGACATAATTCTGCGGTGGAATTTGCCATCACCTGATGCTGCAAAGGCCAAAATTATACACGGTTCAGCAACAGACCCGCCAGATTCATGGTGGATGAAATAAATTGGTGGCAATGAAATGTCAGAGTCCCAGAGCCACTTCAGCCATGGGGAGCCTCCGGCCTTGATTGCCCTCAACTGGGAGGAGATAACAGGAGAATGAGCCCTACGAACCACCAGCTTTCATATCATACACTTAGCTGTAAATACTGGTACCAGGCACCGTCTGGAAGGAGGTACTGGGCTTGATGGCTCTTTGCTCTGACCTGGTGCATCTGGTCATAAGGTGATTTTGCTCAGGGCAACCTCACTAATCACCTTTCCCCCCCATGTGTACCAAGCCCACATTTTTCAGCTGTGGTGGCGTTGCCCTCTGCTTCGGAAACCCTGCGACGACTGAGTCATCTGGAAGCACCTGAACCCCCAAAAGGGTGAAGGAACCAGGTCGTACCCCCCTTCCCCACCGCCTGCCAGCTCGCTCCCCGCCTGGTCCCTGCCCCTATAACACAGCAACTGCAAGTCGCTGTTGAGCAAGAGCAGGAGCTGCTGAACCGGCAGTGGGGCAAGGGCAGCGGGAAGGCAAGTTGACTGCTGTTTGTGTTTTGATAAGTGTTGAAATCTCCGCTGTGTCTTCCCAAGGAGGAGATTAACCCCTTTCATGGCAAGGCTGCAATACACAAAAGCTTTCTTCAGCGCCCAGGAATGAGCACGCACCTCCGCTGCCAGGGCTGGCGGGCAGGGACATGCCAGGAGCCACAGGGAATGTGCTACCACAGCTTTTGGGAGATTAATTAATTACAAAGGGCATCTTTCATGGACATAAACAGTTGCCTGGAGGCCTCCTTGGACTAATGGCATCTGGGTTTTATTGCAAAAGAGCCACTTGAAAAGACAAGAACCACAAAAATGTTTTTGGCAAGAACAGCCACCAGTGAGCCCTGCCAGAATAAATGTATTCTGTTATTTTAATTTTAGTAGAGCTTGGAGCTTTATTTAATTACTTAATAGGGGAGGAAGACTTTCCTCAAAGGGAGCATTTCGGCTATGCATGCATATTCATATCTGGCCTTTTCCAGGTCCACACTTTCTTCCCAGCAGTGGCGTCTGAGACGGCCGTTCCGTGTCCGGCCAAAGCCCCTGGAGGCAGCTGACGGGGCTGCTGCTCACAGGGGGCTTGTGGCCCCTTCCCCACACCAATGGCCTTTGCAAGACTTCACTTTGGCAATGCAATGGTTTGGATTTGCCTTCCTTCGGAGCTGCTGCAGCAAACCCTCCAGCAGCCAGACAGCTGCAGGGTCGGCTGCCGCGGGGGGCTGGGCTGGGGGGTAGCGCTGTGCAGGGGCTGAGCACCAGGCGGTTACAGGTCCCAGAAATGCACATGGTGCTGCTCTGGGATTTCCTGATGCACCCTGGTGTGCCAGTCCTTGACATCGGCACTTTAGTGCTGGGGTCACATTAAGACGTCCCAGTAACAGGCTCCCAACCCTCAGACACTCCTGGTGCAGGATCTGATCGCTGGTGTCATGTTTGTTATGGCTTTTATAGCCCTTTATGGACTGTACAATGATGCCTTTAAAACACTTGACTTTTAAGTTTCCCAGGGCAAGCAGGGAGACCAGAGTCCACAGAGATGTCACCTGATCTCGAGTCCCTGTTCTTAGCGAGAGCACAACTCTGGGGAAGAAAGCATCACTTCGTGTCAAGAAACCGGAATAACGTATCAGGCTCCCTCCTTATAAGACTGAGCACCCAAGGGTTGTGTTTCTGGAAATTCAGCTTGGAGGAACGGATGCAATGGTATGTGTTGCTGGTGTCTGCTGCCAGCCCATGCTGGGTACCCACCTCGGCTCCATCAGGGGCCGGGAAATGGGTTCAAACAGCTGGTTTGCCTCAGCTGACCTGTGCTGCTGTCCCGCCAACTTGAAGCAGCATGAGAAGCTGGTGATTAGCAAGAAAACAAGCCCTGGTTGTTCCAGAAATGTGATTTTGGGGATGGGACAGCCTGTTTCATGTAGGAAGAACAACCCTATGCTGCTGTTTCCCATAGCGGTGGGAGCAGCACTTGGTCATTGGATCCAGAAAACTCGAGGTGTGTTTGCTGTTGGAAGTCCAACTGGTGCTTTGCTCCCAGCTAGACCAAGCCACGTCCTGCTCAGGACCTCCTGGGCTCCTCGGCAGCATGCAAGGCATTAAAAGCAGCTGTGGCTGGACTTGCTGCAAACCTTTCCCACATAAATCTAGTCCAGATCTCTCTTGAAAGGAGGCTGACGTTGGCAGATAAGGGCAGCTCTTCACAAGGCCTCATGCCGTCGCAATGCAGAGCGGTAATAAAACAGATGCGATTACAGCGATCAGCCCCACATGCTCCCTGGCCTCTAGTAAAACCTGCCCCAGTCATGTGCTAAGGGCAGGACTCATCTTCTCTTAGCCCCAGAAGGTGAGTTCCTTCTCCCTGGCAGTCCTACTATGACCTTTTAAAAATCATCAGCCTGTCGGAGCCTGGGCAATCAGGCTGGATGGATTGAAACGATCATCCAGAATAAGGTGTGCCAAGCCTGATGCCATGGGGAGGAAGGATGGTGTCATCCCCTGACCCTGTGCTTCCAGGGTCAGCACTGCCCTGTATCAAAGCAGTGCCTCGGCTGCACACCCTTCTCCACCTGAGTGTGTGGCCAGGTCTACCTCAAGCTCACCCACAGCAGCAAAGTGAGTTTATGCACTGCCTGAAATGGCAACTGCAATATAATTGAGGAGGATGAGGATGCAGAGAGAGGGTTCGGCCCAGCGCTGGGGTTTGCAGCTTGCAGCAATGCAGCTCCTTGTTGCCGGAGCAGGAAACAACCCAGGGTGGATGAGCAGCAAACAAGAAAGATCAGTCCCTGCTCACCAAAACCTGATGACGTGGTCCCAGTGCCAGCAAACTAGGGGTGGCTGAGATGTGGGCACACGCTCACCCCAACAGCCTCTGCTGTGCTGGGGCAGTCACAGCTTCGCTCAGTGCAGGAGAGGCAAGCAGAGCGGTTCTGCAAGCACCCCAGCGAACACGGCACAGGTGTAGCCTGAGTGCAAAACCACCATCAGCCAAGTCCTGAGATACAGAAAAACCCGCAGTTGGGGCATCTGCATGGCAGTGGCAGCTCGGGGACACTGTCTGTGTCCCTGCACCCCTCTAGCATGCTGCTGGGCCAGCATAGTGCTCTCCCCAGCTGTTTGCAGCAGCAGAGGCAGCGAAGGGGGAGCTGCTGCTGCAGAGCCCCCTTCTCCGGCACGCCGATGTTTACCCTTATCTTTGGCCACATTCCCGCTGACGTGGCCACAGCCCCGAAAGGGCACGCGGGCCGGGAGCTATCCGCTGGATAAAGGATGGGAATGAAGCAGAAACACGAAGCCAGAGTCGCACACAGCCTGTTTACACAGAGCTGGGCTTTCCCAAAGGTGCTGGTGACTTTAGTTATCATGACCTTTCCATTACACAACCTGCAAGTTGCAGCGGGGTTATGCGACACAGCAGAAGCAGGAGGACACTGCTTAGCCCTACACTGCATCCCAAGACACCTTCCCTGGCCAGGCTGGGCTAGGGGGCCCCTTGTTTAAGCCTCCAGGTGCTTTTTCCTTCTTTGCCACTAGCCTGAGCCACTGGTCCAAGCAGTGGGATACATGCAATGCAACGGCGGGGAAGGAAAACCCCCAGGCAGGTATAAGAGCATCCAAGGAACCTCCCTCTTTCCATGGCTTGAGATGAGTTGTCAATGAACATGATAATAAACACCTGAGACCAATCTTCAAAGAAAAAATCTGCTCTCCATTACTTTTTGCCCTGCTCAGCTTAAAGCAGCTGCAGTTTGGTTCTGCTCCAGCTCCAATGGCCGGGGTCTGGCTGGGGTTTGGAATGCCCCAGCCCGCAGCAGCGGTGGGAAGGGAAGTCCCCAGCGGTGGCAAGTGCTGTTTTAAAGGAAGTGCCACCGAAGAGGTCATCATAGGAAAACGTATCAAAGAAATGCTGCTCTTTCCGAAAGAGCCCAACAGCTCTGCAATCAGCTGTGGGACCTTGAGTCCCACAGAAGAGCCTTTCCGGCAAGGAAGAGCCAAATCTGCTCCCAGAAATGTAACACAGGGTCACGGGGAGGGTTGGACACTCTCCCACAAGCAAACACCCGTCCCGAGTCCTGCCTTTGCAGCACAAAGCGACAGCATGGTTAAAAATTCAGTCGGCTTGTTCATGCAGGATTATCTGGTCTTTGTATATGGGAGGAAGAGGAGAAGAAGGAGAAAAAATACCTTCCTTTCATCTCTGGGAGCCAGCAGTGTTCAAGGCTTGAGGGGAAACCCCCTCCTCCATCAGCCACCTGAAAAACCAGGCAGCAACTGAGGTGAGATGGGCACTGGCACCCTTGTGCCCTGTAGTCCCACTTGGCAGCATTTTTCTGCCTCTTTCACTTGTGTGCTGCTTTCTATATGTCAAGTATTAAGTGACTGGCATGATGGTGGATGCTATGGCAGGGCTAGGAGAGCAGCACAGAGAGGGAAAATAAACTGCGTGGGGGGGCTTATTTCATCTCTCATTTCTCTATAGAAATGCTGCCAGAATTTGCCTCCAGGGAGGGGTCAGACACCATGATGATGGGCGTGTAACACTGCTGGCTGTCCTGGGGGAAACGTGGAGGCCTCTCTGGCATGAAGCTATTGAATGAGGAGGATGGGGAAACTGAGGCACAGCAAGCACTGTGCCTTGATGCAGCCTCATGCCCCCGAAGCGGTGGGCATTGCTCCCTGTGCTACTGCACCCACCAGCAAGTTGTCTTCTCCCCCCACCACTATTACTATTTTTCTTCCAAATTATTTTTAGTGACTCTACAACAGAAATGTATTAAGAAAAATCAAAACCTGCTACCACAAGCGCTTGCTTTTCCCCCACCCTGGAGCCCACACTCCCAGAAGTACCATCACAGTGTGAACAGGAGATGATTGAAAAGAAAGAGTGATAGCTTGATGTAACCAGTAGCGTGTACATATATATAAACTAAAAAGATGCTGCCTAAAGAGATGGATGTGTCCCTCCTATGAGGCCAGTGTCTCAGCCCAGGGGCTGTGCTGCCCTGGCAGCTCTGGCAGGTCCTAAATTTGCTTTGATGAGCTGCGAGGGAACGTCGGAGTTAGTTGAGCCTTCCCCTTTGCCTTCCTTTAGATGTCAGGTGAAATCAATAAATGGAAAGATGCATTTCAGGAAGCTGATAAAAATTTAAAAAAAAACCTCCAAGAAAAGCTGTGGGACTGAGGAAGCTGAAAGGGGAGTAGCAAGAGATCAGAGAGGTCTGCAAGGAAAAAGGAAAATCACTCATTGCATTGCTAGATGTAAAATCAAGGCCAACTGACATCGATACCAAAAAGGACACCCTTGCTATTGGTTTTAATGGAGGATGGATTGGGCTGAGGATGGAGCAAAATAAGAGGCAGGAATAGCCCTGGAAGAGAACAACAAGGACCATGGGTCTCTCCCACCCCTACCCATCCTGCTGCCCAGGCATTTTCTCTGGGTAAAGGTAACACTCAGGGAAATCTAGGTGTTGGGGGGACCTGCAGCACAACCATCATCTCCCAGAGGACACCGGGCACCCTTGCGGAGCAACCGTGGTAGAGTCAGAGGCCTTGGGTTTTCTCGTGGCTCTGCTCTTCTGTTCCCACTGAACCACTGCAATCCATGCAGGATAAGTGCATCACCTGCTGGGATAGTCACGGTTCTGTTCCCTTGGCCATGGCTGGAAAGACGTCCAGCAGGACTGCTTCATTTTGGTGAGCAGTAAATGGTCCCTGGGTTATTTGCTCCCCCGAGACGTGCAGAGGAGCCTCCTGCCACGCCGGCACCCTCCCTGTGCCCAGCTCAGCGAGGTCCCTCCCAGGACACAGGATTTTTACTATCCCCAATACTCCAGAGTGGTTTAAAAATTCAAAGCATACATGAAAACAGGGCTTCCTTGCATTGAGCTGTGCTGGAATGAAAGGGCAGTTTGCAAAGCACACAGGGCATATCGTCACTTTTAGGCACTTTGAAAATACTTCAAACCCCACAGCTGGTGGCAGGCAACTGGCTCTGGGTGCAGGCACTGTCACAGGGACGGTCACTGCTGGTGCTGTGGGCACAGCCCTGCCCGTAGGCATCGCTACAGGGAAAAGACGTGGCACACCATTAATATGCCACCATCCCCAACACAATGCTCTTGCAGAGACAGGGCTTCTCCTCCCCCCACCCCACAAATCTGACTGCTCTGCACTTGCTGCTGCTGCACAGTTCACGGCATCGGGAACTCCCAAGCTCATCCTTACAGCGGATGCCGGCGTTTATTTGACCAAGTCTCAGTATTTATGTATCTCATTACATCTGCAGCCCATAGCATCTGTTTCCACACTGTATCTGTCAAGTAGCATCTTATCAGCGGAGCTGCCTTCCCGGCCCTTCCTCCTCTCCTTCCAATTAAGCTCCCTCTGAAGTTTAGGAGATGGCTGACAGCCCAGCACAGGATGCAGCCAGCACCCGTGGTGCAAACCTCCACCTAAAGTCCAGCCCGCAGGGCCACAGGGACCCCAGATGTCTGCCCTGTCCCACCCAGACCTCCACCAGCAGCCAAAGCCAGTCATCCCAGTTCCAAACCCAGCAGGCAGGGTCTGTCCAGGGCAGGGTGAGACAGAGGGACAAGGCAGGCAGCTGTGCCCATCTGGGCATCCACACTGTGCCCACCCCATGGGCATCCTGGCAGAGGCATCTGTGAATCCACCCAAGGGCTGTGCCAGACTCTCAGGGGTCCTCAGCAGACACCCCTCCCCCCAGTTGCACCCCAGCTGCATGCCAAGCACCCCAGGCAGCTCTGCTCCCGGCCACCAGCGGATTTAACCACTTCAGCATTTAAGAGAAAACACTCCAGAAGTCTCACTGCCTCCGAAACAGGGACTTGGACTCTGAGCTCCCAGCATCGCATTCAGGGGGCCAACAGCCAGTGTCACCCCAACCTGACGCCACAGCCAGGAAGCCTTCTCCTTCCCGAGGCGCTGGGAAACCCATCAAAGAAATACCATGGAGAAAGCAGCTTGTCTGCACGGGCTATTGCTGATAACTCTGCGGGTGGATGATCCCTTTCCGGATCTCAGGGCCGTGACCTTGTTCAGGAAGAGCAGGAACAATCCCGGTCCCAGGGCAGGGCGGCTGAGCCCCGCGGAGCCCAGGACGAGGTGACCCGGTAGGAAGCAGCAGTGTCCCCAAGATAAGCGGCTCATTCTGCCCCCGAGAGACCTCCGCACGAGCAGGCACACGCGAATGTCACATCGGCTTCCCCAGCCCTGGCGTGACGGGGCTGTGGGGTGCTTCAGAGGGGCAGGGGGGGATTTGCACATGAAGAGGGTCTTTGCTTAACTGCACCATTCCCCTGCTGTGCTTTCGGTGCTCAGCTCCTGCATCCCTGCCCTCCCCAGGAAGGGAGATTGCGCTGATCTGAGCTAATTACGGCATGCAAGCCCTCTGCCTAATTGCTGTGATTAATTATTGATGGGTAGAGCTGCTGCTTTGAGGGCAGCAGGTAAGCGGGGACCCCTGTGCTCAGGGAGGTGCCTGGTGGCCTCCTGGCTCCTGGTGAAGGTGATGCCAGTGACAAGCAGCGATGCTGCTGTCCTGGCATCCTGTGACCAGTCTGGGAGAAAGAGCTGTGCCGAGAGGGTCTCGAAAATCCACTGTGCTGGGAAGCACATCTGGGCATCTCCCATAGACCACCAGTGCCTAAGTGCTATCGACAAGCAGAAACTCTCTGATGCCATTAGCCGTGCAAGCCATTGATTTTCTTTGCTGGAACAAGAAACTCATCAGAGCTGAGCCAATCATGGGTGGCACCACCGCTTCCTCCAGGCTGACCTGCTGGAGCTTGCAAAAGGGGCATTTTGTAGTTGTTTTCTTTCCAACAGCTAAAAAGCCAAGTCACCATGGCGCATTTCTGCATCCATCTGGGAATATGCTGAGTCCTGCCCAGTGGCATTGCTGGTAAATCCCAGTTGCCCGCCTAACAGGAGAAGATGAAAAGCTCCAGAGCCCTTGGCCACAGCCACCTTTACCACATCTCCATCCTTTGTACCGGACTGGAGACAGCACCAGGCATCATCTAAAGGAGCTTTCTCTGCTGGGGTTGGCGATGGGTTCATCGGCCATCTCTGCCACCGAGGACTCCTGCGGCGGTTCCCCCTCAGCCTGCCATGAGCCTGCTCTTTAACCCAGCCTTAGAGCTCCTCTCCAGGCACTCCAGCAGCTTCAGTGAGTGTGCAGTTCTGTGATATGCCATGCACTGGGGAGTGCAAACCCTGCCCTTCCTCCTCAGATCTGGACCCAGCACGCACCACCTCCAGCAGTGGCCACATGCGTTTTTTGATCCCCTGTGTTTTTACATCTCAGTGGCCTCTCCAGCTCCATGTACCTTCCCCAGCAAGAGCTTAAACCCAGCAGCTGCTGGGGGTCCAGGCAAAAGGCATGAGCTGTTTGCCAACTCCCTGCAGCACCAGCTAATTCTTACAGGGGAGGAAATCAGGTCCGCAGTGTTTTCATCATATCTCCAATGTAGCTCCGAAATGAAAAGTGATTCCTCATTTCCCGATGCATTTGCTTGGGTAAATTCAGGCTTCTGGTGGCTGGTTCTGTTGGCTTTTTGGTGCTGTTTTTTATTGTAACTGTTGGCTCTTAATGAAAATAGACACTACTGCTCTCTTCCACAGATGCCTCTATTATTCTGCAACCTGCTGATTCCCTTCTATGCCATATTATGCCAAAGGAGGATTTTCCAGCTGAGATGATGAGCACTATCCTTTCGCAGCCTTGCACCCTGCCTTTCTCCCTTGCAAGTGCACAAAGTGCAAATCAAGAGCTGCCAGTCTCGCTCCCACCACGCATGGCAGTACGTCACCGCTGGAGGTGGATGGCAGAGGACAGTCAGTGCATGGCTGGAAATGAATCCTACGCACCCAGCACTCACCCAAAGCGGAGGTTTGCTGAGAAGCGTGTGCCCGTCTGCCCGCTGCATGGCTGCACCATGGGGAGGGAGCTCACAGCCGCTTTCCGTCACACAGAAGGGCGCAGAAGAGTCACAGCCTTCACAGGGACTGGCACAGCCTTCAGCCTGGACCTCAGCCTCACCCTCCTCAGTTATGATGTTAAAATACCCAGTTTTGGGACCTACATCGCAATTCTGAATGTGCACTGCATTTTTTGTTCTCATTAAAGATGTGCTTATATGGGCTGATCTTTATCCCTGGCTGGTACATGAACAGAGCAGGAGATGGCTTGTGCTCTGAAAAGCCTGCAGAGTAAAGAGAAAAGACTGAGGGATGAGAAAAAAAAGGGCATGTGACCCAGCAACTGATATAATTAAACCTCAGGCCTGTTTTTCTTCCCTAAGGGCACCCCTAAAGCCTTACACCTGTACACCCCCCCAGACATCCTCCCAGGTGCTGCTGGTGGCCTTGGAGGGACCAGAGCTTCTCTCACCTGGAGCCAGGTCAACCCTCTTGATAGGCTCAGCCTTGGGGTCCCAGGGCAGAGGGGTTTATACTGGGGAGTACCACTGCGGGGATGGAAAAACCGTCGCTACCAAACCGATAACCATCCCATGCCTCTCTCACTCCAGGATCTTCAAGACTGCACATTTCAGCACTGACTAAGCAAATCATCTTGAAGAGGAAGGTTAAAGAACTGTTTATTATTGGAAATGTCTCCCTCTCTAGGACTCATTTTTTGATAAATTAGCTTCAGCTTCATTACTTCATGATATATTTCCCTTGACATTTAATTATACTTACCCCAAACACATTAAGCCAATCAGTCTGAACAGCTTCTTATTAATATGCAAATTTCTCCTTTGAAAAGCCATGAATCTGTGAAAAATCTCTTTAGGCTTCAATTAGGCCCATTTGGGAAGTTGGGAACCCCCTGAAATACCCTCCTGGTCCAAGGCTGGAGAGTACTGGGGGGGCCCAGACCCACAGACACACCCCAGTGCCGGGGTTTGGGATGGGAGAAGGGGATGCTGCCACCCACTAAAGCACCTCCGCAGGCCTAGTGTTATGAAGCTGGGAGGTTGACTCCTGCAAACCAGCACGGTGATGGCAGCTCATCCCCATCCCAGCCCTTCTCCACCAGAGCTGATGTTTCTCCTCTCCACCAGCCCTGGAGATACGGTGATCCTGCTCTGCGGACCACATGCCTTCTCACTGCAGGGGAGCTTCACGTGGGAGCTGCAGAAGATGCAGTGAAATCTCAGCCCAGTTTTCAGCAACACAAACAGGAATCTGGTTCCCCTGGCGCCATGGGCAAATGGGACGTGATTTGCATTAGGCAAATAAATTGAACCACACAATTAACCATCTGCCCTGGAACAGATTTAGGTTTTGCTTTAAAGCATCACTTCCAGCCTCCCTCTGCTCTCGTATCCGTCTGAACGCCGCAGGATTTTCTACTCGGAAACCAACAGGGAATAAATCCACTGAATCATTCCTATAAGTAATTGGAGAGAAACATCAGCGTAGGTACTGCAGCCCTGGTGGCCTTTGGCCTCCTGGACGTGTTTCCCGTGCATTACGCCAATGGGCAAACCGCAAAACTGCTTCAAAACCTTCCTGAGTCTCTAGTTCCCACCAAAAGTCTTTACTTGCTAAAATGAGATGATTTCCTGGGAGCTGCTGAGTGCCACAACATCTTCTCAAGAAAAAGTTACCCATTTCATCTTCTTTCAAAAGCAGCTGCAGTTTTTTAAAAAACATGCGATTCGATATAATTTTTTTTATTCCCTACAGTTAGACATTAAGATCGGAAATACATTGCAATCAGTGTACTGTATAAATAGTCCAATTTTGGAAAACAGCTCTCATGAGCAATAAAGAAACCCAATTTACTATGCACTATAATAAAAATATCTCTTTTAGCATATAAATCAAACCAAAGTGAACAGATAAAAAAAAAATAAACTCACCCCCCCTGGTTTTTGCCCAAGAGCGCAGGCAGCTGGCCCTGGGGAAGGGCTCGCCTGCCCTATATAAATACATGCAAGAACAAATCCGTTAAAAATTGTAGCCACCACTTTGTTTTCTAAAGGTCCCAGTTTATCCTTCGGCAGAAGAAGGAGGGCTGGGAAGAGGTCGGCAAGAAACACAATCCTTTCCTGTATAAACACTATAGCCTGTGCTGATTTTAAGTGCATCATATGGTATATATTTTATGTGTGTATATATAGAGGGAGAAAGAGAGATTTTTCAAGCCAGTCAGAGACATAAAGTGATCTTATATCATCTAAAACCAACAATCGTACTTGGACTTCTGGCAGTTTTCCTTGCAGTCGTCCCTGCCACCCCCCTGCCCCTTCCCCCATGGGCTGCCGGTGCGCGCTGCCGTCTGCCCCCATTATTTTTCACAAAGGCATATAAATCACTGTGGAAACTCTTATTATCTTATTTTCCCTCTGCTTCCCTCTTGTCTGTTTTGAGAAAAATTAATGCATTTGTCTCCAGAAAAATGTGCAGTCTCTATAATTCAGTTTTAAAACAAGCACAAATAGCAAATGGATAGACCTCGGTTAGGAGACTCATTTTTCATGCAAGTAATTGAACCCTTCCCTTCGATTTTTCCTTTGGGTGTTAAAGACAACTGATGCCTTCCTGGAATTTGCTGAGGTCTAAGAAAGGTGGAAAGACAGACAGACAGAAAAACCAGAAGAGAGAAAGAAAGAGAAGATGGAGAGAAAGAAAAAGAAAGAAAAAGATGAAAATGGAAAGAAGAAAGAACAGAAAGAAAAAAGTGAAGGAAGGAAAGAGAAGAAGGAAAAAGAAGAAAGGACAAAAGGAAGGAAAGAAGGAAAGAAGAAGGGAAGTCTGAAGCACATCTCAAAGCACTGCTTGCCTCTGTAGAAGGACCTTTGGGGAGCTCCCAAGAGAGCATCCCAGCTGGGATTTTTCCAAAAGCCAGCAGTGCTTTGGTTTGGAAGGCTGCTTGCCACCTGGGCTGGTGAGGAAAGCCACCCTCATTGTGCACCCCGACAGCCTCTGCCTTAACTTGGCCTTGTGCCCCCGGCGCAGCCGCCCGGGGATGTCCCACCCCGTCATGTCCTGCAGGCACCCCAAGCCCCATGTGGCATGGGGGGAAGCATTTGGCACAGTTCAGGCCAGTGGTTTCATCCTGATGCCTTTTTTCTGCAACCAAAACTCAGGGAATGTGCGCTGCTCCCCCCCTGCCCCCCCCGGCTAATGACACACCTGCCCCCCCTGCCGCAGCACCCACCGCTAAATGGGACCGCAAATCAACACAGTTCTCTGGAGAAAGTCCCTCAGACAGTGCCGTGGTTTTCCAAACCACAGAAATCACAGCCAGCTTGAAAATAATCCCCGTCCCTTGTGCTGCGGGGCTCCTGTGCAGAGCGGGAGTCTCCCCCTAAGAGCAATATGTACGACGAGGCTCCCGTACAAAAGGATGTGCACCCCGCCGCAGCCCCCCACCGCATCCTGATCTCTTTATCGGCTCCGAGGCCCGATTCACCACTCACGCAGAGGAAGCCAAGAATAATTCCAGAAAAGCCACAATCAAGTGAGCGCTCAGGCCAGCAAAGTCTATTGTTCCTTTGTCTCTCACTATATTATCTCTGTCCCCTGGGAGCTACATTATTGCCTGCAATATATAATGTGATTTGCTTGTTTTCCATGCCTGCCTCATTTTTCTTAGGCACAAACAGAGGCACACCTTCAGCCATGCACACTCACCGCAGTGCATGCGTTCCTCCCGTGGAAGAAGAGGAGAAAGATGGGAGAGGAGGATGGGAACTGGAGCCGGAGAGAGGGGCAGCGGGTGAGAAGCTGCAGGCAACATGAAGGGGACCAAAACCTTGTCTGGAAATTGGAAGGACACAGAAAACCGCTGAATGGAGGTGGTTAGGAGGTGGTCCTCCATCCTCCTCCCCTCTGGAGAAGGCAACATCCCACCACATCTCAAAGACCAAAAGTCAGGACCTAGTGAGTGCAGAAACTAAAGTAGCTAAATTAAAGCAGCTGAAGCCAGAAGTAGGGAAATAATATTGGAAATGGACAGCGGGTGCAGCAGGTTGAGACGCACCTGGGCCACACAGCCACTCCCCAAGAGTTTTGGACACCCTTGTGTCCCTGCAGGTTAATGGACCAACTGCTGGGATTTGTTGGGAGCGAGGACATGGACTTTCTCCTTTCTCTGCAGAGATAAAGGGATCGTCCTCCAACATATTGTTGTGGAGTCCTAAACAATTCAACAGAGATCATTAAGGTTTGGGAAATACTGTGACTGTACTGCTGTAGATGCTTTATGTGTATTTGTGTCTGTGTGTGTGCGTGCACATCAGCAGAGAGCTTTATGAAAGAGCCAGACACCTCAAAGAACCCCCCCTTTGGAGAACAGAGGTTGTTCCTTAAATTATGCTGAGAAGTGACTTCTTTATATATCACTACACATTTCCTCCTGCTGCAAGGCCAAAAAATCCTCTATCTGTATTACAAAAAAGGGAGCCTGACCTCAGGCTACGATCTAAAATATATGGAGTCACACAAGTTTACCCTTGGAGTCATTCTTCATCCTTCCCATGCCAATTCTTTGTCCTTTTGCTAAATGAAACTGTAATGGCTGGGAAAGGGCTCCCTATTTTCATTCCTGGAGCAAAGCAGTCAAGTGCAAAGAGGGCAGAAGTCTCCAGAAAATAGAAAGCTTAAAAAGATTTCTCCTAGCTTCATTTGCAAGTTGTGGGCAAGGCAGGGGCTAGTGCTGAAGCAACTGGCCTCCTCCAGCCCCGCAGTCAATTAAGGGATTTTAGCCACAGCTCACAAGGTCGCGCATCAAGAGCTCTATTCCGTGCTCAGCTATTCCACCTCCTCCCAGGGAATGCATCACCATCTAACCCAGTATCAGTCATCTGACATATTTCAGGAAGTTTCACTTGATAGCAGATCTAAATTTCATGAGTAAATTGTACAGCATCTAGCTCAGGTCTGCTGTACCACACTTACCTTCACGTCACTGCACAGGGGATGCAGTGGGGACACGGAGGCTGTTGCTTGGGCATTAGCACAACACCAGGGTTTCTAAGACTGAATCCAGCTCGTTAATGTAAAAAAAAAAAAAAATGACAAAACAAAAGAAAAGTGCTCTCCAGAATATGAAGGGATGAAACAAAAAAAACAATTAGTGACCTCAGCTTCATGAGCCAACTTGAATCATTTGGATCCAAGCCAATAAAACCTCATCTTCCTCACTCAGCACTGAATTGGCACGGGCTGGGGGCTTCAGATCGGCTCCCGAAGATGACCCCCAGCCTCTCATTCTCCAGGGCTGCCTTGCTTAGCAAGACCAACCCTCCTTCCCCCTTCATTTCTCAGCATCCACAAAGAGGAGAAAACCCAGCCTGAGTGTGCTCCCTCTTTCATTGCCCTGCCCTGGAAAAACGTAAAGACAACACAGGAAAAACTGTCTCAGCCCACGCTGATACTCTGAACAGCAGCAGGGATTTCAAATCCATGCTGACACCATACCCACCACAACAGCCGGGCATCTCCCTGCGGTCAGGGCATGGGGTCTCACCTTGCAGGGCAGCAGCACTGCTGAGACCCTTGGCATGATCTGATCTTCTATCCCAGTAAGGAGAGCAATGGGGGGGCTTTGAAAAGTAATTCTGTGTCTTGGGAGCCCAGGTCTCCCCAAGAAGTAGCGAAATGTCTGCTCTTAAGCCACTTTGGAAAGCCCAGACAGGACCCCTGGAGATGAAGATTTTGAAGTGTGATCAAAGAGACTCATGGAGATAGCAAGGAGGATTAATGCTTTTGCAAAAGCACAGTGAAAGGATCTTAAGTTATTCCAGTGGGGTTTTTTTCAAAGGGGCCTAGGGGAGTTAGGCACTTAAATCTCACTCGGATCTTTTATTTAGTTTGCAAATCCTGTGCTGGAGTAGTGCAGAAGTGTGACCCCTGAAGCATTACTCTCCGAGCGTGTCTGCTTGAGTGAAAAGCTGAATTGATTCTGGCTGTGTTGGTGGCCTCCTGCAGCTGCTCCTTCTCCCTATCACAGCGAGCGAGCTTGCTGGTGGGAACAGTTGAGGGTACAATGTATTTAGAGAAACAAATAAGGGACCAGCAAGCAACACACTGAAACCGCGTGGGCTGCGTGTTCAAGGGAAACGGCTGAGAGTGGCTCCAGGTCTGATTCTTTCCACAAGGCTTAATCCTGGACATCAAGTGCTGGAAGATGCTACTCACGGCAGATCCAGACTGCAAGGATGACCTCCAGCTGGGCGAGCAGCATCACTACTCCTCCCCGGTGGGTTTCATCATGATCTCTAACAAAGCTGCAGGAATCACTTATTTCATGAGTTTGGTTATTCTTCCCTGTTCATGTCTCCCTGTACATTTTTTTCTCCATCACCAGCCTTTTACAGTTAAAAAATGTAGAAAGAAGTCCCGGGGGGTTTTGTTCCCCAGATGGCTGCATGTTCATGGTGTCTTAATCATTCCCACCACCACTGCTAATGATATCGTGGAGGGTTACAGCTCCAGGAAAGCAATACAAGGAAGCCGGAAAAAAGGCCTAAACAACAAACAAAGAACCTGTTCTCATGCAAATGTTCTTCACAACAATAATAATAATAATAATAATAGAAAAGGGCAGATGAGAAATGCACACCATGGTCCAGTCGCAGTGAATGCTTCCTAAGCCTTCCCGCCGGGTCCCCCAGCTTTCATTTCATCTCCCCCAGCACCGCAAACTGGATGAGGAGCCCCATCCACCCAGCCCCGGCACAATGCAAGCGGGTTTGGTATTGTTGGGAAACATGGCACACATGTGACGTGCTATTGTCCCTAATTTGATTAATGAAGCGATCACGCTAACGGGGCATTCCACACACCCCCAGCACCTTGTTACTAACCCACGCCAGGAACTTCCCATCAGAGCATTAATTCCCCAGTACTTGCTTTTCCCGACCTTGTCAGGTAATTGTTTATGAAAAGATGAATGTATACAATAATACTGGGTGAAGGGAGCTGATGTATGTGGTGTTAATGAATGAAATAATCAGTTTGGTAATAACTGGCATGTGTATTTGTCAAAAGGGAACCAGCAGGACATTAGCATTCTGCAGCCACCAAACCTTTATCTCCTGGTCTTGTGTTTGACAACCGCCCCCAGATAGTCCATGAATAAAATACAGAGTAGTACCCAGACATAATTAAACTGCCAATGTGGATGTACCTAAATGAACTTGATATCTTAATGACACTAGATAGCATGCGAATAATGAAGGCGGCATGAAAGGGATGTGCATAATGAACACAGACATCCCGGCTGTCGCTGAGGAGCTGCCCATAGGGACCGTCCCCACCAGCAGCAGCTCCCGGACCTCCTCGTTAGCACGCGGGGCATCGCCTGTGCTCCCTTGCTGTGCCAAGGGGACCCGTGGCGTGGCTCATCTGCAGCAGCGCTGAGGACAGAGTGCTGTCCCTATGGGGACAAGGGCTGGTGTTCTGCAGTGCTGGCCGGGCTGTGGCCATGGAGGATGGGGCTCTCAGACTGGCCTGCTGGCACGTCTCACCCTCCCTCCTCCAGAAATCCCTCCTTTGCCTTGTCCCTCTGCACCTCATCCTCATCGGCCCTGCTGCATCTGCTACTCCAGAGACCTCTGGCATGCTGTTGTGCAGCGCAGATGTGATTTCAGGAGCACTTAATATGATTAAATTACCAGACATGTTCCTTTTTAGATTTTTTTTTCAGCATGGAGATTGTGTGCCAGGGGAGAAAGCACTCAGGACTGCTCAGAGCAGCCTGGCCGCTGGATGGGTAACATGTCCCAAGATAACTCAGCAGGACGGGATAACTCTCCTCACCCCCATCATCCAGGGACATCAAGCCAGATGCATCTTCTCCCAGCACCCATGGGTGCAACCCTCCTTGCGGAGGGTGCTGGGCTCCCGACAGCCATCCCAGCCATCCTTACAAAGCCAACCTGGCAGCCTTAGGCTGCTGCTCGTGGGCATTTGCTCCTGAAAGGCAGGTTTCAGCCTCCTCCTTCGGGGAGGCACCGCGCTGGGCTCACACGCCACACCGCTCAGAAGGTAATTGCCACTTACTGCTCTAATGGCTCCAATTTTAGCAGCAAATGAGTGATGTATAGTAAGTATCAGTCTTATTAAAGAAATAATAATGGGAAACTAGAGCGCGCACGCTACAGGGAAGGAACACTCCCCCGTTACATGGGATACAGCTGGGCTGGCATTTGACAGCAGCAGAATCCCTGCCTGCTGCTGATATAACTCCAATATATTTGAATACAATAAGTTCTGTGCGTAGGAAAGGGTTGTCAAGAAAAGGTTGTCCCTGCCTAGTGCTGATATAACTCCAATATATTTGAATACAGTAAGTTCAGTGCGTAGGAAAGGGCTGTCAAGCACTGGAACAGGCTGCCCAGGGAAGAGGCTGAGTCACCAACCCTGGAGGTATTTAAAAGACAGGTAGATGTGGCACTTAGGGACATGGTTTAGTGGTGGACTTGGCAGTGCTCGGTTAATGGTTGGACTCGATGATCTTAAAGGTCCTTTCCAGCCTAAATGATTCTATGATTCTGTGAAAGCAGCCGGCTCAATACAGCTCGGCTTGCTCCGTAATGACTGAATTGACTGGAGGCTCAGAAATTGCTGTGAAGCCAGCATGGAAAATGTGAACTGGAACAGGTCCTATCTCCCTCTAAAAAGGTGATAAGGAAAAAGTGCTTTATGAAAATGAAAAAAAGTACAGCAGGTTTTGGGGAAAACAGCTTAAAAACCAGCAGACAGCACAGCCCGGATGAGCGCAGGGGGAGCCAACGCAGAAAGCAACCCGCTGGAGGCAGCCCAGCAAGCCGTGACACAGGATGGAGTACCGAGATGGGTTAAAAAATGTAACTCCTGCTTGGGCCAGAAAAAGGGACAAGGTGGCACCAGCGAGGTCCAGCCTGCCCAGGGAGGTGATGGGAGGAACCCCGGGCACATGCTCACCACCAACATGTCCTGAGCAATGACAGTCACCATTAGCAAGACACAGCCAAAGAGCTCTGGGTCCCTACCAGGTGAAACCTTCAACTTACTGCGTGCTGCCTGTTTACCCCCACTGAATATTTGGCCCTGACTGCCAATTATTTAACCATTGCTTTCCTTCCCAGGAAAGACATCCCCATGGTGCACCCTCATTAGACAGTAATGGTGATTTCATTAGATTAAATAACTCCGATGATCCTTAGAGACCAACAGCACTTTAAACACAGAGCCTCGGAGTTAGAATTACTGTTATTTATCATTGATTAGATTACAAGGCAAATCCAATTTTTCCCCTAAACATATGATGGCTATGATTTGCCTAGCGGGAGACGTTAAGGACGGCATTCCTGGAAATCTGTGCTTGGGGAGGGGGGACGGACCATGCCCGAGTCAGCAATGTCGGGGTGGCCCACGGGCTTGTGTCTGAAAGTCCTTCTGCAGAGAGCATGGACGGGGCTCAGGGGTGTCCCCATTGTCCCTGCCCTCGCTTTGCTCCAAAGCCGGGGTCAGGTGGACCTGTATCTGCTGTGTCAGCTTATTGCCCCCTCCAGCAGAAACATCACCAGGAAATAATTGGGCCTCTTTGACCCATGGCCCTGCCGCGGCTGAGGCCGTTAATCACTCCTTAAAGCTCCCTCCCCACTCCTTTCCCCCTGGGAGCCCCATGGCCCGCAGCCCCCAGCAAGGGATGTGCCTCCTGGCCGCTGCCGTTCTGCCGGGGGTGCCTGCAGGGAGCGGGAGGGAGAGCACCCGGGTTTCTCCTCCTCACCCCCAGGATCCTGCTGGAATCTGTTTCATGGCTTTAGGGACATGAGGGCTTGGAGTGGGGTGTGAAAAGTTGAGCAGAGCAGGAGTGGGACCATCTCAGGGCTCCACTCCTAAGTGCGGGGATGCGGTGAGTGTCCCCTCCCCGGGACAGTGCAGGGATGGGATGGCTTTCAGTGCGCGGTGCACCTCCCTTCCAAGCCCATTCCTTGGATATGCTGGGCATTTAATGCCTGGCTTAGGAGATCAGCCAGGACAGAGCTTCCTCTGAACCCCCTATGCTGACACATCTTTGGGAAGCCAAGGGGCCGAACAACTCCTACATGCATTCCCCACATTGGGCAGAGCTGCCCACGGATCCAGGGGTGCCAGGCAACCCCAGCAGCTGCTGGCAGGCAACAGCACAGCCCACTCAGACAGACTCCCAGGAGAGCAAGCTCAGCTGCTAGCGCAAAACTCACTGGTCTGGCTTTATACTGGGGATGTGCAAGGAGGCTCCAGGAAGAGCTGGCTCCCAGCAACCAAGGTGACCACAAAGGTGACCATGAGCAGAGGCTAGACCCACCAGGGCATCCATCCTGGGCTGACCATGGGCTATTCAGAAGAAGCTCTCAGGGATGGAAGGGAGAAGAAGGATGCATACCCCATCCATGCTGGGCTCCAATCTGGGTCTGGACTCCTCAACCCCTGGATGTCCCCATGGCCAAGAAAGCTCCTGGGAGCAGCCAGGGCTGAGCATGGCTCTGCAGGTCACCCAGGCTGCGGTTCCCTCATCTAGGTGTGGGCTTACACCAGCTTTTACAATGCTGCTCGATTTGCCCAACAGAACCACGCGCTGCTTTCAGGGCTTTAATAAAATTCAGAGTCACTCATAACTTTAAGCTAGATTTACTCTGGAGGAAACACACTCAAATTCCTTCCTCTCCTCTGCAACCACCACTCCTGATGCCTTTCCCATCTACCTTCCCAGGGCTATAATGTGACTGAGCCCAGGCAGCTTCTGAGTGAAAGCGGGGCTGGGGGAATTACTCTGGGGCGAGAGCTGAGAAAGCATATTGCCCCCAAATAGATAATAATTTAAAAATCCAGTGCTGCAATAGCATTTCTCTCATGTGCCAAAGAATCCAGAGTTACACTAGGAATCCAGAGGTTTTACATCTGGCCTGGGAAAGCTGCTAGGTCCTGACAGATAAACGAAGCCCATGGCTTCTCCTCTTAGCTGCTTCAAGACACCGCCTGCGATGCTGGTGCCTGGCTCCAGTGGCTGAGGAGGCAAGCTGCTGCCCCACTGCATGACCTGGCAGAGGCAGGCTGTGATGAAGAAGCATCAAGATTTCTTCATCCCACCTCCGTTTCGGGGCAGGCTGGAAGGGAGGGCAATAAATGCTGGATTTTACTGTCATAAAGCCTCTTGAATAGCTGGGCTGCAGGGATGGGAGCACCAGAAACAGGGACACATCCAGGCACCTTAGCAGTGTTAGGTTGATGGTTGGACTCAATGTCCTTGATGGTTTTTTCCAACCTAAACAATTCTACGATTCTATGATCAGCTGTGACCTGGCAGTTCGCTGTCACTTGGCCAGACAACTCAACTACAATTAGGAAGCAACAAGCAGGTGAAGCTGTAGAACTCCGCGGTGCAGCCCTCTTGAAGCCCACAGCTCACAGCTGGGCTCGCCGACCCTGCCGCACCGTGCCATGGAGGCAGCGGGTCCCCGCGACGCGACAGACGGCCACGGACCCCCGCACAGGCAGGGCAGAGCTCAACCTGTCCTAGTACCAAACAAAGCGACTCCGGCGCCTGAGCAGGCTTTGCTGCTGGGGCTGACCCCGACCCGTGCCACCGGAGCTGGTCAAACTCAATTAAACGCTGTGCACTGCATCTGGGTCAGGCCACAAAGTCCTTCCCCCGTCTCGGCCCCTTCGGAGGCTCCCGGGCTAACCGCTTGCGTGTCCTACTAAATTCTTTCTTTCTGAGGCTCTTCCAGAGGATTTACTGCTGCTAGAAGGGAGGGTGGCAGAGCCAGGAGCAAGCAGGCGGAGCGGCATCATGACTCATTAGGAAGGCAGGGCTGGGGGCTGAGCGCCGCTGCCCCTGAGCCTGGCTCCTGTGCTGGGCTGAGCAGGGATCACACCCTGTGCATGCGGAAACAACATTTAAACCTGACGTGACTCTGTGTGCGACCTTCTGCATCTGCCCGTGGTCAGAGCAAATGCAACCCGGAGAGGGCGATGCTGGAGGGATGGATCCCAGTGCTCACCAGCTGAGGAAAGCCAAGTCCCAGCCCCGCTAGGTGCACCTTCCGCCACGACCTTAGTATTTTATGAGTGAGCTTATCAGCATAACCCCATTGCACAGATGGGGAAACTGAGGCACGGGACAGAACAAGTCCTTGCTCGCTAACACCCAGCCAGGCTGAGTATGTCCCCAAGTCTCCTCAGCTGCCCTGGACATGACACAGGAGACAGGCAACACGTGCTGTCTGTGCCATGGCAATGCCCACGCTGTCCCCAGGAGCGCAGCTCTCCTGTCACCACAGGTGCACAACAAAATCCCACCTCCTGCCCTAAGGAGGGTCCAGCCTGAGCCAGACCCTGGGGAACAGCAAGGTGGGAACCGGCCACCCTAGCTCAGACATGGAGCAGCCGGACAAGACACTCGATGCTCAGTGCAAGACATTTAATGTCCAGGCTTTCATACCTTCACCCGTTTGCTACAACATAGAGAGACTGCTCCTGGCAAGCTGGCGTTGCTGGTCCCCTTGGAAAGATAAGTGTTGGCAGAAAGTTTTCGCTGCCCCAGCCCCAGCATGCAGCTCTGCGCTCCCACCTGTCCCCAGCCCGCCCCGCGCCCGCTCCCCAGGACGATGCTTCCCTCTTCACTTTGTGACATCCTGCTGCAGGAAGAGGGACCAGGCACGCAGCCGTGCCCGCTGCATCCCTCCTGGGGCACATACCACCTTCCAGCCGCTCACACCCATGGATGAGCTGGTGGGTTTGTGCTTGCTCAGAGACCTCCGGCAGCCCTTTAAACCCAGGCAGGTTTGCACAGGGCAGAGAAGCAGGGCTCATGCCCTCTGTCTGGGCAGCAAAACCACCCAGCAGACAGACAGTAATGAAGAGCCGAGGTGAAAATCAGACCTTAAACCAGTCCAAATGTTTGCAAAGCAAGCATCGGTCCCAGCGGGACTGCAGCAGCTCAGCCCACGGGGCTGGGTCACTACCAGCCGCTGCCTGCTGCCATGGCACAGAGGGAGCAGCCTCGGGTACCTTAGAAGCACGGAAATCCGAAGGGATGCTTACCTAGCTCTCACTGGCCTGTAAGTGGTAAGAGGTTATCTTTCTTTTTTTCTTTGCATCTGGTATGAACTAACACAGTTACACACGCATCCAAGCTCTTCAGCACAAGAGCTGACAGGGTGCAGGCGCACCCAGGGGTGCAAAGTGCATTGCTCCCTTCTTCGCTATCAACCACCGGCCACTGGATGCCAACTGGAACATTCACCCCCTTCCAGAAAGTGTATTTCTAACCAAATAACACCGATCGTATTTTCCCCTGATAACAGTTACAGGAAGATCAGCCTCCTTGGGTCCCCCCGGGGTCCCCCCTGATGCCTGAGTTGATTCCTGTGCCAGCAGCAGGAGTAAACCCCTGGGTCCCTCCCAGCCGAGGCTTGGGGAATCCCTCCGCTGGACTTTGCCTCCAGACCCTCACACTTAACAGCTCCTGATGCATCTTCCTTTGCTAAGCACTTCTGTAGCCCTTTTAGAGTCTTTTAGCCAAAATCTCCCGTGGCAGCCAGTTTCACCATTTAATCTCACGCTGTTTGAAAAAGTCCCTATTTCTGCTTCTTTCCAACCTGTTGCTGACAGTACAGATGGAGACACGAGAGGGACGCCCACTGCTTTCTGAGCTGCCCCATGAAATCTCCCTCTCAGCAGCTTCTGGACTCAGGCTGCAGGGACAGTCTTTGGCAAAGCTCGAGACCTCCCTTCCTGGGAGAGTCCCACAGCTCACAGCCACTCGATAATCCAGCACAGGAGTGCAGGGGAGGAGGAAACTTCGGTTGGACAGTATGATGAGCGCCCAAGGAGATAAAGATGCAACTAAGTGGACTTGTGGGTGTAGTCAACCCTGCAACAGCAAGGGAGCTGGAGGAGCGATGGCCTCCAGCCCAGACGCAAGTGGAAAGGACTCTCCCAGCACGTAGTAAAGCTGTGGCACCTCTAATGCATCAGCAGAGCAAGAAACTCAGTAAAGCCCCCACGAGCTAAGGCTGTGGGGAGAGCTGGTCACTGCCCCCCTGCCCCTAATGCAGCCGGGCTGGGCAAGAGTGAGCACTGAGGCACCAGTGCATCCACGTGCACACATGCCTGTGCTCAGCATCTTCCTCTTCCCCCACGTGGCCCTTCCCTGCTGGGAAGCCAGTTGGGACAGGGCACACAGGGCAGCCAGATGCTGGTGGAACCAACGCTCACAAGCGAGGTCTCACCAAGCCCTGCACAGGGGGCGGCTGAACCAGCTGTCAACCCCAAACCATGCTCTGCTCACCCAGCTCTGCACGTCACCCTGCTTGCTGCGTGCACTGAGATTTGGGTTTTGTTTTTTTCCTTCTTCAGAGATGATGAAGGAGCTAACAACCATTTCCACACAGGTACAAGCCTGATAAAAACCAGGCAAACATTTATAAGCAAATATCAATATTCACACAGCGCAATGCAGCAGTACAAGAGGGCAGGATTATTGCACAACATTAGCTTTAACCCTGGCCATGACACGTAGCTTTTGCACAGAGAAAGCCCCAAATCATCTTGCAGACCAGAAAGACCACTTCCCAGTCATCAAAAGCCAACAGCCCTGAGCCCTGCAGTGGGTCTCTGCCAGCAGCACGGTGCCCAGCAGGTCTGTGAATGGGGAACAAAGGTGACTGGAGCCAGCTGAAACTGCAGAGTTAATTTTTAGGGGCAGAGACTAGAATTACCTGAGCTGGAAGTCAGCCCGGATGCGGAGATTAGCACCCTCAGCCCTTGTGAGAGGGGTCAGGGGAACTTTCCGTGACCTTCAGCATGAGGAGCAGGCTGAGGAGCCCAGCAGCACTGGGGTGGACACAGCTGGTGCCAAGGGAAGCTCAGCACACGCTGAACACCCATCGCCGATGCTTGTGTCGGACAGCCTCCCTTCCTACCACAGTTAGAGGAGATCAACAACAGCGTGGAGCTAGATGCCAAGAGGTTCCATGTGCTGAGCCTTGCTCTGCCAGAGGACCTGGGTGCATTTGTGCCTGTTTCCACACTGTCAGAGTGGAGCATCCTCCATTCCACCAATGCTGCTGGTGGCCACAAGCACTGCACTAACCCAGGGACCAGGTGCCAGACCCGGGGGAATGGCCGTGCCATGGCTCTGCTGGCACCTCCTAACAGCATGGGTGTGGAAAGTGAGAAACACTATGGCTGAGGCCACCGACCCAGCATTTGTGTCTCAGAGGAGGAAGATCTCCCCTGCTTCTGGCTTTGGTACATCATAGTCTCCTTCTGTCACCATTAGTTTTACCTATGCAAATCACAGCACATTAATGGCGCAATACTAATTGCACCCAGGTAACCCACTGCTCCCCCACCCATGCCTACGGACCCCCCATGGGCAGAGGTCCAGCAGGAGCAGGGGAAAGCCATGCCTTGCTGCACCAGGTGACCCAGCATCCTCCCAAACACCTTGTTATTGAGGCTTAAAGCAAAACTCGGCAAGGCAAAACCTGGTATCCAGCAATGTTTGAGACCAAAAGGATTTAAGGAGCAAATTTCCAGTCAGGGGAAGGACTCCGGAGCCAACAAAGTCCAGACGCAAAATGGGGAAAGCGACCTCTCCAGCTGGCACGTTACAAGGGCTCAGAGCACGTCAGCACCGTGGGCTCACTGATCCTGGAACGTGTTTTTGGGGGTCGCAGATGAGCCAGGCCACCTCCTTGGGCTCTGCACACCACTTCTGGTCCATTGTATCTCCTGCCTTTCACTTGCTAGCCCTGTGCCGGAGGGGTCAGGACACACAGCTTCCCCCAGGTAGGACATTCAGATGTTTCCTCACCTGTTTTACTCTGAGCTGGAACGTGCCAACGCTTGGGAATTTTCCCCCAAAATGGGCTTCTTGAACAGTCCAGTTCAGACAGCGCAAAACTGTTTAAATTATGTCAAAAGATGCTGGTATACAGTACTCAATATTATGATATAATACCATGAAAGCAGAAATGAAATGTTAATGACAAAATGCAACACTTGAGAGCCCAAAGATGCACATGTGAGCATGCACACACACACAAACCATCAGATAAACATGGAAGTCAAAACAATTGGATTTGATATTTTCCCATACAAGGCTTCCCCAGAGAGCGTGGGCTGCGGGAGGGAGCCCTTTTCCAACAGGCGATGTCAGAACAAATCAGGCTGGTGTTTTGAAATTTTCAGCAAAAAAAGATCCCACTAGAGAGACAGAAAGAAACAGACAGCTGCCCGTCACAACGTTGCACTTGAACCTGCACATCTCTCACCAGGGGAAGGTGTGGGAAGGGCAATTGTGGTCAGACCTGATCTGACTGTTCACTTCCCAGTTTCCAGCCACCCACTTGGGAACTGGAGCTGAGCGGTGTGGCTGGGGCAGGGAAGGCTGCTCCATCTCCCGCTCACAGCCGGGAGCTAGGCAGGATCCTGCTGAAGCTGCTGGGCTGGCATCCACGATCTGCACAGGTTTGTGCAAGGAAGGTGCCTGGATGCCTGGAGTTGCACAGGTGGGATTTTCTTATGCAACACTTGGGCACAGCTGCTTGACAGTGGGGAAAACAACCACATGAGGTTTCCAAAACTCTGCCAGGGCAGTGACGGGAAGTTTCCACTCTATCTCCCACCAGAGATGTACCCAGCAGCAGCCTCGAGCATGGGGGAGTTTGAGCGGGGATCTTTATATCTCTGCAACAGATGGTGTTGCAACACCAAGAGCATGTTATAAATCTCCTCGCTTCCAGGAAGCAAGAAGGATGGTCTTGCCATGCATGAAGGGAACCGGTGATTTCTTTTGCTGAAAGATTTCCTCCTGCAGAATCACACCATTCAATGAAAGAAATGCCAAGAGTAATTCACTTCCTCAAGCAACTCTATTTATATTCTCACTGCAGGCACTATCCTGCTCACACACCCCTCCAGGGAGTCACAAGGGCTCAGGAAGGTGCAGACTGGAGGTTAACACGTTTAACTTCAAACCATGAAAAACCAGATTTCCCAGGAGGTGGATTACACAGGAGACAGGCAGAGACACCGGCCACTGTCACAGTGCCCGGGATGGCCCCAGTCCTACAGACCTTGCACGAGCAGCCCCACTGACCCACACGGGGCTTTGTAATGGGGTAAGACCTCAGTGTCCAACTCCAGCAACACAACTTTAACTGCAACCTAATCCACTTCCCTTCCATAATACCTGCATGTAATGAGAATTTGCAAAGATTTATGGCCACAACAACCGCCCCTGCTCCCCCTTGCCAGCCTCTGCTGTTTCATTGCAAAAGCAGTTTGGGTTACCTCAATATTCTCCAGGGGAGAAGCATAATTAGCAGGTCAGGAGTTTTAATGCCTACGTCAGGGAGGGGGCTCATGGGGGGTTATTCTCAGGTTTTCTGATCACTTGTTGTTTGCTCTGAACTCTCTGGAAAGGCACCAGCTCCCTTCCCCCTCCCCAGACCTAACTGCTCTTATTATAGACTTCAAAAGGTTGGGGTGAAATCCTAGCTTGGCTGCAGTGAACAGACATATCGGTGGTGATGGTGCAGCCAGAGCACAGCCCCGGACCCCAGACTCGATGTAATTACTTCCAGGAGCCCCTCCAAAGGCAGCAGTCGATGGCAAGAGGACAGCCTACGTGCATAGGTGAGGATTTGCAAGATCTGACCTTAAAGGAGGACTAGTGGCTTAAGCGGGGTGAATCTGCCGCTTCTCCAGGAGAGTATCACAACTTTTGCCATAAATGGGCTCTCGCCTCAGCCAGCTGCAGCTTTGCGCTGCTTTTCACAAGACCCGGCTCTATGAATTTAACTGACAAAATCTTGGACAGTCGAGGCCATATTTTCGAGATTGCTCAGCAGCAGCAGGCAGGGCCAGGGGAGCCCCGGTTTCAAGCACCCCACCCCCAGGCAAAGCCATGGGGTGGATGGGGAAGGTGCCGAATCCCTCCAGCCCCCCACGTCTCAGGGACCAGGATGTGAAACAGTACTGAAGAGGAGGATGGGGTCTACTGACTTCTGAGCCTCACTGGTATATCCCTGTGAAGACCACAGGATCTGCCGACAGAAGAGTCCAATAAAATCCTAAGTACTTATTTTGATGCTTTCTAACAGGAACAGGGTTGATGTTTCCTTTACGCCAGCTCAGGCGCTCACCCCATCATCAGGAACGGACATGAACCTGGATCTGAACTTCTCCATTAACAGAAAACAGAAGTGATACCTACAGATGCAAAATCCTTAGAACAACCACCAAAAAAAAAAAAAAATAACCCCTTGGGGTTTGTTAAAGGACTAAGAGGGAAAAAAGCCCAGCCCCAGCCCTTTGCAGTTAGATCTTGCTAGGAGCGTGTGTCTGGAGGGTGCCACCTCCGGACAGTGCTGTCCCTCAGGTGTACACACGAGGTGGCACTCCGCCACGAGAGGATGGCGAGCCGGAGCTGTGCCAAGGCTGCAGGACCTCTGCCAGCAGCTCCAGTGGGGTTCACCAACTTTGGGTGCTATTTAACCCATGGCGTAGCTCAACAAGCTCAGACTCCATTCTACCTCCTCATCTCTGTGCCGGAGAGAGGTGCCACAGAGTCACAGCCCTGCTGCTCCACCCCTGCAGCACAGGGCAGTGACCTCCCTCCCACATCACAGACGGGCAAAGTGAGGCACACCAAGGCGCCTCCCCAGCAGGAGGGTGCCAACCTTCAAACTACTTCCAATCTTTACCAAAGTGCTTTGGAGTAGCTGAGCCCAGATCATGCCCAAAGGCAGCAGCAAAGCACATGAGTACCGGCACCAGTTACCGTCTTTTTGTAACGGACTCCATGACTCCAGCCCCCATCTCAACAGCATTTCCGTGAGCTCCTCCTCTCCCTTGCTCTCTCCCAGCAAGGAGAGGTGCCTTCAGCCACCCATAAACCCACCTCACCCTCCATCTCCAGTGACTCCTCGGCCAGGAGACCCAGGCTGCCCAGCCAACACACTCTCCACCGTTTTTGTGCCTGTCCCAGCCCATCCCCACCTGTTGTTTACAGTGAATTACCTGTGCTTTGGGGCCAAGACCAGCTTTTGTTCCGTTTTCATACAGCACCTGGCACCACGGGCTCAGTGCAGGGAGGTATCTGATTACACAGCTAATAAATAAACAAGGACCTTGATCCTCTTCAGCATGTGGTTGTCCAAGGCTGCAATTTCCACAGACACTGCTGCAGGCTGTACTTGATGCTATTAGTAATTCAGATGTATTTGGCAGACAAGATGTTCCCAGGACAAGGAGCAGGCGCTGCTAAACCAGACCTTCCTACAAGCAGGAGTGCACAACACTAGGGAGCGGAAAACTCAGACTGGCTCAAACTCGATGTCCAACAGCACAACCCATGTCCCAGGCTGGGCACACCCTAAACACAGTCGAAGACCTGGTGTTTCTTGCAGAGGCTGCAAGGATGGCTGAAGAAAAGTGGGGGAGAAGATCACTTTAAGGCAACTAGTGCTACAGCATCTGCCTGCCACAGGGGGTTTTGCGACAAGGTCTTTCCTCCTGATGGCCATCTGGTCCTGCTCCACCTTGCATAGGTTGTAGTCGCTCCCTTGAAGTCTCCCCTGGCGTCATCCACGTGCTCCTGCCCCCCACGCCTGCGCTCCCATCCTCACTTCCATGCCTTCACAGCACTCGCAGACTGTGCTGCTGAATTACGGTGGCTACAAAACCCCATGGACCTCCAGGCCATCCGCTGCTACAGAAGTAGCCCAACTCCTCCATCCCCAGGGCTCCCACTGCACCTTGATTTGAGGCACAGAGGATGGGAAATGGTACAAGGTGGGACACAGCTGCTCCCGGCTGCTGTAAGCCTGTCCCCCACCCTAAACAAACCTTTTCCTCCATTCTAGACCTCTTCAGCAACTGAAACATTCTCTGTTCCCTTTGACTCAGAAACATCAGTAGTTGCCTAGATTAGAATGGAGGGGGGGGGGGGGGCGTGGGGAACAGAAAGAAAGAAAAAAAAGCAGCCTCGGAGAAAAATCCCAAGAGGACATTAATTAGGAGACGGAACTCCCCAGCTCTGGAAGCACTGGGGAGGAGTGATACTTAAACTCCCAGCCTGACGGAGTAACTTTGAATCATCTTTCATCTTCCCCTGGATCAGGTGTAATCTAATGACATTAGCTTGGCTTTGCTCTAGTGAAATTGGCATCGGTGCTACAGAGGCAGGGAGATTAAAACATATGAAATAAATGTTCCTGGGGTGACTGACAGTATAATGACATTCCAACAGGCAGCTCAATCAGCGCGAGACTAACAAAGGATCAGAGGGAACCAGCCAGACTCACAATATCACCCGAAAATACAGATTTTTTTTTTAATCCTGACTTTTTTTTTTTTTTTTTTTTTAAACTTGAGTGGCTTAGCACGTATTCTTGGGAGTTTTCCCCAGGCTGTATACAGCTGTATTCGCAGTGGGGGATGGCAGTTGAACTCTATTAAAACCCATGCTCACCTGCTATTGAACTCTGTTAGCTCAATAGCCTTGTTGAGGGCTGGAGCGGAGATTTCTGTGCTGGGAAGTCAATGTGAGCATTGTGGGCTGCCCCCTCCCTCCTTTTGTCCCCGTAGGAAGAGAGGACTTGCAAACCTGAGACCGAGCGAGCTGCTTTCGGCACACAACTTCCCTTGACATTCAACCCACACACGGGCACACATGGAGGTGTCACACTTACCAAATTAAATCACTCAGACTGTTTTTTATAAAATCAGCCTCTCGGCAGGACAGCTGCCTTCCTACCCAGGCACAGCTCAGGCTAGAAGGGCCGAGCGATTATTCTGCTTGATTTAAGGGACAGTGTTTTCATGCATTGTGCGGAACCCCAGTAGGTGACAGGACTTTCATGTGCCAAGCCCGCGCCTCGTGAGCCGCTGCCCTACAGGTACCACCACCTAACCGGCCACTTCAGGAGCATCATCCGGCTGCTGCAGCCACAGCTCAGCCCCATTTATCCACCCTCACGCCATACAACAAGTAGCTGTTACCGAAGCTGCTCTTTTGTTTCCAGGAGGAACAAGGGTCCCCCTCACACCCGAGACCCCACAGCCACTCTATCCCGGGGCAGCATCCTTGAGACCGCCCACCTCCGCGCTCCAGTGACAACGGCATCGACCATCAGCTGCGAAGGCTGGCTGGCTCTTCCCCGTTTGCAAGCCTGTGTCGCTGCAAACAGCCTAGAGCTTTTTGTTGCCTTGGACAGGGCGCTCGCTGCCCGCGCCGGCTTCCTGCAGGCGCTGAAAGCAAACCCAAGTGTTTATATCTTGTAATGATGCTGTTTAGTCTGACTGCTGGGAAACAGAAATGCACGTGAAACCTAAGCCTCTGATGCCAAAGATAAGAAATCAGGACCCCTGGCAAACATCTCGCCATTTCCCCAGCACCGAACCCTCATCAAAGATTACAGCAAACCCGTGGAGAGAGACAGATATTTTTTAAAATGAGTATTTATAACAGGCTGGCAACTGGTTACCAGCGGGCTGACACCGCAACTCTGCCATCACACCGGGACTCTGTGTGTTAGTAAAGATTACTCATACAAGCAAAGCCAGCAAGATTAGGTCTCAAAGGAATAATCCCATACAAAGAATTCACTGTACCTCAGCCTCCACAGGGCTAATAAAAAAAAAAAAAAAAAAAAAAAGAAATTCAGTACATCAAATACCAGAACAAACGAACTGCAGCAACTAATGGGAGAGCTCATGTACCAAACGCTAAAACACAATGCTTACACAAACAGCGCGCAAGGCAGCACCTCGAATGAGAAAGAGCTGCAAGATCTAGTCCAAACCTCTGGAAAATTAAATCCCCTACACAGAGGGTTGTACTATGCCCTAAATGCCTGTGGCTCTTTCTCTGTCTAGGTCTGCACTCCTCGCTCAGGCACTGTTTCCAGAAGCGGGTCTATCCCACAGCCATCTGCTCCTCAAGGCTTCGAGAGCATCTTTGATAAATGAGCTTTTCTGCATATTCACCATAAATTTCAGTAGATGCCACCCCAAAGCCATGTGTTTATTTTTCAAAGTCAAGACTTGATTAAAGTTCTTGAGGTTTTCAGATGCGTTTTTAATGTTTCCTTTCTGATACAGGGTCAGCATGTGGAAATTGGATAAGCGCACACTAAAAATATAATTCTGTAGACAGCTTCAGCCCACACGAAAGGAAATCTTTCTTCTCTGAGAACCCACACTCTGCTGCCTGCAAAAACCCAGCGTGTTTCTGACACCGGCAGATACACAAGGAAGCTCATCACTTCCACGTGTTAAGACTTTTACATAAACACTCGGACTGTCAGTACTATCCTACTCCACATTTCAATACCGTCACCACAAGCTGAGCCAAAAATCATCCTCTCCTCTCTGCTAATAGCTGGGCTTAACATGAAAGTGAAACAAGCTCCGGGGGTACCCGGAATCCTCTCCTTTTTGTTTGTTCATTCAAGAAAGCCACAAACACAGACACCCTCTGCAAAAGAGCAGTTTCGCCCCCACCCTAACCAGTCCTTTCCATAGGAACCTGCCAGAAGACGCTCCTCTATTAAGTTTAAAACACACAAGGAAAACATCTAAACAACAGTAACGAGAATCCTGCCCTTTGGCTTTAACGTTCACTGCCTCGATTTAAAGGGGATACCTTTTATTTGGTTTAATGAAACACTAATTGAAAGAAGAACCCCATCTACCTTTTTGCTTATTTCTCAGGCGAGGTGAGCGCGCGGTCTGCGCTCCTGGAACTGACATTTGCTGCTGAAAGATTTGCATGGGAAATGGGGGGGTTCTCCACACAGAACTGGGGAAAGCTGCTGCTAACGGCTGCATCCCCGGGCTGGGAGTCGCGGGAGGTGACGATAGGATGCTCTGCGATAGGACGCTTTGCAAGGGGAGGCAGCTGGGGCTGCAGGGCGGCTCGGCTGGGACTTAGGATGAGCCACAGGTTTTGCAAAGCCCCCCCCCGAGAAAAGCCGGGGAGCAGCAAGATACTGGGGGGCCTGTGCTCCTGGGGTTGCGGTGGGTGTGGGGGGGTAGCTCTGCCACAGCATCCCCAGGCAGTCCCCAGGGCGATGGGGTGCTCGCTGCCCTTCCCATTGCCTCCCCCTCCCGCAGGGCACCCCGGGCTGCAGGAGGCACCCCCGGGGGGGCCTGCACCGGGGCAGGAGGGCTGGGGGATGCGCTGGGCAGCCGGGGGGAGGACGTGGGGAGCGAGAGGGGATGGGGGATTTGGGAGCAGGGTCGGGAGAGCGGGTGGAGAGAGGGGACGGGGGGGAAGCGTGCCTGG
>JAVJGI010000001.1:115845183-115926841 GCA_035590275.1 Ibycter americanus
TGCACAAACACCTTGACACGGAAGAACGGGCCCCCCAGAAAGCAGCGAGGCCCTGACACGGTGTAAACCCCTCCCGCAGCACCACAGCCAGCAGCTGCACCAAGCACGGCACCGACAACAGCGCAGAAAGACCCGACATCAGGCTTTTCCGACCCGAAATCAGGGTTTTCCGACCCGAAATCAGGGTTTTCCGACCCGAAATCAGGCTTTTCCGATCCGAAATCTGGCTTTTCCGACTCAAAATCAGGCTTTTCCGACCCGAAATCAGGCTTTTCCGATCCGAAATCAGGCTTTTCCGACCCATAATCAGGCTTTTCCGACCCGAAGTCAGGCTTTCCCCCGCTTACTTGAGCAAATCGCCCCTGGGCTGGTTGCAGAATCCGGCCCGCAGTTGGTAAGAAATATCTACAAACACAACGCGATACTGCTCTCAGAATTTGCTCTTCTCCTTTGAGAGTACATAAAATGTGGAAGTAGCTATCAGCTTCATGCCTCGGCTGCCTGATTCTAAGGGCTTCATTATTTCGTTGCCTGTGGGAATGCCCTTTTAATTTGAAATGTTTGTCATAGATTATAGAAATTTTAAACAAACTTGCACATGAAACACTTGACTTAGATCTTTTTCTTTTTTTTTTTTTCCCCTTCTATTTGGTGTGGACCTAGCTGTGGAATTAAACTTCAACTACTTGGAAATAAAGCTGGTGTATCCACAAATTATTCAATGAAGGGGGGGGGGGGGATTTTGCAATGAATAATAATCAGCCATCTGCAGAGCTGGCTGGCTAATAAAAATGTGTTTCCAAATAGTAAACAGGCCAAAATTAATAACAAATGTTATTTGCAATGAATTATTCCATTAGATCTTCTCCCAACTTTATGACATTTTTCCTCTCTAAGCAAAGAAACTTATCTTGAATATATGGATTTCCAAATCCATACCCACCCCAGCTGCAACGCAGCCAGATCACTTTATCTGAAATTAGTGAGCATAATTCCAACTTGTTAGGTTTGGTGACTTCAAGATACTGTAGCGTTTCAGGTATTTCAATGCTTCGACATGTAAGTAGATGCCTGGTGTGATTTACAAAAGGCTATAAGCAGGTTAGGCCCCTAACACCTCTAGGCAACTACTTACATCATTAGGAACCTAAATGCCTTTATAAATCTGCGCTCTGATCCGCAGCTCATTGAAGTCAATGAAAAGACTTTGCTGACATCAATGGGCTTTGGAGTGGGCCCTGCAGAAGGAGCACGATCAATGCAAAGTGGTTTGACTTCTTAATGCTGGTCATTATGATACTTTTTTCTTAGACACTTAGAACAATACCACATTTTCTGTTTGAATAAACGGTCGTTTCAAGCAGAGAAAACAAGAAAAGAGAAGTGAAGTCGGTGTGAAAGAGTGCAGAGGGAGGATGTGAATCTATCTGCTGCAATTACATCGCAGGACTCACGTTTGTTGCTTTTTTCCTGGAAATATTGGTGAGAATCTCAGCTTTCTTTTAAAAAGTCACCAGTTGCCTAGGGAAAATATGACCAGAGTCTATTTTAAAAGTTTGGGTGTCTAGAAAGCAATAGGCTAAATATATCTGTATTTAAAACAGCCTTATGATATTTAAGGCAATCTTGTGAATTTTTTTCAGAACCTGACTCATCGTTTCTGTGTGCTGAGGCTGAAGGCACTGGTGGTTCCGGCAGCCAGCAACAGCTCTCCGAGAAGGAAGGTGTCTTACCGGGTAGAAAGGGCAAGACAGGGAAATAAACCGGTAAAGGATTTCACCCCTCTGTACTCTGTATTGCTGCAGACGCTGCCAGTACAGCTGCAAATATGAGACTCCATAGAGGTTTATTAGCAGGCTGGTTTTGCCCTTATTTTTAGATGAGTTTCTCTCGGTTCAAAGACCGCCTGGTGAACGCTATACTACAAAGCCAGAAAAATTGGGTGGCTGACATCATGACACCCAGTTCTGAGAATTTACACTTCTTATCTGTTTTAGCCCTAAATCAAAAAATAACCCTTCTCAGGGATAATGTCGTTCTTTTTTTTTTAATAACTTAGAGGCTTGGAGCAAAAGGCGCTTTCCATTTTACTCAGCCTCTTACACAGTGACTTAACATTTACAGTGCAGCCTCTTTCTTTTCCCCTTAAATTTCTGCCGTGTTGATCAATCTCCCTATTTCAAAGCCTTTCCCTACACCCCATGGCAGATGCCAGCGTGCCTTTCCCGAAGCCTGGCAGCAGTGGGGTGCCTCAGGGTGCCAGGATACCCCGGGATTCCCTGGGGTGCTGGGGAGCTCCAGGTGCCATGGTGGGTGCGTGGGTGTGCGATCACCATCCCTGGTGGGCTGGCAGGGCAGAGGCGAGCGTGGCCAGCCCGGCGCGCGGGACTGCGCATTGTGCCCGTGACTCACGGCTCCCTGGCACCGGCCCCACTGCTGGCGTGGGCTCAGCCCAGGGATGGTCCTGGCAGGCTCTCCTCCGTGGTCCTGTTTGCACTCGTTCCTTACCTTGCTCGGTTGTTCCTTTCTCCTTTTATCTATTTATTATTTTATTGCTTGCTCCCCCACTGCCTCCCCCCGAGGAATGCTCTGCTGCACAAGTTGTTTCTGGTGCTAGTTCTGAGAGCAAGCGGGGCTCTTCTCCCAGTGTGTCTGGTGCCAAAATCCCCCTCCACCGCCAGCAGCAGCACATTAGCAAGGCTTCCTACTCCAAATGGGCTGCTTTGGGATGCCTTTCTTTTGGGGTCTCTCCATGGGGCACCGAGGAAACCACCCTGCTTTCCAGAAGAGCCCTTTGGCAAGCGAGTCTGCAAAGGCTTAAACTCAGCAACCCAAACCCTCCATCGCTTTGGCAAACAAGAGCCGAAGACCTCGCTTCCACCATCTGATATTTCCAGGTGTTCCCGTACAATTGCTAAAGTGGAAGGCTTCCAGCTCAGATGCCTCGTGCAAGCTCAGCCCGCGCCAGCCCCACGGGGACGGCTGTATTTTTTCCCCTTTCCCGGTGACCCGTAGCATGGATGGGATCAGGGGTTAAACTGGGAGTATGGTGGAAAAGGGACTGGGGAGCCGGAGGCTAGCGCAGCTTAACAAGTGATTATAAGGTCTGAAGGCAAAGGGAACCGCTGCCTGTCAGGAAGCTGCTGCTGAAGAAAACATCCCATTGTACCGGGGAGATGGAGTATGGGGCAGAAGAGAGAGAACCAGATTGATAACCGAGGGGTGATGTGACCCCGCATGGGCTCCTACAACAAAAGCCCCTTCATCTAAAATGAATAGGAACAATAGCTAATGGGGACAGGCCAGCAGCAGCCCAGGATTTGAGAGCCCGGAGGAGAGGGAGGAGTCAATGGTGGGTCCTGTTTTACCCAAATCCTCTATTGATATCAGTAATCTCCTGGGCTTTCCCCCCCTCGAAATCACACATAAAGTTCAAGGACTTTTTGCCTTTGGATTGTAGGGACACGCATTGTCCTTGAGAGCCGGCGGGCCCAGCAGCCAGCGAGGGGTGGGGTGGGGTGGGCTGCTGGGAGGTGGCCCGGCGTGGGGCTGGGGTGCCAGGGATGAGCCGCTGCTGTCACCTGGGCAGCCCTGGGATGTCCCAGCCCCAGGCTGGCAGCGGTGGCAGGAGGACCTGGCTGCTGGCCTTATCCCAGAGCTCTCTGGCTCCCTGGTGGGCTCTGGCTCCACTGAGCCTCTGGGAGCAGCGTCTGTGTGGATGCACAGAGCCTGGCACAATGGGGTCCCAGCCAAATGCTCCCATATTATTAAAAAAAGGAATTGATTTTATCTTGTGGAATCTGGAGGGCTCTCATTCGGTGCAGCACGTGCTGAGGGTGTAAGGGCAGAAGCGGAGCCATGCGAGCACTGGGACTGGGAGCTGCGTCCCCACTGAGCATCACTGAGGGGCCGAGCAGCTAGAGGCAGGTGCTGGAGATGTGTTGGAGAGCTGAGCAGCATTTCCAGTACTGGGGGTTTTGTTGAAAAGGTATCCTGAAATTTTGAGCCATACACACTAAAAATGAAGGGATGGGATTTTTCTTTTTATTTTTTTTTTATTTTTTTTTTTTAAGGACAAGAGTATCCACAGGAAATACCATACACACCAGGAAAAAAAAAAAAGAAAAGAATAAAAAGTTTTGAGAGAGTATTCTCAGCCTGCATTCACTAACCTGACAAAATTACTTGGTCTGTTGCAGAATATACAATGCCTGCATCCAAAAAGCAGACAGATTTGTGAAGAGAAAGGAGACGAAATCTTAGTCCTGCTTTGGTCTCTGCTTTAGAGAGCTCTCTTTGGAGAGCTTTAGCTGCTCTCTGGCCGTGGCACTCTGTCCGCCCTGTATCTGATACCTCCTGCCCAGCGGGGATTGATTAGGCCAACTTTATTAGAGAGCTGGCACAAGATGTGAGGACATCTGGGAGGCCTCGGATCGGGAGCATGAATTAATAAGAACCGGTAAGAGGAGGAGACTGAATAGGATTCAAAGCCCCGACGGGAGCTCAGGGCTGCCAGCCGGGGCTGCCTGGCTGCTGCAGGCAGGGTCCTCATTTCTGGACCTGCCCTTCCCAACATGGCCATCGCACTCAGGGTGATGCCTCTGCCATAAAGGAGGGAAGAGCATGGCCTGGAGCTTTGTCAGCTCGTTAATGGCTCAGCCTCCCATGAAAGCAGCTGCATCAGTGTTTCCCAATGACTGGAGTGGGCTACTGACCCTCCAGGGCCAGCGGGACCCATCACGCCTCTCCCCTGTGTACTGAAGCTGCAGCTCCCAGTTGTGGTTTTGGTGGGAGCATCCTTCAGGCAGCTGGGACGGGGGTACAGGCTGGGAGGCGGTGGAGTCAGGCAAGGTGAATTCGGCAGCCTCGGTGCTTCAGCTGGGTGCCCACCTCAGCTGGGTGCCCACCCCGTCTCCTGCAGCGCATGAAGCGCAGAGAGTGCACCGCTGGTGCTCAGTCAGGGGCAGGTGCAGGTGCAGGTGAGGGGCAGCCCCACGGACCGCAGCGAGTGGCACTCACGGCATCCAGCAACCTCAGGGGACTGGCACTGCATCTAGTAGACTCCTCAGCCATCTAAACCACACAAGGCATGTGGGGTACGTTGCCAGTCATGGGCAACCACCCATCCTGTCTGCACAAGGGAGGCTGTTTGCACCATGATAATGACTGCAGCCCCCCCTGTGCACCCCAGGAGCAGGCAAGGACCCCTTTACACCAGGCAGGCTGGTACCGTGGGGCCATGGTGGGAGTCACTTGGCTGCAAAGGGCTCTGAGTGTGAAAAGCAAGTGCGTGGAGAGGTCAGAGAGCTACATTGAGGGGGCTGGGTGCTACGCTGAGGGGTCTGGGTGCTGAGCCCAGCTCTCATCTTGGCTTTTGTCAGATGGGGAAAGCCATTATGTCATTCTCATCAATATGTCTTTCTAGGTTGGCTCAAATGACACCCAACCCTCCCCAGGCGGCAAGGGGCTGTGGGAAGAGATGGATTTCCACCTGGAGAACTAGGACAGGCAGCAGAGATGGGGATGCGCCATGCTCAGCACAAATCCTCACACAGGGGAGCTGCACACCTGAAATGAGCTGTTACATCCAAGAGTGCTTATGCATCAGCAGCTCTCATCCATGGAAAAATCACTCTTGAAGAAACCTAGCATCGGGCACGACCTGAGAATAACGGCATGATGCCATGCCTACATGCCCATGCCTACAGCCCGGGGTGCAGGGTGTGCTGCACGGACGCTGCAGACAGCGGGTCTGTTAGCTGGGCTGGCACAGCGGAATGATGAATACCTCCCCAGCACTCCCAACGGTCCTCAGCCACTGCAGGCAAATATTTACAAGAGCTCTCCAAGGGAGACCCATAAACTGCTCCCTGGTATAGCTTTCTGAGGATCAGTCCAGACAGCTATATTAGCTGGAACATGAAGTAGTTACACTCCTGCTGCTCTTCCAGTGCTTTTGAAACAGATACTTGTCTCTTTTATTACCTTTGTTTGTGTCTCGTTTTATTTGTGCGCTGCGTGCTTCATTGTGCTGGGTTTGATACAGTTGTGACTGGCTACGGCTTAGAACAACAATAAATACCTTCCAGGCCTTTTGTGCTTTTTAATATTATTCTCTATTTAAAAAAAAGAAGCCAAGCCAGACAATGAAAACAATGCAGGGAAAATTAAACCTTAAATCTGCATTTATGATTCTGTATTAAACACACAGGAAAGGCTGGTTTCAAACTGTTGATAAAACTTTTTTTCTTTGTTAAAAACGTGCTTTTGGGGAAAGAGGTGTGTTTTGTGGAGAAGGGTTGGCTTTGATGAAGATATACTCGGTAAGGTTTCCCCAGCCCAGGATGGACACGCCAGCTGGAGAAAATGACCTCAAGGACCAGACTGGAGACAAGGTGCACCCTACGCGGGGATGGGAGCTGCCCATGCTCACATCGTGGTTCGCTTCATTCCTTGTGAGAGAGCATACAAACCCTTGGCTCTCTGCTAAGGCTTAACCGAGTGGCTCTGAAGTTAAGGGCAGCCTCTTAATTGACTTTATTGGATATCAAGCAATGCTTGGGGAGCATCAAGGGCTGAATCAGGCTCCCAGAGGGCTGGGACAGGGCAGCCGTGCTGGACAGCAGAGCCAGAGACCCACTGACCAAGGGCTGGGTGTAAATTCCATGAGCTTCTCCCTTCACAGCAGGTTTTAAGGGATAATTTGTCCTTTGTACAGCAATGGTGCTTGTGGGGGTTGAAAGTGGAGGCACTGATTTGAGCCTCATGGCTTGCACTTGCCATGTGATCCCTTTGAAGTAACCCCCCCTCCCAGGAGGGCTGAAACCACAGCTGGAAACAACTGGTCCAGCGACAGGACCTGAGCCCAGAGCCCCACGGTGCTCCCAGGGTGTTTGTAACACCCAGAAAACACTGAGCCCTATGGCGTAACCAGCAGGCAGAGAGGGGCAGTGATGTCCCCCCACAAACCAGCATCATAGCTGGCAAATCCCCAGGGAGCTGCCGCCAGGAAGGGCATGGGCTTTGCCTCCCTCCCCGGGAGACCCTGTGCTGCTGCTCCCGCTCCATCCTGGCTGAGCGGAGCTGGTGACAGCTCCGCTTATTGGCTTTGCTGGGCTGAAGAGAGCACTTTAAAAGGAAGCAAAGCAGTAACATAGCATTAGTTCCTGCTGGAAGGGGGAATGAGAGATGCACATTCCTGCCTTGTATGGGAAATTTGGCCTGCTTGCATCACCCCAGGAGTTTGGGCTGAATACTGTATTCTTAGCATCCCATCCTCAGACAGCCCGCGCTCCTGCTAGGCGATGCTAAAAAACACTGCTAGCTCTGAGAGGGTTGTGCTTCAGCAGCGGGTGAAGTCATGCCTGGATAACTCACTGAAGCTTCGAGATCGGGCTGGGCGATGGCTGAGCGGCAGCGACGGCTGTGCTAAACCCACCAGAAAAATCCTGGGGAGAGGGAAACCTGCCCTGTTGTGCGTTTGGCAGCGTGTCTGCACCCACCTGCCAGCACACACTGGGGTGTTTATGAGGATTCACACCCTCACATCAGCTCGTGCATAAGCCCCCCCGCCCCACTGGGATGAGATCTGGGTATGATCGGAGTGGGGTGCGACTCATCACCCCGAAAGCCAGCTCCCCCGGGCAGCGCCGGGCTGGCGAGCACGTCCCAGGCACTGGAGGGCTTTGGAGGCGCTCCCAGGAACAAGATTTTGACAACTTGGGAGCACAACATCCCGGTGTCATTTTAGGCCTAATTTGCATGTACAGCACAGTGCCGAGTGTGTAATTACTGAGCTGAGCAGGCAGTCGTCAGCTTGGCTGTTTCAAAACATGATCTTTAGTGCTTCACAAAACATAAGCAGACACCTTTCCCTCAATGCAGCTGCCTGTGAGGTTTGGCTAAGAGAAGCGGTGGGGTTGGGTGGAGGTTAGACAGGACCACCTGGCCAGCCACAACCAGACATGCTCAGGGAGATGTGGTCACCTCCTCTACACAGGGAAGAGGGGTGAGATGAGGCCAGGTTAGTCTGAACATGTTGATAGCCAGCAACGGCTCTTCTTGGCCTCTACATCCGCCATGCACGAACCAGATCTGTCATTTCTCAGCCTCCCAGTCCTCATGCTTCCCCTTCCCACTCTTTCTACTCCCTTCCTGGCCTCCCTGTTCACCTGTGAGCCCTTCCCTCCCTCCTGAGAGCTGTCAGAGGCACCTGCAGCAACATGTTGGAGGGCTCGGGCACTACTGAAGGCAGGACAAGCTCAGCTTCCAGGTTCCCCATCATTTTGTGAGCTTGTGTCCCAGCTCAGAAGCATCCAGATAAAGAAGGGAAAAGCCAAGCACACACATCCAGTGTGTGTGTGTGTGTGTGCAAAGGGATGCTCCTGTCTGTGTATAAACATTTGCGTTGCATGGTGTGTAGCAGATGGAGGTATGGGCATGCATACGGTTGTGGGAGGCATCTGCATGTTTGCAACGTGCAAGCTTTGTGCATCTGCATGTCACGTGGATTTTTCACTGAGGGATATGTGTCCTCATAGGTTTCTCTGCATGGATGCTCACAGAAAAAGGGCCTCACACACATTTCTGAAGACACATCTATGCCTGGATGGGTGTCCCATGCCGACAGACAGCGGTAACTCTGTAGTTACAGAGCCATGATGAAAAACAACAGAGAAGACGTAACATCACTGTGCATCCATGTCGCTACTAGATTTACTCTCCCACCAGCCTTGTCTCCACATCCCGTGTGCTGACCAAGGGCGTGGGAAGGGAGGTGACGGACACCCTGTGCTCCTTCCAGACGGGGGTCAGCTGGAGCATGGCTTGTGTTTTCGGCTTGCCTGTTTCTTTGCACCCGTGGATTTTTTTCTTCCCGTCTGCTAATATCAACAAAACCTGCCAGGGCACCTCATCACCGGAGCTCCGTGAGAGCAAACGCGACATACTTGGAGCATGCAGTCAGCTTTTCCAGCCAGTCCACACGGCCGGCATAAACTGTCTAAGTACCGTCAGAAACCACTTTATAAACTTAGGAAGGGAAGGAGATGATTGATGGTTCCACACTGGACATGACACAGCTTCTACACTTTCCTGTATTTATAATATTTGTGTATTGCCCCTACCTCAAAGCTTGACAGGCTGGTCCCATTCACTTAGAGATATGAATTTGGCACAGCCTGACATAAACTCTATCGCTTCGGGCCACCAAGGGAGAACCATTGTTATAAACTTTCTCCCCCCGCACCCTGCTTGGCCCCTTTTTTCCCCCTTCCAGTCGCATTATTTCTTTACAAGCCAACAAGAACAGAACCAAATGTTTCACATCTGTTCTCGCCGTCCGGCCATTTGCATGAGAATCGCGGTCAGTGTTTCAATGAGCACAGCTCGCTGGCCAGCAATGGGGATGGAGCCGGCCACCACCAGCCCCTCGTGCTTCTGCCAGATGTCTGGGCTCCGCACAAAAGAGATGGACCCACGGCGTTAACAAATTACCTTCCTTCGGGATCTAATCGCTCTAGAGATATGTCGGGTGATTTTTCTTTCTGGATGGTGTTGTAGAGCTGATCCTCATCCTTGGCTCAACCATTTTGAACCTCCCGTTTAAGGGGTTTGGTGGCAGCGTTCTAGTTTGCCGACACAACTCTCACCAAGGGAAGGTTAGGCTTAAGGCGTGGACAGTTTCTGTTTAATGAATCAATAATGGTGATTTGAATGGGAGATCATCTCCAGTGATATGGCACAACTGGGAAACTTCCCTGAAAAATATGCCCATGTTTCACAGGCAGTTCCCATTTAAAAAAAAATAACAAAATCTCCACTATTTTCCTCTTTTTCGGCTTGCCAAAAGCATCTTCCTCCCTGCCTGCTCTCCCTCTGCACCCCCTGCCCTGCTGCTTCTCCAGGCCTGTTCAGCTCCTGCCCCTGCCCTGAGCACTAGGGCTGGCGGCGAGACTTGGGGCTGTGATTTTTGGAAGCTGCTTGTTCTCTTTCCAGCCGGACTGGGCATTATGAGCTGCTGGTTGACTGTCACAGCAGCGGATGAAAGACTTAAGCTGCCGACGTAAGCTGGCAAAAATGCCTTGGAAATTGTAGCAGGGAAGTGCAGCAGTGAAGCCCCTCTGTGCCATCCGTCTCCCTCCCCATTTAGTTGATGCTCTTATTAACTCTCCAAGCCATGGCATTCTCCCAGGAAAATTAATGTGTAGAGAGAAGTTTTTAAGGCATTGCAGTCTGCAGGGCCTCTTGGATTAAGGGCTGTGGTTCCCACCTCCAAGCAGCTCTGTACAGACCTGGCAAGGGGAGCTCAGCCTTGGCATGGGGGATGTTGGATGGCTTGGTGCTTTTAGCTCTGCTGGGATGCTTGTGCATCTGAAAGGTTGGAATCACGCTCCAAGATGAATTTATTCTGGGTGGTAGTTATTGGATACAGCCTGCTAGCTCTATGCACGAAGCTGTCCTGCCTCAGGATGGTAGGGGGATATCCATGTGCTGGCATCTGAGCCCTGCCTGTGCGGTTCACAGTCACTCCCATAAGCTGGGAATCACTCCATGGGCCTATTTGGGAAAGGCAGGGTGACCCCACGGGAGCAGGCATCTGCTGGAGTCATGATCCCCAGCTGCAACCTCCTGCTTTGGACCTGTCCAAGCTTTTCGCTGTGTTCTGGAGGATTCCCTACCACAAAGGCAATATAGACTGTGTACCAATCCATCTCCCTTCAGTCAATATCTGAAAACCCCCACAGCTGCAGCAAGGTCCTTGCAAGCAGGAAGGGCTGATCAGTGTTATTGAGGGCTGGCCTGGGGGACAGCTGCATTAGAGGGTAGCAAACCCCATGGCTACCATGTGCCATGAGCCCCTGGCTGAGCCTCAGCCCTGTAAGGGTGGGCTGGATGCAGCTGGCCCATCTGAGCAATGTACACTCACTTTGTGTCCTCCTTGACCTCCAGTCCGTGGTAGAGGCATTTTAACAGCACGAAGGGCTACATTTATCCACCCTGCACACCAGTGGTAGAACCAACAACAGCTGAAGGACTGGCACTGTGCTGTTCCCCCATGCTCTGCAAGTGCTGCTGTGTCCATAGCTTCCCCTTGCCAGCAGCTGTGGATGTGCCACCCTAGGGCAATGGCAAGGCATGGGAACACCAGCAGCCCCAGTACCTGCCAGTTCAGGGGTGGCTGGCAGCAGAGAAGGATGCCTTCAGCACTCCCAGGAGCTTCTCCACCAGCCTGACAGTGGTGGTCTGAGCAGAAGAGATGGAGCACAGACCCGGCTTCTCTGCCACCATGCAGAGCTGCCTGTCCCAGTGCTGTTGGGGCTGTACAGACCCAGCAGAAGCAGGGCTTGTGCTGCAGGACATGGAGGGTAGTGCAGATTTCCCTGCTCAGATATCATCTCCATAGGGGACAGCTGGATCAGAGCAAATCCTTGGGGGAATACATGCTAACGTACGTCCCTGTGAGCACTCCCACACTTCAGCATCACCTTGTATGAAGGGCAGCATCGGGAAAGCCAAGCAATCTGCCTGTGTGTTCAACTAAGATGTGGGCCAGGCAAGAGGGCAATTGGCACCGACCCCACAAGCTTTATAGCAGGGAAGGAGAAAATTTGGGAAGAGGGCATAGGTTGCTGGCTGTGTAAGTGGGAGGGGACAGCACAGGGACGCAGGTCACCTCCTTGTCACCGCTGGGGCTCATGGAGCGCAGAAGGTGCTGGCTGCCCTCATGCTGCCATGGTCCACCCCACAGGGTTCAGGTGAGCAGGTCCATGGCACTCAGACATCAGCCGCAGAGATGGTGGCATCTCTCCCAGGGTTTTGCCATCCATCACAGGGAGCAAGGTCTGACTGGCATCAGCACTGCAGCACTTGGATCCCGCTCTGCTCTCAGGCTGGGTGCTGCTGGCAGCTGCGGGCATGCAGCATGGCCAGGGACAGGGCTTTTTGTTCCAGCTCAAATGCAAAGAGGAAAGAAAACAGAGTACACCGAGGCAGCAGAGGCAGTTTGGCGAGGGATTGCTGGCATGTGGCACCTGTGGCCAGTGGCTGGACCTTCCCAGCACATCCCTCAGCTGTGCCCTTCACTCCCCAGCTGGGCCACTGCTGTGACACATGCTGACCTTTAGGGACCAAGTATTTTTTCAGGCTGCTGCCTGATGGGCCAAGGGTCTGGAATGCGCCAGGGGAATCCCTTTGAAGCTGACATTTCTCAGCCAGCCATGTTTTCTGCCTTTTGTTGGAGAAATGTGTTCAGAAAGGCTCATCTGCACTGCCAGCGCCTTGGATAGTCTTCGGCTCATGTGCAAAATGCTACCAGCTCCAAAGGTTTGTGTGCATGCTTACTTGGGCATAAATGATAACATCAGGCTCAGGGCATGAGAGAGTCAGTATCTGGTCTGTTTTGCATCTTTGTGCTTGCAGCGATGCCATGGGACTGAACCTTCTCGGTGTAGCTGCCCTGGGGTGATGCTCGAAAGGATGTGGGCAGGTGTATGGCAACATGAAAGCAAGTCCCTTAGACATCTAGAAGACAGCAACGTGGGCATTTCCACCAGTCTTTTAGAGCTCAGGGCAAGTGCATTTGCTGTTTGGGCTCTGTGGTCCCACCTGGCAATTCAGTGCTGTTTTGTCACTTCGCAGCTTGGATGTTTGGAGAGGTGGCTGTGGGTGATGAGGCTGCAGCTGCCATGGGTCTTTACCTCTCTCTGCACAACTGCTGGGAACACCCCTTGCATTGCATCTCCCTTGCCAAGAAAAAACCTTCATCCCCCCACCCTGGGCCAGTTATTTCTCTTTCAGATAGTCTGCATTTTAGAAGTCTTCCTTGTCTTGAAATAAAAGCAGTAGAAGCAGCTACAAGAGTCATCTACTTCACATTCATGCTGATGGTGATGCCTTAGGTGGCCTTCCAGTACCCAAACTCCCCTCTCTGGAGCATCCAGTGAGAGTAGATATGGTGCACCGGGAAGTTGCTGAATATCATGATAAGGTCTGTTTTAATGTTAAAAAAAAAAAAAAAAAGGTAGGTTCGTTGTAACTGATGCTGGCTGGAAGCACGAAAAGAGGACGTGCAGTATATACTTGTGAGCACAAGAGGGAGAGCAAGGAAGGAAGAGAGGAAGGACAAGAATGAAGGAAATGGACTTGATACCTGTTTGTAAACTAGGTCAAGATTAATAATGATTTGGATAGCCTTGGCTCTGGGCCCAATTTTACAGGTTTTGCAAATGCATATAAAGAAAAGATAATTCCTGCCTGGAACAACGAGCAGTCCGTGGCTCTGCTCCGGCAGTGATTTACACAGTCTTCACTTTACACACGCCAGGAGCCCAATTTCCACCCGCATAAACCTAACCACATGAGTGAGGATTTGCAGGCTCTGGGCTCAGCAGGTTAAGTCAAGGCTCTGGTTCAATCCCACTTATGACAGTCAAGGCAAGCCTTACCCAAGGAAAAAAAAAACACCCAAACCTTGGCCTGTGAACTGACTATTTTTATTCCATGCTTTATATTTTATCTGTTTCGCTCTGCCATTCCCTCTTATTGCTGTATTCAAGCAGACAAGAAAATGATTGCTGCAATGGTTTAACTGATTTAATAGAAGTGATAGAAAAGAGAAGAAAAATTGAATGCCGGGGTTGGTATTTTCGCAAGACCAGTTCAGCATTTGCTCCCTGGTTGCAAGATAGTTTAGAGTAACTGAGCAGAAAATCTTGTCAAAGTCCTCTAGAACAGAGAGAGCAGCGGTGCAAACCCAAGCGGTGTCTGCAGTGATGGGGGGCTGGCGGCAGGCAGAGCGGGCAGGACTGCCCCGGCAGAAATGCAGTCCCAAGGCAGCCTCAGCAGGCAGCGGAGTGCTGGATAACCTGATGAGAGGTTTTGAGAGCTATTTAGCAACACTGAATTGGGACTTGAAGCAGAATTAATTGAGCTCAAATTGCATCCTTCTAGCAATCCGCTAATCTGCTCCAGCAGGAGGATAATGACATCTCAAGAAACCAGCTTCAAAAATTGAAACTTGCCGAGTTTTAATAAACGGGCTGCTTAAAAAGAGGATTAATACTTGCATATAAAATATTGCAATACCAACACTTATGTTCATACGGGAGTCTTTTGCCTCCAAATGGAAGGGGGATCTCAGGAGAATTTGTGAAGTACATGCACTCGTACACACACACACACACACACACACACGATTACACATCCAAAAGCACAAAGAACCAAGCTGCTGTCATGTCCCCAAATTACTTTTCTTAAACCGTGTTTATTAGTCCTAGGCAGTTCTTAGCCTGCAGAAGCCTTAATAAAAGCTCCTTTCAAGCAAAGACCTCAAAATGCTCTGCAAACAGCAACAGATCAAGTGTCACATCATCCCTGGTGACACGGGGACAGCACTGCAGCCTCTGGGAAATAAGCGGAGTGTGGCAAATACATGGCAGAACTGGGAACAGAAGCCAGAAGTCTGAATCCTGCACTCTCTCCCACTTCATTTCTCCTATTTTCTGAGACCTCTGCCACTGGGAGACGGTTAAGGAAATGGGATTTTTGCTCTGATTGCAGTAGGAGCCCTTCGGGAAAACACCCTGTTAGCAGCATCCACATGCAGCATGGTGTAGTTTCAGGATTCCTGTTCAATCCAATGGCAAACGGGTTGGATTTCTGCGAAGTATACCTCTGCCCTCCCCACTCCACGGCTGCAGTCTGGGTGCAGCTGACTGAAAACACTGAATGCCTTAATGCCAAGTGACTCTTCTGCCTGCACCTCAGAGCAGTGCTCATCTCCGCAGGCTTCCCCTCACTCCCTAACATCTCCCTCTTTGCTTAGGTTTCTGCGTTAATCTAACAAGACAGAGAAGAAGGTCTCCACGAAGTCTTATCCATCACCCTCAATTTACATTTATTAGCATGGGTATCCAAAGCAAAGCAAATAAACTGTAGTGGGTTGTTCTCTCTGTTGCAGTCAATAATATTGTCATTGCCACCGATCCAATTAGAAGCATTTGTTGGAATTCAGTAATAAGCTTAGAGATGGCACTGAGGTCTCTGTCTTTCACCGGGTGGCTCACAGGCTGCTATGAAATATTAATGAACGATCTTGGATGACATCTGTTTGCTATTTTGCTGGTGATGTTCCCAGCGAGCGGCCAGCCTGGGGAGCACATGCTGGTCCTGGCAGCGCGGGCATCAGATGAGCCCTCGCTTGTGGATCAGCAGGAAAATAAACTAAATCAGGGCTCAGCCGCTCCATCATGGAGCAGGTCCCGGCTGCCGTGTGAGAGCATGGCCCTGGGCTGGTCCAGCCATGTATGGCTGCAGAAGCATCACCCAGGATGATGTGTCTGAGGCTCAGCAGGCAGCACTGGGGACACTGGGGCTCCAGCCCACGTTCCTTCGCAGCAATATGCTTTTGACTAACTCTACTTCTGTTTCTGTGTCAGATGTGTCTGTTCATTGGATGGTCCTAGGAGAAGGGGAAAGTTTATCTAAGAAGCAAACACTTGAAGGACGAGCTACTTAAGGTTTGGCCAAGGTGGTGAAATATCATAGCTAAGCACCAAAGTATTTGGGCCAGAAATAGCAGTTATGCTGCTGGCACAAATTTGTGCCTAGTGCTCCCATGTATGGTGGCCTGGGCAAGGGGAGGGGGTGGTTGTACCCTGAGCCCATAGGAGCTCAACCCATCGCTGGGGATGGTACAGCACGGGCCAAGCAAGGAGCAACCATGGAGGAGATGCTGCACCTCTGCTGAGCTCAGCCAAATCACCTTGCTGGCCACAGAGTACCCCGCAGCAAATCACAAAATACCTTGAAACATCCAATGCCCTAAAAATGTCATCAAGATTGTCTGACCATCATCACTTAGAGAAGATGCAGCTCACTTTGGTTTAAGCACTTCACTGAGACCCCTAAATAGGTTATTTATTGATCTGCTCTTCCTCTACTGTCTGCAATGAGCAACCTGCACCTAAATCTATGCTTGAGATGGGACGGGACGTACGCTCCAGATGCCTGTTTCTCTCTGGGGAGTTGTGCTCCCCACAACTTCCCCAGGGTCCAGCCAACCCCTGCAATGCTTAGTAGGATCCACAGTTTCCCAACAGTTTATCAATGTTGTTAGATATCCTCTGTCTGCTCAAAGGCTTTCTACCTATTCTTTGGTGTCCTGTCCCTCACGAGATGACTAGCAGCTGCCCAGCATGGGCCACAGCTGTGCTGTCAGGACCCCCCTGTGGTCCTGCCTCCCCAGCACCCTTCAACTCCACTGTCCCCCTCCTTCCCACAAAGCCCACAGGTGACCATGTGCTTTAGCCAAGCCACCGGCACAAGCTCCGACCTTGGCTGCGTTGCGGGGAGGGGATGGTAGTGGTGGAGGGGGGCTTGGTGCTCTGGCCGGAGGGGCAGCCTGGATGCACCCTGTGCCCCATAGCCACGCTCACGGGGCTAAAGGGCTGCCCAGCAGGGAGGCTGGCTGGGCACACGGTTGGGTACAAGCCTAGCAAGTCCCCCAAATTATACCCTTCCCACTGCAAGGAGAAAACAGAGGCTGGGCTGAAGCTGTAATTTGCACAGGAATAGCAGGGTGGTTGTATTTATATCATATCATGAGTCTGAGTACCGCTCGTTCCCCAGAGCTCTTAGTACCACCAGCACTTTCTCCTGAGATCCCATCTGCACCCCCTGAGCCTCCAGCCCACCCTCAAACCATCCCTGAGGTCACGCTGGAGCTGTCAGCAGCAATACTCAATGGGAGGGAAGTTAACGACAGAGGTCTGCGCTCCCAATCTGACATGCTGGTGACACTTTGAGGGAGGTGTAAGCTTGTCACCGGAAAACCCTGTCACCACCATGCCTTGGAGAGATTCTTTCCTGCAGGACAAGCCCTGGCAGACCCTGCAACGCTGCGAGTGTATGAGGTAGGGGGGGTGCTGGGGTACCAGTGTGGGCACCGAGGCACTGCCTAGACATACCAAGGGCTGTGGGGTGAGCTGGTGTCAGAGGCAGGACTGGGCTCAGCTTGGGGGAGCTCAGGTGGGGCAGCCCTGCACGCCGTGGGGTGTGCAGAGCAATGCGGGGCAATTTCCTCTGGCAATACAAAGCCCAGTGTCTTCTGTTTATCTCAACCATCATTTGCATCTCAAGTGTAGAAGGAGCAAATGGAGAATGCTGGAACTAGGATCAAGTGAATTGACCTATGAAGAGGAACCATCTGGCTATTCCTTGGACTGAATCCCCCCTGGGAGCCAGAAAACCCCTTGGTTAAAGACCTCCCTAAAGTATCTCTCCATCGTCACTTTTCCACGCAGGACTATGCTGTTAAAGATGCTCTTCCCCTCACTCCTGAGCTCTATTTATCCACATATGAGTTTTAGGCTTTGATGAACCCAGGGACTTGTGTAGATCCTGCCTGCCTGCATGTGGAGGCTTTACCTGGGAAGTGTCTGGCAATGCCTTTGGGGGGTTTTGTGTTCTGAGCACTCACCACTGCAAGCTCTCCCGAGTATCAGTCAGAAAGTCAGAAAAAGCGAAATAAAAAGAGCAAAGGGGAGAGTCTTTCCAGCAAAGCTGCTCTGGGTGTTTTCCAGGCTTGGTAGGAAGGACCCACCACCTCCATCTACCCCCCAACCATTCCACGGAGCTGTTTTAATTAAAGCCTGCACAGACACCTTTTCACATCTGCTCTCCAGCCAGGCACTTCCTCGTGGTGACTTTGCTCGTGGTGGAGGGTGCTGCTGTTAACACGTCGTTCTACCTGAAGTATGTGAGGACGAAAGATAAGTGGAAACAATTTTCCACTGAAGGACATCAGTAAAATGTATGAAAACTGCCTGTCTCTGGACCATCTGGCTGCCGATAATACAATATTAATAACCACAGTCAATTAAGCTGAGCCTCCCTTGGGGAGCAGGGTTTCAGTTGGGCAATGTCACAAGAATCGATGTAATCCAAGTTCTGATGCCATCGATAGCAGCTGGCCTGGCAGCCAGGGCATCCGGGGAGGGCCCAGGCACAATCCCAGCTCTCCTAGGACAGCCCCTGCCACCTGCAGGTCCTTTGCAAGGATCCCTGAGAGAAGAAGTCTTCAAGATGATTCGCAGGTGCTTTGGGAGCCCAAGCTGGGGCACCAAACCCTCATGTCTTAAAAGAGCCTGGGGTGGGAAAAACTACTGAGAGGTGATGGTGAGCACTCTGTGCTGGGATGCTGGAGGGGGACCTGGATAAATACACAGGCAGATGGGAAGGGTTTTCCACTCACTGGGACTACATGAGCTGAAGGGGACGCCTCTTGTGGAGATCCCCCATTAGGAGCATGGAGATGCCCAGTGGTGGAGATGTCCAGCTGCTTCAGAGGAGGCACAATTTTCTCTCCAGCCATCATTTGTAAAAAAACCCTTTGTTTCCTCCAAGCCAAAGCTTTTTCTTGTTTCCTTTAAGGTTTTTAAGGGTTTGAGGCTTGTGACTTGACAAGGCTTTGCAGGCAGGGCAGAAGCAGCCCAAGGAAGAGCTCCCTTCATGGTAAAGACATTTGTCACCTTCTGTCACCACCTAGCAGTGTCCCACACCCTCATGCAGCTGACCTTTGGCACACAGCCTGTCCCTTTGTAGGGCTCCTGCTTTCTATCCTAAGCTCTTCAGACTCGAGAAGCCTCTCCTGCTGCAAGATGGATTTTTTCTGTGGCTCTCGAAGAGTTCTGCCACCCCCGCCTCTCCATGGGAAATACCAGGGTAAGAGGCAGGTTGTGCTATGGATGGATAAGCACTAGGATACTTCACTCACTAGGTCACCCATGATACCCACAAATATCCAGGATATGTATGTGTGAGCAGGATAACGCCCAGGTTCCCCAGTAAAACAACATCAGTACAACTGCAGCTCCCCAGAGAAGTGGTTCTTTGGCTTGTGAGCAGTCACAGCTGAGGTGTCACATCGGCAAGCACCTCTGCTGGGGAGGATGGTGTTTTCCAGCAGAACATCCCTCCAGGATTTTGCACACAGACTCCAGGAGCAAGTTTGTCATACAAAAAAAAAAAAATCTCCTTTCCACCTCCCAGACAAACTTCATTTGGCTGGAAAATTCACACTGTGAGAAAATTTGGGGCTTTCAAATAATACCTTTTCCAGCAGCAGAAGATTCATTGTGATTGACACACGGTGTCACATGTTAGCTTTGCTCAAACTTTTGAAACCTCAATTTTTACCACGTTTGACCCAGTTCCAAAAGTACTGCAAAAAAATGTGAAGCCGGAGAGGCACAGGAGGAAAGCTCTGGGTAACAGAGCGGCAAATGTGCCGGCGTTTTAGTGCAATTCCATGTACAGCTTGCCTCGTTGCCTCTACGCATGGGGTGCCTTTGGCACTGGGAAGTGGTGCCGCAGAGCGGTGGGAGCTGAGGCAGCCGGGATCTGTGGGATGGGTGACCACTCCTCCTGATGCACTTCCACAGGGCAGCCAAGAGGGACCCGGCATTGGGAAGAGCCAGGGCTGCCCACTGCTGGGGGGCCAGGAGGCTCGTGTCCAGCCTCAACTTGGTGGCTGAGCCCGTGCAGGTCAGCCTTCTCCCTCTTGCCTAATTAGGCTGTAATTACACACTTCTGAACAGAGGTGCTTTCGTGTGAGCAGGTACAGCATCCACTGCAAGGAAGCTCCGGGCACGGCTGGAGCCATGTAATAAAAACCGCATTAATAGTCAACAGGAGGAAACAAAAGAGCAAAACCATTTTGGGTGAGTCTTCACGTACACCGGTTTCTCAGCAGCAGCTTCCAAGGGAGCTGAACAACCTACTGAAGTCAGGCCAAAGAGCTGTTAAAAAAAAAAAAAAAAAAATTGCTTACATTGAAAATATATTGTGTGGTTCATTTCACAACGGTTAAAGCAATTTAGAGCCATCAGCAGGATCAGAGCGAGGGATTTGCTCTGTTTGATCAGACAAATAAGCCGTGACGTTGGATGTCTCTGCCTGCAGAAGAGCAAATCCTGGGGCTTCTTTGGAGACCCCCTCTCTGCTCCACCGAGAGCCTGGACATGTCCCATGCGGGGACAAGCATTTCTTTCCCAGCCACCCCAGGCAATCTGCTGCCGCTGTGCTGGTACTCTAAAGCATAAGATTGGATTAGGCTTTTCTTAGCTTGCCTCACTCGGAATGTAGTGTTGCCAATTTGTACAATTTTATGCCAAGCCTTGTGATACTTGGGATTTTTCTTAGACTGTCAGTTCCTGGAATAAAGTGATTACAGAAGAACCTCATTGCTGCCTCAGTTAGGAAAGTACATTCCTGTCCCACGTTGTACCAGAACAGTTGAAAGAGGGAAGGAAGATCATACAAAGGGGAGCTAAGGACTCCTCTTCCACCACTTAACTTTGGGTTAAAGTCCCTGCATGTTTTAAGTAGTGATCTCCGATCTCTGATCTCCGAGCATCTGGAACTGTCCTGGTCAAATTTATCTTGGAACCACAGACAAATTTTCTACTATCCAGTGCATTCAAAGAGGAGCCTCATTTCTAGAGTGGTAACAGAAGATCATCAAAACAACCCTGCTGGTCCTGACCAGGCTGAACTAGTCCAGTGTCCTGTCCCTGGGTCAGTGGCACTTCCCCAGGATGTTCTCGCAGCCTTAGTGACCTCTGGCTCGGAGACAACTTGAGCTTTCACCTTAGACCATCTCCTACAAGGACTAATGGTGCAATGACAGGTACAACTGTGCTCAGCATATCTGAGGGACAGTTCCACATCTGCTGAAGGCTCTTTGCTGCAGCTGTTCCAGGAGGGTAAGGACTGCCCAGAGGTCACCTTGGTCTTCTGCAATGAAGATGACCTCTGCCAAGTTGGGAGGATGCTGAACCACTGGGATAAGCTTTATTTCTGATGAACTCACTGCAGCGCTTCCTTTCAGACATCTGCTTTTTTTCCATGTCTCACTGTAAAATGAAACACCCCCTAGCCTTTCAAGATGAATGTGTTTTTCCTTGATTCAGAATCACTTGAGCTAGTTTTGAGGGCCACCAAGCTGGTGACCTAAAGGATTTTAGCTGATTGCTGCAAACTTGCCTGTCCTGATCCTGCCATCAGTGTCCCAAGCCACAATGTCACGCAGAAAATGGACAATGGCAACCATGGAATCCCATTTAAAGATGAGTCTTGTTATTTTTATACCAATTACAAGGTTATGGATCAGGCTAAAAGGTGTTTAATACATTGTAATATTTAGGCGCACTTGGCTCCCACATTTATTGGGGCTGTTTGTAGCAACATGTAATATGTGCTCACTGTGGAAGTATGTGGCACGCACATAAACCCAGCACAGATGTGCTGAGAAGCACCAGGGAAGCTGGGCAGGCTCGCGGCGTGGGGAGCAAGTCATCCTGCCTGCAGCAAGGGCAGTGGGAGAAGGGAAGAGAGGGGAGGAAAATAGATGAAACTCATACCTGCTGGGCTTGCTCTACTCAGCTGCATCTTACTTTAACTTAGTGTTTTCTTTTGAGGCCTCGAAATCCCATTGCACAATATTGTAAAAATGTCATAAAATATTTTATTGCATTGTACAACTGAAATGCTGCCAAAAGCCTTAACCCCTGAGCTGCCTCCTGCCCGTGGATGCCCAGCGTGTCACTGCTCGGGAACTGGCTCCCTTTGGTGGTTGAACTTTGAGGAGGATGGAGGGGGTTTAGGGGCTCGGAGGTGAGACTTGCTAGATCACCGCTCCAGGGCAGTTAGTCTCTAAGACTGATGTTGGCTAACTCGGGGCCTTCCCGTGCCTCTGTCTGGGGATTTCAGATTGATCAGAATTAGAGGTGAGATTGGTCCTGATGCTTTCACTTTTCACCTCTTCCCTTGGTGCCAGTCCTGCGAATACCAATGGAAATGCGATCACTGCTCTGCAGTACCCTGGGTGCATCCTGCTGTCTCGTTCCATGCAGAACCCATCAATCAGCCATAAATGGACTTTTGGAACCATCTGGAGTCAAATCACAAAGGTACGGGAGGTGAAGAAGCAGCCCTTCCAGCAAGGCCATGGCCATGCGTTGGCCCCTAGGAGGCTGGTGGTGCTGCTGGATGGGAGAGCTTGGGAAGTTGCTTCTCAGCGCTGGGCCTCGTTTTCCCAAGGTGTGTGTGGGAATAAACAGCTTTATTGACCTGCTGTGTAAAGCTCTTGGAAATGTGCTGCTGAGGAGACCATGGTATCAGTGTTTAGGAGACTGAAGGTGGATCTTTTGAGATCAGTGGTGACATGGGAGTGCTATTAGACCTTCCCGTATACTGGTCCTCCAAATCGAGGAGCAAACTGGACAAGGTCAACATGAGACGAGGTTCCTCAGAGCAGCCCCAGACAGAAAACCTGAACCCTTGGAGTATGGTTGAGGAGTCCAGCTCTGCACAAGGTTGGGTTTTTCTTCAGTCACTTGCTCTGTGATACCCAGCTATGCATCAAAACATGACCACCTGGCTACCCCATCCCTGCCTCAACAGACGCTGTCGTTAACTTGGGAAATATTTCACATCAGCTGGAAAATTCCAGTGAGCTGGGGAGGCCACTGGCCTCTCCTCCTGCAGATGTTGGGTCTGTGCTTGCCAGCAACCAGATCTTGGCCTGAGTTTGTTAGAAAGAAAGAGCAAAAATTAGCCAGCTGTTCTCAGTGGAGGTTTTCATCCCTTTTTCTCCCCCTTTAATGAAAGAAATAATAACTCCATGAAAGGCTCAGGCAGAACTTATTCAGGCCCAGGGGAAATTCACCCCGCTCAGAGGTATAGATACCAATTAATTCTCACTTAAAGCCCATTTTGAGTGGTACTTCATGGGTGTAAATCTTTCTGCTGGTGTTCATACAGAGGTGGATTTTCAACCTAGTTGTAGCCCTGAAGGGCAAAACCCAAACTATGTCTTCTCTCCTAGTTTCCAAGAACATAGTATGAGCAATACCATGTTTTTTAGCCTTCCTGGGCTGTAAGTAGACTGTGGTATTGAGTCATGGGCTACAAGAGTCCTCAGGAGAAGAATTTATCTGCTGTAATGAATCTCAGGGTAACTCTTGATTTGCAGGCTGCATTACAGTCGGTCCCTCCAACCCTCTCCCAGCTCCTAAACCAGCCTGTGGTGCCTCATGCCCCACAGGCACACTGCCGAGATTTTAAAAAAAAGGACTTTTAATGCAAATTTCCCTCCAGTTTGTGCTAAATCTCCCATCCCAGAGGCCGGCGATCTGGCTGAGATGTGCTGGGGAGAAATGTGGGGATCTGCTCGTTTGCTTTTCTATCTAAACAAAATGCTTTCCCATAAACACGGAGGAGGAAACCCCACTTGGCCGAGCCACTTGGAAGAAGGGTCTTCACTGGGAATGTTTATATGTTGCCTCTGAAATCTAAACTAAATCAAGCTGAAGCTTTGAGCAGAAACGGCCCCGCTCATGACCAGTGCCAGGGCTTTGTGCCCTGCAGCATCAGCGCAGCCTGGCTGAGCCGCGCACCCAGCACAGGGGTGCCTGCCCTGCCAGCCCCACTGCAGGCAGCAGCACGGACCCCACGGGGGAGCGGAGCTGGCGTTTCCATCTATGAAGGTCACCAGCGGCTCCTGCTGTGACACACCTTCCTGGCTCTGGGGACAGAAGTGACGGCAGCTGGAGGAGCAGGCGATTAGCTCCTGCTTGATCATGGTTAATATTCACGAGGGGTCATCACAGTGCCTGCCTGGTAAATCCACGGTAGCCAAGCGTCCATCGACTTCTCCGTGGGGAACCCAGGACCTTTTGGGAGCTTCTGGGTTTGCCTGGCATGTCCCTGAGTCCTGGCAAAGAAAGCAAAGTGCTGGTGTCCCTGCCTCCTGGGTACACCATGGACACCTCTCCTTTGGAAAACCGGACAGTCTAACTGTGTGTCCCTCATTTTAAATCATCTAGGGGTTGTTCCCTGGGGGCACTCCAAGCTCCATGGACTGGTGTGTTGTGCAGTCTGGATTTGCCATAGCTGTGCCTCAGTTTCCCTGACGCAGAGCAGAAATAACTGCACGGACCTGGAGGGAGCATGGCAGCCAGTCTGGCTGGAGAGCACAAAGTGATTTTTATTACATCCCAAAGCAAAATCCTCGAGGATTATTTGGTGCTAGGACACTGCCATGTGTCACAATTTCTGTAAATGACCTTTCAGCTGCCTAGCAGTCACTACAGCAGCAAGACTGCCATTAGCACTCTTTGCCTTCTCCCAAAATCTGTTTCTTCTCCCCAGAGCTAACAGGAAGAAGAGGGACACAACTGAGGTTTTTCAGCCTCACACCACAGGAACCCACCAGCCTTTTGCTGCTGGCCAGACCAACGTGACCGACAGACAGGACTGTGTCCACCCAAGTCCCAGCACACAGACGGCTATACCACCAAAGCTGCTGTTCCCATATGGTCCCTTACATTGCAGGGAGTGGTTTGACTGCACAAGCACCAAGCATAGCTGGACCAGAATAGCACATTAGGAGAGCTCTGCTAGTACTCCCACACCATTTCTGCTAAGCCAAATGCAGACATAATCCACTGAGTTGGGAGGCTGGGTTCCCATCAGCATTAAAGGGGATGGCCACCCAGACTTTAATGCCCATCCGCTGCTAAGTCCTTCACAAAAGGGCTGGGAGGTTTTTGCAATAACAGTTTGCTGTATCAGAGCTGAATGTGTTGTCCAGAACAGCACAGAAATCACCACAGATTTCAATCAACTCCTTGGTACCAGTTTCTCTTCTTAGCTCAGCCAGCACAGGGTATCTAAAATACATTTGCCTATCTTCAGCATGTTAAGAAAATTTAACCCTCCGTGTTAACAGCCCCACTCCTGCTCCCCTCCAAATTGCTGAGAAACAACGCTTTGATATTACAAGGACAAGAAATCACTGCTGGGGGTTGGAGCAGTTAGAGCAGCTCCCACACATGCAGCACAGAAGTGGTGTAAACATCATAATAAATGGTGTAATCACCCGCTCAGCACGACATCCCCACCGCAGGGCAGTGAGCGGGGACCCGCCGGGCTCGGGCTGGCAGCAGCTCCTGCGCCCAGGTGACAGACCCCGCTGCGGACACAGCCTGCTCGTACAACTGCAAAATACAACCGGGTGATATAAAGACGCTCTAATTTCCAGCAGGAAAAGGCACAAATCCATATATAACACCATGGGAAACAAGCATGCGAATCCACCCCACGTGCCTGGAGTGCTATTTACAGTCTCAGAAGCATATTACAGGTGTGTCTGTACTTGCAAAGCAATACAAGCTGTCACCGGGTTGGGATGCGTGATGCACTAACGAATTGCCTGGTGCAGGTTAATCTGTTTGTAACCGCTGCAGGAAGGCACTGTCAGATATTGCTGCAAGCTCGTTGGAGCAGAGGTTGCCTTTTTTAGATGTATAGGACTTAGGAGGACAAGGTCTATTAGAGGTGACATGGATGCACACTTACATTCATTAGCAACGCCTAAAAATCATCCCTGCCTGAGCAGCGTGAAGTCAGTGCTGTGATGCAGAGGTGAGGACCACAGGACAGGGAGGGACATGTCCCACCGTGGGATTTGATCCCTGCGTTGTACAGGGCACGTGTCATCCAACCCCCGCAGCAATAACAACACAAAACCAGGCGAAACCAAGAGCCACGTACTATTTGGCATTCGGGCTGTGGTACAATGTGTCCTGTCACATCCCACACAAATGCACGCTCACGTTCTCCCAAGGGCACATCTGCCGACAAAAGCAAACACCTCTGCAGGCACTGAATCAGCCACAAACACTTCTGTGTACGGAAACACACACGGGGACAGCGGCTTCAAAAGATGAGCAAGAGCAAAATAAAGCAGCTATAGCAGCGCTTAAACTCCTCCACATCAAACACTGATGGAGTGAGACATTGTAGTCGGCATCAGTTCCCATCTCCTTTTTTTGTAAAGTTTATTTATGAAATCTGGGGATGAAAGCAGGGTCCCATACGGGATGCGCAGCGCAACCCACACAGGTGAAACCAGATGGTGGCAGTTAACACAGGCAAACAGCAACGAGCAACACAGAAATATAAATAAACTCGTGTTTTTTAGGAATTCATCAGAGATTCACATAGGCACAAAAAGGACAGATCTTCAAGGGGGACTAAAGCAAAAAGCAACGTAGCTTTTTTGGTCTCTTGCTGTTAACTGCTATGAAATTACACTGTTTTACACCATTCCATTCTTTATTTCCTCTCTGGAGGTGCTGCCACATGGAAGCAAAGCTGATCAGCAGGCTCCTCTGAGCCTGTGAGTTAAAACCTGCTCTCTGATTAAAACTCCGCTGCACTTTGCTCTCCCTCTGTCTCGGTCTCTGGTCATATTGATGCTGCACCGAGACAAAACATGCGCTCGTCTTTCATGAAGAATTGTGTCTCCTTTTCAGCCCAGCACCATGTTACTGGTGAGCGGTTCCCATCTTCCATCATGCAAAGTGAAATGATTAAAAGAGAATTACTGGAATTCCCTACATCTCCATCAGAGATCAGGCTTGGTCATTTGGAAAATAAGTAATGAACATCATTTGTTAATGTCACTGTTAAGTAATGAATTTTTTTATGCTTAACACGCCAGGCCTATTTTCTCTTCATTTCCACGTTTGTTTTTGAACCTGCTAATTTAATTAAATCTCTACTGTTGAGGAGCCATTAAAGGTGACCAACCATGCAAGATACCTGCTGTGGTGCACCAGGTAATTAAAGTGAATGGGAGGCAGCTTGGGGGAGAGAGGAGCAGGTCCCTGTGCTGTACCAGGGCAACACCTGGGTTTATGCGGTTATGCCTTTGCAGAAGGAGTTGTAGAATATTTTAACACATTGCACAGGATATTCCAATCCCCTCCTGGTCCTAGGGCAATGCTCTGAAAATGCACCCTGGAGGGTTTTGGCCTTTAATACACCTCCCTGCAGCTTTTTTTGTTTAATACATAAGATCATTAAGTGTCTCACTGTATGGTAAGGGCTTTTTATCTTCCCATCCAAAGGAAAAACATCTGGAATGAACAAGAAATGTAAATGTATGCCCTCTGCTTTGAGGTTCCTCCCTATGCAAAGGTAGTGAAAAGAGCAGGGAAGGAAGGAGAGGCATCAGACGTAGCAGCAGAGTGCCCTTGTCCCCTGACCAGGTTTCTCAATTACTTTCAGCTTCCAGACATGTTGTTAGCAAAAATCAGAAAGTGCTGGGGTCCTGAAACCACCCTCAGCAGCCTCACATATTTTGTATTTTGTAAAGAGAAAAGTGTTCACCTTTGAACAGCAGACAGCATTCATGCCTCTCTGTAATCCACACCCATGAGCTTTGGTTTTGCCTTTCAGAAGGAATTTAATCCATGACACGAGGCAGCACCACAGACTGGGGCTCGGTGGAATTTCCCTTCAAAGCCCCATGAGAGACTGCCAGCCGTCGGGTCACGTCTGTCCCTTCGCACCGCGCCTCCTGCTCCAGTGGGGCTGTGCTCCTTGAGATGCAGCTGGGGGATGCTGCTGCTCTGGGCATCATGCTCTGAAAGCACTTTGGTCCCTACGTTTCAGCAGGGCACAGACCAGCCTGTCCAACAGCGCTTCCCAAGAGAAGGGATGCTTCTGCTCTGTCTCCCCATCCAGAAGACCCATGGGCAATTTTAATGCAAAGGTCCACCTGATGCTGGAGGATCAAGATGACTGGGGGCACCTTGCCCAGCAATGTCCCATGGGGGAGAGCAGGGACACGTATCCTGGTGGCGTGTGGCCTTCCTGAGGTGAGTGTTATCCCAGGAGGATGCTCACAACTGCCTTTTTTTTTCTCCTTGGCAAAATTGCTTCTGTGGGCAATAAGACCTCATCCGAACGAACAGTTAGTAGGGAATGAGATGGGGTTTCTGCTGCTCTGAGACAACATTAAGCAGGGAAAGACTGAAATTATCACATGCTGTCTGATAAAAATACCGTTCTCCAGAGCCCAGCACGGAGCTACCGGATGGCACTTTCTGTCCCACAGCCTACGTTTGGTAGCTGCTTCATTACTTCTCAGAAGCCGGTAGGAGCTGAGCCATGGCTCCTGCTGAGCAGAAAGCCAGGCTGCCTCCTGCAGCCCTTCCGTGCTGGCTCTGGGCTCATTGCTGAAGCCAACGCAATTTATCCAGCTATAAAAGATTCCTATCTTCCCATGAGTAGTTGTGCTCCAATTTAAAAGCCAAGGAGCTGCAGTGCTGCCATGCAGGTGAAGCTGGAACATCCAGCGTGGTTTCCCACCAGCCATGAGCTGCCCTGACTTATGTGATGTGCTCAGGGCAGTGTTTGCTCAGTAGCATCCCTGCCGGCTTGGCCAAGAGGTGGGGAAGCCCCGAGGGACAGTGCGAGCTCAGCTGGTGCTGTGCGTGGCCACAAGACACCAGCCTGACAGGGTCCCCCAGCATGGGCTGTGACCCAGTCACTCCAGCAAGGCTGCAAAGTGCCAGCGCCAGTTTCCATAAGGACAAGCAAAGCAGGAGACCCATGTGTGTATCGTGGTAAAAGAAAACAGGTCATCCCCCTGCACGGCGGAGGGGAGTGCAGCTGTGCTGATGTTGGGGCAATGCACCCCCTTTGCACCAGGACTGGATTTGGCCAAGTCTCCTCAGGAAGTGAAGAGGGATCCAAAATACAAATGTAAATAGATGCTTTAAAAAGCACTGGAATATATACAAGCTCCAGCAGGAATGCGGGGAGCAGCTGCTGTTTTTCTCCTTGGCCCTCTGCTGAACGTACACATTCACATTTTGTTGGTTGTAAATGTTTAGAGAAAACAGTTACAATGAGGCTGTTGGAGGACCACTTTCTATCAGCTGGGTGCTTGTATGAGAACTGCAGCGGTGATGAGCTGTGCACGCACAGCCCAGGCTATCAAAGCCTTTATCCCAAAGTGTGCTATGAACAGCTCCTTTGCTCTTACATGCTGGTATTGCAGCCTAGGTTACAAAGAGCAAACACAAAGCAAGCTGTTGAAATGATTGCTCTTACCTCTAACAAGAATATCCCTAAGCTACTTACAAATTCAGGATCATCCCACAGAGCTGGTCCAGCATCAGGGGAATAGTCTGCTGGCCCCACTGGCAGCAGCCTTAGCCCTTATACTGATCCCTGGCTCCCCTTTTCTTACCAGCTTTCTATCAGTAGTTGGAAGAAAGCAGAGGTGGGCTGAAAGCAAAACCTCCTGGTTCAAGCAGCCTTAGATGCTGCTGCAAAAAGCCTTCTTCTCCTTCCTTCCCTTAACATCCTTCTTGCCCATTCAAGAATTCCCAGCCAGCTTAGGATAATGAAGCAATTTAATCTAGTGAGTTAGGGAGGAGGGAGAGAAAGTCAATGGGTTGATCTCCATAAAGGTAATGGAGAAAGGCAGCACATCTTTAGCCCTTAGACTCCTGTCTCCCCACCATTGACTTGTGTACCTCGCTTAGACATCTAACATGCCTGAAGCTAGATGAGGTCATCCCATCCAACGAGCTGAGAGGTGGCTGCAGCCAAAAGAAAAGAAGAGAAGCAAGAAAAAAGAGGGGAAAAAACCAACCCACCAGGAACTGTTGCAGAGCCTGGCTGAAAACCTGTGCAGCCCCCAAGCAGCTGCCTGTCCTCCCGTGCAGAGGATCAGAAGGCACTTCACCCCTTTCGGCCAAGGCTCTCTGCAAAGCGCTCACGTCTCACCCTGGCCCAGGCTGGAGCTCTCCTCCAGCTGGGGCAAAGTCGGGCAAGGCAGAAAACAAATGTGTCCTAATTGCAAGTGGCATCTCCTGCTGCGGGTGGTCTCCAGCCACAGAAGCGTGACATTGTCTGAGAGCCCCACTGCACGGTGGGCAGCGGCATGGAGGGGCGGCGTGTCCCTGCCTGTGGTTTTCGTCCTGCTGCTGGGTAATAAGGGCTTAATGCGGGAAAGGATGCACTGGGCTGTGCAGCAATCAGCCAGGAGCTGGCCACAACAGCCATCATTAAAGGTGCACAACTGGCTCCCGGAGAACAAAGCCCCTGTCTCTCCCACCAGCCCTCCCAGTACAGTTTTGGTGCTAGGCCAGGGCATTGCAATTGTTGTTTTGAGGGATGCTGATTCAAAACAAGCCCTCAGTCAGTAATGAGGCTTGTTCAAATTGCCTGGGACTTCGTTTGTCCTCCTCTCAATTAATGCTTTCAGAGGAAGAATGCAAATTTCCCAAATTGGGGGACGAGGAGGGAGTGGAGATGGAGGTGGTGTGGCAAGAGGGTGACTGGTTCATCAGAGGGAAGGATGAACCTCCAGCTCTTTGCATCCAACCCAGCTTTGCCTCTCAGACAGTAAAATAGTTGAATATCGACAAATGAGTTCATAATTAATAACTTTTAACTGCATGTCATTAATGAGGAAGGTGAAAGAAAATTCTAACCCCACCACGCTACATGATAGCGGTGTTCATCGGTCATTAACCATGTGTGCTGAGTGCTGCTCCCGGGGCTGTAGCTCCCTTCCAGCCTCCGCATAGGCAAAGGGGGAGGCAGAAAGCTGCCTCCGTGGGGACAGTTAGGTGACATTCATGGTGCTGTGATGCCCTGGATGTGTCAGCAGAGAGGCTGACTAGTCCTGATACAGAAGCGGGTCATGGGAGAAATTTTTTTGTGGTTCTGTGGGTCTGAAATACACCAAAGCTGCATTTCCCCTGCTGGTGTTCAGTCTGGAGCAAACTGGCGTAAATCTGTGCATTCCCACAAGGACTGTGTAGATGGGTGCCCACGGGCCACCTCCTCCCACCTGTGTCACCATTCACTTGGTGTCCCCTATGTGCTACATCTGGCCACAGCATAGGGCCATTTCTTGCTCCTGCTCTTTTCCTGGGGGTGAAATTTCTACCTGTTTTTTGCCGATAAATTATACTCGTGCCAAGGCAGACTGCTCTGGGCACTGGCCAAACTTGTCATACAAGAAGACACCTAGAATTGCTTTTTCCCTTGTTTTGTTGGTAGCTTTGCTCTGATGGAACATGTCCCCTTTCTCCCAGTCTGCCTTCCCCACCCTCTTGGCTGAGCCAAGTGACCCTGAGACCTCCGTGGGACCTGGGGCAGGAGGCTGGATGCTCTGGCACGGTCAGAAGCACTTCAGAGATTTTACATTTTAAAAAGGGGGCATTTGGGGGCCAGCAGGATGAATTTGCATCCTCATGTTTTTGTTTGCCCTGGGCCGAGTGTGCAGGGCACAGGGGAGCCTAGCGTGCTGTGGGGTGCGTGGCTGGGCTGGCAGGACGGGGCACACGCAGACGGGAGCCAAGCAGGGCTCAGCCCAGCAAATGGGGCCCAGAAAAGAAATTGGTATTGAAAGGAAAGAATAAGAAGCCCTGTTTTGCCTTGGGGGGTGAAAGATAAGCGAGTGTAAATGAATCTCAATCTGTTCAGTTCTTAAAACTGATCATCTCTGAAGGAAAAATAAACAGTACTGGATTTTTAAAGTTTGTGCTTGGTTCCTTATGTGCTCAGTTCTCTCCTTCAGAAATGTTCTCTGCACTCTGGGCTTGATGGTCATTTTCTAATTGAGCAAATGCTTTTTGGGTTTTTTTCCCCAAAAACGAAAGCTCAGTTCTCCTGGATAATTTAACTTCTTATAAAATATTGAGAATTAAGACCTAATGGAAAAAAAACTAAAATAAATATTTTATGGCTCTGAAAAGCTCCCAAACTCCAGCATAGAAAGCTGTTAGATACTGCTGTGTTTCCTTTAAAAAAAAAAAAAAGTTTACTGCTTGGAAAAACTCATAAGTAATTTATTTATGCCCCCGGTGGTCAGGGGCAGCAGCCTGTGATGAGAGGAGGGGATGAGCGTTGGGCAGTTTTTAAGGGAAAAGCAGAAAGAATGAATTTTGCTCCCTTGAAAATATCAGTTGCTGACCTGTCTTTATTGACACTTGCTACACAAGCCACTTTTTAAAATCCAGATCCTGTGAAAGCCCAGCCCTTGTCAGTAAGGTGCCTGAAGGGGCTCAGGCTCCTTTTAGAGAAAGCTGAGCGCTGGTCACAGGCCGGGCGTTGCTGGAAGATCACTGAGTTACCTACTGGTGGCATCTACGGGTCCCTGCTGGGGCCACGGAGCGAAGGTCACAGCCATTGCCTTGGGTTTCCCAGGGAAATGCCCACATCTAGGTGGTGTGAATCCACCCATGTGCATTTGAACATAAAGATTTAGGGATGTTTTCCTGCTTGAACTTGTTACTGCTGCTCTTGCTTTTCCACTAGATTTTTAAAAATGCAGAAAATGCAGCTTTTGTGAAAAAACCCTTCCTGCCCCACTTGGCTAACGCCAGCCCTGCCTCTCCCTGGTCCTCATTACAGGCTGGGCAAGGGAACGCATCCAAGAGGTGACGGCGTCAGGGAGAGGTCAGGAAAAGTTTAAGAAGTGCTGCAATTAGGACTAGCCCATTTTTCTTTCTATCTAATCAATGAGGTTCTCTACATGGATGCATACGAACCCATTTCCTAGGAGGGAGACTGTAACTGTATGGGGAACGTGGGTTTTGATGGATCATCCTGCACCCGGGCAGCCTCTCCATTGGCCCCTAACAACATCCCCACGACATGGCAGCTGACTGATAGATGGCAGCTAGGAAACCCCAGGAGAGGGAAAGTGAAGGATATTCCTATTATCTGCAGGCATGTTCAGTAGACAGGATTCCTTTTTTTTTTTTTTTAATTATTATTTTGAATCTCTATCCAGAGAGGGTTAGTTATAAAGGGGAAAACTGTTCGGCTCATTATCCTTTAATTATTGAAGTGAATGATTTGGGTAAAATGGAGAAAACTGAAAACATGGAGATTATATTCCAGTCCATTAGGCAACCTTAGATTTCCTAAAGCAGTATCTTTAAGGCTGGCAGGAATATTTTTTAATTTATTCTGTCATCTGTGAACAGAAAGAATTGTGTCATTATGGAAAGGACTTTTCAAAAGCAAGACATTTTATCCCCCTGTTTTGCTCTTTTTAGCAATAATCTCTCTGTGCCTTCCACCCCTGAACCGGTTTCCGTTTGAGTCGGGCTTTTAATCTAGAAAAAATGACAAGTCTGGCATTTGAAAGGCCTGCCTGCTCCGCTAGTGATCAGACCTCACCTCCCCAGAATTGTGAAACACTAAAACCCAAGCAGGATGCAAGGGGAACAGAAGTTTCACTGTGGTTACAAAATGTTCAAGAAGAAATAATACTATGAGAAAGATAAAAATGTTTTCACTAGAAATAAATTGGTATTATGAAAACACCCTGCATGAAGAATACAGATGCTCTACAGTCAGGAAGAGGGCTGTGACATTAGGCATGTATCTCTTCCCATAGCCCCATTTTTTTTCTTCCGGAGATGGGCCAGGATGGCTCTGGGATTGCCCTTTCCCTGCTGCTCAGGGTGGATGGAGCTGGGCAGCTGTGGAGCCATGTCCCTCGCTGCTGGTGGCACCTCGGTGCTGCTGGGGCCACAGCCAGGACCAGCCCCCCCACACTTCCTCGCTGCTGCCCACCTGGGAAATGGCACTTCTGATAAACAGTTGGGTTTTCTAATGAGTTTTCTAGAGAAAGGGAGGCTTTTCAGCCACTCATTTCACAACTCCTCTGCCAGGCTGCAGAAACCCCAGTAACGCCGCTGGGTTTTTCTTCCTGCAGCGCAAAGGCAGCAGCCTGTCACTGATCAATTTGCTGTCACGGAGTCACCTCCCACCCCTCTCCTCCGCACCAAACACCTTGGCCTTCCTTGGCTGCTCTCTGCAGCCAGTCCTGCCTGCACTTCCATCACTGCTGACCTCCAGCCTCTAACTTGCCTCCGTCTTTTTCGACAGTACCGGATTCAAAGTGGGATGCGGTTGGACAAGACCTCAAATGTGTTAAGAAAGCAAAGAAATTGTCTTCATGCATCCCCAAATGAGATTTGACTGAGAATTGGCATTATATTGCAATACTGGTCTATGTTTAGTTTGCGATCCACTTTTACGCCATACTGTTCTTTGGTCAATTAATTTTGATGTGGTACTTGCACATTTGTATTCTTCTTAAACGTACCATTTTACAGTTTTTACTGAATGTTACGTCGCTAGATTCCTAATCAGGTACTTGGCTTGTTAAGATAATTTTTGTTCTGATAAGGTGTTTTCAACCAAGTGTATATCCAAATTACATCTTTCAGGCAGTGATTTCCTCCAGACAGCACTGTCCTAAGTTATGAGAGCATCAATCCAAACACTGTCAAAAGCTTCCTTATTCAAAAGCCATCACACCTATCACTTGGCTTTCATTCCAAAAGAGGAAACGAAATCAATTTGACATGTCAGCATACATTTAGGTGAAACGGAGGGATATTTTTAGCACAGGAGAGTTGTTGTTGGGCTGTTTTGGAGGTTTTTAGCACAGAGCACCCCTCTTTAAGTACATCTACTCCACACGACTCCAAAAGTTGGGGTAACTCAACAGACTGTTGATATGCTAATGAGTTTGATGAAGATAAGATCTAAATTTAACTTCAATAAAGAGATAAGTTCTTGGTAAAACTCAGCTGGCTTCAGAGTCTGCCAGACTCAAACACCAGCAAGTTTTCAGCCGACCTCTTCAGCTGCTCTCCCTCTATAGTTTAACTTGGTCCTTTCCATTTATCTCCAACATCCAAACAACTTGATACTTATCTCATGTGAAAGCTAACAGTGTACTTCTTTTGAGAGAGAATGACTTAAGTTCATCAATTGTGTTGCTGTTTTTCCAGACACTCACTTTCCTAAGTGCCTCCAATAACAGAGTTGAGTTATCGACATAATGTGACTGTAATTTTTGTTACCTCAAAATGTATATTACTGATGTTTGGCCTTATGTCCCTTTCTTTCCTCTTCATCTGAAATGTCATATCCTTCTTATTTCTGTTCATTACATCTTACATCATTATTCTCAGCTTGCACACACATATGTGAGGGTGGTTTTTTTCCATGTGTAGTCTGAATCAAATTCAGTTTGAAGCAAGTTGTTTTATGTCTTTGGAAACCCATGAAAGATTTCTGAGAGCCAGACATCCCTTCCTAGCTGTATAACTGAGGGATCAAACATAATGATACTAAAAATAAAACCCTGTTCTTAAACAACTCTGATGGGTGGTTGAAGACTGAAAACTTAAAAGTGTTGTCTCCCAATAATTACTTTCAATTAATGCACTTGCCTTTTGCTGAAGACAACTGAGGTGCAAATGGCCACTGGAGCCGACTACCATTGTGCCTGAGAAATTCCACTCTAAGAATAAAGGTTGTTTCTTTGCAAAGACACAATGCGGTGTCCATGGGATTTTGCTTCTGTCAACAGTAAATCATGTGTTTCAATCTTAACAAGTATTTTTACAAAGTAAATTCTTAAAAAATATGATGGACCGGCTCCAAAAGTTGTGAAAGAACCCTTAGTTTCCCTTGTGCTAGCAAACCACCGTAAAAATATATACAGAGTTGAGACGAAGTTGACAATTTTTCCTAACAAGTAAAGAAAACACACTGCGCTCAAATCCAGCAATAAGAAATACAGAAGTTTCATAAAGATTTTGGATCTGATCCACAGCTGGTAAATTAAAATAAAATATCTTAAACCCACTTCTTCCCATAAGAAGGTACAGACTTTTAAGATCTATTTTTACATAGCTAAATTAGGATGATAATAGTTTCACAACTGTTTCCCATGAAGGGGAACTGACAGTGAGTCCTCCAAAATACCTGCTGAAATGCTGCAAGCTTCAAATTTGGGTGCAAAAGACTGATGGAAGCATTTGACCTTCTTTCGAAAGAAGTGTGGGAGGCTTCTTGCGAGTCTTTCAAACAATGTCAGTCTGTCAATTTTCAGACTCGTTAATTTTTTCCAGCTGTAAATCAATCATCTTATTAACTCTTCTCTAATGTCTCCCACCAAGTTATCTGGGACTGGCAGCTTGACAAGCCATTTTTGCAGAGCTGTGAGAATAAAGTTTCTCTTGTGCATTGCCGTGATGTCATGAGCACTCACTCCTGGCTTTCACTGATCCTCTTTCACAAAAGCCTCCTTCTTTGCTTGTAGCAATTATTCAGCTATTAAAGCACATTACGTTAGGTTTCTTATTTTAAGAGTGATATCACTCCTTGCTTTAATGTCCAGCCGATGGAGCAATTTGCACTAACTTCCCCTGACACCGTGTTGGTGCTCGAGTCCCCAGGTTATGTTCCTGCCTGCATAAAGCTGCTATTGATGGGATCTACATGTGGAGAAAGCAGAGGGGCTGTGACTGATTTAAACACGTAAGTATGCAGTATTATGTACTCACTCCTATGAAACAACATTACCAGAGCCACCATTTAAACCTTTCCTCCATGCCTCTTCATCTCGGTTGCTTAAGAGGATGAAGCTCATGAGAGCTGATGTGTGTGGGCACATGCACGTTTGTGAATGTCTCCTCCCCACTTCTGGCCCATTGCCTACATCAGACCGGACCAAGACATTGCTGCTCCAGGTACACAGCTCCTACCAGTCCTGCAAAACCAGGTGGCCAGGTTGGAGAGGAAAACATGCAAAGAGGAGCTCAGCTCTCCTACCAGAGATCTGCCATGGAAGAGATGCTCCAGAGAGCTTCACTTGGAGCCTGCACCTCCTTATGAACCAAAGTATGCATAAATACAGCTGTGGTGATCTGTCCCTTGTCTCTCTCCAGCCCATCACCATCCAAATTGCATTCAGGGATCTTCTTTCCAGAGGGAACTGGATTAAAGAGAACCCTGGGCTTGTAGGGACAGAGGAGCACAGCCAGTGAGGGACCTGGCAAGTGCAGAGCTTACTGAAGTCCCTTCATCTCCACGGAGCCATAGAACAGCACGTGGCCTGAGCCCTGGTGCTCTGAGGACCAGCTGCTGACATCCCCCCACCTTTCTCACACTCGCTCTTCCTCCTTCCCTGCAAACTCCATTTCCTTCTCCAGTTTGGCATGTTAATTACTGGCTTTCAGCCTTCCATCCAAACCCCTCTTCTTGTCTCCCCTTTACTACCACACGACACGGGGTGACCGCAGCTGGCTGGGTACCGAGGGGCTGCATGTGCGGGGCTCTGCCCAGGCTGGGCAGGCTCGTGTCTGCAGCTCAGACAGCTTCTGTTCTCCTAGTTCAAAACCAGGATGGCTGTAGCCTCTGATTTCCACGCAGGAGATGCTGATTTCAGCTAACCCTTGGTTTCTATTTCTGTTCCCAGCTGGGGAGTAGCACAGGGAAAGGGCTGATGCAGGAGAGCTCCCTGCCTATCCCAGCCTGCAGGTCCACTCCTGCTCTGCCGAGGGGCTTGTAGCAAGATGGCAGGTTAGGGCAAACCAAACCTGCTCTAGAGCATCACGGTGGGACTGACACCACAGAGGCAGCCACAGGGGCTGGCTGTCACTGAGCCACTTCTAAGCCTCTGCACACCCGTGTGGACACGCTCCTCCTGTCTGGAGGATGTTGCCAGCAGCTGTACCCCCACCAGCAGCACCCAACTCCTGCCTGCCCACGGAGCCTGCCTGTCACCTGCGGCCCTTTTTTTGGATGGGGCAGGGAAGGGGAGGTCTGACCGCTTTGCCCTGCTCACAGCATCCCCTCAGCGGGGCTGGAGGTGTTCAGCTCCAGCTCTGGTTTCCCTGCAGGTGGTCCAATGCTCAGGAGGCTCAGGTGTATATATAAGACCTGCTATTTATAGGTCTACTTAATTTCCCAGTTCCGCTGTGTATTAACCACAAACCAAGCAAAATGTGCAGCAATCTGTTATTACTGTTACATCTTGCATGCAAGGTGTGGAGCTCAGAGGCTGCTGAAGGACTTTCCACTGACAAACGCCTAGCCGGTGCAGCAAGAAGCGCTTCAGGTTTAAAGAGCCAGTGAGAGCTTAAAATCCATTTTCATGACCTGATGTAAAAGTCAAATGAATACAGATACGCTGGTGGTTTCATTCTGAATTTGCTGTGGCATAACCAGGGAACAAGTGCCTACCATGCAATGCAGCTTTCCATCTCTCTCAAAAGCCTGATCTTGTGATCTGACCAGCTTCAATTCATATGATCAGCTGAACAGATCAGCTTGTGATCAGCCTAAATTCATCCCTGCTATCTTGTCTAGTCTTAATTAAGAGTTAGCAAGATGTTATCACTATTAATATTGCTGTTCAACATGCAATTCATGATGTGCATGAGTATGTCAAATGGAGGTGTCAGTGTTCGAAGACTACAGTGAATCTTTAAGTCCCAGGAAGCTGAAAATAGCAGAAGCCAAAGAGAAACAAGCACTTTTCAAAAAGTGATTAATCCAGACCTAAAATATTTGGGGTAAATCGCTCTCCGGACATCCCTTTTCTCTTCACTCCCAACTGAGGGAAATGAAATGACCAGCTGACTCCACTAACTCTGCTAAGCAGCACAGGCCAGTTTGGGTCCCAATAATGCAAAAAGTCAGTTTTATACAACCATTTTATATTTTTTTTCAGACTACCTTGGCATGCAGGAGGACAGTGGAGAGCAAGCCTGACATGTAAGGGTTTCACTCAAGTGTGCAACTGAGAAGAAAATGCATTAGGTGCTACTAAGTACTTGGACAACACACTGATGCATAGTGTGAAAACCAGCTCAGACCTCACAGGAAATAGAGCAGAAGCAGCAGAATGGATGATGAAACCTGGGAAGGATTTAGTTGTAGTTACATGTAAAAGAAGATCAGAGAGAAAATCACAAAAAGGGAAAAGATGTCGTAGGAGAAAGTGGCAAAGAAAAGCTTGACAAGCTGCAAGAACATGGGTTGGAAGGAGAAGCATGAGACAAGATGTTATGAAGCAGCTCTGGGATAACAGGATTACAAAGCATAACCTGGATGTTGGAGCAATCACATGACAAGGGAAATCCAGAAGACTTTAGTCTGTGTTAACTCCCAGTAACAGACTTAATACAACGCTCTGAGGATCCATGTTACTCATTCCTTCTGGACTAGGACATGAGACAGCCATCTAGCAGCACATGACAATGGTACAGAAAGGATCTGAGCAAGTTGTGAAGTGGAATAACACACCCAGCTATAACTACCTGGAGAGCACGGGCTCACGGCATGTGACTGCTGTCCTGCGCAGGCTGTCCTCATGGGAACACTGATGACCACGCATGCCCAGGAATTGAAAATAAATGAAGTGATGCATCAGTGTTAGTGACTTCGTCTTTGGCATAAAAATCCAAAGGACTTTGGGTTGGGGAGTCTTCTCTGTGGTTTGCATCTGCACCAGCACTATCTGCCGTAGGATCGCTTCTGTGTGATAGCTACGGGACTCTGGCTTCTATCTCTACTGGAATAAACAGACTCTTTGCAACACACCTTTTCACTGATCGTGTGACTCATTTAATGAAGCCCCTGCAAATTCACATAAATTTTCATTTGAGAAGAGTCCCATCAAGGAAGAGAAGCCTCCTGCCAGACTGGTTCTAATGCTCCTTGGCTCTGGGCAGCAGCCAGCTCTGACAGCTCCTTTCAGCAAAAAGCGAAAGAGAAGGGGGAGAAAAACTTGCAACCAAAGAGAATTTAGTGGCAAAAATGTACTTCAGATGAACTTTTATGGGGTCCCTCTGGACAGCACTTGTTAAAATCCGATAATCACTTACAAAAAAATCCTATTAAACTGGCAAAAGGGAAAAGCTGAATAAGGAAAAAATTGCATGAGATGGGTTATATATAATCATCATCATCCTCAAGGTTTAATGTAGTTCAGATATGCACCATGGTGAGGGAAGATGTTCTCTGCTTTCACTTTGGTGCAGGGTGGGCTGAAGTGAAATCACAACGGCCCCATCGAGCCACCCTGGATGTAACCTCCATGCCTGCCATCGGAGGTGGCTGATGGCTGTACAAGAGAGCAGCCTGGCAGCTCAGTGCTGATTCACACTGTCTGCTCCTATGTGCAAACCTCTGTAGGGAGCTGAAGTTTTTTAACCCCCCGAAGCAGCTGGTTATCGTACCTGGTGCCCAGTGGGGCCACCCTGCCTGGCACAAGGACCGCAGCCCTGCAAGGTGGTCCAGCCAAAAGCAGCCGAGGGAGAGTTTCGAGCAATGGAGGGAGTGCTGGGTTACAAAACACTCCTGACGCCGTGGCAAAATGACACGACAACTGCACCTGCTCGTCACCAAGCCCTAAACACCTCATTTAAAACTTCTTGGGTTTCAGGGGATTTGCCGAGTTTATGGCACATTAAGATCTGAGTGATTGTCCTGGTTTCAGCTGGAACAGAGTTAATTTTCTTCCTAGGAGCCGGTACAGTGCTGTGGTTTGGATTTCATATGAGAATATGTTGATAACACACTGATGGTTTAGCTGTTGCTAAGTCGTGCTCACCCTAAGTCAAGGACTTGTCATTTTCCAATGCTCTGCCAGCGAGGAGGTGCACAAGGAGCCAGGAGGGGACACAGCCAGGACAGCTGACCCAATCTAGCCAAAGGGATATTCCATACCCATAGAACGCCATGCTTGGTATATAAACTGGGGCAGCTGGCCGGGAGGTGCCGATCGCTGCTCAGGGATTCCCAGGCATTGGTCAGCGGGTGGTGAGCGATTGTATTGGGCATCACTTGTTTCTCCTGGGTTTTACCCCCTCTCTTCTTGTTACCTCCCTTTTCATTACAATTATTATTATATTTTACTTTATTTCAATTATTAAACTGTTCTCAGCTCATGGGGCTTACCTTTTTCTGATTCTCCTCCCCATTGCACTGGGGTGGGGAGAGTGAACGAATGGCTGGGTGGTACTTAGCTGTTGCCTGGAGTTAAACCATGACAGTCATCTTACCCTCTGTGGGTACCCCTGTTGTCCCAAGGACATTATGTGTCAGTTCTGGACTTGAGAACTGGCAGCCACTTGTAGCTACTCTGTGAATTTTTATTTTATTAGCAGACATTTTCTCCATTGTGCATCTCTGCGGACAACCTCCAGCTCATAAGAAAGATGAACATTCATGGTTTCAACCTGCTTTGGACTAGAAGCAAAATTAACACTAAAAGAGTCCCACGAAAAGGAAATCCTGCTTCTTGACCTGCTGTGACAGCAGCCGAGCTAGTCCCTCAGAGTACAGCATAGGCAGCTACTCCCATTTGCAAGTTTATATTTCAAAAGTGGTCGCAGTGAGATGGAAAATGAAAGTCAAACACAAAATAAATCTCTTTCAAAGGGAATACCTGATCCAGACATGCTGGTGGGCCCTTTTGCTAAGGCAGTCTGCAAAGGAGATGCCCCAGCCATGGGGTGTCCTGGGCTGGGAGATGACCAGAAACAGGACTTTTTGCTCCTCATCAGCTGCACATGAAAATGCCAAAGGCTAAGCAGAAAGCTGCATGCGGCCTGACAGACTTCCAGCAGAAGGACATGTGGCAGGTAGGTCTCTTATACTGTATTAACATAGGCACACGTTTCCCTAGCGTTAGCAGAGGCCTCTCTGTTGCACGCTTTCTAACCTGGTGGTGTTAGCATGTCTAAAAGCAGAAAGTCCAGTATTTCTTTAACATCACTGTTTGTGCATACATCAGCATTATTATTATTATTATCAGTTGGACACAACTACGGCGTATATGCTGCAAAGAACAGAGCTGCTCTGTGCAGGCATAATGGGAATTTCCCCATGAATTTTGAGGTCCGATAGCCTGGACTGCTGGATATCCAGAAGTCAGGTACACCACAGCCCACACTAGTACGGTAGTAAATCGTCACCAAAATTGGTAGTACACTGACCAAGTTGTTAAAGTCAGCAAGTCTGCGTATTAAGCATGTTGATGACTAGCGGACATCAGGTTTTTCATTGAGACCTCAACACCTTTTGCCTGCTGAGATGTTTGGCAGTTCTGAAAATCCAGACCTCGATCTCCAAAGGTTTTTTAACTTGTGCTAACACACTGGAAGACGTTAAGGAGAGTGGTTCATGATAAGGCAAGTGATCACCACTGGATGCCATGTAAGGTAAGTTTTTCCATCAGGTAAAAAGAAATAAACCCCTGCATTTAACTGAAATAAGAGTTACTTTTAAAGTTGTGAGAAATCCAGGTATTAATTTACAGGGTGAACGAAGGTTTCTGCACAAACAATGTTTTCAGAGTATTGTTTGTCTTGGAGAAGAAGCACTCATAAATCTATGGCCTATGCCATTGCAAAAATTATCTCAGCTAATTTCAGGCCCAAACTAATTAATCAGCACTTGTTGCCATGTTAATTAGCCAAAAGTGACCTCAGATGTATTTGGCCTTTTCCGGCTACTTAGCCCTAATGGGAGAATATGCACCTGAGGCAAAACCTAGGAATAAATAGATGTGAAGCCGGCTTCCAGCTGGGTAAATACAGCCCAGACTTCCCGGTTCCTACGCTTGTGAAATAAACAGTGCCTCAGCCTTGCCTCTCCTTGCTTTCTGGCCTCGTGGAACATCTACGACTCTCTGGGCTTTAAATCGAGCCTTTGCCATGTGTTATTTATGCGGCGGTGGCCTTGGAAAGCTTTACAGCTCGGTCTTGGCCACTCATAAGATTATTGCTGCAGTATTTCCTGCCAGGAAGGCTTGTTCTGCTGGCAATAAACTGCATGCCAGGCATGCACGGCTGCAGCAAAGCGGCCTTCGCAGAGGGAAAGCTGGGGGCTGTGCACCGAGCACCCACTGCCAGCCACGGGCTCGTCTGCCTGACACCAGCTGCCTTCACGGGCCAGGTCCCTCCTCCGCGTGGCCGCCTTCTGCAGCCGCGTTCCTTGCACCACAGCCAATACTCAGGATTCAGCCCTTCATCACCAGCTTGCTCTCAAGGGTTGCAACGCCAACTTTATCACGAGAAAAACGGCCCAAGTGCCTTTCCAGCTAAGGGTCAGTGGTGGTGAAGAGGGGAAATCCAATGCCACCTTCTGAAAGATCATTTACATCTACACAGGCAGTTCCTGTTGGTTTTCCTAAATCAGTTGATTTTTTTCTTTTTCCAGACTTAAGTGAAGGAATCAGGCTTTCCCTGATGGAATCAGAAAGCTTCTTCTAGATTAGGACGTGAGGATGTATTATGTGAGCTAGCTGGAACTAAATCATTGGTTAGGACAAAACACTTGAAAATACACAAAGCTAACCAGGTCAAGAATATTATTCCTATAGATCTATTATGGTATATAGGTTGATACTCTATATAGGTCTGTTATTAAAAATCCCTTTATACAGTTTTTTGATTCTTAATGTGCCTAACTTTGCAGTTCTCAGGCAAGAGAAGAAACCTGATTAGCCCCATGTCACAGATGAAGTGACTTGCCCAAGGCCTCGAGTGAGAAGCCAAACCCTCTCACCAACACGAATGCAGCCTTTCCAGCTCCTGCACTCACGGGAATCTGGACTTCACTGCAACCCAGTATCATCGCAAGCAGCTGGATCGAGCAGGCTAAAAAAATACAAATGCAAACCCTCTTTTCTACCAGAGCCCATGATGGGACTCCCAGAGGTAGTGCAACCATCGCTGAGCGCCTCCCTCTATCACGGGGATAAAGCTGGAGCACCTCCAGCTGCTGCTCCCATCCTGCTTATGTGCAAGCAAGTTACTTTGGAAAGTTTCTGGTCTCAAGAAATTAGCTGGTTTTGAAAGTATTCTTTAATCTACTGGAATATTTTTCTAAAGAAGTTGCAATTCCCACTTTTAACCGTTTTAGCAAAACACCAGTTTTCCTATTTTCACTGAATGTCTCTGACTCCTATCAACTTGCTTTAAGCACCTTTTCAACTGAACCATCCCCAGCTGAAACTGCTTGTTGTTGCTCTTAAACAGCCATGAACATTAAAAAAAAAACAACAACCCTGTTTGAAAATCCCAAATCTCTCTTGAGTCGCTTTCAAGGAACTTTTATGAATCACGGTTTGTATCATACCACACCATTCAGCAAGACATGGGGGCATGACCAACCTTTAAAATATCCAAGTGAGGAATAACAGTTAAATGTTGTGAAGGTTACGGCTGGGCCATAGGAAGCCATAGGTGAGCGTATAGCTGCTACTTAAAGGCTGTTTCATTTTCTTCAGCTCTTACGAGCCTGCAAATAATGAAAAGTTCAGTGTAGGAAAGGGAATTATTTTCCAAAATCAAGCCATGCATCTTAGAGTGGTCTTATCTCTGGAACATGATCTAATTATGCATAATAACTCAAAATAAGAACAAATGATGTTGGTCTCTCTTGGGATCATGTCAGAGCATGTTATGTTTTGAACTCAAGCTAGTTTGAAATCAGTCACTGAGGCATCTGCAGGAATTCTTTAAGGACTTCTTCAAATGTGGTGAATTTAAAAGCAACATTACTTTTAACTACTTCACTCTTCTAACCCACTTCAGCTCATTATTTTGGCACCATGAGATGCGAAGGGAAGGCTTCTTGCATTTCACGTATTCTTTCTAAATAAATGGAGATGCCTTGCTGCTTTTGGAAAAGATGATTATTTTGTTTATAAATTAAAAAAATGCTAGCTTAGCTGCCTCTGAGACCCTATTCCTCTAACATTAATGGCAGAACCGGGGAATGAGCAAGACGGCACCTTCCCCACATCACGCCACCTGTCCCCCGCCCAGCGATGAGCCCACGCACACTGCACAAAGCTCCGGGTGATGTTCTCAGGCTCAGACCAGGCATCTGGGGCAGGGGCTGTGGGAGAGGAGCGCCTGAAGAAACCCCACTCCCATGTTTGCGATTGCCAGTACGTGACCAGAGCATCCCTGGGAGACTTCAAGAGCGAGTCAGGTCAGCTAACATCAGCGGAGGGTAACTCCTTCCTCTGCTCCCTCTCTTACCTTGCTCACATGTATTACACTTTGGTGCCTTTCACTGCAGGTTAGTAAAGATGCATTATGCATGAGCAGCTACCGGTCGGTGTTGTTAATGTGGGGTAAGGTTACCCAGGAGCAGCAGATAGAGCAGAAAGCTAAAATTGATCCCAGCCTTTGTTATCTGACCACAGTGCCCAAACTGTCCCATGGCGGCTCTGTCTTTTGTTTTGGGCTGCCCTGGTGTATCCCTGTAGGCTTTGATACTCTTTCATCATCTTCACAGAAATTGTTTTGGTTTTTTTTTTTTTTACGGAGAAGTGCCACTGGATCCTTCCAAGCAACGGGTTAAGGTTGAAATTTAAATTCTAGATCAACAGGGACCTGTTAGTTTAATGGCAAGTTGTTGGTTCAATATCAATACATAGAGAGAAAGCAGCAAAAATAACCTGACGATGATGCTCAGAGGGGGTCGCTGGGAACAAATCTGGTCAGGCTTTGCAGACTAAACATCAGCAATCATTTCAGTATGAAGTAGTGCTAAATACATAAAAGACATTTCAAGGTTATTTCTTTCTAAATCAGTGAGTTAATTCAGTACTGGAGTAAAAGGGAGGTATGAATATCCCCCATTTGGAGGCAAGGATTTTGGGGAGGAGATAGTTCTTTTGCCATGGAGTTGGAAACACCTTCACTAAAAGGTTGTTTCCTCTGCTGAGAGGCACGAAGGTGCTGCTAAAATAAAATGAGAAGGAAAAAATCCCTCCAAGGGGATTATTGTAAAGGGAGAGGAAGGGTTTATGCACACAGCTTTTCCTAGCCCTGCTCATGGTAGTAAGATAAAGTTTGAAAACTTGTCCCTCAAAAGCTACAACCCAAAAGGGAAATAAAAAGAAGCTGAAGACACAGATGTATTTCCTACTATCTCAACATCTAGGAGATTGACACATGATTTTTGAACACTCTGAGCTGGCAATATTAATAAAGCTTCATTGTCAGCTTTTCAATGTCAGGTTCATTGAAGCAAGGACTGGAACTGAGCGATTCTCTTTCCCAAATGCATGCCCTAACCACCAGGCTGGAGAATCTGCCGTATGCTCGCTTTCTAGCTGAGTGAATACTGAAATAGCCCATGCAAGAGAAATGCCGCAGTCGAAGGGACCAAGGGGTCTCTCTCTCTCTCTCGCATGGCGATCAAGAAACTCTCCTATAGACTGGAGCTCAAATCCCGTAACATTTGGGCAAGTGAGCATTAATTACTGGTTTAATGTTGGGGAAAAGGCTGTAGCAGCAATAACTTAAACCTTCAGTTACTAAGGCATGAAAACAAAAGGCTGCATTTCAGGTTGGAACAAAACACAATTTTCTGGATTTTCACTTTGGGGAGAAAAAAGCAAACAGGCAAACAAACAAATTACTGCAGACTAATCACAGGCATAAAAAAAATACCACTTCCTCTCTCCAGATGGAAAATAGAGTATTTGTACAGCCGATTTTCAGAGTCCTTCTTCCCTTTGAAAGGCCATCAGAGAACTAACGAAACATACAAAGGCAAAAGCTGTATCTGGTACTGTCCTGAAAATCTACTGCAATCCTCAGAGAGTCTGGGACAGCAAAAATATACTGTTCCTGGACACTGCCACACTTCCCCACCTGCATGTCCCCTGTGGTTTCTGCAACATCTCGTGGAAACACCACAGTAGGAAGAAAGGGGCAGTAGGAAGGAGAAAAGCTCCTTTCCAGGTCTAGGTATTTGTATGTATGTAGGTGTATTTTCCAAAGCCCCAAATCAATGAATTTGGCATGTTACCCATCAATATTAGTGAAAACATCCTGCCTGTTGTATAAAGTCCACATTAGCTCCTGCCCTGAGAGTTGCTTTTGAAGTGAAATCAGAATTGGGTCTAAAAGTCCATTCACGTCAATAAGGATCTTGCCTTTAGTTTCTGGACCTAGTGCTTAAAACAACAGGAACTGAGCAGAAACCCAGACCCCAGCTAGCTTCTCATCCCCTGCCTTTCCCTGCAGGATGCCTGTCCCCTCAGCTTCTGCAAGAGAGAAGGTGATCACTGGGTGCTGCGGTGGGAAGTCATCTGCTCAGTGTTCATACCCCTGTGTGGTCACTCGAGTTTTGAGAGTTTAACGTGGGCATGACTCAAAGGTGAAGTCCTGCCAACCCCTGAACAAGGGGTTTGATCCCTTCCCTGCCTGAGATCCTTCCTGCCAATACCACGGCGACATATACCAAAGGCGGGCAGCACTGGTGACATTGGAATTTACCCCATTTAAACCATCTCCCCATTTCTTCCAAGCTCTGGAGAACCAACAACCCAGACACTGAGCTCTAAAACGGTTTCACCCCTGCGCAGCACACATCATGCTACAATCTCATGTTCCCTTCTCTGAAATACATAAACCATATGTTCACCCTCGGCACAAAGGTGACTTTAATCCACGGCGCACACGTACAGGCACACAAAGCAGCTCACTGTTTTTGTGCGCTATCTGGAGGGAGGTGTGCATGTGCCAAACACATCAATCCTCTGGGAAGAGAGCGTGCACGGAAACACTCGGTGACACAGGCAGTTAACTATTTAGTGCACACCACTGCAAACGCCTGTAGGACTGAAGGGCTGACACGTGCTCTGGTCTCTGTGTTTGTCCCACATCCCTTTGGGCCCCCCTTGTTGCAGGTGCGCTGCTCAGGGTTTCACGCCAGTACAGGATGGGCAGCTTCCTCCTTAATTAAGTATTAAAGCTTGCATCTCCTCTCGCCTCTGCTTTTCAACCCATCACCCAGCTGCCCCAACCAGACGGGTGGTCAGCGTCCCCACTCGCAGTCCCACAGCCCTGAGCTGATGCCCAGCTCTGTGTTGGCGTTCCCAATGGATCCAGGCAGCGTGGACCATGAGGGTATCGGGTCCGTCTGCATCTGAGAGCCAGGGTACAACCTGATCTGGATTTGCACAGCCTAGAGGAACCCTGCCTCATAGCAAGTGCCAATTTTGGCCTATTTTAAGCCAATGCTGCTGCTGCTGCCCATCCCATATTATGCTGCAAAGTGAGTATGAATGATGACAGTTGATTATGTCAAGCCGTGCAGCGCTGTACGCAGGAGAGCGGCCTCAGCTGCGTCCCTTCCTGCCCCCTCTGCAAGATGAAATATTCCATTTTCATCCCCCTTAATTAAAGTGGGTAGCATACTTACAAGGGGAAGCAAGAGGTTATGCTCAGCAAACAATGGTCCACTCAATTAAAAGAAAATGCTCCTAGGAAACCCAGAGCAGGAGAGTCAAGTGTTCTCATTTATCCTCCGCTGCTTTTATCCAGACTTGATTCTGCCTCCACAAGACAAGTCATATCTCTTTCTCTTGCTCCTCTTTCTCACTTGCACCCACCCACCACAGAGACCGAACCTTGCCCAGACCAGGCGCCTTGATGTAGTAAACCAGTCATCTGGCAAATGCTTCCTGAAATTGTCCCAGCAAGGCAGGAGCTTGTAGCAAATAACAAGTCTGACAGGTAGCTGACCATAGTTTAATGAGGTTTCTGTGCACAAAGAAGGAATTACTGAATATGCAAAGTTTTATGGTAAAAGCATTCCTATTCAAGAGTCACTTTTGAAGTGAGAGCTGTGTACTGCTTTCCCTCTTACCTGCGGGTGCTTAATAACAACTTTGGGTTATTAGATGTGAAAGAATTTTTAACTTCTGAGCTGTTCTTCCCCAGTGTTGCAATTCTTTTACACAAGCTGGCAGGATTGCTTTTCAACTGCTTCTTCAGCCATGTATCAGGATCATCTTTCATTTAAAGAAAATAATGGGTTTCTAGCCAGGTTGAACAAAAAAGCCAAGCTGAACAGGCTCAAAAGACAAGAGGCAAATGGAAATCTCGTGTTATCAGTTCTCTCCAAAATAACATGATTTTTAAGACTTTTTTCCCCCCCAGCTCACAGTTCTCAGTCACTTGAATTGGCAACACTGCTCTCTGCTCTGTTATTTAGTTCATTTATTTACTTTCTGCACTCACTGGAAGTAGAAAAACCCAAGCTGGATGGCTTCAGGTGTCATTTATAGGAAGATAAAGCAGGGTGGAAGCAATGTTTGGGTCTGTCACTGACCCTTTCCAGAAGGACGACCTTCAGTGATCTCCATCCAGCTCCTGCAGAAACCAGTGGCCAAGCCCCAGTGGGACCAGCTCATGCTCACACCACCCCGGTTTCTCCATAGCCCCTGGGTCCTGTCTTCACCACCCACACCACAGCTGCTGGGGACCTGCTGACCCATCCCCGGGAGCTGCTGGGGCAGCGAGGCTGTAGCTCGTGGGGAAAGTGGCTGCCCACACTAAGCTTCTGCCTCCATCCCACGCAGCCCCATGGAAGAGGGGGACATGCAAAGCACCAAAACCTGCAGGGGATCTGCCATGAACCGAGGGTCTGGCTAAAACAAAAGATGGGCAGCAGGCTCCCCCAGGGTATTTGGGAGCGATTCCCATGGCTAGAGTAATTTATGACTATTATCATGAACAGGATAACCTATTTGTCCTTCAAAGCATGTTTTCTAGATATCAGACACTGGGCACAAAGTGCACAAACCAGAAAATAACAGACAATTGAAAACCTGTTAAACTTGAAGTCTGAACTCTGAGTGGAGGCTCTGGGGATGTCCTTTCACATCTGCATCAGAAGGAGCCACATCCCCAACTCCCTGGCCAGGGCACAGAAGGCGCCATGAGGCTTTGGAGAGCTATTTGTCATTCTGGGAGGCAGCAGAGACAACGTAGTTTGTCAGCATCCAGCAGCCTTGCCAAAACTCCCCATCCCAGCCCTTGTGGCAACAGCACCTTTCCTTGGACACAAGGTCACTGTAGGACAAACTGGAGTAAAGATGCAAAAAATGCATTAAAAAATGGAAAGAGTATAGCAAGTGAACTTATACCATCACAAAGCAGAAAGCAGATACAAGATTCATTGAATTTTACTTCATTTCACACAACAGACTGTTCAATGGCAGATGTCAAGTGTATTTATGTTGTGGGAACATTTCCAGATACTTCCTGGGGTCTTGGTAAGATCTCCGCAATTTGCCTGAGAGAAACTGTTGTTGCCAGGTTAGAAATGAGAGTTTTCATATTTACAACGCTAGTTTCCATCTTCCATAAACCGTGCTGCACTGCCAGAGGAAGACACTCAAAAGCTGTTCTGCCACAAGCGTTCTTTGTTGCTTTTCACCCTCTGCCTCTGCTCCTTGCCATACCATGGGAAAGGCAACCTTTGCTTTTATCCGCTGACTGCGGGCTCTTTGCAGCAATGGAAATCTGCTCCTGCCCCTATACAGCACCTGCAGTAGGTTGCTGTGTGTGTTACCAGGCAGCCGTCCATCCTCGGACAACCGGTTTGGTATTTTCAAGGGAAAGCATTTCTTCCTTAAAAAAATTGATATTGCAATTGACTGAAACTAATAGCAAACTCACATTAAATTAATTGAGTTGTTTGGCAACAAAATCAGGAAAAGAAATGAAACATCAAAACACTTTTTCCATGATATTTTCAAGTAAAATATTTCTGACATTTCATTTGGAAACAAAGCTCTGTTTCAGGAGATAACCATATTTAATAAATAAAAAGGAGGAAACAGAAACAAGCATTGCATTCTGAGACAAATGAAATGTTTTCCTGACCCCAAAAAAAAGCCTTTTGGGAAAAAAAAAATATATTTACAGTTTTCTTGTGGGAAGCAAATTAATTCAAGATAAACTCAGAATGAATCTTATCTTGGGAAGAGGGTTATCCCGTGAAATGAAGTCAGCTGTTTGCATAGTCCCAGTCTCCAGCATTTGCTCTAAGTGCGGTTGCTTCTGCTAGTAAAGTTTTGATAACTTACAAATTGGTAGAAAGCAAAGGCAGCAGAGATGGACTCAGCTGACACAAACCCATACGAGAAGCCAACCAGAACTTCATCAAGCACCAGATGGAGAAAGGAGAGATGCTGTCAGGACAGTGGCACAGGGGCCCAAATCAAATTGTTCACGGGAGGAAGCAGCCGGCGAGAGAAGACCCTCAGTGCCAACCTTCATCGTATAGAAACTGCCTTTTTTTGGCTGACTTCTGCTCCCGAGGCTGGAGTGGGAGCTAAATCCAGTGGGAGACCTTCTCCCTGCCACCTCCCCCAGTACTGCTGGCAGAGCCGTTGCCTTTGTGGCAAATTAGGGACGGGGCCGAGGAGCTCGGGAGTGATTGATATCGCTTCCTGGAAGACCAGACTTCCAGGTCATCTCGCCTACCTTGGGGCTGGCAGTTCATTATGCTAACAGCATGAAAGCCCCAAATCTCACTACTTCAAACTGTAATCGTTTATTACCCGCTGTCAAAAATACCCTGGGCCAGTTTCAGTTCCTCCCACCTGCTCCCCATTTCCAGCTTTGCCTGGAAAACCCTGGGCAAAACCCAGCCTGAGGTGCAAGTCCCTTTTGTCTGTGCTGGGGCAAACTGGGTATTCCTGGTGGTGTCAGCACCAGGTGGGCTCCTTAGTTACAGAAAGGGCTACCTCATATCCAAACCTGTGATATTTTTATGTGTATACAAAGTGCTCCCCTCCACGCACACCTCCTGGGGATTTTATCCCCCCTCAGGCTCAGAAAACTGATGAGGGTGCAGTGAATGGGGGGGTCTCCTGGGGCCAATTAGCAGAGATTTGGGTAGCATCCAGACACTGCTGGTGGATCACTGAAAAGGGTCTGCCTTGAATTTACAGCCTGCTCCCCTCAATGCGCTGCTCACTTACAAACAGGCACACACACACAGTGGACGCAGGGGGACTTGGAGTCAAAATAGATTTTTGTTTATCCAGACAGCAGGGCTTGGGCACCAGTGGTGGCAACTTGCATGTGTGTTTGCATCCAAATATATTTCAAGCGGTAAAAGCAGCCCCGGGGTTGTGGCTGGAATGCAAACGAAGTGCCAAGGCCACCTTTGGGACAAAGACCGGGTGCTGCCGATGCCTGCTGCAATAACCTTGTCACCTGGAAAGCTGTGTGCCCGGGGTGTCACCAACCGCATTATTGCCTTGCTGGGATGCATTTTGCATTTCTTTGCCTACGCAAACAAAAGCAGGAAAGGGATGAACGTTGAACAGCTCTCTCCCTGCCATGAGAGCTCTGCAGCAGGTAGCAGGGTGGAGGGAGGTCTGCCAGGGGCTTTGCCAGAGCTCCCGATCACTGCAAGAGCACAATGACGGAGAGTAATCGGGTACCTGCCCTCTCCTCTGGAAAGGAGAGGATGCTCTTACATGAAATCTGGTCCACTGTAAAGAACAAGCTGCAAGAGCTAGAAGACTGCCTCTGGTAAAAGCTGATGATGCCCCATGTGTGCTGCCCAAAACTTCCCTGAAAAAAACAGACAATTGCTTTTTCCTCCCTGTTTTTCCACTTGCAGTGATGCTCAGGTGCTGCTTAAAACTCTAGAGCAGCAAACATTTTTCAACAGAAGCATGACGTTTTAAAGGCGTTGGTATGTTTTTATGAGGCCAGGAGAGAAACATTTCAGCCGCCACTAAGACTTTGCTGTGTAGAAACATATTTGACCAAAAAAAGGATGCTTCTTTTAACATAACCATTGCCACAGCTTACAGAGTATTGAGCGCAACTATTCAAAGATCCTTTTAAGCATCACACCCCAAAAGCCTTTCTGCCCACAGCAAACTTCAGTGCAAAATATACAAACTTCAGGGACACCCCTGAATCCCCAGGCACTCCCCCCATGCATCCTGCCAACCGAGCACAAATTAAGGGCTGGGTACAAAGACTGAAGTTAACAGAAACACTCCCAACTTCAGACAGCTTCAAAGCCAGTCAGACAGAAGGAATATCTGAGTTCCCATGCCATGACCAGGGAAAACACCATATACATTCAGGTTCAGCAAGGCTCAGTGCTGGGTCCTGCACATGGGTCACAACAACCCAAGGCTACAGGCTGGGGCAGAGCAGCTGGGAAGCTGCCCAGTGGGAAAGGACCCGGGGGGTGCTGGTTCACAGCCAGCTGAGCACGAGCCAGCAGTGTGCCCAGGTGGCCAAGGCAGCCAGCAGCCTCCTGGCTTGTATCTGAAACAGCATGGCCAGCAGGACCAGGGCAGCAACTGTCCCCCTGCACTCGGTGCTGGTGTGGCTGCCCTTGAACCCTGGGTTCAGCTCTGGGCCCCCCACTGCCAGAGGGACGCAGAGGGGCTGGAGCGTGTCCAGCGCTGGGCAAAGGGCTGGGGCACCAGTCTGATGGGGGGCTCAGGGGGGAGCAGGGGGAGTTCAGCCTGGAGTGGAGGGGGCTCAGGGGGGACCTGATCGCTCTCTGCAGATGCCTGACAAGGGGCTGTAGGCAGAAGGGGTGTGTGTCAGTCTGTCTTCCCAGGTAAAAAGCAACAGGACAAAAGAAAATGGCCTCAAGTTGTGCCAGGGGAGGTTTAGATTGAGTATTAGGAAAAATGTCTTCACTGAAAACACGGTCAGGCATTGGAACAGGCTGCCCAGGGAGGTGATGGAGTCACCATCCCTGGAGCCGTTTAAAAAAATGCGTAGATTCAGTGCTTAGGGATGTGGTTTAGTGGCAGACTTGTCAGTCCTGGGTTAACAGTTGGACTTGATGATCTTAAAGGTCTTTTCCAACCTAAATGATTCTGTGGTTCTGTGTCAGAGGAAAGCACTTCCCAGGGAGCAGCTAAAAAGTGACAGTTTACTTGCGGCAGTCACATCAACCTGAAGTGTAATCTGCTGTGCAAGAAACCTGCTGGAAACATCCACTTCGGCTGTTCAAAGGCATCCCTGCCGCTGTACACCTTGTCCTTTTGATTTATGCTTGCATGGGTTTCACATGATGTGGCAGTACTTTATCAGCTGGAGGACCCTGCACAGATAAATAGCTCAGCCTTACAGAAGTAAACATGTCAACGGTGACAAGTGTTCCTTTCATTAAGGACAAAGCAACTGATGTGGTTCCAATTGTCCTGCTCTGGGTGGAGGAGGCACTGATCCCATTATCAGCCATCTGCAAGAAACTGGATCACCAGTCTGAAGGTGGGCGCAGGTAGCACAGGAGCTGTCAGGTGGCAGACAGGCTCATCGGGAGCAGAGGTTTAAAGCTGCCAGACAGGTCTGAGGTTTCCTTGTTGCACCGACCTAACCTAGTCACGGACACAGGACATCGCTGCTCATGGCAGAGGTCCTGAAGCACAGCTACGCTTCAGTTCGCTTTACACTGACCCCAGGTTTCAACTGCAGAAGCCATCCCTCTGAGGATGGGATGACTTCTCTGAAAATTAACACAAATCTGGAGTTAAGCATGGCTTTTAAAGAAATGTCAGTGCCAGTCACATTTAATACAGAACACCACAAAGTTCAGCTCCAAGATGCTGAGAAACTGCTACAACCACGTGCACAGGGTACCCTTGAAGACACTAAACTGCACTATACTGTGCATTCACCCATCTTTTTTCATTACACATGCCATAGGCAGGGCCACGTTACCACACAGACCCCTCTTGGTGACACCACAAATGCTGCGAGCATCCACATTTGGATCGGTGTGACTCCTACTGCACACATCCCACACTGCGCGGCTCCTTTGCCCCCCTGCTTCGCTCCATGGCATGGCCAGGCACTGCCTGCCTGCAGCGGGAGGCTGGGGCGGTCCCGGTCATCCTGGTGTTGGGATGAGCAGCACTTTATGCAAAGGGGAGGGGGGGGATAAATATTTTCTGTGCCCTGGCCAGAAATCACCCCCAAATCCTCCACTCCTGGCCAATTCAATGCAAAATACATTGTTACCCTAGTCAAGAAGCATTCACAAATGCATCAATCTGCATTGCCTGATAAAGACTGGAAGCGTCCCTGCCCCCAGACCTTGGCTGGGCTCCCCACATCACGGGCCCCTTTGCTCTGCCCCATGCAGCAGCGTGGCGCAGGGCTCTTGGGGTTCAGGGATGGGGCCGGCTGGGATCCCTGGCCACCATGGCACGGAACTGCTCATCCCAGGAGGCAAACAACAGGGAATCAATCCGGCACAGGAGACACCGCTGTGCTTTGGGCAAACTAACGTACAGTTTCAGTGTTCAGAACAAACTTTGTATTTTGGGTATTATGGAAAATCTTTATTTATATATATATATATATATAAAAGAGGTTTAGATACTAGAATTTTCCATTTCTTGGAAACCTACAGTTTTCTTCAGCTTTCCCGTAAATGAGCTATTGAAGCACAGAGTTGCTAAGTCTCCAGGCTTGCTTTCTCCAGCTGACAGCAATTTTCCCCAGACAGCCCCTCTCCCTCCCCTTGCCACCCAGCGCAGCCCAGCCTCCCTGGGAACACAGCATGCCAACCAGAACAGCCGCAAATACAATTTCTGATGGCATAAGGATGGAGACATCAGATCAAGTACGTGCGAAACTGAAGGAAACGTTAAATTTTAGAACTAAATAAAAGTGTACGTTCTACTTATTTCTGTTGCCAAATTCTATGGATATTTCTTTCCTTGCTAACCCTTCTCACAGGTAATCACAGAGGTGGGTTTTGCTTCCTTCTGAAGGTTACACGGCTCACGCCAGATGAACGGAAAGGGTGACTGTGTACTGTGTCTTTGAATTTCTGCTGTTGGTTATGCCTGGTTAGGAATAATTACACTTCGGTAATGATTATTACTGACAAGTTCCTGACCCACTCCCCCAACTGCAGCTCCACCTTCCTGGGTTTTCTTGACTGGGAATTTCTCTGCAGCTGGGTTTATAACCTTGACAGATTATCTCTGCTGCAGAATCATCCCAGTGCTAGTGTTACTTCTACCAAACTTAACATAAATGCTGGATAGGAAGGCAGAGAATAAAGCCAGTGTTGTTGTGAGGTGTGAAGGTGCCTCCTGCCTTAACAGCAACAGCTTCGTGGCCCAAAATTAAGCAGAAGTCCTCTCCAGGATGGGGATGCTCGGGTGGCTCTTAGAGCAGAGGACATGCAGAGGACGTGCAGAGCTGGGGCAGAGCAATAACCAGGTCTCTGCGCTGTTACAGGACACGGGTAAGAGATGAGGTGATGCCATCACTAAGCTTTTAATAAATGTCCTCAAACCAGCAGCAACCCAGTGTGGGTTACTGGGAGATGCCCTGAAATGGGATGGTAAATCCCAGACAATGACACAGCAGAGCAGCCCAGCAAGGGGAATAGTTTCAGGCATCAGAAGGACACATGAAAACACCCAAAGGATGGCTGAAAGTGCTTGTTTGGCCCCGTTACTGGTCCCAGTAGTAGAGCACCTAGCTGTCTCCAGCGGCTGGAAGCTGTTCACACTGGCTCCTTCAGCATCTCTCCAGCCCTTGGGATACAAGAGATCTGCACATCTACAGACTGATTAAATAGACATCATTAACATTTGTCATCAGTACACTTCAGATCACGGTATTAGAAACCACACGTGGAGCAAAGGCAACAGCCCAAACACTAAGCTAATGGGGAACTAAGGAGAAGATGGGTTACTCCAATAAATTGCACAAAACAGGAAAAATGTTAGATAATAGACATCTATCCAAAACCATACTGGGACCTAACTCCAGAGGGCTGGAAAATGTTTCAACTGCAACATTTTCACTTGAAAAAATATCAGAAGGAATTATTTTGCTTTTCATCAAGATGTCAAAATTAGTGGTGAGACTGAAATGACTGTTTCTCTTCCCACTCAAGGCAGCCATAAAAGTGCCACTGCCTGAAGGGTGGCAGCATCCAGAAGGGCCTCCTTGCCCAGCACACCCATTACAGCTGCTCTATCAGGGACCAGCTAAGGTCTGTGACCCTCTTGGAAGCTGCCAGCTTGGCAAAGGAGTGACACCATCGTTTTAAGATAAAGCCAAGCAGTGAAACATGTGTCCCAGGCAGGATCATGGAGCAAAGCGGATGTCCCAGGAGCTCCTGGCAGGCGGCTGGGGCTCCCAGTCCCACCAGTGAGGTCTGGCTTGCCAGAAGGAGCACACAAGTCCCAGTGAGGCTTCTGCAGCCCCAGCCCCGGGCACTAGCACTAATGAAGCTGCCTGGCCCTCATTCCCTTTCTCTTTTCTTTTCCCTGGTTGGAGCACCCCATCCCACCAGAATGCACTTGAAAGAACAAGATACTTCCTTTGTACCGGGAAACAAATGATGATTAATGTGTTAGTTGTAATTAATCTGCGATGACAGATTAGCAGAGCAGTGGCAGTGTCTTTTGCTGCTGCAAGAGCCAGTGCTGATAGGACAGCTGGTGAGAGGGGACACCAAATTCAATTTGCTCCTCATTTGCATACATATGACAACCATCTGTGCTAATAGCACTGCAATGTCTCTATTAGGCTCTCTTCTAGTGTGCCAGCTCACCTAGACTCCAATTAGGCCTTTAAGCGAGAAAGCTTAAAGCATCAATATTTGCAGAGGGGAAGGGGTGGCTCAGCAAGCCTCTGCGCACTGCCTTCCCCTTCCTGCTGAAGGCTGAATCCTCTCCAGCACCTCAGCTACGACGCTGTGCTGCCATTCAGCACCTGGTAAAGAGATGCTGAGCACAGCCACCAGGCTAACTCCGCCAGCCCTACTCTCACATCATCCAAAAATGCCTTGAGCCATGCAAGAAAATCTAAGAAAGCTGCAGAGGATGGTTGAAAACTGCTCTGGCAACAGAGCAGAAGCCTTGATCAGCAAATGTACGTGTGCCCTATCTCTTCACCCAAATTTGGGAGCTGTGAGGCTTGTAAGCACGAGTGCTACCCCCAGGGGTGAAAGAAGCCAGGCTGTCTGCAGCCATGAAGAGGTACTGTATGGGAGGTCACTCCTGCAAAGGTGTCCCCTGCCCGGGTTTCATCTGACACCACACTTACCAGCTGCTCTCAGGGCAATTGCGCACATGCGGCATGAGCACACATCTGGCTTGAGCTGTGAGTGTGCCACGGGCGTTTGTTCCAAGCGGCCATTTATTTTTGTACATGCATTTCAAAAATAGCAGTCTCAGGGTCCCTTGAAAGCTAATTAGGGAACCAGTTAATTAATGAGCTGATTTACCCACCCAGTTCTTCCTGTTCTTCCCATCAAGGTGATTTCTGCAGTCTTGAGTTTGTTTCTCATTTTCCAGCCTCAACACCTTAACCCTTCCAGAGCATTCAGGGAACTGAGAGCCCAGGGAGGGACTGGGCAGAAGAAAGGACATGACAGGAGCTCACTGTAACCACAGCCAGGGATGCAGTAATGCCTGCAGCCAACCTAGAGCTGGGCTACTGTTCCAGGCGCTGCGTAGGTCCCTCAATATAACCAACTGGAAACCAGCCATGGAGGATGAAGTAGCAGCCACTTCTGCAGCTATCCAAATCAGTGCTTTCGTATGGTTAAGTGCTGCAAGGAATTTTCTACATCCTGACCCAGAATCAAGCCCAAATCCTGCATCCCAAGCCAGTGCACAGCATGGCACCAGGTTAGCCCTGCTGCAACCACACTGCTCCTGGTCCCAGCACGGGTTCATGAAGCATCACCAAAACCATCCATGTGTCAGCTCAGAAACTGTCACCCACAGACCGGATTGCCTGTGTGCTGTTTTCCCCCATTGCTGTTTCTCACCTCTGCAGCACAACCTTTGCAAGACATTTCATTGCCAGGTACAAGAAAACCAACAGACTCCCCACCTCTGTTGTACCCCACCCCGGTACTGCTGCCCTCTGCTTGATCAGGGAGATGTTTCCATCGCAGGGCATTAGGCAAGCAGTTTATTTCTTGCTGAGGGGCACATTAGGCATCTTACCGGGAAAGTCTTCAGCACCAAATATTTTTCACTTGTTTTTTGGTTTTTTGGGGGGGATGAGGGGAGTTGGTTTGTACTGATGGGAAAATACATTGCTCTTATAAGTTTGAATGGGTTTAAGGTTGAAGTGCAACCCATTAATCCACTCCTGCCCATGCTTCCATGGGACCTCTGGGGCTGTGCAGATTGGCTGGAGACTGCTTCTGCTCAGTGTCCTGCCACAGGATGCCAGACTGAGACAGGGACCTGCACGCAGCCTTCAGTTGGGACAGCACATCTCTGCCCAGGCACAGCCAACCCCCTGCCACCCCTGGGCAGCCCACAGCTGGAAAGTGAATCTGTGCGCACAGCCCTGGGTGAGCACATGAAGAGCTTTGTAGCAGTAGCTGGGTTTAATTAACCAAATACAGTGCAATCTAAAGGGTCACATTTTACATGTGAATCTGCACTTGAAAACTGGCTGGACTGTTCTTTACTTCTGACATCCAGCAGGGACATGGGGACCATACCCTGCTTGCACATACACATCCATCTCTACAGGCATGGCTGGAAGTTTTAACAACAGCCTTTTTGCAAAATTATTTTGCCCATAGAATTGCTTGCTTAAGCAATTAAGCAATTAAGATTGCTGCAAGCAAAGCCAAGCAATTCATCCATGGTGAAGCACCAGGAGCAGGGGGCAGCTGAGATGGGGTAAGGGTGCACACTGGCCTTCGCTAGCCAGCACTGTGCCCCAAATATCACCCATTATCACAGCACAGGGCTCACCAAGCCTGGGAGAGATGCACTACCCCAAGCCAGCATGCCAGAGCCCACTGGTCCTGGAGGCAGGACAAGGAGGTGTTAGTGCTTACTACTACTGGGAGCTGAGATCCTCAAACATACTTAATTCTGCTAGCAATTAGGCATTGAAATACCTCCTCCCCATGCATAAATGCTTTGTCTCCCAGGGGGCTGCAGCAGCACAGGGGCTCTGCACAGAGCCTCTCCCTCCTGTGAACTGTGGTTTTATCACCGGCAGGGCTCGAACCTGCAAAACTGAGCATCCAAACAGCCGCTGGCTCAGATAACAGGGTGCTGCTCCAGCTCACACGGCCCCAGTCCCCCCATCAGCTGCCAGGCTGCCTGGCAGGGACTCGTGCTGGTAGGTTTAACCCAGAGAACACAGCTCCCTGCCTTCCTCGAGCCTGGTCATGCTATATCCTGAAACCACCGAGCCAGGTTTGAGTTCCCCATGCCACCCTGGGGTCCTGCAGCCCTGAGGTCAGCTCTCCTCTGCACCTGGTGGAGCAGAGGGGAAGGCGTCAGGTGCCTTTGCAGCAAAGGATCAGATTAATTAAGGATTTTAGCAGTGTCTGGCAGTAGCTGGCTCCCCCGAGAAGCTGGGGGTGCTGAGGTCCTGTCTGCTGCTGCTGCCACCAGCACCCACCAGCACAGATCCCTGTTCAGCAATATTCCAGGCAACACGGCAGGCAGCGCTGAGCATCCCCTGCGGCCCCCCAGACCCCATTACTGAAGAAGTGGCATTGCCAAAAAGGCTGAAAGCCTTTCTGCATCCCACAGTGCATCTGCGCAGAGCATTCCCTGGGGCTTTGCTGGCACAGCTGCTTTTGAGACATCAGCTCTTCCACCGCAAAACACAATTTCTGATACCAAACCCTAACATAGAAAACAATCAGAAACTCATTCAGGGGCCTCTCTACAGGTGCATGCAGAGTTCAGGTGTGCCAGGCCATTATGGTGATACTTATGTTTGTTTGGAGGGAAACTCCCACTGTGTTTTATGGAAAACCATTTCCCACCTCTGCTCCATCCAGCACAGGGTACTGGTTGTGCGAGGCAGGCGTTAATGGCAGCTCCGCAACGCATACAGCATGCACGGGCTGCATTATTGGGAGACATGGGGAACAAAGGAAATAAAACTCAAAGCCTTGAAATGCTTAACTGAAGCTCAGACAAACCAAACAACATACATACCTATCCCATTTCCATCAATTAAGTATGGGCCAGAAGTTTACAGATCAAACATAACAGAAGGATAAATAATTGTTGCAAAACCAGGTATTAAAGAAAGCCAAAACTTCAGACAAAGTAGCACTTCAAAGAGTCCAAAGAGAATAAGATGTGAAAATATTAATTACAATCTCCAGACCACCTTAACTTTGCCCTCCAATGATACCAAGCATGATACAACAGTGATCAAGGCACATTCCTCCCTATGGAGACCAAGAGGTTAAATATTGCTTGTCTTTGTGCCCACTTAAGCCATGGAGATTTTAGCCTGAAACAAGAAAACCATGTGCCCTCCACTGGCATATCCACAGTTTTCATATATGTATTTTTTTTATGAATGATGAAGCAAAAGTTTTGTATTTTACCTTTGGAAATAAAACATATTGGAGGTGCAAGTTTAAAGGAGGAAAACTTCCACTGCATGCTTTTTAAATATATTTTAAAAAATAATTTTCCCAAACACACTGCTTGTTATCTACATTGTCTATGTAGACAGACCTGCTAGCTAGACAGACCTGTGTAGACAGTGCTGCAAGCTAAAATCAACTGCCAAGTTTCCTGACCTGACACTATTAGCATTACATGATTTATATTTTTGGCCACTACTTTTTTCCTATTATTGATCCAGATCATTAACTAACAATGTCATCATGTAACTCAAAAAATACCAAACAATCTAACAGTCCTGTGCAGCTGGTGTAAAGTAGTTAATCAGTTAATATGAGTTTTGAATGTTTCTTAAAGAAGGGAAGTATTCAGGCTCCAGGACCAGGAGTGATGGAGAAGCTGCCATGTCCACCGCTGTGCTGTATCCATATGTGCCAGGCTACCAGCAGGATGGAGCTCCCAGCTCCTGAACAGCAGATAACTCACTGGAGAAGTACAGCCATAAAAGAGAAAATAAGCAAGGGTGTCCTGTCAGGGAAAGCAGCCCAAGTACCAGGGGCTGGGCATGTGTATGTACGCAGGTGTGAGCGTGCTGGAACTGTGAAGGCATTGAAGGCACTTGCACTAATTTGGAAATATTTCAGAAATGGCAAGTTTGCAAGATTTGCAGCCAAAAAAATAGGTTTTGCAGTCAGATCCTTGCAATGTCTTACCTCATGAGGAAAATACTGCAAAAACCCCAACATCATGTAGTTTCTCAGCTAAATCCTCAACACACAATTTGAATGTCACAGACGGTGGGCTCCTTTGGGAGTCCAGCCCCACGCTCCCCCCTTTCTGCACACCTTCCCTGCAAGGCAGCCCACAGCAGAGCACCCAGCACACATCACCAACAAAAGCATCTTTTCCCTGGACTATTTCTCTGAATCGCTGGACCACCCACTGCTGGTGGAGCCGATGGGAACAGGACCCATCCTGGTCCCTCCATCGTGGCAGCTCTGGCCAGCCAACTGCCACACCTACATAGGCCAAACTGCAGCTTTTTTTCCTCTCCCAGAAGCAAAAGCAGCTCCAGGGGCTCAGCTGTACAAAAACAAAGGACCAACCTTTCCTCTTTTCCTTTTTTTTGCATGCACAAGTACAAATCACAAATACACAGCTGAAAGCCTGCAGCCACACAAGAGGCATGCTGGCCTCATTAAACACCAGGACAAGCACTGTGCTACCACCATTGGGTTTGCTTGTGCCTGCAGCGTGCCAGGCCCCTGTTTCCCCACCAGAGCAGAGCGAGGAGCTCCACAACCCTCCAACACCCCTCCAAACCCCTGCCCTCAACAGGCTCATTCACCAAGTTAAACACGCGATCCCACCACCGAGCTATTCCCACAATTAATATAAGATGTCACGCTCTTAAGGGGTGACTTATATGTATAGGAAGGAAGATTGATACGATAAATAACACAGTCCTCCCGGTGGCTCTTCTGAATGCTATGGCACTGCTCTCATTTGCAAGGAACATGTTAATTACCCTTCGCCAGGGAGACTCCCTCTTCCCACCAGCCGTGGTGCATCTTGATGGCGTTAAGCACGTCTGTCTGCTGCTTTAATCAGCAGCAGCTCCACGCTGTCACTAACACTTCCAAGCCAAACAGCGAATAAATGTTGACAAAATACTCTCTGACACTCACATCCAAAAGCTGCAAAGTTCCTTGTTTGTATCTTTGCTTGCAAGGGACAAACTCTGGTGAACCTTGGCAGACCCAGCTTGCAAGGGTGGCAGCCAGCAGGACCAGGGCACCCGCAGCAGGAGGGATGGGGTGTGGGATTTGATAGTGCCCTCTTGTGCAAAAACACAGCAAAGCTTTGTTATTCCCCCCTTCCCCAGGAGGAAGGGAGCCTTCAGCACACATTTGGGAGCCTGGGGTTCACACCACCACTGTCACTGACTTTTCTTGTGGCTTTGGCTGAGTCATTTTGCCTGTTGCGCAAAAAATTACACCATGCACAGGACGGACAAGGGGTGGCTTCGGGAGATAATTCCCATTTTTGCCCAAGGAATGCTGCCACATCAGGGAGAAGCTAAAATAACCACCAGGCACTGAATGATTCATCGCTCCCAGGCCCGTCCCCCACGTCCAGGACCAGGCAGCCTCTGTGGTAGGTCCCGTGCAGACGTCTCTGCCCCTGTGATTACAGAGCCTAATTGCAGCCCAGAGGCATGCCCAGACACAGACGCCGTGCTTCATGGAGATGGGGGCAAATCCACTCCTGGGGAAATGGCAGAGGAATTCAGTGTGGTTTTATTGCTGCAATGAGCAGCCGAACGCGCTGAGGAAGGACTGGGCAGGGTCAGCCCACGAGCCTGGGACCTGCCGGGGGCCAGGGTGAGCACGGCTGGCATCTCACCAGCCGTCCTGCAAGGGATGCTGGCAGCCCCATGCTGGTACCGAGCCCAGCACTGACCTCTCCAGCCCAAATCTCCCTTCCTCCCAATCAGGGGGCCTTCTGCCAAACAGCTATTAGCCAGAATGGGCTGTGGGCTGTCTTCTCCAGGGTGACATGTGTCCCAGACCCTGAGCATTTCTGAAACCAAATAGGAAATTCCCCACCATGCTGCTCTCGCTCTGCCCATGACCTTGCAGAAAAATCCCACCCATGCTCACTGTAAGAGCTCAAATCCCTAATCTCGCCCTTACCCTTTAGTTACCTCCACCTCCTTCAGTACCGCAGGAAAACCAAATGCCTGCAAAGGCAGAGAACGAGGCCAGAGGCAGCTGCATCAGCTAATCCATCTCCATGCACCCTCCAAAAACCTCCGGGCTCCTTCGCTGCCCTGCCAGCCAGCGGGTGCCTCCATCCCACTTCCCTTCCTGCTCCGCTGGTGCTGCCGAGACAGATGGCCCGGTTTCCCCTTCCCATCACTGCACCCCATAATCTAGTTTTTTGGACACAAATTAGTCAATACCAGAGCTATGTTAATTAGTGACTCATTAATTTTTCAGTTCACTGGTTGAATGAGAAGAAAAAAAACCCATACACATTGTAGATACCAAAACGTGCTTTCACCTGAACTGCAGCATTTCATTCTCATTTCTTAAAGCTATTTGGAGATGACATTTCAAACAGAAATGTCAGTTTGAAACAAAATACTCTGGAAAAAGTTAAAATGAAGTATTCTGACTTTCTTAAATTTTGGTTTCTCCCTGTGAGAAGGCGAATGGGCTAGGAAATGATTTGATGAATTTGACCTGAATGGAAGAATTATTTCAGCTGACTAAGCATTCATTTTTTTCAGATAACAGTTACGCCCCACAAATTTATGCCATTGTTGCAAATGTAGAATTAGTGTTCAGAGCTGTTGGGAAGGAGCTGAACATTACTGCAAGGAACGAGCTGCTGCTCTGCATGCCAGTGTATACAGATGTACTGGCATATTCCCATGTCCCTGCCTTGCAGGCAGAGCCGGGGTACGCTGCTGTCTGGCAGCCCTGTCTTACCTGCTGCCACGGCACAGCTGGAGCAGTTTTTGCCTCTGAGACAAGGGCCTGAGCTCTTTTGAAGCCAGAAAATTGCTCTGAGTGTTCCTGATTGCTAGGACTTTGTTGAAATATTTACTGAAGGTTTAATCAGGCAGGTCTTTTTATGCTGCGACTAGCAGACAGGTTCAAAACCTGCTTTTTTTTTTCTTCTCTCCTCTTCCCCCGAAATGAATGCACAGGTCTGTGAAAGACTTCAGACTGCTGCCACTGCCTCCTGATCCCATCTGCAGGCAGAGGAAAACTGGGTGGCAATTTTCAGGAAAATCCTTGGTTCTTCTCCTGATACCCCAAAGGTGACATTCAGAAACCAATGACCAAACATCTATCTAGCAGGGGAGGAGAAAATTGGAAAAGTGGAGAAGAACGTCCCAGCTTTATTCCTATTCTGTCTAAATTTGTGACTTGGAAGCATTTTGGCGAGGTGCGAGCAGCCCAGCGCCTGCCGTGACCCGCGGCTCAGCTCAGGGGAATCCACAGCACAAGAAAGGGATTATTACAACTTCCATTACTTTTCGCAGCCTGATTTCTCTGAAAAGCTCTTCCACCAGACTGGTCTGTTCCTGTTGCAGCTTGCCACATGCTGCTCACACCATTTCCTCTGAGCAAGAGAAAGCCTCCAAATTTAATTCTGCCGGCACACGCAGCCATCGGGCTGAAGCCCCCTGTCCCTCAGCGCAGCATCCCCCACAGCAAAAACGTGGCAAGTGGAAGCTTGGGATTTGGTGGCTGAATGCTTGCACTGCTTGGAAGTTTGCATTTCTTAAAAGCACAGTGCATTTTCTGACGGTTGCATTTATTCCTACACACCAACGGACACGACGCTTGACCCATGGTAGCCGAGGGCAAGTACATAGGGTTGCCTTTTAGCGAGACCCCTCGCAGGGGAGTCAAGGCTGGTGGGCGACACTTATGCCACAGTCACACTGAACAGTCATTTTAGGGGTATTTGGAGAAGATTAAGCCCTGGTGTGGTTTTTCAAGTGGAAAGAATCTCCTTGGTGAACTTCTCCATATAACTGCTCTGCCTTTTGTTTCCTGAACAACATACTGTGAAATCAAAATGGTACAACTGGCTCTGAATATTAATTACAGCCTAGTCTGGTATTTACTGCTTTTAAAACTCCAGATGCTGCATTCGCTGAATTGCACAAGAGCTTTATCTTATTTAAAATGGAATTACATGCTCCTGTCCCTTGCGGTTTGAAAGAAGAGCACCCACAGGAAACAAGCCCATCCTAAATGCTCGGAAACAAAGTATAAATGAAAAACCACAAACTTATTGTGTCTAAAAATACGTATTTGAGTTTTAAAGCTGATCTCAGGAGTTTTCAGGCTGACTCTGGGCTCTCTCATCTACCACGTTTTCATGTTCCCAGACTGGAGCACCGACAGTACTTTCCCCCTTCCTTGGGAGAATTCCCTTTGGGTTTTGCTGTTTCCAGTTACTCCCTTTGTCCTGAAGAGGGGTGGGATACAGCTGCGCCTCCCGCACAGAGCAGCCATGCGCTACACGCTTGCCTGGATCATTTCCCCAGCTCCTACAGCAGGTAGATCTACTGCCTGCCTGAGTTTCAGTCTCATTTCTTTTTATTCAGTCCTCCCTATTTCACAGTCTCTGGGTATCTGCTTTTATCCTTGCAATAAATTAATCTCCAGTGCCATTTTTCGGTCTTATATCACTGTGAGGCACCAAGCTCCATCCCTTCCCAAGTCTGCTCCTCTGTCTCCCTCATGACGCTCTTCTGAGCTTTTAGTCACTTGCACTCAAACCTTTACTCCTAACTTTCATTTTTTAAAGTGGTTTATGACTTCTTCAATTTAGTAAGACGTTACTGGATGAAGCTGGAGTTTGTCTTGTCAGCTTTTCCAGCAAGGTTATAAATCTGCTTGTGAAACAGGAATCTGATGAGAAGTTTGAGGAGTAACAGGCCTTTACTCCTAACAGGCTGCAGATGCCCGCTCCTCTGGATCTCAAATGAGATCTATTTTAAATATAATTTATTTTCTCTGGAACTCATAACAGGTGGGGATGCTAGGGGGATTCTTCAAGGGCAGCGAGCTGTGCCCAGAGGGCACAGCACAGCCAGGACAGCCTCCTCCAGCATTTGCTGGTGTTGAGGTGATGCTTTTAAACCGATGCAACATTAAATCCCATTATCTTACATATAAAAAGTGTGGTGTCTATCCAATACAGGAACATGGTCCAGAATGGTCAAGCGGCATCCATGACCAGATTAATCCCATGAAACCATACTATCCAACCTGCCGCCTCCACCTCCGAGAGAAGCCAAAGCTTGTCGAGCTTGTCGCAGAAGGACCATCCCATAGCAGGGGAGACACGTGCGAGGGGAAGAGTGAATGAGGTAGCTCTCCGGCACACAGTAACAGTTACCCAGGTTTCAGCTAGAATGTGCCGACAAGATTACATTTCATCCACAACTTCTTAACGGGAGTTACATACTGCAGGTAGCAGCAGGACAGGGGGACCCCACAGTGGAGTCTGCCCTTGCCACAGGAAGGATGCACTGGGAAGTAGCTGTAAATAGTCCCTCAGTACCCAGTCTTAATGCTGAAAACCAAAGCCCTGCAGCTTACCGCATAGTCAGAGCTCAAGGTTAAGGCAGCAGCATGCTGCTGAGCTATTTTCCCGATGTGGATATATGCATGGAGCAATAGGAGATTCTTTCTGGCAGTTCCACCACTGCTTCCCCAGCTGGGTGCAGCCACATTCCTCAGCAGGGATTGCCATCATCCCCAGGGAACCTGCAGCATCACCCACTGCCAATGTCTCAGCCAAAACCCAGGTGTCCCCCATCACTGCACAGGGAGCCCAGCCTGCATCCCATACACCTCAGCACCTCTCATCAACCATGCCAGAAAGTTAAAGAACTAAACGCATTTTTATTATATTATAACTTTAAGCACCACAAATAAAGAAGAGCCTAAGTCTGTCCACTGTGCTCTTACTGCACCTATAAAACCTGGGATCTAAAGAATATATTCTTCAGCCCCACCTACTGGCACCTTGTCCATTAGCTCTTTGCATATGCAGCCCTAAAACACCTCCACTCCTACGGATGCAGCTCTCCCACAAACAGCACCCTGCGCCCCGGCACTGCCCCTGAACATCGCAGCGGCTGGGGGAGACCTGGCAGGGGCTCCGTGAACGGGCATTCAGGTCTCTCCCCATTAAAGCATGTCACCATGATCTTTATGGAGAGGGGACATGGACAAAAGCCATAAGTTAGGTAGGCACATAAAGAAAGAATAACCTTTGGACAAGCTTTTCCTGAAAATGCAGCATTTCCTTGGAACTGAGTCCAGTGGGGCAAGTTATTATGGGAAGATTTACTTCCAGTGGGATGCCAGGCTTTTAATATCATCTTTTTAAATAACGCACAATTTAAAAGGTTATTTTACTGTGAGAAAAGGTTAATGCTATTGTTAGTTCTGTTCTGGATCAAGCGCATTATGACATCCACTAGTAGGAGAAATAAATGTGGTGTTACCTGGCCTGGGCAAGCTGTGTCAGACGGTGGCAGTGGGTGAAGGCCAGAAGCTGGGGAGCCATGACGTGCTGTCTTGCTGCAGAGTTTCATCTTGGAGAGGTCCTGGTTAATGGGGTCAGCCTGGCTGCTGGGTAAGGTGTTGGCTCTTCTGAATTTACCATCTCACATCTTGCAACACACCTTACACCTGGGCAAGAGAAGCACAAACTATGCAACAGCTGCTGCTTGTTAGGAGGCATCAGGCAACAGCCCCATCCCACCTGCAGCTCACCGTCCTGCTCTGCCCCCTCCTCTCCCAGCAAAGCAGCTGTGGGTTGACCTGGGGGAGCCACACCAGCTAAACGGCCTTGGATGTTCACACAGACCAAGGTGCCTATTGCTGCAGAATCTACAATCTTCAATCAACTACGCTGTAGCATCACAAGGGTTTATTATTGACATCCAGCAAATACAAGGTCAGGAGCATGCAATGGGAAAGGTGCATGGCTCAATGCTTTGCTGCCTGCTTGGACACATCCTCAAGAGACTGAACTGAGCAGGTCACATCAAATCCCTTCCCTTGCACTTTCCCAGTCACCTCACCCAATCCAATCACTGTTGTTTTGTCACCTGGTTCCAGTTTACTGTCAGCTTAGTCACTGGTTCAGTACTGCTGTTGATAAGTTTGGATTAGCTCTGACTTATATACTGAGGGCTATTAAAGCAGCTGGCAGGTATATCACTCCTTCAGCCATGCCCCTCCTCACCCTCAAGCTCATTCTCACCCTCCCTTGGCCCCGACACCAGGCAAAGGCAGGGGTGCAGTGGTGTGAGGCAGCCCGGTGCGCCCCAGGGAAGGGAGTACTGTGCTCTGCAGAAACAGGAGCATGACAGAGGGGGAATTAAAGAACTTGAGTTCCCAACCCTCCCCTCCTGCACTGAGCACTGAGTCAGGCAAGGGGCCCAGCAATAGGAAGGACATGCTGGCAGCATGGAGCTGGGGGAATGCTCAAGAGATGCTGCGTTCAGATGCAAAACCTCATTTTCCTGGACTGATGCTTATTTGAACACTTCAGCCTGATTTTTTTTGCTCTTCCATGATGCCTCAGGAAGCCCTAGGTGCTGTGTGCCCAGCTACCTGCTTGCCAGGTAAGCACAAGCTCTGGGGCCAGGAGGGCTCACTGGGCAGCAGGAGAGGCACAGCAAGCAGCAGCACTAGGGCAGACCCCCTGCACAGCCCCCAGCCAGCGCAGCCAGGCACCCCCAGAGCCATTTGGACCCTGCAGATACAGGACACAACAGCTCACCTTATAAACGACAACTGTTATCAAGGCAACACACCTGTACTTGGAGCAGCTCCTGAACATCACACAGCACCCAAGAGCAGCAGGGAAGCCACTGAAATGCCTGCCACAGCTCCAGAAATCCAGAGGACAGCCAGATTTCTGCAACACTGTGCACACCTACAGGCAGTAACACCAGCAGAAACACAGAACTGGGAGCTCAGTTTGGCTAAAGCAGCAACATTTACAACATGTATAGGCTTGACTACATTCAACATGAGAATGTAAAGTACCTAGAAAATAAAATAAAATAAAATAAAAAAATCAGGAGAGCTCATAGGAAGTCTAAAGCTAACATCCCCAAGAGAGGAGTAGGGGCTCTAACTCAGCTTTAATAGCTGAGGGTGCCTCCCTGCCCCCAGCTGAGACCCCTCAGCCTTCAACAAGCCCTCTAGAACAGTCCTTAGGTAGGGCTGTACCTCTTTTGCTCTGGAAGCCTCATGAGGAGCAGCAGGGTGTTTCTCTTACCCAGCAGTTGCTACATCTTGCCTGTAAAGGTATGTCCTGTATTCATACAGGCATATTTAATGTATGCATGGAGCTTGTGCACAGGATGGTCTGCCTCAGTCCAGTCTCACCTGATGAAGCTCTGCAGCAGACATGGCTGAGGTTGAAGGCATCACCAGGGAATGGCAAGGTAAGTGCCACAGCCCTCGCCCAGTCTCTGGGCCCTGCTACTGCTTGCAGAGGGCAGCTGGTGCTGCAGGGTTGAAGGGGGATTTGAAAGTGGGTTCTGGGGTGAACGCTCTGGGAAGCTGCATGTGCTGGTGGGCTGTAGGGACTGAGATGGTAACTGGGGTTTGGAGAGGGGAAAGCTAAAACTAGGGAAGCTTGGTAGATGTACTGCTCCAAGAACTGCAGCAAGCAGGAAAACTGGTCTTTACTGCTATGGTAAGGTGATAAAAGTAAACTTTTGCTTTAAAAAAGCAAAACATGGGGTGAAAAAGATGTTTTTCTGCAAAATAAAGTGTCCCTGGATGAGGCAATCGGCACAAACTGTTTTCTAGTTTATGCTACTAGGGTTAAGGCTGGTGCTTGCTGGCAGAGGGTGCACCAAGCCACAGCACTGTGAAGCCCCGGCAGGGCTGGGGTTAAACCCACCATCTCGTGAGCCACCAAAGCCTGCTCCTTGGTGCTGGGCTCTGGTGCCACCCCAATGACTGTGCTATGCGACCTTGTATTTGCAACCACGTCTTACCTCTTTGCACTGAAATCCTGGAATGTGCTGACTGGCTCCAGGGAGAAGCCCTGCCTGGCCAAGCCCTGGTACAGCTGGAGGTGGGGGACCATGGGTATGCTCCCCACTGAAGGCTTCCATGTGAGTCTGGATGAGTATCTCAGCTGTGGATGGCTGTAGCTGTGAGCTATCTCAGCTCTGCTGCAAGTTAGCTAATGAGCCTCCTCACTAAATCATTAGCTCTGTCTGCTCCCTGTTAACCTTTCCTCCCAGTCTCATCAAGAGATATGAGGAAACATGCATCACATAGAAGAGGAAGGTCTATCTTTTTATTCTCTGATTTACTGACGTACTAACCTGCAACACTTTCTGGGATGAAGTTTTTCCCCACTATAACCCTACTGTCTTTGGCAATATTACAGCTGGGAAAAATTTATCTCACTTAGTGGAAAAAGGTGGCCTAGGGAGGAAGGGAGGGAAGGACTTGCTGATTCCAGCCGTGGGATTAGATTTCTTCAAGCAGGAGAAATTGATAGATGGTGGATTTACAAGGGATCCGCTGGGAACAGTGTAGTCAGCTATGCAGTGTGGTTTGCAATCTGCAATCCCAGCACATTCTGCAGCTCATGTGTGGTTTAACTCTAATTTACTTCAATGGGAACTTTTCTTTGCATTTGGACTTGCGTACAGTGGCATTATATATACTTGTAAGCACACAGCTCAGCTGATGAGCAAAGGGGAAGACTTGGAAGGGGTAATCAGGAAGGATTACAGTAGCTGCTGCTTTGATTTGCTTTATCCAGGGACACAGCCCACTGTCCAGCCACTGCCCTGTGTTGCTGCTGTGGCTTAGCTGGTGAGGTTTGCCTGAAGCTGCAGTGACTTGGTTGTTTTCTGGGGCATGTTTTCCTTCTGGGGATGACAGAGTTGCACAGAGCAGGGTCACTCAGGTACCTGGCAGCAAAGCAGGGAACTGACCCTCCGAGGTATCTGCTTGAGCAGGAAGGGACTCTCCTCTCTAGCAAATCTTTTAGGATCTTAGAGTTGTTTTAGAGACTCCGCTTGGATTTGTCTCAGCTAACTTCCAAAGGTTTTTCTTGCAACGTGTGTGTCCTGGTCATGCCATAGAAAGGAGTATGTTTATGCTGTGGTCAAGTACTTCAGATAGGCTGAATCACTTGCCGGCATGAATCAGCGCACCTCCTTTCAAATACAAACCTTGCTGCTTCACATCACTCTTCTTTGTGATGTTCCTTTCCCTTTCCAAGCCCTGTGGCTTCAGCCTGGACCTGTATTTGTAACTTGCACATAGAGTAAATCTGCTGCTGTGTCTTTTTTCTCACTTGAAAGCACCTTGTAGCAGTGGTCTAAGCAAATGGTTGTGGAAAGTTATCCCTGTCCTTTCAGTTCTTGTCCAAGGTGTTCTTGATTAGTTGAGCAGGTTCCCACCTGAAGCACCAGGTTTGGGGATGGTTACACAAAACCCAGCTACTTACTCTCTTCCCTTGCTCCATGGCAAGCAGCACTGAGGGGTTTGTGCTCCTGAGACCAGCATCACCTGATGTGGCTGGAATGTTAGGAGCTACTTGGTGGGACCATAAGATGAGCCTTCAGCGGATGGCTCAGCCTAGCAAATTGTGGTTGTCCAGGTATGCCTCAGTGCTGGCCCCCGGGAATAGGGGTGAATGGTGCAGAGAGGAATTCGATCAAACCTAACTCCAACAAAAGCACACAATAATGTTAGAGGAATGTTTAGAGAAAGCAAAGCCATACAGGATTAGCTGCCCATGGCCTGAACTTGCCATGTGTGTATCTCATTCGCATTCATGTTTACCTTCTGTGGTATTTGGTTTTTCTCCATCTGCTTATCAGTATGGGAGAGTGCTGCCTTGCAGGGATGAGTACCTCGAGGTGTTTAGGTTGTGGTGTGAAGATGGTTGGATAGGCGTGTACAAGTGCACAGCCACAAGCCTGTGAGCCCTTGCTGAAGGTTGGTTTCCCCAGTATGACTGACTGGGGTGTCTGCAGCCTCGGAGCCAACAGATTACTATTGTGTTCAGTTGTCTTAAAACTTAAAACTCTGTACTGGGAAGGACTTGTATGACTTCAACACCTTGTGTGAAAAGGTCCTGATGTGGCAGGAGATGTGTAACTCTCATTAATCCTCCTAGTATTTTTCTTATTTAAATGAAAATGAAGACAAATTACCCAAAATGACTAATTTTAAGGACTAATTTCTAATTCAAGACACTTTGGCTTCTGATGGTCATGTGGAGATATGCAGTCCCTTCTGACCAGGGGGTCCTGTTCACCCACTGCTAGGTGACTTTCAAACAGCTGAGTGATCCCAGATCACTTAAAGAAAAAATTCAGACTTCTGACCACATTAACTGAGGATGTCACAGAGCAGATGGGCTATGACATACCCTGTGCAAGGGTATCTTTTTTTCAGTACTTGAAAGGGCTTTCTGTCCCTGGTCAGTAAGGTCCAATGCAGACTTCGTAATACGGCTTTTTAGCTGTCTGAAGTTCTCAACTCACCCTGCTTAAAGTCCTAGTTCCTGGGGTCCTGTGGGCATGTGAGCATCTCAGCTCTTTCTAATTCTCCTAGTAGAAAAGGAAAGCTAAAAGGGATGCTCAAGTGTACTGTCTGGAAGAAGATAAACTTGCTCCCAAATTTATGCTAACTTAGAAGTACCAGCTTTGTCTTGGCCTGACTCCAGGGTCGGCAGTATTGGGCCAGAGGGTCTTCACCTGCCCTTAGTAGAGTCAAGCTTTTGAGTTGCACTTGAAGCAATCACTAGATTTACTGCTTGGTTTTAAAAAAAAAAAAAAAAAAAAAAAAAAATTACCAAAAACAGTGTCTGGCAGGGCTGTGTACTGATGAAGTTAGTAAATAAAATCCAGGGTCTGGTTTTGAAAGAAGTTGGTAAAGAGTAAGATTCATAACTGTTGTAATTACACAGACAGCAGTGGGGTGATTAAGTTCTCCATCTGGGAAACAGAGCTGACCTGTTAGTGTCCAGCCAGCCCTGTGATAGCTGGGAGGCTAGTGATTTATGCTGTGAGGATTCATTTTTCTAATGATTTTTGGAAAGCTGGTCCATCACCTGAAGCTGTTTGCACCTGTAGATCAGCCTGGTCTGCTGCTTGTGGTGGCTTGTTATTCTTGTTTGATTGCTCTGCTGAACATATGTGTTTGGGCTGTATCACCCTGACCTGGATGAGTACAGAGAAAAGAAAAAGGGGTGTGTGAGAATACTCAGAGCAGAATTACGGCTGCAAACTGAGGCAAACATAAAGACAACTCATGCAGCTCACGATGCAAGGATGAGGATGTGTTAGCTGAGGGGTGAATGAAATTCCAGCTAGCTGGGTAACTCCAGAAATCAGCCATGCCTAGGGAAACCTGGCATCTCCCTTTGCACTTTAAAATGTCTGTTGTACCCTGCATAACCCTCTTTTTCAGTCCCTGCTATCCCTTTGGCAGGCAGCTGGAGCATCACTGGGTGCATAAAGCCAGATATGGTCTTGTAGCATCGGCTGTTTGATGCTCTTCTGAACAGCTGCAATCTCCTTAAAAAGTGAAGAAAGGAAAGAAAATTAAGATATCTTTTTTTATATAGTTAGATTAGCCACTGGAGACCAGAGCTTGGAGGCTGTGTGATGGGGGCAGGGGAGCTTGCAGCATATTTGGATTTAGGGGGAGCAGAGCGGGAGAAGCCCCTGCTAAGGCTGCAGCACACCTCTGGCTCTGTGGCTCTGCAGGGGCTGTATCCCGGTGTGATGGGTGTCAGCAGCCCTCACCCCGTGCCTCCATCCCACCAGCTCTCTCCAGCCCTGGGAGCAGATCTGAGCATGGATACCGGTTTCCCGTGCACATTCCTCACGAATGAGCTCCTGCTCGTTGTGCAGGGGGCATCCTTTCTGCCCCCTGGAAGGACGGGAGAAAAGCAAGGAGAGGGACGAGAGGCAAAAAGGAGGGAAAGAGGAGGCAATGCTTTTTTGAGGTATGGCAGCAACACTCACAGGGAGAGAGCAACCATTTCCATTGGACTGCAGCACAGCGGTCTCAAGGGTAGAGCAGAAACCCTCCTGAAATAATATATTCAAGCAAGACCACCCCCTCCAAGCTTCCCACCACCAGCAATGCCAGTGAGGCCATGGCCTGGGCTCCGTCCCGGTGTGCAGAGCGGTACCTGGGCACTGTGGGGAGGCTTGTACAGGGAGCGGAGCTGCTGCCAGTGCAGCCCAGCAGCTGCGGAGGTGTGAAATGCTGACACACCAGCTGCCAGCACCATTTACATCAGCAAGATTGGTCTCTCAGGACAATAATGGATGTAGGACAAATGATGATGGTGAGCTGAAAGTGCTATTACTCATTATTGAAACTTGGGATTACTCTCTGGCCAGTGCTAAAACTATAAAGCCGGCAGCCAGTGGACAAGCCCTCAGTAACCTCTGCCACCGAACTAAAAGCTTTCGGAGGGGGAACAGAAGTGCTATAAATCTTGTGGGTGACGTTTAGCATTTGTCGGAGAAACACTTTGGATTTATTTTAATCTCTTCGTTTCAGAGAGTTCATCATAACAAATAACTGGTGCCTCAAACCTGGCCAGTGCACCCCCCACCTCTCCTGGCTCCAAATGGAAACTCAAAGTGGCCCCTTAATAGAAAGGGCAGCGCTGCTCATCAGTGCCTCTTGTGCACTGTGTGGTCTCCCAGCCGCTCCTAAATGGATACAGTCCTCACAGTGTTTACACGTGCTGCCTGTTATTGCAATGACACTGGGGCCTGCAAATGTTTTAACTTGATTTTTTTTTTTTCTTCAAAAAACTGTCCATTAATCTTCCTCAGCGCTTGGAAGGAAAGTAAATTATTTACGGTGCGGATGTTATAGGGGATTGTTCCTGCATTAACATTTCATTTGGGAGTGTTAAATCTGTCTCTCATGCTAAGTTAGGGATTGGATGTGTCAGGTGACTTGTCCAGAGATGAATCCCATCCAAGCACACATCCACCAGCGCGTCTTCCCCTGCCCAGTTGCTTCCCTGCCGTGGAAGGAGTGCCCCGTGCTCCAAGTGAAACAAATGCAGGGGCCAAGGAGAATAACCTTATAAAGTGTATTTTTAAGCTGTAAATTTCTATACTCACCTAAGTGAGAAGCAGTCTCGGCTAAAAAAAGGGATTTTTTGCTAACTTCTCACAGACGGCTCTGCCAATGCGCTGCCATTAGCATTCCTGCTATTTTTGTCCTGGCTTATTCAGGCCACGCTGTTCTGCTTGATGAGGAACTGTTGCTGGTGGGTAAATCAGTCAGGAAGGCATTGGATCGGATTCTTTCAGAGTCGCTAAGCCTAATTTTAAATTAGTATGTCAGAAAAGAAGCGCCCCTTGTTATTGCCCCCATGGTATCCAAATCAAAGATGTATTTGTGTGCCCTGGGCTGTCCTTGTCACTGCTCCTCCCCGGGAGCACAGGGAGCAGGCTGATGTGTGACAAACAGAAAGAGGCCATGTTTCCAAACTTTAGATGTTTGGGTATTAGAATGAGTTTCAGACAGACTTGTAATTGCTATATTAAAAAAAAAAAAACACACTGAAGTCCTATTGCAAAGAGCAGAGCTTTATCCGAGGGAAAGCAGAACTGGCAGAAGCCGCCTCGCCTTTCTGAGCACCGCGTGTGTCTGAGCGGCTGCTGCGGCACGGCCAGCGAGCTGCGCGGGCTGCCTTGTGCACCTGCGCTTTGTGTTGCCATCTGCTGAGCATCAGCACTTCCAGGCTGTCCTCTGGCCATCCTCAGCATGCCGGGGGTAGTGACTTTCCCGTCGCAGCCACCATTGACCTGCCTGTGACTGCAGTGACAGAGCAGGTTGCAAAGTGCTCTGAGACTCTGCTGAGAAGCACGGGATAAATGTACTGTGGAAACAGCATCCACTTAAACCTTGACTGCCACCAGTTCCCTGCTTCGTGTTAATGTATATTTGAGGGAAGTGCACGCACAAATAAAACTGCAATATCGAGGTGCCTGCGGTGTGTTCTCTGGAGAAGGAACTTTGGCGGAGTGGATTGGAAAGCAGAGGTTAGGAGCAGGCGGGCTGGGAATGCCTGAAGTTGGGAGCCTGCAGTGGGTTTGACCAGAGAGGATGAGTCTGTTAATGGAAATATTGATTGTCTCAGAGGTTCAGTGCTGCCAACCAACCTGCACATATGGTACCAGTTTTATTGATATATGAATAAGATTAAACATGACACCTGTGTCAAACGAATCCCTTGGTACCATTTAACTAACACTTAAAGCAGCTGCTTTTGAAAGATTACCTTCAGGCACAGGCCACCCAAGCAGAACAATATCATCACCTTAAGCACTTTCCCAGTTGCCGACAAATGGGAATTCTTGCCTTGTAGCCATATAATTAAACAATATTAGTGAAAGTCAAACAACAGGGCATTCAGCACCTGAATGTGCTCTCTGGCTGTAAGGTGGCTTCACTGATTTCACTGTTATCTCCAATTGCATGTCTGTGGGCGTTGGGTCTCTCTGAGCTGCTGGCCTGAGATTGGGTTGTTGGTTTGCAAGTAGGATTTACTGTGAATCAAAATGTTGGGCTATTCCAAAATTTTCTACATTACTGTTTAAAAAACTGTTTTAACTCCACCCTTAATAGAACAGTCTTATCGTGACAACAGGCTGGGAATTAATATAATTTCTTACTGAGAGTGATAAAGTGGATTAAGGATGTGTTGTCCTGTTCAATAATCAGCAAGTAATTGAAATTTAAGTTTTGTGTGAGTGCAGAAACTTCTTCCCATATTGGGAATACTGTCAGTTTTCTTTTTCCTGATTTCTCCTCAAACTTCTGCTTCCTAATTATTAGTCACAACACAGAAAGACTGCCAGTTGGGAGTAATAGCAGAAAATCCAAGTTTCTGTATGGCAAGGGGACTTCTGTAACACATATCCTCTAGGGAAGGGCAGCACACTCCAGCCCTCTCTGCTCCGTAGCTGACAGGGGTGAGGCAGGTAGGGGACAGCGGCACTGAAAGCTGGAAAGGGACTTTTTACAAGGGCATGCAGGGATAGGGGAAGGGGTGATGGTTTTAAATTGAAAAAGGGTAGATTTAGATTAGACATTAGGAAGAAATTCTTCACTGTGAGAGTGGTGAGGTGCTGGCACAGGCTGCCCAGAGCAGCTGTGGCTGCCCCATCCCTGGCAGTGTCCAAGGCCAGGCTGGACGGGGCTGGGAGCAACCTGGGCTGGTGGCAGGTGTCCCTGCCTGTGGCAGGGGGTTGGGACTAGCTTGTCTTTAAGGTCCCTTCCAGCCCAAATGATTCTGTGATTCCATGATCTGCTGTCCAGGTCACAGGGGACCAGCTGCACTGTCACCCAGCTGTGTGGCTGGGGACTGCTGCATTATGGTCAGTGTAGGGACCAGCTGCTCAGGTCTCCTCGCTAGATCGCCACTGCCCCAGCTCTGAGCCCTGCTGCAGCTGCAGGATGCATGAGAGTCAGGGGGAGAGTATCCAGCCACCTCTGTCTTCCAGAAGTGACACATTAATTAAACTAACTAGTTTCATCTCTCTACATCCACTGCCTCTCCCTCCATCTAATCTATCCACCTCTTTGAGTAAATCATCCTTCTGTTAGAGCTGCAGTATTCTTCCTCAGAAAAGGGTAAGTGGTGATGGGTGGTGACTTGAAAGCAGAAAACAGACCACTCATGACATAGCTATTAGTACTTTTGCTGCTAATAGGTCATATTCCGTAAAGTCACTTAAACACTATCCCCTGATGTTACAGACTTGATAGGAAATGTAAACTGCTTGAATTGCTCTTAAATTAATCCCCTTCTCAGTACCAATGTTGAGCCAATAGACCATTCACGTGATGCAAAGTCCTACTGACTTCTGAGACTCTGCATGACTTCCCAACATGGATCTGACCACAAGATCAGGGCTTACCCTGCAGAAGATGTATATGCCCCTAAAAGCTTTAGAAGCATAAATCCAGTTGACTGATGGGCACAAACCACACAAGGTGCCAATACCTTCGGCAGAACACAACAACCTGCCTAGTGTATGCGGGTAGAGAACTCATTTTGAAGGAGTATGTGGCCATAAATCCCCTAAATACTTTTGAAAATCTTTTCCAGAGTTGTTGAGCAGAAAATACAGGTTTGTTGGCTGCAGAGAGCAGATGTATCCTGTGCACATCAAAGATGTATTGGCTGCGTCATGACCTCATGAAATTGCTTGAGCTGGCAGCTCTTCCCCCATTTCTGTCATGGGTGTAGCTTAATGATACAATCTAACTTTGTTTAGCTATTGGAGTAAAACACAGGATAAAGCCAAACATATATAACTTGGTAATTGCTTTGCCTGCCCCTTGGCTCCCCTGCAGACTTCTGTCTTTTATCCTCTGCCTGCTCTTGCTGCACTTCTGCCGCACGCCGCCGCGGCTTGTGACAGCTGAGCCAGGTTTATGAAGGCATCACCTGCCAGAGTCAGAAGTGACACATCCAAACACAGTCTAGAGCTCCCCATGTCCTAAGCCTCTGCTGACTATATTTATAATCCAATCATGCTGAAAAACACAAACATAACTTCTGTTTGACCTTCTCTATTAAACCGTGAGGACTTTGTTTCTAGGATTTCTAATACCTTGATGTATGCCGTATTTTGTCTGGTGGCATTTCCCCTGCTGTTTCTCATATTATTTACACGGCCAGACTATGCCTTGCGAAGCTGACAGCTTCAGGAGGGTGTATGAACACCTGGCAAAGGTGTCCGCTGGTAGTCCTTGTTGGGCTCTGTGCGGGAAGGGTAGGGGCAATGACTTGCAAGGAAAATGATGCCAGAGGCAGTCTCTGAAGAGTGAGAGAGACTGACTGCTTTATGATATGTTGTTGAGGCTGGAGGTAATGAGAAAAGCTCTCCCCAGCTCCCATGCCTTTCGCCCTCGCGGTCTCTGGGCACCTCCAGGATACGACAGGATCGTTATTACCCCAGTTTATAGGATACAGAGGTTAAAGCATCTGCTCAAGATCCTTCTGAAAGGCAATTACAAGGGCAGGAATGGGACCAGGTTTCATGATTCCTCTTGTGCCCCAGAAGCCTAATTCCTGCTCTTGCCTTTTGCTTTCTAAAATGAGGCATTTCCCACAGAGAACTCACTCTCTCTGTTTATGGGGACTCTGTTACGTGTTAGCAGCAGAAGCCTTTCAAAGCACCAATTGTACTATCACACAAGGCAATGTGGGTGTCTTCTGACCGGTCTGTCTGCGCCCACAGAAATGACTGTGCACAGCACAGGGTGATGGAGAGCCACCCTGACTCTTGCACTGAAGGTACATTTGAAGAGCGGTGTGAGTGCGTGCTGCCCTCTTACTGCCAGCTGTACCCGCATCTTCTCTTGTGGACTGCTCGATAAAGCCCTCTTGGTGTTGTGCTGGTGTGGGTCAGGGTAGATGACAGCCCCTCCCTAGGTACAGCTGTTGGCCACCCTCTAAGGCCCAGAGCTGTGCAGACATTAATGAGGACCTCTGTCTACATGGAGCAGCCTCATGTAAATGAGGCCTTAACCTGATTTTCATTAGACCAGAAGAAATCTCAGCTCTAAAGTTTACCAGCTTTGCCCAGGCATCTGAGTCAGAGGAAGGCAGCCTCTCTGTCTCCGGGGATCGCTTCTGGATTTGGGGATTCCCATCCTGCGCTGGCCTGGGCAGTCTCGTGTGAACCATGTTGTTTATTGTTTCTTGTAATTAGTCCCATCTTTTGAAGTTGAAGTCATGGGTTTCCATTTGAATGTGTTCCCTCTCAGTTCAAACCGAACAGTTTTAGAAGCTATGCATAATTTATAAGCTGGTTATATCCACTTGCAAAGAATAAATGAATGAGCGGAATTCCTTTGTAAGCTGGGTCATACACACTTGCACCTTTCACAGAGTAGGAGGCATGAGACCTTCTACTGATAGAAACTGCTGTATCGAAGTCTGGCTGAGAAGCTATATTTGGTCCTACAGCTTCTGCTACCATATGTTTGGACTGTGCAAGTCAGGAAGGCATTGGTGTTGCCTCGTTTTCCTGTGTTTGAGTATATTCACCTACCGCTCCACCTTACATATCAACCTGGCCTAAATTGCTGATGCTGTTACGTCAGCAAAGAGCATCGGAAAATGCATGTCCTGCCTAACACTGCTGTGCTGGCAGGGCTCCTGGGGCAGAAGAAAGAGATAGTAGCTCAGCTTTGAGTTGGTAACTCATGATTAGTGCATGCCTTGCCTGTTGCAATAACAAGAAAATTGCATTTGCTCAGACCCTTAATTCAAGACTTCAGTCTAGCTTTGCTGGTTTTGTTGCTTTTGCCTGTTTTGCTGAGGCTTGCAGCAGAGGGGGAGTGTGTTGTTACAACCGGGGGCTGCGCTTGAGAAAGGTGACTTCTAAACCAGCCCAGGCTGAGTATTTTCCCCCATCCGATGCTGCTGGATTGTAGTGCTGCTCCTCTGCCAGCAGACTGTGCATTCCCCTTGGAAAGCCATAGCTATACGGGCAGGGCTTCCCTATAGCATACATACCTTCATGCTGCAAGTTATTTGGGACAGGCATTGCCTTTTGATACAGACCATCCTTTTGCAGAGCCTTTAGGAAAAGAGGATACTTGCCTGTGGTCTCACAGGTGGTGTCGTACTGCCAGCAGGAAACAGAAGTATTTAGGAATTCATCCCCTCTAGGATCTCTACAGGTTCCTTTGACTTCTGAATGGTCACTGCCCTTGTCAGAGTCCATTCCAGGAGCGTTTCACTGCACTGGATGTCTATACCATAGCCTCTGTGGCTTGAGTGTCCCTCATGCATTTAAAATATCCTTTATGGCTGTTAGGGAAGAGAAAATTAAAGAGAATGGCACTTACAGGACATCAAAGATACAAAGGGCCTCTTTATCCAGGAGACATCTCTGCATTTGGGGCAGTATTTTACCTGTTTAAATGGCTTCTTCTAGAGCCCTTAAGTACAGTGTTGCGCCAGCTAAATATGGATTTTTAATTAAGCCCCCCTCCCTCCCTCCCCTCTTTTGCACATAACTATAATTTTACAGGTTAAGAAATCCCCTTAATATCTAGCTGGAGGTTTAATGCTATATGTTCTTTAAAGAGCGAGGGGGGGGGGGGGGGGGGGGGGGGGGGGGGGGGGGGGGGGGGGGGGGGG
>JAVJGI010000001.1:115926941-115950483 GCA_035590275.1 Ibycter americanus
GCTCTGAGATGATAATTTTTACAGTCTTCTAGGACTGATGTCTGCTGTTAACACTTCAAGATCATGTCAAGGGAGCAGGGGGGATGGGGCTATACCTGTCAGCCAATGCTTTAACATGTGGCTTTAATCTTTTTAATTAACACAACTTCACGGGGGGGGGAAAAAACCACAAACCAGGCTGTGCTCAAAGCACTGGCCTTTTACCTGGGGAGGCAGTGGGCGGCTCCTGCTCCTGCAGTGTGGATGCTCCTTGTTCGCAGCCAAAGGAGCATCACTGATACCCACTGCAGAGCCCCGGGTCAGACTGTGGCTGTGGAGGCTTAGGGATGCTGCAGTGACAGACAGATATGCAGGAGAAGATGATTTAAAACCTTAGCTGTTTGCATAACTCGTATGTCAAGTAAACATCTGAGTAAGGTTGCCATGGTATCAGGGTTGTATATCTTGGCCATGTGTGTGCTCAGAAGAACACAGGAAAACTTGCAAAATACCACATTTTGACAAACATGACTGAAGACATGGTTCTGCTCCTGGCATTCACGAGATTTCTGTTTGAGCACCGTTTGCTGGCTGTGGTGGTGATCCCATGAGAGATGATTCCTACGATCCTAAGTCAGACTGGACTGTCTCCTGCAGTGGCTGGTGACGGATGCTCAGGAAGAGTAGAAGGCAGAGGGCACGTGCATGGTGCTTCTTCAGAAACACTCTGCCATAGAACTTACTTGCCCAACCCAAGCCTGCTCCTGCATCTGTTCCCAGCCTTTGCTCTGGCACTGCATGAATCTGGTCTGTCTCTGCCTGCTGGGATACCCTGAAGTCAGTGCACAAGTCTTTGAATCGCTCATGGGTGAGCAGTACAGTCATGCTGCCCCAGCCAGTGTAGAAACTCCTTTTTGACTGTCCCCACTTTTCAGTCCCCACCGTACAGGTTTTTGCAGCCATGTGCACCGCATGGTGCTGGCAGCAGCGCTGTGTAGGAGGGGTAGCCCTGGACCTGCATGCCCTGTGCCGGGTGCTCCAGAGCTGCTTCTCTCCCTGTCATGCAAATGAAGATGACTTGTATAAAATACATATCGATGCTGAAAAGCACCAGGGATTTGATTTCACATCTTTAATTTTACCCCTTGATCACCTTGTGCAGAAGGCCTTTGGGGACTGGGGATGCACAGCCTTATTTTGTGCCCTGCAGTAGCATCCCTGCTTTTACTGTTATCCCTCCAGCTGTCTGAAGCCAGGCTGGGTGTGCCTGCCCATGCCACAAACACCTCGGCTTCGTTTTGTGGACGTGCCACATGTGGCTGCCAGCAGAGCCTTCCCTGGTGCCCAGCAGCCCGGCTCTGCAGGTGATGCCTCAGCCCTGTTGACTTCAGTGGGGCTGAGATACCTTTCAAAGTTGAGCGTGTGCTTTGCTGGAAAGAGCAGGGTTTGGGCTGCAGTTCGCGCTTCTCAGCAGCGGCAACCCCCGGTGCCTCACCCCTGTGATCTGGGCTCCCGTTGACAACAGCCTCCGCTTTGAAGGAGCATTCAAAGCCTCTCGGGGCCAGCTGGGAGATGACTTCAGACCTCTCTGGTCTAGCACATGGCATTTGGTGAGCAACAAACCCTTTCATTAAAACTGATAGATGACACTTTTTTGCAGTATTTACAATTCAAAGTGTTCTGATCAAAGTGCTGGAAATTAGGATGTTGATGTGAGATAATTACTCCTTTCCTAGTGTTTGCACCAGAAGAGAGCGTGCAATCCTCTTTCCCTTTGTATACCCTGTGTCAGTTGAAAGCATTTCTACATAGCTGATGCCTGTAGATATATTTGCTGACTCTTAATGTCAGCAAATCCCACTATGATTAGGCCTTGAGGTGACAAAACAAAACCTTGACTGTTACAAGCTAGGTAACTCAGTGCTGAGATAAAACCTAAAAATAAACCCCAGTAGCCTTTTAATGGAACCGAGCAGAGCGCAAAATAAATTTTTATAAGTTGTTAGGTCCTCGCAGCAAAGGGGAGAACTATAAAATCCTGTTTGATGGTTTTTTAATGGCAGTTGTTTCATTTAAAGCTTTTAGCAAAGCAGGTTACATGGCAAAAGCAGAATAATAAACAGTAAGAAAATGCATTCACCCTGTGAAACAACCACGATTAAACACTCAGCAGTACCTTGGTGATATCTGCTCCAGGGTTTTCAGCAGGACGATACCAGGGGTGGGGTTTGCCTGCTCAGGTTTCCATCCCCAGCTTTCCAGGGAGGGCAGCTCGCATCCCTGGTCACATACCCCTGGCTCTGCCTTGTCCTTCACCTTGGCTCACTATATAAATGCTTCCCTGCAAAATGCTTTTCAGAACTGAGCTTTCCCTGTGGGATATCGCACTGTTGCAGCACTGTAAAACAGTCTGCCTTGTTTTGCTGAATCAAATGAGAGGTGCGTGAGGTGGTTTCACCACCTTTACCTTCCCAGCTCAGCCCTTGCCATGGGTTCTGCAGGTGAAATTCAAGTGTCAGCAACAGCTAAACTAGGAAGGAGCCTGCACAGTGGGATTCCTTGCTCTGTGCATCCCTCATGCCCACAGTGCTGTGAAATCATGTGCCACGGAAAACATGCATGGCTGATGCACAGTGAGCGAACAGGCAAGGCAGGCACCTGCCTCTGCAGCCAGACCTGAGGCCGGGGAAAGCAGCGGGCTGCTCCGAGCGCCTGGGCGAGCTGGTGACCAGCCAGCAGCGCTTGGGGCAGGTTTGTTGTGTGGGTGGGAGTCTCAGGCACGTGGCCTGGGCTTCCCTCACGGTCCCTGGGCTTAAGGTGCTGGCACGGTGGTGGCCAGCTTGCTCCCGGTGCGGTGTCAGGGAGAGGAGCCTTCTGCAGGTGGGGCTGGTGCCTGCAAACCTGTGCCCCCCCGCGCGTGAGCTGAAGCGTGCTTAGCGTCTGGACTGAAAGAGAGGAGAGGATTAGGATGAGTCTAATCCTTCTCCTAGCAGAAGATTGCTCTTGAACAGTTAATGAATAATGCTCTTTTACTGGGGCTTTGTTTAGAAATGGGCTTAGCTCCGAAGTGATCATAACACTGTGATACTGGCTGCATAAAGTGAGAAATGTCTGTGAATGTTTCCTTGAAATATTTATAAGTAATACACTGGAAATCCTACCCACCTTTCTAAACTGTCCCAGCCCCAGCAGTGTTGCAGGCAGCTTTGTCCTGGTGGTCACAGCCCAGCTGACGCTGATGGACATCAGGGAAGCATCTTGGTGCAAAACATTTTCTTTGTAATCGTCAGGAAATTCCTTCAGCTTGATTGTAAATGTTGGGCCTAAGCATTTTGACAGCATCCTTTTAATAGAAACCAACCGTCAACCCCAGTCAAGTAACAATTTACTCTTGGTAGTTAATGCCATTGGAAATACTTTCCTCTTTTTCTGTCTTTTTTTTTTTTTTTAGGAAACAAAAAATGAGAAGCAAATCCAAGCCCACATTTTCCATTGATCTCAGACCAGAGACACAAACAGCTGGGATTTTAGTGTCACACTTTACAGCGATGTAATCAAACCAAACTTCTGAAATCAATATTTCTTCATAACTGACCTTTCCAGATTAATGATATATTACTATACTACTCCACAGACAATCATTTCCAATAGAAAGACTAACCATTCAGATCACTTTAATTAATCTTCCTCCCTTCCCCACTCACCCAATGAACTTTTAGTGAAGTTCAGGATGCAGCAGCCCAACTGTTGAAACCCATCATCAAACTGCAGATCAATGTTCAGTACAGGGGAGAAAAGGTCTCCCTAAGTAATAGAGAAGAAATGTATGTGCACAAAAAATTCTTTTTGAGTCCGCTGCCGCCTTCTGTGCTGTCTCCCTCTCCACCACCTGGCCACAGCCCTGGGACATAATCATCTGCTGGTGGTAGGGAAGTCATTCCCATAGGACCAGACAAGGATATGACAAAGAGAGCTCGGTGACCTCTCCGCATGAGCATGCGGGCAAGATGGATGAGCTGTGCAAAAGAAATGTCGTGTTTATGCATGTTTATTTTTAATAACTGGCTATCCAGGGTGGTGAGCAGCTGGAAACGTATTAACCAGGATCATTACGATGTTTAAACACAAGCCTGTAATATGGATAAACAGTAACATCACGCTGAGATTTCAGCCAAAAAGCTCCGTTAACTCTTCAGAAATTGCAGACGGACACAGTCCAGCCAAACAACCATCCGTCTTCTCCAGCTGGCAGCAAAGGAGACACCAAAGCCTGGGCTGGGCCGGCTGCTTCTCAAACGTAATGCATCTCTTGACTATTGCATGTCTGAGCTTTGGGAATGCATCTGAGACCAGCAGTTCAGGTGATACTTGACTTCCCTCTAAGATCCCCAGTGGTGCTGCTGAAATTGCGATGTAGATAGTGTTTCTGTGGAAAAGTGGACTGAGACCACCAACCTCCTTTGACAAGCCACCAAATTACCTGGTTTCAGGGGCACATCTAAGGATCACCACTGTAATTCTTTACTGGTCTTTCAGCTCATCCAGTTCCTGTAGGTAAATGTGTGCACTGTAAAGTTCCTGTAGTGCTGTGATTTCAGAGCAAAACATCAAAGACAACAAAAAAACCCTTTGCAGACAGGGCTGGGGTAGAGGAATGTGCTGTGAGGAGCCTCAGGGGGTGTCTCTATTGATGGTTAGGGCTGACCTAGGATCACCCCTCCACTGATACCTGTCAACTGTTTTATACAGTCAACCTCTCAGCTTGATGAAATTCAGAAGTCCATGAAATTACACCCTGAATTAATCTGGCCTGTTGCCAGGAGAGTAAATAAGTCGTAAGGCCCAAACTTTACGTTAGAAGCTGGTGGGGTTTTTTTTTTGGTATCCTTCATTACCTCCCAGGTAAGATGTAGTGCCACTATCAATCCAGCCAAAGGGTTTCAAATACAAACCCCTTTGACTGTAATTTCAAAAAGAAAGAAATATATCTGACAATAAATTAGTGTCACAACCAGCCGGGTTGTCTCCCCAGGAGGGAAGCTGGGGGCTTTGAACTGCTGCTTTTGTGCCGTGGTGTTGGTGTTCAGAGGGTCGCTTTTGACGTTGCAGCCTCTCATCTCCAAGTGACACAACAAGCAGCTTGTCACCAGCCGTGCCAGACGCTGCTGGGAGCAGTCACAGCACGCTCCTCCACCTTTGGAAATGCCAATCATGGCTGCGTCCTGCGCAGGGAATCGCTTGTCACTCCCCTTCAAAGACGCCCATCTCCCTGGTGCTTATCCCCAGGGATGGCTCTGAGCACCCCTCCTTGAGGATGGGAAGGCAGGAGTCCCTGAGCACCCAGGGAGAAGCATTCTGGCTGTTCCTCAGTATTTTATAGAAGGTCACCTTTGTGCTTTGCTCGGGGCAAGTGAAAAAACCCTTGGCAAGCATGGAAATAGCTCCTGGGGGAAGGTATCTACAGTAACCAGTTGTGGGATCATTGGGTTGGTCCTTGATGCGTGGTTTCCTCTGAGAAGGTAAAGCAGGTCTCTGCTGAAATTAGTGATAAGCCAGTGGAGAACCGGCACTGTTGGCTTTTCTGGAAAGGAAATGTCTTCAGTCCTTAAAAAGGCAGGCTGCTCACTGAGCCCCTGGGTCTTCACTGGAGGCTGCTTTCTCCTTCAGTGATGATGGGGAAGGAGAGGTGTGATGTTCCCGTGGGCTGGATTGCTCCGGGTGAGCTCCTTTTTCATTCCTCAGCTCTGCTGTTGTGACAGGAGCTTTGCCTCAGGCAGGGCAGAGGTTTTTTTCCAAGGGGTGAGACCTGGGGGTGTGATGGGGGGTACTGCAGTGCGAGAAGAGGGCATGGGTCTGCCGCAGAAGAGGGTCCATACAGCAGCATCTCTTGTGCTGGCACACGTCCTGGTGTGAGCAGGGTGTGATGCAGTCTGTGAGCAAGGGGGTGCGATGCACAAGGCTTGCTAGACCTGTGAATCCTTTAAAAAATAAAATAAAACAGATGGAAAAGCTCCATTAGATGCCCTGTAGACAGTATCTCTGAAGAGATATCTCTGCACAAAGGCAGCATTAATCTACACCCTGCCAACAGCCACTTAGTCCCTCTGCCTTTGGTGACTGAAATCGTCTCCTCTTCCTCTCAGGCTGCTTCTGAAGTCCCGTTTGCAGGTGGAACGCTGCTGTGTGGAAGGGGTGCGCAGCACGGGGATGCCTAGGAGTTAAGTGGTTTGTGGGTGAGATCAACGTTACCTCTGGCTGGAGGGGCTGTGCTCTGGACACATTCTTTGGGCATTGGTGCAGTCATTTGTGCAGGGGCGATGCCTCCAGGTCCTGTCGTGCTCTACATCTGAGGAACTTTCGGCCCAGCCAAAACCATTTCAGGGGACCCCTGGTAATAATTTCAGAGTGTGGATGGCTGCGTTCTGTGGGCAGATCCATGTCCGTGCCCTGTTTCTGGGTCCCTGGTGCTGCTGGAGGGTGACAGCATCACACCAAGAGGGGTACAAAGGCCATCTATACCCGGACTCCAAGGAGTTTTTGGTGTGAGTAGGACGATGAAGTGGGAGATGTCACACCACAGTGCTCTACAGCTCAAACCACAGAGAGGTGACCAAAACTGGAGCAGAACCTGGATCTCCTGTGACCCCTTCCCACCTGGGGCTCCATGTTCCCCTTTCTAGGCCAAATACTGCTCTGCAAGTACAAGCGACTAAGGAAAGGTAGTTGGGGCTTACCAAAATGTTTTGCATTGAGATGTCATTCCTTATTTTAAACATTTCACATATAGGTCAAATAGACATCTCAGTTAGTTGGAGTAAATAAGCCATAAGTCAATTTGCATCAGTGGAATTGAATTGGATTTATACCAGTGCAACTAAGATCAGGAGTGGCCCGTAATTTGAGAGATTTGAGAACTTAAACATTTTTTTAGTTGGTTGTTGTGTTTTTTTTAAGTTCTTCATTTCACCAGTAATGGGGTTTCTTTGCCCTTTACAAAGTGACTGGAATGAGGTCAGATTTTTGCAAGCTTCTGCCAACATTTAATAAGAATAATAATCTAATGCTGTCCTTCTTAACCAAAACCCATTACCCATAGGTTCAGATGGAGAGCAAGTCATGACCTGGGGGGGAATTGGCCACTTCATGATCCTGGCAGCCCTGGTTTCCTCATCGGGGATGATGAAGCCTGGGGGGCAGAATCCTCCTGGGGTTAGCTCCACACCAACTCCTCATGAAGCATGTAAATGCATGCAATTTTTTTTTTTTTAAACTTGGAGACAAGGTGTGCTGCCTTCTCCAAACCCTGCAGTGGTGGATGCGTGGCTCTGACATGGTCACACTGGTGGGGATCCAGGAGGACAGCAGTGAAGGTGCTGGAATTACCTGGGTGTTAAATGGACCTGTGGATGAAGTCTGGGGAGCAGTTCAGCCCAGGTCAGTTGACCTGGTCTGGCTGAGAATTAACTCTCCTTTCCGAGGGTCACCCTCAGCTGAGGCAGATCACCATCTCACGTGCCGTGCAGGGAGGGACGGGACCACAGCACCTCCTGGGAGGCAGGGATGTGTAGCTGGAGGAGGGGAAGCTGCACCTCACTTAAACTGGTTATTGCTTAAATTGATTGTCAAAGCTTCAGGCCAGCACTTTGGTTGTTGGAAGAGTTGGTAGTTGGTTGGGGTTTTTTTTGTTTAAATGCTTTTTTTTTTTTTCTGACAAATGGCTTGTGTTCATTTAAAACTCTTTTTTTGGGGGGTAAAAAAAACACTTAAAACCTCCACCAAGCAGCCTTGTCTATGTGTACTGATAACTGGCCCAGGAAAATAAACTCCAAAGAAGCAATGACAGTTCACCTGAGCTCTGAGAAAGGATCCCTTGATCTTGCTTGGTAGATAACTGCTTAGTCCAGAAGGCGTTGGGACCTGTGTCCCTTCCAGCAGGTGTTTGTGGTATTTAATGCTTGGAACTCTGGATGCTCCTTGCAAACGTACAAGCTTGTCTTAGAGCACAATGAGGATTTGGTTTTGCTCTGTGCAGGGGTTCATGGTGGGAAGAAGCCAGGTTTCCTACTCTTGCTTTTGAACATGCTGCTGCTTGTGGTGGGGAGCTCCGAGCTGATCCCGTGTGCCGGGGTGCAGGGTGAAGCTTTTGGGAGTGCTGGGGGACAAGGATGTCCCTGGCCATGCAAACCAGGGCTGAGGTGCCTGCGGGCATAGGCAAGGTGAGGCAGACAAGAAATTGGGGAACGGCAAAGCTGTTTATGGGTGCCTATGACTGCAGCCAACAGGCTTGAAATACTGATACTTGTGCATAAATTCAAAAGAAAAAAGCCAGACAAGCGGGTGTTCATGTAGGTCCCCTCTCAGTCCCAGTTTGCCTTGGAGCAAACGAAGCTGGAAGCTCAAGGAGGGCCGAGAGCCACCACTTGGCATTTGCTGCCACTGGGTAATAACACCCTTTTCCTGGCAAAAAATCCCAATAGCAGGCAGAGAGCCCGGAGGCGGACAGGCAGCCTGCACAGCTTGCCTCGGACGGACGCCGGCCAGAACGACACGCGCTGCTCCCAAAACAAACAGCGCGTTCCCCTGCGGGCACCTGCAGCACCCGTGTTGGTGCAAAGTGAAGGCACTGCCAGCACCGTGCAGAGGCATGGAAATAACAGCGAATGTGAAGGAAAACATGAGAAACAGCCCAGGCCAAGACCAGAGCAGCGCTGCAAAGCCCTTGCTGTGACACTGAGCTGGGAGATGCTCTAGAAATGCAGGAGGAGCTGGGAATGTCTGATTAAGAGACTTGACTCAATGTCAGTGTAGCAAGTCATAATTGCTGTTTTCTAAAGCAGTAGTGTTTCACTAGAGAAGAAATGAAAGACCATCAAAGTATATGTATACATTCAGTACGTGTATTTTTTCAGCTATTTAGTCAAAATCCCATCTACTGGAGTCAGAGGAACACGTGAAGCTTTCAAGCCACATTGTTATTACTGCAGCAAGAGTTGTTATCAATCTGTGAAATCCTGGCTAGAAAAACACTTGGAATTTTTATTTTTTTTGGGGGGGGGGGGGGGGGGGGGGGCGGGGATGTGCGTAAGAAATCTCAAATTTATTTTAGGTAAAAATGTCGTGATTTTTAAGGCAGACTTCATATTTTGAGGTCGTTTTGATTCTGGAGCACTCGGGATTAGCATAACTATGTTGCTTTAATAAGATCGGTTTAAATGCTGGAATCAATTGCAGAGCATCGCTTCCTTCCCTACCCTTGCATCAAATAAGTTCCCATTTTCCAACTCAGTGGACATGCTTTGCAAAGACTATATGAAATGATGGACTTAGGCATCCTAACTAACCTTAGAGGAGAATAAAACATAATTTACTTGTATTTAGCAGCAGCTGTTTTGACGGTGGGTATTAAAGTGATTGGCAAATATGGTAGCAATTTATCTCAAGTAGTAACTGCAAGCTGCTATTTTAGGTTCATAAAAATGTAGTTACAAAATACCGTAACATACCGAATGCAACCATTTTATGATCTCATAAAAATAGCACTGCAATGTTTTGTCCTGTTGAGCGCGGGCTCTGCCGGCTCGGTCGGGGCCGTACCACGGAGGCAGGCATCGTGCGGGCAGCGCTGCCCTCAATTGGAGTTCATTACAAGCTGCCTGCCCCTAATTGCAAGACAGGTTGCCTTTCATGTCCTGCCAGGGGACCATCTGAGCATCCTGTGCTTGGGCTTCCAGCATGCTCTGGAGTTACGTACCATGCTTGGACGAGGGGGTTGGCTTTCCCAGGACCTGCGGAGACCTAAATTGGGACCGGCGATAGCTCTGGGCGTGTAGAACAAAGGGTGAATCTGGGCAAATTGCTGCCAAGGAACGTTTTTCTCCTCTCTCTAAGTTAAAAATAAGCTGAGGGTAGTGTAACCCTTTGGGGATAGGTAGTGTCAGCAGCAGCAAGAGTCATGTTTGAAGAACCTGGGGCCCTCCTTAAAACTAACAAATACTTTGGCTTGAGCCTAACCTAGAATTTCAAAATACCTCCCCTCGGCGCTCCCAGCCGGCAGTGCTTCCTCCCTAGCAAAGGCAGAGCTTGTGTGCAGAGAAAGGGGAACTGTTAGGAGAGGGACCTCGGCGTCAGCCCGAGCGTCACCAGCAGTAGCCGCCTGCCCAGACGAACGATGATAAAAACAACGCTGCCGTCCCGCAGCCACGGCCCTGCTAGCCACGCACCTCCCTGCCCAGGCTGCGCCCGGCACACAAATGCCTTTTCTTCCTTTCCATACTCAGTTTAGTGTTCAATGTAGTCACAAAGCAAAGACTCATCCTAGTGCTCCTGGGCTTGCAGTTTAATTGCATTTAGACCCAGCTCCGAGCTGGACAGACTTCGTTAAGAATAATTCCTACAGCCTGGAAACCTGTGCCTGGAGTGGCACTGACGGGCGGGCTGTGATGGTAGGAGACTTCAGCCGTTACCCTGCAGTTTTGGAAAGCAAGACAGCAGCTCTTTTGCTGGATGTTACTGGAGATGATGCAGATCAAAAGGGTTTTGGGTTTTGTTTTTTTTTAATCTATTGTTTAATCTAATTTATTTTTAGGTTCAGTATGATTTTTGCAGTTAAGCCTTCCCAAGACCTGTTCCCCACAGCCCCTGCTGAGTCTTGAGGGTGCAAAACTTGACCCAGAGGGGGATGAAGCCATGGTGGGGATGGAAGAGGTTTTGATTCAGCCACAGTGAGACCCTCTGGGGTTCTGGCCAGAACTCAGAGCTGCTCACATTTTTGGGCAAACCAGTATGGCTTCCAGCACGGCTCTAGCATCGCCTGAATACACCCAGCAGCTGCCATGCACCCATGGGAGAGCACCTCCTCCAGGAGAGGACATACTTTTTGCCATTAAGATAGCCCTTGCAGCATCCTTTTCTCTTACATGCTTGCCACTGAGCAAGGGCAACTCCATCAGGAAAAAGCAGCATCACCCCCAGAGATACTCCCTCCAAGTCCACATGGAGTGAATTTGGCCCAACATAAAATTAAAAGGGGCTAAGACTGTGACCCCGGGGATACCTAAGTTTCAGAGGCTGTAAACAAGAAGATGAAGCAGTAAATATGGTGTTCAGGAAAATTCCTGAGCCTTTGCCTTGTTGTTGTCTTGGTTCCTGAGCAAACCTACAAATCATCTCCTGTTTAAAGGAGAATCCTCCCCCACCGACCAGCCCTAAAGCATCAGGATTAATGTCAGCCTTAATTTTCAGCTGTCACTTGCAGGGCAGCATTGTCCCTGCATATTTCATAAATACAGGCTGTATTTTGAAAACCCTGAGAAATGAAAACACTCTGTTTTCCAAAACAGCCAGGAATGGCTCAGGAGGAGCAGTAACTTCTCCAGCAGAAGGCAGGGTGGCCTCCTTCACAGCTGGCTTGCCATCGTTTATCCAGCGAAAGCTGTCCCACAGACAGCCAATAAATTGTGCAATGTGCTCTGTTTCTTGACATCCTGATAATGAAAATCTAATTAGTGTGAAAGTGTAGTTTATTGGGTCAGCTGTTCCGACAAACCTCTCCCACCCAAACTGCAGTCCAACGCAGGCAAACCTTGGGGTTCAACTGGAGCAAGACTGAGCGGCTTTGACACTGCCCTGTTTCTCTGAATGTTGTAGTTTTAGTCAAAATCAGGAGCGCCCATGAGATTCTCTCCCTGCAGCATTTCCCACTGGAGCAAGAAAATATATAGCCAGCTATGCTGCAATAAGGCTGTTGCTCATGAGATTGCCAGCTCATTTCTGCAAAGTATCTAAACAGCAGCTGCAAATTACAGCTGTGGAGCCAGCTTTAAAACACTCCAGCATTTAAAGGTGTCTGGGACAAGGGTTTTGAGGCCGTGTCTATCTCTTGGTCCTGCAAGATCGTCCCATGCCTTATGTTCTTCAAGGTTTTGATCTAAGGATCTGTATGATGACTCCCAAGCTAGCAAGGATGGAAGATATGACACTGGCCTTTTTAATGACTGATGGGCTCAAATTAACATTCAGAATATGAAAAGGACTCTTTCAAGAGTGTCTCATTATTTCTGATGTCAAACGCTTTACAGGGAAATTCAAGATCAGAGCAGATCTGGGGGGAGTGGGTGTGAATTTGGGTTTGTGAGTTCACCGCGTGGGGCTGTGAGTGGCGAGGTGATTAGCTGCAAGCGCACAGCGATCTGTCTGGGCTTTGATTAATTTGTTAATGAGCTTATGATAGGCGACACTATGTCTATCTTGCGTGTCAACCTTGCTATGTGTCATTTACCCCCTGAGATTTACATTTGGCACAGATGCATTTTAAACATTATTTTGGACTTTGGAAAGCATCTGTGGAAACAGTTAATTGCAGCTGATTTTCACTTGGAAATTTTGGACTGATTCAAAGCTCAGAGCTGCTTCTTCCTTGACAACCTGCCAAAAGGGACATAGCTCGATCCCTTGTATGAACCTCCCTGTTTTCCATTTGCAGCCACGTTTTGCATTTTGCTGACCACAAATGCAGCGTCTAATTTCTCTTACACCCAAAGAAAAGGCACCGTGTGTTTGTGCCCTGGTCCTGCAGACACTAATCATATCTCTGCAACCTTTGCTCATGTGAGTATTTCTACCGATGTCAGTGACACTAATAACACACCCAACGCGGTAGATGCGATAACGTTTAAAGGATTGGGACCTTCAATTGCATCTCTAAAATACCTTATTTCCCCAGAGATTTCTGAAACTAAAGGATCAACTTTTCAAATGCTGCAAGCTCCGTGTAGATAGAGGCAGAAGCCCTCATGTTCACAAAGGGATGTAATTTATGCAGACAAAAGCAATTTAAACTAAAATTGATCCAGCAGTACAAAAAGTGATTGGGTCAGTAGTTTGGCAAATAAGAAGGATGAGTTCACTCCACGGGCATTTACAGTGGATAATAAATTAGATCTAGCTGAAATATTTTGTCCAGAGTTGTTGGGGTTTTTTTCCCCAATCACAACCAAAGTATTATGCAAAAATTCTTTATTTCAGAGCTTCAGAAGGATGAAACTCAGGACCCAGTGACGTTTAGAAAAACTGTGTAGCTGGATAAGGAAAGAGGTCGTAGTGTGAGTTTATGGATATAATTCTGGCTGGAGTTCAAAAACTTCTGGAAACTGCAAATATTCTTTATATATACTCTACTGATCATGTAACACTCATAAACAACAGACGTAATTAGAAACATTTCAAGGCTTTGAAATGGCTTTGCTTCTGAAGGAAAATGAAACTGTTGTTGTGGTGTAATAGAGACTGAACCCCTGGGTCAGGACGCTGCCTGCATGACAAAGCAGGCAAAGGGGGGACTGGGGTCTGGCGGGGGGGGTTACTCTGGAAAAGGGCCATGGAAGAGACACAGCCGCATGCCAGCCAAAACTTTCGGAACCGTTCGGTTTCATTTTGACATCCAAGTGAAAACAATTTGCAAAACCTCAAATTGTTTCGCAAAATGGAAATGTAGGTTTCTGATCGGCTGCATCTATTTTTATTGTCTGCCATATTAAGAAAAGGAGTAGATTGTGAAAATGTTGACAGATTGAAAATGTTTCTCGTGTTTTAGTCTGCATTCATACTTGAAACTGCTTAAATACCTATTACCTGTGATTGAGGATTCCTGGGGCGTAAGTGGTGAATTGTAATACAAAACATTAAGCCAGGATTTCACAAGTAATGAATTTGTGTTGATAGGAACTATTCTGTGCTTGTTGCAATCAGTGCCTGAGAAATAGGTCTTTTCATGAAATGGGGACTGGTTTTGTGAAGATATTTGAGGGAATAGGAAACAGCAAAAAAAAGTTCTCTTGTTAGTGAATATTTTTGATAGAATACTTTCAGATTCTTATTGGAAACCTCAGAAATGCACTGATGGATCTCCAGCATTTGAATCATTTCAGCTGGACTCATCTTCATCTCTGGTGTTGTATTTTTGGTTTGGTTTTAGATGCTGCAGACTAGAAAATTGTGACTTTAGATGGTTGTTTAAAGAAACCCTTAATGACTGGCACCTTCCAATCTCACAAAAAGATAGTTTTCTTTTCACCTTTTAGTCCAAAACCCCAAGAAATCACACCAGAATTTCATCCATCACATCAGAATTTTATCCATTTTGGTGCGAGTTACAATTTTTCTTTTCCATCCATTTGTTAGCAAGCATTGCTTTCAGGGAAAAGTTCAGAGTGTTCAGGGAAAAAATGAGAATAAAAGTCCTTTGTGTTTTTCATATAAGACAACTCCTGTTTTCCAACAGTCTTCATGTAAAGATCTTGTGGGATCCTCCTCAACATGGGCAGGAGGAGATGTGCATTCCAAACCTGGACGTTTTCTACTGTTGCAGCCCATAGGTTGTAAATCGTTCCCCTTTCTCTGAGCTGGGATGCTGAAACCTGGCCGCGCTGGCTCCCCAGTGAGCAGGTAGTGGTGTGTGTCGCCCTGTTACCCACCGCTAGCCTCAGACTGGAGACTTCGAAGCCACTGCGGAATGTGATAACTAGTTTAGGCTGGAAGTATAATTAAAGATTTTTAAAGACGTGTATCACAGCCACCAGCTTAAAGGCAAATTTGGATTGTGGTGTTCATCTGTGTTATCACGCTGTGAACAGAAATACTGCATTAGGAGACCGTTTTTCTGTGGTCTGTGTTGAGTTTGACTGTATTAATCAGCAGAGCTGATTCTCCTCCTAACCAGAGACAAGATGTAGGTGCCCAGTGTGCCTGTCCTTAGTGTTAGTTAACTAGGCTGGTTTATTTTATGAGGAACCAGTTGAGTCAGAAACCACGTGTCAGTTTGCAGTTGTTCTGCTTTGATGGGTTCCCTGGTTGATGGACAGCAGTCAGGGCTGCAGGTGGGGTGTCAGCACAGGATCCCTTTCTCTCAGGCTCTGGCAAGGGAAAGGCAAAGGAAAACCAAAGGCTTGCCCAAAAGAGTTGCTCTGCCAGGATGACTGCAGACAGATGCGCAGGTGGAGGAGACATGGGGTTATATTAGCTCTCAGCTCAAGGTCTTTCAAACCTTTTGTAGTGTATAAACCGGGATGTTTTACTCTGGCAGTCAGGTATGCCTGCAGCAGACACTTTTTCAAATCATTTACTCCTAAGGACTATTAAAAAAACCCAGTCAATTAATTAAACACAGAGATAAGAAGAGCTCTGAAGCCAAGAGATCCAAGGCTGGCCGTATGGTTTTGTATGCGAACATCTCTCGTGTTTAGCAAACTGTTCAGCCTGCTTGAGTTGTGTTCCTTGCATCACTGCTAGACTGGTGAATTCTGTTATTAAGAACACAACAGATCAACAACAGAAAAGCAGATAGCTTTGCCAGAGATGGCAAATATAGACTGTTCTAATCTGACACCTTCAGTAAGTAAATACAACTTGTCAAGAGTTTGTAATTGAAAACTCTGCCCAAGAGGGTTTCCTTTGCAGAATGGGTTATCTATAGCTCATTGATTGCCAAGACCTATAAAAGGAATGGATATAATAGCTTCAGGGAGCGGGTATTGCTGTCCTGCTGTAATAGTGATGGTTGCTCAGCTGGGTGAGGGGAGCAGCTCGAAGGACCGGTGATGTTCTCCCTCTGCAGGTGAATTCCCCCAACTCAGACCTGCACAATAGTGACTACAGAAGAACTTTAAAACATCGGCATGGGGTTAAAAAAAAAAAAGAAAAAGTCTTAGCAGACATAGGTTTCTTTCATATGGGTGGATGTGTGTTGTGAAACATCTTTTGTTATAGTATATGGTTTGTAAACTTGGAACCTGACCTAGTGAAAATACTGAGATCAAAGTGAAGGCTGACTTTGATTTCAACAGCCTTTGGAACAGAGCATTAGCTGATACTAATCTATCTGTGCATTTGTATTTGGTTAGTGTCAAATCATTACTTCGGTAGTCAGAAAGGGTTTTTTCCTTGGAGCTTTCTGTTTTCATTTTCTTAGATGTTTTTCACTGCATTGGAGAGTTCGTGCGAAAGGCTGCCTTGGCAGTTCAGCCAGCAGGGCGATGATGTGAAGGCTGTTTGTCTCATTCAAAGCCTATCTTGTGTTAGGTTTGAAGTTCTCCATGCTCTGGTCGTTTCTGGATGAGTTGCCATCTCAGCAAGGTGGATGCTGGAAAGCTGCGACCTCAGTGGTTCCATGCAGATGACATGTCCCATAGCTTGTATGTTGGATAAAACTTCACTGAGCTGCACCTCTTGCAAAAATCTCTTCCTTTTTCCTGCACCATTAGTCTGTGCTTAGGATTAACTAGAAAAACATTTGACTGGCCTTCCTGTTATTTCTAGATGTCAGGTTTTGATGGAACTGGGCAGTTCAAGAAACGCACGTGCTCAAACCCAGAAGCCTGTAAAACCAAATGCTGCTGGAAGTTTGCAAGCCTTGAAGAACAAAGTTTGGTTTGGAAAGAGTTTTGACAGAGATGTAGTTGAACTGGTGCTTGCCTGGACAAAAAACATTCCTGCGGCGCAGATTTCGTGTGGAAAGCGGTGAATGTACCCGAGGGGCCTGACCCTGGGGCGGCGCTGGTTCTGACAGGGTGCTGAGCTGCTCATAACCGAGAAGCCTTGCTGTGCTGCTCTTTGGCCAAGTCCTGTTCTAAAACTGAGATTTGCTGGTTAAGGCAGATTTAAGCCAAAAACATCTATCTGAGAACTTGGGCCAGATTTGGTGACAAGTATCTCTGGCCAAACCCAAAGATTTTAGAGAAGCATAAATGTTCCATTTGGAAGTGAAATATTCCAAATCTTCATTTGACAACGATTTTTAATCATTAAATTTACTTGCATTTATGTTTCTTTTAAGAAAAATATTTCAGGTTGGGCGAAATGACCCAAATTGATTTTTCTTTCCAGTATTCCATTTCAGAGCAGCTCAAATACAATTATCCAAGAAAGGATTCGTGTAAGACACTGAAATAGGTCTCGTATTCTCACAGCTCTCTTTTGTGTCACAAGATGGGCCATAATAACCCATCTTCCAGGTAAACATCTGTAATTCACATCAGTGTTAACAAAGTGGGGAAGCTCTTGCTGTCTCCGACTAACCCGTCCGTTTCTCAGGAATTCTTCCTGCCTGGAAAGAAGTTACTAGCCTCAAAACGGCACTGTTTATCCGTGTCTGTTATGAGTGGGAACATGATGGTCTCAGCACAAAGACCAGGACTCAAACCTCTGGGGATGGTCTGAGACCTCAAGCCATCCCCCCAAGGGCGGGCAGGGGGATGCGGGGGGTGCAGCAGTAAGCCCAGTTTGTGCCAGGTCTGCAGCATTGCGGCGGCTAAGCAGAGCTCAGGAATGCCTTCGAGTTAGCATTATTCATGACTGCTACACTCACAAAAAGGAAAGAGAAGTGTGTGGCAGGCTTTAAGACTTGACAGACCATTTTAATAATCTGTTCTGACACTGTGGATACAATGCCCCAGTCTTTCACCCCGGGTGCTGCTGCTGTGCTGAGCAACTCCCTGGTGAACTTCAGTTTGGATATTTATTGATATTTTTTTTAGCATCAACTTGGTCAAAATACTGCTTGTGCTGGAGCATTTACCTGAGCTTCTTGATAATACTTCCTAGTGATCAATGAACTCGAAAAATCATTGCGTTTTATTTCTCCTTTGCGGTTTTCCGACTGCTGCTTCCCAGATCTCTGATGCAGTGATTTGCTGTCTCTCAGGCTTGCTGGTGTCCAACAGCATCTTTTGGCATAGGTAATGAGACTGCTGTTAGGGAGAACAAACAGCCATGACATTTTAAGCAATCCATATTCCTTGCTCAGTACTGCAGTGGGACAGCTCGTGTCTTTGACTGACAGCTCTCAAGGCATGGGCTCATCCCTCGCTGGATGCACTCTCTCAGGGTGCTCTCCTGGAGCTGTGGTGATGCACAGCAGGGCACTTCAGCCCTCGGATTCATGAGTGGTCCTGATGCTGGGTCATTGAGGTCCAGTCCTGATCAGGGAAGGAGAAAAATATAATCAGGGCAAAACGAATTAGCTTTCTTTCCAAAGTCACTCACAGCTGTCCAGCTGTGATGGATCCTGAACAGCATCACGCAGGTCCCCAAGGAGATTCTGGTTGGCCATGCAGCTGAATATGTGCTCCACGAGACCTTCAGCACAGCGATGGAGGAGAGTTTTTACATGGGCTGTAGCTGGAGCTTTTCTCCTGCACTCGTCAGGCTGGATCCCACAGACCGGGGTCCCTGGTCTGTCCAGTGGCCTTTGTCAGGTTGTTTAACTGCCTCCATCAGTAAAATGAGGGCAACGTCACTTGTCCCTTGGTTAGCCAGGACCATGGGTTGACACAGCCGTGATGCTGTCCCAGACACATTCCTGGTCTTGGCTGGACCTGGCTTTGGGAGTCAGCCTAAAACAGATTTCCCATTGGCATTAGTAGCACTGGAGGCACTTGCTACTGGCGGAACCCAGGGAGCCTGACTGATCACTAACTTGAACTTTGCACAAGTGTCAGAGTAGAGGATTATATACCTGTATCTGTTCTGGCATGGAGCAGGGGGTGGGTAGCACTTGTTAACCACGTGTGATCCCTCCCTGCAGCGGTGGTAGAGGGGCTGCTGTCGGTGAGCGCTGGCTTTTCTGGAGCCACCTGGGCAGAAATCCCCCATCGCTCTGCAGATGGCTTGGGAAGTCACGTCTGGAGTTCTGTTACATACTAAATCAAGGCTGGGGCTGGTGTGTAAAGCTGAGATTTCAGAGCCATTAGGACAGCTAATGTATGTGGCAATTGTTTATTCAAAGGAGCAACTGCTGAAACGAGGTTTGGAATGATTTGTTTTTTAAATCCCTTTCTCTGAATTCATGTGATGTTTGTGCAGCTACAAGGGAATAACTGAGCAGAATTTCCTGAGTTGTGCTGTCTTGCTGCAGAAACATTGCTCTGCAAATTCCTCTCTGAAGGCAGAAACCTTCTGGGATTCTCCCCAAAGCACTTTGCTGTGCTAGTCCTGCCGCTCCTCTGTGCTCTGCAAGACTGATGCAGGAAAAGCATGCAAAGGGACTGGGATATTTTGAGGCAGAATTCTGGTCATCCATTCCCTTCAGCAAAAAAATGACATATTTGCTGTATGAGCTGGCCACATTCAGGGCAAACCTCAGCCATGCTCCCGTCTCCGTTCCCCAACGCCACCTTAGCTCTGCTGTGTGCTTCTGCAACAACAAGAGCATTTTTGTGGTTGTTGTAAAAGCTGAGCAGGCCAAGATGAAGTCCTAAAGGCTGAGCATCCTCTCTAGGAAGTGGCCTGAACTCATGCGGTGGTGGTTTGTCTTCAAAGAACACGAGCTGGGGCTGAGGGAGATTTTGGAGATTGTTCTAATGAGAATTCACATCTGAGGACTTGCCAGGCAGCTGCCTGAAGGCACCTGCCTTTCCTGCAGGCCATGCTTAAAGGCATTTACGGTGCTCTCCTTTGAAGAAGAAACAACTGAGAGTGGCACAAAGCAGCCACATTTCTGCTTTCCAGAGTCTGGCCCTGTGTTTGTGTCAGCCATGCTGTAGAAGCCATGCCAAGCTTTTGGCTTCACCGGTATGGTCCTCACAAACCTGGTGAGAGAACGTCAGTGCAGATGAGTGCAGCCCTGAAATCAGAAGGCAAGCTCACGCTAATGCGATTTAATAATCTTGGGTGCCCCTCTCCATCACCCCAATTTGCCTCTTCTTCCTTAGCAACAGCAGCCGCTCCCATAGGATCGCTGCGCTCTCTCTGTTCCCTCTGCTGCCTTAATGCCCAAAGTCCGCAGAGGATGGACCACCGTCGGTGCTAAGCTGGTGTGATGGTGGTTAAGAAGAAAACTGTTCCACTGCTACAACTGGTAGATGCGGTGCAAAAACCTGTCGCTGGGTGACATCCCCAGAGCAGGCAGATGTTATGTTGGCTGAGGCGTTCATCTGAATAGGTCTGTGCTGGAAATCTTCTGCGTGATCAGCCCTCACCAGTGATGTGCAGAAGGGAGGTGGGAGCATCGGTGTCTGGGAGGGGCTGGTTGGAAATATCCTCTCTGTGGTAGCTTGCACTTCTCTGACTTGCTTGGATCTCACTCTGTAGGTATCAGCTAACTGAATGTTAGAAAATTCAAGAGGTAAAGACCACCACCCCTATTCTAAATTGAAACTTTAGAAGAGAACTGAAGCCCACATCAGCCAGTTCCAGATACAGAAATTCCCTGTCCTCATTTTTGTACTAGCCTTGGGAATACCATTCACTATGCGAAAGTGTGTGATTATTTCTGGAAAGAAAAGCTATTGAAGCCTTAGTGCCAGCATTGGCATCATTACAAATGCAGAAAGGAAACTGTCAAATAACTGGTCGTGTTTTCAGATGTACCACATGTGACTGGGGCTGTGTTAGAAAACATGATCCATCCCATGTAAATCATGAACCGTTGAACAAAAGTCCTATTTGTAAATTTGAATATTGGCAGCCAGCTTTCGAAACTCTCAGTTTTGAAAATAGTTCTGCGATGCTTTGAGCAAGCACAGAAACGCAGTGGGACTCAGCCAGGTTCCCAGACCTTGCCAAGTTTCTACTCAAACCCTCTCTGCCTGCATAAACTAGGAGAAAAACGGGAGTAAGGACCCCCAAATTTGGCTTGATGCAGAAATGGAGCAAAACCTGGCTCCAGATAAATTTATTCCAAACAATGTAATTTGTCAGACCGACCGTATACTGTAATTCTACTAGTTACTCAATCACTTTTATTAATTATTCTTGTTGACTTGCCCCTCTTGAGAACACATAAAAAAAGAGAAACCTCATAACTGAATTGAATATCAGTTTTTATTATACAGTAAGGCCTCTTTATTTGCATGCAAGCATCCAGAGGCATGAAGAGAAAGGCAAAAAGGCTTCAAGCCAGAACACCAAGTTCTGGGATAGCAGGACATCTAAGGAAGCTGTATTTTTATTAAATGATCTGAGAGAATAGTCCACTCAAGTAGCAAATCAGAACATTAAATGAAATTTTCTTAGACACACCTATTTGTTACAGCTCAGATGTTTTATGGAAGTGAAACACATATGTTTCAACAAAACACTTGCCTAGAAGTTTGTCGGAAGGCATGAGCAGCTCAGATTTGCATAATTCTTTGTCCACCTCTGCCCCTCCTGGGCAAAAATGCTGGGCTACAACTAACGCAGGATGTGGGTCCTGACCCCGCACCGCCCCCAGATGTGGTGCGAGCGCTGCCCTCGCACACTCTGCACATGGAAAACCACAAGTTTCATTTGAAGGCAGCTGTTTCACCACCCACCTGCTCTTGCAGGCGTATCAGAAAGGTTTGGGTTTACTCTGGAAAGGAACAAAAGCTAATTCCTATTCTTCAGGAAGCTGCATCCTCTGGGCAGAGCTAGTCACCAAAAGGGAGAGTAATACGGGCATGCCAGCACTGAGCCGTCAAAGCGTCACATCCCCATCCCCTGGGATAAAAGGGATCCTTCCCGAACATTTAACAGCTTCCTAAAAATACAACTGAAGCAGAGATCATAGCTTTTGTAGGAGAGGCTTGTGATCTTGGGTTAAGATTTCAGTGTGAAAGATGCAGGAATGCTGGGTCCTCCCCCAAATCGGACCTTGCATATGAACCTAAGCAAGTTGCTTTATCTCTTGGTGCTAGTATTTGTGCAGGATGCATGGGACTCTTGGAGGGTGCTACAGTTAGTTTTATATGCAAGACCCATTTATGCCAGACTCTAAAGAGCCTAACTGGAGATTTTTATTGAGTATAACTTTTTAGACTTTTATTGAGAGGTTTAAAGTAAGTGGGGATGGATTTATAATTTAGAATGTTGAGGAACACAAGGAAAATGGTAAAGAAAGGCAAAAAAAAAAAAAAAATAGAACAGGAAAATTAAGCTATTCACCTATTACAATAAAAGAAAACATGAATCCAGAAAGCAGCATGGCATGAACCTCAGCCAGGAGCGAGTTATTTCCAAAAGGCTCCTAGTAGCACCCAGGGGCTCTGGTGACACTTGCTGGAAGAGGCCAGTTTTCTTCAGTGTGTAGTAGGGCTGGGTTTGAAACCCTGAGCACCAAGGTTTGGGGTTTTTTGTCCTTTTTATGCTCTCTTCAGTCCTTATTTCTATTGTTTCTCTGGTTTTGAGTTTTACCTAGGAGAGATTGGAGAGCTCTTGATTAATTTAGCAATTAAAAATCCACCTTGAAATATCTTAAGCTGACTTAATGGGCATTTTATTTACCAACCTGCTTAACTAGATCGTTGAGTAAGTTATCTGCTGTGAGTTTCTTACCCCTTCCTCTGGAGTACATTGCTATGGTCAAAGGCAGGGTGCAGGACGGGATGAACACATGATTTGTTCCTGCCTGGTAATGCCTCTACCTCCAGATAACAAAGCGTGTATTCATTTTATACTATAGCAATTCTTTTTATTGTTAGACTTTGATTTTGCCAGGATAAATATTTCTTTCCTGGGAAACTTGCCAAGACCTGGAGCCATGCGTGCTTTTATGTTTCTGCGTGTGTGCAATGTGCGTTGAAATATGTTTGTATAATAAACGTGGGTTATATTCTACTACTGCGGTGAAAGTGGAAACGATAGCAGCAAGCCAGCCACTTCTCACTCATTTTCAGTGCCAGCCTTCCTCTCTCAGGTGGGTAAGGGTTTGCCGAATGGTATGAAGCCCTGCAAGACACGGAGACACCTTCCCCAAGAAAGCCCCGCTAATCATTTTGAGATAAAGCTGAGTTGAGTAACTGAGCTTTTCATCCAACATGAAAAGACCAGAAGCTACATTTGAGACAAAAGCAAAAGTTTAACTAGTTACATTGATCAAAGAGTTTTCAAAGGAACATTCAATTATATCTGCAACACCTAAATGGAAGGGTTGTTCTTTTACTTATTTATTTTGTGATAAAGAGGGTTATTAGGTCTTGTTATCTCCCTTGACTTTAATGCATTCTGCTGAAACCCTCAGCAAAAAAAAGCGTGCTTTGTGAACAACAAAGTGACAAGTGAAAAAGAAAGATTAAAATTAGTTAAAGGATAAAAAGACTGTATATTTTACAGTCAAAATCTCCCGGTGTAAGCATTGGTGCATTCAAATGAAGAGAACAGATCTTGATTACGATGCAGCTCCGCCTTGCTGCTCCGAGTGCCTGGCTGTGATCTTTCTGCAGACAACCGAAATGGTTTCAGAGCTCTGCATTTGGAAAAAAACAGACCATGCAAAAAGAGCTTACTGCTTCTGGATTCATCACGTGCATCGGATGAAAAACGAGAAGGCTGTGCATGCTGGAACAAAATTGGCAGGGGGAAACCGGGAATCGTAGACTTGCGAAGCTGAGATTTTGCTAGCAGGGGAAGATGCTGTATCCAGATGCCAGGTTATGGTTTAAGGTTACTGAGCATTTGCGGCGAGAAGGCTCTCAAGTTTTACAGCCCTTGGTCATAGTCCTTTTCCTGCTTCCAACCATATCTTTTTCCCTTGGACTCATCTTATTAATCACTTTTTTTTTTTTTTTTTTTTTTTCTTAAAGCCTGATGCAAAGCCCCGTGAAATCAATGG
>JAVJGI010000001.1:115950493-115985675 GCA_035590275.1 Ibycter americanus
AACCATATCTTTTTCCCTTGGACTCATCTTATTAATCACTTCTTTTTTTTTTTTTTTTTTTTTTTTTTATTCTTAAAGCCTGATGCAAAGCCCAGTGAAATCGATGGAAAATTTTTTGTGGACTTAGCTGATCTGTGGTTTAGGCCCCAATAAGCTTTTAGTCTTTGAGTTGGATGATGCTTGCATATTTTGCTAGCACAAATGTGAAAGAAACTGCTTCCTTAAATTGATGTATGAATTTTAAATTTGTTCTGAGATTTGCCTCCTTCCTTTGAAGCTTGAAAGGAAAAAAAAAAAAAAAAGAAAGAAAAAAAATCCTCTTACTCCAAACCAGATAGTTCATCTTGTGCTTTGCAGACCCAAGTCTTCTCATGCAACAGAGTGTGGTATAACACAAGCACGCGTAGCACCACTGGTATTGCTGTAGCTGTTTTCTCCCAGCCCTGTGGCTTTCTTTCCTGGAGGCTGAAATCCAGCATGGAAATGGCATCCCTTGGTGCTGCTCCTCTAACATCGCCATGGGTGCAGAAATGTCCAAGATGTCAACAGAACTTCCCCTGCTGTACGTGACAAGATGAAACGTCCCACAGTGTATAAAGCCTGGGATGCTCTTATGGATGGTGCTAGGAGAGGACAGCAGGCTCCCCGTGCCAAAGCGTTCCTCCAAAGCTCTGCCACGTTTCAGAGGGCAGGAGAGCACACCCCACACCATGTGGTCCTCTCCCGGTGAGGACACTGTGTCCTGCAAGAGGATGAACAAGCTCTTATGGCTTGGGCTGTCCTCCCAGCTCACCAAAGGCCATGGCAGGTGGGAATAGTGCCCTTCAGGTCACGCACATCAACAGCAAAGGGTTTGTTGTCATCAGCATGAGCTGCGGAGAAGACTGGGTCAAGGAAATGGGAATAATGGTTGTGTAACAGGGAAAAAGTGCTGCTCTCTGCAGTGATAGTTACACCTGATTTAGCTACTGAAAGAAGAAGGAGAAGCCACAAAGACATTAAACCTCTTATCATCCTGACGGAGCGAAATTGGAAAGAAAAAAAACCACCCAGTTATTTGGCAGCAAATGGGTTTATTAACTTCTAAAATGGTGTGTGTTTGAATGTGATAGGGAAAGCAGCATTCGTCAGTGTTCACCGCATCAAAAGACAAATTAATGCTTTGAAGAAACCTAGCTTTTAAAAATCTCTCCCATTAAACAATCTATCAGGATACAGGCTGAGCTGCAGAGCTGGGAGCTGGTCCCTGCACCGCAGAGGGACCTCTGGGTGACATGGGTCCGGGCATGGCTGCTCTCCTGTGCAAGGGTCTGCACCTGAGCCTTACGAAACCACCACACAGGAGCTACTTTTAGGCTACGTTTACCCTTCCAGCTCTATTGTAACTTTTCCTGCCATGGTGCCTGCAGGGCTTATGGAGTAGAGTCACGCTGAGGTGGCACAAGGGATTTTGGTGGCTCCCTCTGGCCCCGCCACCCCCAGCATCGTACCACCGTGGTCCCACCAGGCTTCTCATGGCTCTTCCCCCTTCTCCCATCAGCAGCTGGTTGCAAATCACTGTTGGTGATTTTGTAAATATTCTTCGAAAGACTTCAGTGAGCCACATGTTGCAAAAGGAGCTCTATTTCCTCTACTAATCATGCTCCGCGAGAGGAATATATTTTTCTGTCATGGAAACCGGTGTTATGGTTTTCAGGGGGTTTTTTGCTAGGATGCTCTGGTTTTCTAATCTGCTGCTTCCTGTGAGATGCCTTCTCCCCTCGGAGCGCTGCTCTGAAAGGCAGCCTTTGAGCCACAGTGGCATTACAACCTGTTTCACACTAAAAATGAAATACGTAAGAGGTGTCTCTCCAGATGGGAAAGTAACATCATGTATTTGTTAACAGGGACAATGCAGAAACAGGAGATTTTGCTACCTACTTTCTCTTGCCTCCTGGAGAGCACATCGATACTTAAAGCACCTTTCTGTGCACCTATTGAACTCCTCAGGTATCTCAACATCTGCACTTCGTCTAACACAGAGCAATAACAGATAATGCTAAGATCTCAGCCCCCAAATAGAGCTGATGCTGCCGCTCCTTTGCTGGCAGGTAAACCAGGCAAGCACGTGTGAGATACTGGGGTATCCCCAAAACATATCGGAATTGCTGTGATTCCTGCTTGTTTCAGGCTATTTCCCTTTTCTGTGCCACTTTTCCCTGTTCTACAGTTCATTTAGATGGGTTTTAAGATTTCTGAGGTGAGTGCTGACTCTGCTGTGCTGATTCATGTGAAAAGTGGATGTTGGTGAAAGTAAAGGCGCGTAAATATTTGTTAGCTCTGAGCCAGAGCGTTCAAGCTTCTGACTTTTCATGAAGCATATGGTGTTTCTGTGTGTTTGTAAACCTGTAGTACGGTGGGACCCGAGCATGGCGGGCATCTCGGGGTGCTCCTGTAATACAAATGAATACATCCAGTGGAAGCAAAGGAGCCCTGAGCATTCTGCTTTTGACTAATATTCCACCCCTAGGAGTCAGATCTTTGCAATTTAGTAATTCCTTGGTGGAAGGAAAGAAAAGCCACACAGAGGAGCGCTGCTCGTCATTTTGAGATGCATTTGTTGTGTGGCTGGTGCATGAGGCTGGGGTGAGAGGAAGGAGCAGCAGTTGTGTCTCATGCAGGCTGTGTCCCAAACCCCCGCTGCCGCAGCGGCGAGGCTGGGCTGCGTGGAAGGAGGACCAAGGCACTGAGGACAGGCTGCTGAGCCAGCTCAGCTCATGCATGAGCCCACTCCCTTGTTGCCTCAAGCCACCTCCACACCGGCTCGTGCTCGCTCCACGTCCAGAGCAAGTGGATTCCTAACCCAGGCAGGGATGTGCTCCTGCACAAAGCTGCTGCATATAGAGCTCATGAAAATTCAAATAACCCCAATGCCTGAAAGAACAAACTTTTCCAGGTGATGGAGCAGAGGTAGTCAAAGGTATTGGGCTGCCAAGATGTCATTGCTCACTGCTGCACAGTGCGGGAGGTAGGGGAGAAACGGCCCAAAGCCTTCGGTGATGCTGGGATACCCCACCAAGGCAATGCCTGTGCCCAAGGCAGTCAGGAGCAGCCTCCCTCCTGCAGACAGTGACACTTGTCCTCTACTGGGACAGGCACAGAGCACCGTGTTACAGCTCAGGGCTCCTCACCCCTTATTTGGCTTTGTCTGATATTTGTCCGTAATTAGCGCTTGTGTTTCTGATGATGGATAAGCAGCTGTTTCTCCAAAGCACCAGCAATGAGGACAGAGGTACTTCTGGCTTGTTTTTTCATCCCCAGGTCTATAAGCTTGGCAGGATGAAAATACTCATCATTCATCAGCTAAGCTTCCCTTTGGGTGAGGGCAAGCAATGACTGCTGTTCCTATTTTACACGTATGCGGACAGGAGGCACAGGAAAGGGGAAGCAGAATTACATCCCGATCCTGTGAATTCCAGGCTTCAACTTCCAGACAGCTTTGCTGTGCATGGATAACAGGATAAGACCACCCTTTTAGAAGAACTGCTGGGAGAAACAGATTTATCGGTTCTCTTAAGATAAGATTGCCAACACGTTAAATCAGTTTTCATCCTTTTTTTCTTTTTTTTTTGAGGGGGGTGTGGAGCTATTAAAAAAAATGAGGGCACATTTGAAGCGTGTCCCCCCTCACTATCTCCCAATTACTATGCATGGGGATCTCACAGGAGCAAAACCCGGGAGTTAGCGTCTCTAGCCTGAAAAGCCTCGCAGCAAGCCCCCGTGCTGGCAGTGCTGGGGAGATCGGGACGCTGCGTCTTTCCCGGGTACACCCAGGCGCGCACACGCTTCTGCAGGCACTCAGCAAAGTGTCTGGTTTCTGGGATTTGAAATATTTTTTTCCCCTGCTGGCAAGGAAGGGAAGAAAACAGCCCTTTGAAGAGGCTCTGAAACCCAAGTAGAGTGAGCTGGGGAACATTTATTTTAAAGTACAATAATGTTTAGGTTACAGACCCTAATCCCCAAGCCCTGTCCCAGCAGGGTGTCTCAGGGAATGGGGCTTTCGGAGCAGGGCCGGTTGCAAGTGTGACGCACGCGAAGGGCTCCCAGGGAAACGCTCTCACATTTTTTCGTACAAAGATATTTAAAAAAGCAAGAGAGAGATGGCCCGGGTGGGAAATACATCCCAACAGATGTGTAATATCATTAAAGTTGACTCTAATATAATCTAAGCCGCAGTTTGGTGTATTAATGCTTTGTTTATCTTTAAGCACAGATGGATATTTTTATTAGCATTACTTTGTTGATGCAGCTTCTAGAAAGGTTAGTCCGGAGGGCAGATGTCTATGTACTGAGACAGTCAGTGTTCATGCTGGGGTGACTAATCAGAAAGGTGCAGCTTTTCCATGAAATTTCAATTAGAACATTAAACCTTGTAAGCGCAGGCAGCCAGGATCTGCTGTTTAGTCCATGTGGTCAATTAGGATGAGTCACAAAAGTCCTTCCTCCCTGAACCCATCCTTCGGGCTGGGTGTCTTGGCTGTTGCTGTGCCCTCCTGGGATTAGCTCTGTCCCTGGCAGTGGTGTGAGAGGGGGGCTGGCAGTGAAATGGGGTGCTGCGAGTGCTGGGGAGCCAGGGAAGGGCAGCGGATGCTGGTGGCAGGATGGGTGTCTGGTCTCTTAGCTGGTTTTCTTACTGGGATCCATGATTTTAGGGATGAGCGTGGCTCTGCCAATGAATGTAGAGGCAGCGGCGTGTGGTGGGGTTGGGACTGCCCAGGGATGAAGGGACTTGGTTGAATGTTCACACTGGAAAGTTACTTGAATGGCTCTTAAATATAGGGCAAACTGGCTTTCTGCATCCACTTGTCTCTCCCTGGAACAGACTTCAAAATAAAATGCATTGAAGACACTTACACTGGATCCAGACCCACACTTGTTGCTTGCGATAGAGTCCAAACCCGTTACAGTCAACTGGAGGTTGCTCATTAAATTAGATTCTCAAGTGTGAGCCAGTACCAGTTTCCTCTGAGACTTCATCATCCCCGTCTGGAAGGGTAACGCTTGCTGAGGTCAGGGCAGCTGTGAGAAGCCCTGAGCTTGGGGCTTCTCTGTCTGAGCCCCAGGGAAAGCCCCCTGTGCTGGTCCCACACCTGCGGGACCTGCAGTGCTGCCCTGCAGAGCACTTGGGTGATGGAGGAGTACCAACCTGATTTTGGCTACTCTTAGTGTAGCTTTCTCCTCTGCAGCGTCCCTGGGATCTGGGAAATGCCGTAGCACTACCACATCTTCCTGTACAAACTGGGATAGGAGGCAGTAACTCAGTCCCAGGGGAGGGAAGAAGTCTGAGCTCTGGTTGCATCATTTCACTGGCTGGAGGAAAAGGCAGAAATCTCCTGTTCTCCAAAGGTTTCCTAAATTGTCCATTTTCTTTTACTGAGCAGAGGGAAAAAACAGTGAGGCCTCGAGGCAGGACAGTTCCAAAGGGAACTTCTGTTTTCTTTAACCTGCTAAACGGGTTTTGAAATTTCCCCCATGTGAGATGCTGCTTTAGCTCAGGAGGTATCAGAGCAACCCCCTGTAGCCGACGGGGAAGCAGACTGCAGCCTTCTGGCCAGCTACAAACCCCTCAGGTAACCGAGCGGTGAGGTTGTGTCTGGGCCGAGCTACAGACGAAAAGGCACAAACCCCACAAGCACACCCACAACCAAGCAAACACGCAATGGTGTTTGGCTCTCAAGAGGACATTATTGTGCCCCGATGCAGCTGCATCGCAGGCTGCCTGGCTCCCCAGATTTCCCAGCGCCAGAGCAAGGTCAGGCACTTGCCTCTCCGTGCTCCTGGCTTGAATCACTGCAACAGAACCTGCTTTGGAAAAGCAGCTCGCTCCTAAGAGAATACAATAATCGTGGGACTGCAGCCGTGAGATCCATCATCCACAGATCTAAAGGGAGGAAGGGATAAAAGTGTCCTTTTTCTGGGGATTTTCACTTCTCTAGCCCTTATTGCCTGCAGGTCAGCCTGTCAGTCATCCAACTCTCCCACTGCAATTCCCAAGAAGCAAAGTTTCAAACAAAGGGGATGCTCAGGCACCCTAACTCCAGGGCTGCAGACTTTCTGCCACAGCCCAGTGCTTGGTGGGACACAAAGGGATGGGGGAACCAGTGATGGGGTGTCCCGGTCACTGCCCCATGGGGAGACAATCCGGGGTGCCCAGAGCCCCCCTCTTAGGCAGCACAAATACTGAGAAAGAGCAAAGAAGTGCAATGGTCTCTAAAGAGGTAGAGGCCATAGAAGAAATCTCATTTAAACTATTACGGAGGTGCTGTCGTAACTCCATAGCCCGGTTAGTGTTTGACTTTGGGGATTAAACCATTTGATTACTCATGGAGAGTGCAGTGCATCTCCGTCGACTGCACATCATCGGTGGACAGCTCAAACAGAGCCAAGATTCATAATTAAGCCTGTTACTTTGTTTCTAAGTTAAAGTTAATTGAAAATTCCTCTTAAAGATAAGGCTCACTCGAGCAAGATTCTTGATTTGCATCCTGTCAGCAGGTTATTGCCCTGGTCCAAAAACCACAGGAAAAATGGAAAAAGCCAGCAGACAGTGGACGTTTTGAAAAAGGAGAGAAAAACAGGTGGAGGGGGAACCTGTAGTTCTGTCCTGTAAGGAGATGGTCCCACAGCATGCCTTGTACTACTGGTTTGGCTGATTCCCAGACAACCTCAATTCAGAGGAAAGAAGATGTGAAGATCTAGATTTACTCCTCTCACTTAACATTTTACTCTAACCTTTCTCATTTAACTGGTCTATTAGGAGCACAGAGACTGATTTTCAGGAATCAACCCATGAAAGGCAGAGGCAGACTTGTTTTTTCAGTATCTCATTATACTGAGCATATTTCCTCATAGCTTTTCCTATCTTTGTATGATCTATGGAGGTAGAGTTAGCACCTTCTCTTAGTAGGGTGTTTTGGGGTTGGGGTTTTTTTTCTTTCTCTTGCATAGCTACCTCAAAGCAGGCTGGCTTGGTTTCTAAAGTCCCAGATTCCTACCCTTCCCAAAATCCTCTGAAAGTCTGGTGGTTAAGTGGAGGCAGCTGTTTGGGTTATTCTCTTTCACCCGTGTGAATGTTCACAGCATCATAATCCCTTTTACAGAAAAACCGGAGCGATCGCAGACACATACAGAAGTTACAAACAGAAGTACATTTCTACTTTCTTATCATAACTTTCTCTTTCTTCAGTGTTCATGACCAAGTAAGACTGATTTTGACTATGCAGTCCAAAATCAGTGGCTGAAATCCCCACTTGGAGTAAAATAAAGAACCTGGCTCTCTGGTCCTGGTGTTTCTGGCTAGATACAAGCCAGATATAACGAATGCAGAACTGCTCCCCCGAGCCTGCAGAGCTCACAGGGAAGTTGAACACCTCATTCATTTAAACTCTGAAGACAGACTAAAGATGATATTTTAAGGAAGAATTTTACAGACAATCAGCCTTGGTTTGATGCGTTGCCAACTGAAAGCAAGTATTTGTCGACTGATGTAGGACAAGGTGATAGAGTGCTGAATGCACTGGATGATCCCACCTTTCCACATCAACCCTGAAGCAAAGCAAACTCTCCTGCAAGCGCAGAGTATCGCTGTAGCACAAAGCTACATCCTTCCCTTTGGGGGCAAAAGTGTTTCTTTTTGGGTGCCTCCACTTCTCCTGTTAAATTCCCACTGAGCACCCCAAGCATGGGCAACCGTCACTATCTCACCAGATAAGGCAGTTTCTGTGAAGACACAGAATTACATTTCCTCCCTCTGCACCGTCTCCTGCCATTAACAGGTGGCAAATGAAGCTGGCTTCACTCATATGTTTTGCATCAGTTTGCATCATCTACTACAAAGCTCTTACAAATGAATCTGTCAAGCCTAGCTGGCACCTTTCAGGATAAATGATGCAAATCGGGGGACGTGTGAGGCAGCCTGTGCCCACAGCGCATCCATGAGCGCCTTCAGCCCGAGGAATGTCTTTGCAAACATCTGTTGTAGTTTGAGGAGAGATGGCAGAAGGGGGAGGGGAAAATCCCCAATAATGGATGTTTTTGAAGTTTTTGGAAGCTCAGTGGGAGAGAGGAAGTGGGGTGGGGGAAATCAATGAGAGAGAGGGAGGATATTTTGCCTGGCAGTCACTCATCACTCGAGCCAGGTGATTATTAATTATCTCTACGCATTGACACAATTTGCTAGTTTTCTGTGTAGGTGGGTCCTGCGCTTAGTCATCTTGGCATTTTTAAAGACGAATGAAGAATTACCCGGGATGTAAAGCCAGGAGCAAGAAAGATAAATAACATCAAGAAGCTGATCGCTGCCCGTCTGTCATAAAATTTCATTAGTTCTGACAGCCTGTACATAAGTAATGAATGAACACTAACTACACTTCCTCTCCGTCTGCTTCCATATTTCACTCATATTGCTTAGCTTGGAGAAAAAGCTGGCCAGACAAGCCCTGAGGATGAAAGGAGGTGCTGGACCATTCACAGGATCAGGATGATACTTGGAACAGGAATACCGAAGAGTTATGTTTTTTAGTTACTTTGCCAAGAGTGTTTTTCACTGGGCACAACTGGAAAAGATAGACATTGATCTGTGCAGGTATCCCAGAGGATGGCTTTCCTCGCACTCCTGCAGGAGAGTGAAGGGGCTGAGAAGATTGTTTATCCTCTCAAAGCCAGATCTTTTGCTGGGCTACTACTGCCTCCAGTTTGAAAATATTGGGAAAACCAAGTCAGAGAGAAGGTGCTCAGAATCCCAACCATACCCAGGTTTCATGGTGTTGTGTTTCTATTTCCTCGGTCCGTACAAAAGCAGCTGTTCTGAAGCCCTGACCTGTCAGCTGGAAACTAACAACAGAGACCTCAAGACTTTGCTGAAATATCCATCAGCCCCTGCCATGGGCTATCAGAACTGTTCTTCACTTTTGGGCGTGTAGGCAGATGAGACAAGAGGGTCCTCCCACCTGCAGCTGTGCCCTAGAGCCACTGCTGCCCCTTTCGTCTTTTAAGGCCTAAGTAATGAAAATAAATATTACGAGGTCTATAATAATGACATGGAATGGGATGTTTTGATCATATTAATTGCTCAGGCTGTTGCAATACAGGATCACAAATCAATGTTTCCCCAGTGGCTGGCTCAGCCTCCCTGTGCACGTTTAAACAGATGTGACCTTGATGAGCAGAGATACTGGGGGCTTGAGGCGAGCTTGCAAGACAAATGAATGTGCTCCGGCAGATTTATGAGAAGTTATCCCTTGCTGTAGAAAAGTCTATCTTCTTTCACCTAACTGCTCCTCCAAAAGTGACTTTTCCTGTGTACAAAACATGAGCAATCTGCAGAGCTGGTGACAATGTCAAGAGGTCTTTAAGGAAAAATGTTTCCACGGGGCTGGAGCAGAGAGGCAGCAAAGTGAAAACAGGGGCGTGATTCATTCAGAACAAGGTGTCCTCATTCATTTATAGCACTTTGCTCTCCCTGTAAAGGATATCCTGCTTGGACAATGTGGGTGCTTTATTTTAACCTGTTCCTGCATCAGATCTTGGATCTCCTCCTGTGCAACTGAGACTCTCGTTTAGTGTCACCTTCCATCGTGCCAAGAAAACTCACCACAGCCGGCAGGGTTGGAAGGGGTGTCTGTAAACACGTGTTTACTGAAAGTACTGGTCACACTGAGTCATCACCTCCTGCAGCTGTATGTTTTAATTCTTCCTGGTCTCAGGCAATAACATCAGGCTTCCACCAGTTCCTGATGAAATTAGGGACTAGAAGCCCAAATACTGTGTGTATGTGTGAGGGAGAGCAGGCTGGGGATAGGAGGTCTGCTTGAGGCTGGGAAGAAAACTCTTTGCCTCTTTAACATTTTGAAAAGAAAGAACTGAAGTAAATCAGTAAATACCCATGACAGATAGGCCTAAGAACAGTAGGCTTGATAGCATATTTAAAAACTCTCATTAGCATCACTGCTGCTGGCATGTGGGATGTCCAGGAACCCATCTGGTCTGAAGGGTCTGGAGATACCCTCATTGACTTATGAAGGTCCAAGTGCTGAAGAGGATGTGTTCTTCTGCTGCATCCACTCTGAAGTCCCTGCCTCTGGGAGCCTCCTGCAGCTGCATCTCACAGCTTCAGAGCCTGTCTTCTGGATTCAGAGTGAGGATGAGTTTGGTACATTCTCCTCAAGCTCAGTACTCATGTGGTCTCATAAACATTAAGGGATCATTATGATCATCCGATCTCATAATCCTAGGCTATAGGACTTCACTGGACTCACTCCAGTTTGAACCATAGCATGGAAAAGCACCCCATCCTGACCTCAAAACCTCCGGTGATGGAAAAATCTACCATAACTTTTGCAAGTTCTTCCAGTGATTAATTATGGTGACTGCTAGAAATAAGAAAAAAAATGCATCTTGTTTTTAGTCTAAATATTTTTAGCTTCAGGTTTCAGACCATCTGAGGAGAGCATCCATAAATACCTTAAGTTAACTGTGGTTGAGTAGGCATTCCACCGCTACCAGGATGGAGAGGTTGAAACGAATCATATTGGTCTGGTAACCCTCATTTGAGAGGCCTAATCAACATGATGGATGGGGTTATAAAAGGTTAAGCCTCTGCAGGAGGAGGTAGCCCTCCTGGACAGGGAAACGGGGATTTCCTGGCTTGTGGGACTCTGACACACAGCTTTGGATGGAGGGTGGCTGAAGTGCAGCTATCGTGAAGGAAGGGCTGAGAATCAGCTGTCTCGGTGAAGGGACGTAGCGAGGTCTTGCGTTCATGTAATGCGTGTTAGGAGAGAGAGAAGCGGAGGAGACTGGGCTGGGATTCTGCAAATGGGGCTGCGTTTTCCAGGCTGGCTGTTCTCCTGATACACGATGTGTCCTACCTGCAGCTGCTGAACTGCCTGGAAAGGGTAGGAAGGTGTTTATATCTCGGCACTTGAAAGCAGGGTACCTATGGCCAAGAGCAGCTGAAGGACCTGCTCTGCACCCATCCCAGCTGAGCCCCTCCAGGGACACCGAGGCCTTCAGGCAGCACGAGAGAAGGATGCAAGGACACAGGGAGGGTCCACGTTGCGGTCAGGACTTTGAAATTGATTACACAGATGCGCAAAACTCCCAAGGTTTGTAGACTGGAAACAAGACTGCAAAGAGCTGCACTGATCTTACAAGGCAGGGTGGGAAGACTAGTTTCCCAGTGTGCATGGTTTCTGTAGGCTCAGCCCACACCCATGGTACCTGAGCACTTGCCCATGCTGGGCTGCCCCCAGCCTTGCTCTGCCAAGGCAGAGTAACAAAAGCAAGGGCAGAAAGGGAACTTCTTGCACTTCATCTTCAGTGCAAAATAGTCCTGGGTCCTATGAAAATGCAAGCATGGGTTCTGCCTGAGATGGCCACATCCAGGTGTTGCACAGCTACAACTGAAGGGAAGATCTTCCTAAACACTTCTGTAATTTGTTGATATATACGTTGCCACTGTAAGAAGCAATATCCCTTCTAGATCCTTGATTTCCCTAGTCTTTACCACCTATAGTATCTCTGCTGATGTTAATTCACCCCACCCTTGATTTGAATCCTGGGCAGCTAATTTCCTTGATCTTGTGGAAGACTTCTGCATGCGTTAATTCCACTGTGCCATCCTCAGCCAGTGTAAGAAACAGCATGACTCTGACTACTCAACAAGTAGCCCACCAAGAGTCAAAACAGGGTAGCACATTAGGAAGGGTAATTTCACAAATTCCCTATTTGTCTTTAAACTGAAAATAGCCCTAATTGACAACTCTTCCACTTGTGAAGGATACTTACCCCCCAACAGGCTGCAAGTTCATCAAGGGGGGTACTCGCACCTAGAGACAGAGTCCTTTCTTATGATCGCTGTGCCTTTGGTTTGTGGAAGTTTAATTATCAAAATAATCATTTGTCCAGTGTTGAAAAGCTGCAAGGAAAGAAAGAAAAGTCAATACATTTGACCTCACTTCTGGGAGAGAAACTCCTGGGAGTCATTACAAGTCAACTGTGGAAGTAGCAACACACTGATTTTAATGGATGAGTCTGAAACAAATTCTTTCCAAGGGCCAACGTTCTTCTGTCCTTCAACCCGCACCTGAATGAGCAGTGAATGGAGGTCATCTTCCACAGCAAAAGTCCTCTGCTTCCTTGGGTATCTGAGGAGAGAGCAGAGGGATAAGTGGAAAATAATTTATCAGACCTGAAGGGAAACAAAGTTTGTCAGGATTTCCTCTCAGTTGCAAAAGAAGCAGCAATATATTCAAATGTGGCCGAATGTGACACACTCATTTTTCTCACTTAGGTCGTGGTTCTGGAAAACGTCTTGGAAAAGCACTTCAGTATGTGCTGATGCTTAAACCTGGGTGTGAACTCCATGCAGACTAGTGAAACTCAAGCACGTGCTTACAGATAAGCATGTATACACTCAAGTGCTGTCTTGATTAGTGCATATGTTTAAGTGGCTCCTTGAGCTGGAGCCTCTGGCTTTGAACAGGCACTCCTATTCTTTGTGTGCTATGCAGAAAGAACTAACTAAATACACGCTTGTTTTCTATAGCACTGACCAGAACCACCTCAAGCTCCAGGGCAGCAGACATAAGCAGGAAAATTGACTCTGATCATCCCTGGGGTCATTTAACTAAAACACACATTTCAGTCGAGCCAAGTGTTCACCAGCGCTTTTCAACTCCCATGGTGTCAAAACAATTAGCAGATCACTTCACTGGTGCTCCAATAAAAGCATCTGGCCAACACATGGAAATTTAACATGAGCACCGAATAAGCTCCGTCACGTACCATCCGCTGCCTGCGGGACAACACAATTTGCATGATTCTTGTATCACTGGGCAGGTTATGCAATTCAACTTAATCTTTTGAAAGGAGATCACTGCAGAATCCCAAATGTGTATTGATACCATTCAAACTAGAACCCTGTAAGAGGCACACAAACCTACTTTCAATGGATTACCCCTGTTAGAATTGATTAACAAGTTGGTTTTTTCCTAAATCCAAGACCTTCTGTCCATTTGCTGTTAGTTGCACCCCTATCCCACATTGGTAATTCCAGCAAGTATAATCTGATGCTAAAGAAATTAGCACTCTTTCAAGTTGGTGGATGAAATTGTAGCTGTCGGGTTGGAAATGCACTGTGACATGATAACTAGCCTGATCATTTGAAAGGCACAGGCAGGGAAGCAGTCAGTCTGTGCAGATGAAAGTTAGCTTTGGGATACTTTTATGCATCTGACATTCTCATATGAAAACAGAAAAAAATGGGGATGTGGATGACGCTAAGTGTGCTTTTACGTTCTTTTGTTAGGGAAAGCTACAAAACTCTATGGTAGGGATGATCAGCGTGCCTCTAGTTAACCTGCCTGTCCTCGTTAGGGGAACTGCAATAGGTTCATCAGAGAGATGCAAGGGACCCAGTGCTGCTCCACAGGGGAGTCGCTCCAGTTTTCTGTGTTTCCAGCAAAAGAAGCGTCAGATTGGGTAAATGGCAGCAACACATGTACTATGTGGGTAGTTCTGGAAATACTATTTCTTTATAATGACAAGAAAAAGATACCTCATCTACTTACTCTGGCATAGTGTGTATTTCTTCTGGTGCTGGAATGATTTACTAGCATGGGTAGAGTGAGCCTCTGTGCGCACACCTTGCATCAGCTGCTGCGTGACTTCAGCCTGTTCCAATCTCCAAAGGGGACAAAAGACTGCAAGTGACCTCCACTATCTCCTGCTGAGCAATCTATGAAAAAGGCCAACCAGATAGCAGATCTTGTGAAATGTATACTAAAAAGCTGAGCTGCAAATACTTACCCAGCAAGAATAGGACACAGATGGACTGTCAGTTGATTATAAAAGTCCCATTCAGTCAGAAATGGATTTCATTAATCAAATGCATTTTTGAAATAGCTTCAGACCTGGCTAAAAATGTTCCTTCTTATTTTATTATATGGCATTTATTAACACAGCTATTAGTTATGTTAATGCAACCTCAGTGGTATTTTCATTGACTCCTAACAGGCACTTCTTGTGTATACCACATAGCAAATGTGACCAGAAGGAATCTGACGCAACCAACCCTTCCTTTGCAATCAACGTGGGATCCAAAAAAAACCTCTGGCGCTCCCAGCGTCGCTGCCCAAGGAACCAGGCATCCTACAAATAAATACTGAATTGCAAATCTGTGGCAAGTTGAGAATAAATCTGCTTCACCTGAAGTCGAAGAGAAAGCAGAGTTCAAGGCTGCTACTGAATTGGTGGCCAAATGCCAATACCATTCACTTCAGGGCAGTATAAAATGATTCATCTGACAGACTGACCCACTAGGGTAGGAAAATAAGGCCATATAACTTTCTCCTCCAAGTCCCACAGTGGCAGTCCTATGCCCTGCTGAATGCCATCCATCTCCCTCCACGAGCCATTCGCTCGTGCAGAACCAGTGCAGGACCTCAGCCACACTTCCAAAATGCTGTTACTATTCAATGTTGTTGGTAGGTTGTATTTCCACACCTCTTTTCTGCATACCTCCTAGAGCTTATTCATTTGCAGTCTGTGAGCTTCCTTGCTCACTTTTCCCATTTACATACTTTGCTTCACTCAAATGCTCTTCAGTCTGCTTTGGGTTTAGTTGGGGTTTTTTTTGCTTTCCCCTCTTCCCGTGTGTGTGTCGCAGCTCACCTTGCCTAGCCCCACAGCAACAGCATGCCCATTAGCTGGAGCTCACAAACAGCAAATGAATTAGGTCATAAAACGTGCATGGGGAGGAAATTCATTACAAGATCGCATGCCAAAACATTTCCGATCCAGATTTTTTTTTTTTTTTTTTTTTTAAAGCCACACATGCAAGCACTGGAGTGCCATCTTTGCATGTAATTGCTTTTTTTTCCCCTCCATTGTCCTTGTGGTAGAACATCTGTTGTCTTATCACTAACTGTCCTCCCACGGCTTTGGCATCTCTCAAGAGGATCCTGCATTGTGCTGATGTAGCAGCCTCTGGTATCCTCTGTGATCTCCCAGTGTTCCCTAGGTTTGCCACTCATCCCTGGGTTACCTCTTTCTGTCCCATCATGACATCTTCATTTGACTCATCATCGGTGCAATAACGGTGATACCTTAGAGATGATGCATGGCCTTCTGGTAAAAACACTGACATTACAACTGGCACACCTACCTACATTTGTGTGCTGACTCTGGCACCCACAGCCCTGAAGTACCCAGGCAAATCATTTAATCTTTGCCTTCCCATAAAGCTGTGTACACGTGAAAACATACATGTGTTCCTGGGTCACAGAAGGGGAAGGTGAGCTTGGGTTTTGCAGACACTCATTGGCAGCCCCTCTGCTAGTCAGCCCTTCCTCTCTAGACCACAAACGTAAAATATTTGCATTATTTTCCTTTGTCCAACCTGTCTATTTAACATAAAGAAGGATGGACTCTTCATGCATTGGTACAGCACCTTGCCCAAGGGTGCCATGTAAGGCTATTGAGGGAACTTCAACATGTTTTCTTACATTTCACTCTCTGTGCAGACACCTTATATGCGTGTGAGGCACAACTTTGGGAGAAGAATTCATATTCCCATGTTAGAGATCAGGATATTTGAGGTGCTGGGAAGTGATTTTCCCCACATCAGCCATGAGGTGTCTGTGGCTGTCAGAAATAGACCAGAATCAGTTATAGGACCGGGAAATATTTTTTTGCTGAGAGGGTGGTCAAACACTGGAACAGGCTTCCTAGAGAGGTGGTTGATGCCCCAAGCCTGTCAGTACTTAAGAAGCATTTGGACGATGCCCTTTATAAAATGCTTTAATATTTGGTCACCCTTGAAGTGGTCATGCAGTTGGACAGGTCAGGCAGATGATTGTTGTAGGTCTCTTCCAACTGAAATACTCTAGTCTAGTCTGTTCTGTTCTATTCTATTCCCCATTTCTCATTTCCTCACCCCCAAATCATCCTTCCTGCTTGGGCAGCGGTTCCAAATATTAGTCCCAATGTTGTGTTAGCCCAGCGGCAGCACATTGGCTTGGTCCCTCATGGACATTTTCGACAGATTTTTCATTTTCCCTCTGAGCTGCTTTTTTTGAGGTCTGTTGTTGCCTTAATCAAGTAGATAATTTCTCCAGCACCTTTCCCACAAAATGCCTTAAATTACTTCAGGATATAAACCAGAGGATGCATAAAGACAGCCCCGCTGTCTGGAGAAGCTGGTGCCCACAGGCAAGTGACAGCAGCACTGTGCGGTGCCCTGATGGTCCCGCAGCTGCAGCTCTGTGGTGGCACAATGTCATCGGTCCCTGCAAGACAGCCACAGGGATGGCTGGGTACAAATCTCTCCCGAGCCTCCTGGGAGCTGCACCTGAACAAGGACCTTGCCTGCCTTCCCTCCCACTCCCATCCCGGGCCCTTGTGCCACCACTGACACCCCATCACATCCCACTGATGCTGAGTGCGCCCCTTCCTCCGCAGCTCCTGGGGCCTGCCGGGCTGATTGTACCATTTTACCTCTGAAATACCCTCCGTGTTTTGACACCGTCGCTCTACACTACAACTCCCTTCTGCTTCAGCATCTGCCTTTAAAGCTGAAGGGTTTGCTGTTTATTTTTTGTGGGCACTGGGTCAGATTTATCCCTAACAGAAGTCAACTGTTCCCGATTTGTCCTTAGGGCTCCTCTGTACCATGCCTGTCTTCAGGGCTTTACCTTGCTGTTTTCCAAAAGTGCAAACGGTACCTTGTTGGGTCAGACTGGGATCTGTCTAGCCCAGCATCCTGTCTGGCACTGAAGGCTTTGGAGTCGCAAGAAACCCCAAATCTACATTTATAGGCTAGCTACCCCCGTCTTTCCAAGTCTCACCGGCAATGGGACACATTCGGTGGCTGTGTCCCTCTGCATTGCTATTTTTACTCTGCAGTTCGCACTGGAACTAGTTCAATTTTAAATTCTAATCCTTGGATACTAAGGATGCAGTAGTTCTCTTTGAAAAGATTTACTACTAATCTCTCCGGTGTCTGTGACAAAGGACAGTTTCTCAACATTACCTCAAATGTTAAAATATTAATGAGGAGAGAGTTTGGTAGCTGGCAAAGGCTGCCTTTGCTAGCACTGGAGATGGACTTAATGATCTCTGTGCCTTTGCTACTGCAAAATGAACATCTTACACAGGAGAGATTAGACAGACCTGACACCTTTAATAAAATATGGCCTGTATTTCTACAGATGTATTTAAAGTCATTTAAATCCTTTAATGTTTTATGAAATAGCAAAGCTTTGTGTGAATCTATTTAGAATAGTCTTTAAGCACTGCAGTAGGTTTTATTTCGACCCAGCTCCCATTTGTAATGTGCTCACTCCTTATATCATGTTTATATAGATATAATTTTTTTCTGCCCAGATGACTTTTTGAAATGAATAAAATGCTCATAAAAGGTGCCTGGTTGATAGCACTACCAACTATAGCCGAGAGTTTCAAAACAGGCTGCCTATGAGACTCTTAAATCTCTACTTATGGGCTGAAACAAGCAGCCTGATTTTCCTCTCTCACCACCAGTGATCCCACTGAGCCCTGTCTCTGCCAGGGCATCACCTTGTACCAGGATGGTACAAGATACCCTTTGTACCCGGTAGCACATGGTGGCTGCTTTCAGCCTTAGTCAGTGCCCAAAATGGTACCTCGGAGAGCCTGGGGGTCTTACCTGGGTATCTGTCTTTGTATTGGCTTCATTTGGTTTGGGACGAGGATGAAGCTGCTGTTGTCTAGAACTCTGAGCACTCTCTTTGTCCCCTGTGTTCGTGTTCAAAGGGGGAAGGCAAGGCAAGGCAAACCTGGTTTCCTTCCAGCATCTCCCTGGCTTACCCTAGAGTCAGCACTGCCGCTTCTTGCCTTTGATGGTACTGCACTTCTACTGTTTCTGCAAGAGCATAAGATCCTAGTAAGGCGGATCCCTGCCCCTTGGGGAATGCTGGCAATCTGTTCTTGAACAAAACACAAAAATTTCAGCTGTTCACAAAGAAAATTACGGCTCTAATAAGTCCTGACATGCAAAGACAGGCCTGGAGCAGAGAAGCTGCTGAGAGCAGCAGGCTGCTGAAGGCAGCAGAGGAGCCCTCCTTGCTGCAGGCACGACCAGCGCTGGCTCGGCCACCTCTCCCTCCGCAGGTCACCCGGCGTGCCCAGGCTGTGGCAGGAGAGCAGAGCGAGCACTCGCGAGAACAGTGCTTGCAGAGCTCGCTGAGCTCGCAGTGGAGGGGCAGAGGCTTTTTAATTCAAGGGTTTTCCTTGTTGCTGCCTGTGACAGGGTCCTGGTACAGTTTTCAACGGCAGAAGCGGAAAGCCCCATGTGTTGGGGCAGGGAATGGAAAGGTGGAAGGCACTTCCCCAGCACGGGGTGTGGAGAGGAGAGGTAAGCGTGACCTCCTTGCCTAGGACATGGCTTGACCCCTCACTTGAGGAGGCACATTTTGTCATCCCCGCAAAACTGAGCAGCCCTGCACGGTCACCCAGGGCTCCCTGGTCTGGCCTTGGGTGACAAACTGCTGCTGCGTATTGCTGGGCTGCCTGTCCTCAGCCCCAAACCACGACCCTCCTCTCCCCCTCAGCCCACGCAGATTGGAAATACTGGGCCAGGCAGAGATCAGTGAATAACTGATCTTTTTTTAGTTTACTGGTAATTCTTGGGGGGGGAGGGGAAACCCTACAAAAGCTGTGTGGCTTCAACTGCATTCCCAGAACTCAAACATTTCTCTTAGAAAAGGAATATCATGTGCCCTAAAACCTATGTGAAGGATGGGGACTCTCCCATTTCCCGGCAGCAGATGAGGAACATGGGAGATCAGGTTCAGTTCCCACGACTGCCTGATTATGATTTGAACCCTCTTCTCCCATAAAAGGGCTCCAAGAAGACGACCATTAATGCATGCTCAGGCAGGCTCCATCCATCCCATCAGTGGGACCAGTTCCACTTATTGCAAAGTATTTATCTGGTCGCTGAGACAAGGGCCAAAAGGATGCAACTGACCCCACAGCTTACTGGTTATGGACTGCCCTAGGAGGGGAGTTAGGCGGTGCAGATCCCTTGGGCACACAGGGCACCGGGGCTGGGACTGCCCACATCCCTTGTGAGCTGTCTAAACCCTTGAGATGTTGGTAAACCAACTCTCTGTTTCCCACACTCCTTTGAAGCTAGATTTGCATTTCATTTGCTTTTGTTACAGTGCCTAAAATGAGCCTTTTTTTTTTTTTTTTCCTAGAGGGTGCTGTACAGAGCATTGCACAGCCACACATTTTTGGTGGGTTGGCTCAGAAGAGCAAGCTCTAAACTCAGGCTTTGGTTGCCTCCAGCCAAGAGCTGGTTTCAAGTGCTACGAGCTGAGCTGTGCCTGCCCATAGCTGTACAGACGCACGGAGCACCAGGTTCCAGCGCTAGAAAGAAGTGAGGTCTCCCTTGCATGTGAACGGGTCAAACCTTCAGTCTTTACCCCCCAAGAGCACAAGTGACATCTGATCTGCAAACACAGATGACTTTAATCAAAAGAGCAGCTCCTGCCAGTAATGTCACTCTTGTTTCTACATTTTGTTGCAACATCTTAGGATAAAAATAAATATATGTATTTGCAGCTGAGCTTATAGAGAGCTGCTTTATGTAGGCACAGCCTCTACGTTGGCCACAGTCTTCCAGTTATGGCACAGTCAGTGTGTTGTAAATGCCAGTGGAGTGGGTTAGCAGCTCTCCCTATAAAACCAGCTCAAAGCCTTTCACTGTTGCTGCGCTTTAAAATTTCCCCATTCAGAGGCCGGTAAGAGCAAAGGCGACATGCGTATGGAAACTTTTAATTAAACTACTAATATAGAGTCGAGTCATTTCTGGTGGAGGTTTAAGTAGTCTGTGGGAGAAGTGCTGAGTTGTGGGAGAGGAAGGCAGCGTTTGTCTCCAGCCCTGGAATTTGTCCATTCATCAAACAGTCGTCCCAGGAGTTGAAGCTGATCCAATTGCGTGTCAACAACATTGGCCATGCCTCATTAGAAATCAGTTGTAAAAAGTTTTTTAAAAGAGCATTAATTCATCTTGCTTCTTTTTTTTCCCCTTTGCTGTGGATTTTCATCACCCGTAGTGAGAATTTTAGGGGAAATTGTTTCTGAATGGCTATTTTCCAGGACAGACAATTTCTTTTTTCTCTGCCTCTGGTAGAAATTCAGGCCAGTCTTTTTAAAAATGAGTATCTAAAGTCAGGCTTCCAAGCCCATGGCCTGATTTGCAAGTTGAGCAACGAAAGGACATCAGAGGTGCTCAGCTAGACTGAATATCACACACCTCCAACGGTACATTGCCATGATCTCCGAGGTCCCTTGTTTTTATAGCTCCAGCTCAGCCTTGGCGATGCACTAAACCATCGATAAATGGCTCCAGCTAGATTTCCTGAATTTTCTTTGTGACCTGGACTGTACTGCAGAGAGAGTGTATTAGGTTACCACTTGAAGCTGGTGCTCTTATACTTTATCTTCCTTACACAGGTATAAACGGATGCAACAGCCATAAGGCACTACAGATTGTGTTTGCAGGGCAGTCTTTCACATACCTTCTCACCCCTGTGCAAATGACCATTATGGGCTTTATGCTACAGTCTTTCCCCCGCTGAGGCTCTACTCACCTCAGCAAAAGGGGTTTCTCATTTACGCTGTGGAGATCAGACCCAGCCTAAATTCACTGGTATTTTATAGCCCTGTTAGTTGCTTATATTCATCCAAGTGGAAAGGAATCCCCCTTGGATACAAGGAGGTCAGAGAACCACAGACTCCCACATCGAGGGGTTGCAAGTGCCTGGAGGTGCCAGAGAGCGGCAGTTGTCTTTCCCAGCACTTTCTGAGGCTTCTGAATTTATATTTCTTTCATATTGGGATGAAATGGAAGCTTCCCTAATGCCTTGCATGGAAGTGGAAGCCGTCCTCATCCCAGCCCTCTCTAGAGCAGGGAAAGCAGGGACCAGTCCTTCTCTGCTGTGCGGCAGGGAAGTTTTCCAGCCAGCAGGCAGGACCCCGTATCTATGTCCCCATAGAAACAACATCATAAGGAAATCTCTTTCACAAAGACATAGCAGCTATCAAATGTCACCAACAACATACTGTCCCCCACTCCTGGCTCTGGGCTGTAGGCATTCACCCGGGGACATGTCATGTAAGCCTGTGAGCGCTGCCGAGGCACTTCCCTGCAGCTTGGAGGTACTGAACCATTATTTACCATTCTTTGTTCCTGTTTATATTCTAAAACCTGATGGCATTATTTTTTTAAATGAATAGTAGCTGCTCCTTAAAGAAAATATTTAAGTTTCTATAGCAAGTGTGTGCTCCTAACACACCCAGCCCATCTGGTCACACACCCACATGTTTGAACCCATTTTTACTCAGCTAAGCAACAACCTTCTGTTCCTTCTGGAGCAGGTATTAATATTCTCTGGCTCTGGCTTACAGCTTATCTTTGCACAGCAGAGGAATTCAGCAACTATCAGTTTGCTACTGGGATTTCTGAGCAAGCCATGGGACACCTTGGCCCAAGTGAAGGTCATCACGCTCAAAGGCAATTCGATTACGAAGGGACAAAATAATTCAGCAGGATGGGGAGTGGATCCAAAAGAGAAACCTAAAACTTAAGCAAACTGAAGCCTTCTTGGCATTTCTGAAATTCACGAAACAGAAACGAAGGGCTGGATCTGCCAGGAGAGCTGGGGCTGGCCAGGGTGGAGTGGAGGCAGCTCTTGCTGTGCCTGCATGTAGGCAGGAGGGTCTGCCAGCCCCTCCGTGACCCAGGGCTACTCCCCTAGGGAGGATCAACAAAAGCGATGCTATAAACTAGGCTCTGCGTGGGAGCTCAGCCATTAGAGGTGATTTTGAGCTCCCCCGCAAATCTCTTCTTGCTTTACTTCCCTTGGTATAATGGCAAGAAGATATTTCCCTGCTGGCTCATCTGGGGAGTGTAACTGCTTTGGGACAGGGACCGTCTCTTGCTGAGCCTGTGCCATCTGTGTCAGAACTGGGCCACCACTAGGTCCATAAGGACTGAACTAAATTACAAGTCATGCTAATTAATACTAAATGACTGCAACTGTTATAATAGTGTACAGGCGTAGGAGAATTAAATTTCAGACAAGGTAGTTTGGGGAGTCTGGTGAACACAGTGTGCTAGGAAGGACAATTTTTTTCAAATGAAAGGGTGAGTGATGGTCCAGGAGAAAGTAGGACAGAGGCAGAGCTGCTGTCAGGTAGCCCAGATCCCTGCCAGGGGAAGGGGCTACCCCACTCTGTGCCAGTCCGCTCCCATCCTTAAGGATGTTTTTACAGGGAAAGAGGAAAACGTGATGACTGAGGAGCAGCAAACAAGGCAGAACAGGGAGATGGTGGGAAAGTCAGAAAGAGCACAAAGTTTTCTGTCAGGCGGGAGGAGTGGACACAGAAGCAAGTGCGTGTCTTGCCGAGGAGGGGAGGCTTTCAGGGAGACGGCAAGGGCAGCCGAATGAGTGACTGCTCCCGGAGGCATCGGAAAGGCTTTTAGAAATATATCATGGGGACACAAAAGGCAAGAGAGAAAGTAGCTCCATCAATAAATAAGGAGGAAGATTAAATTAATGGTGACTCCGAAACGGCTGAGCTGCTGAACTCCCTTTTTAAAAATCAGTCGTTAACAAGAAAAATAAGGGAAAGAGGTACTGTACGGACAATTAATTAGGAGTTCCCATTGCGGGAGCCTGGAGAGCTGTGGCAACTCGTGATGCTCCCTCCCATGCTTAGCCCCAGCTCAGAGAGCGGCCGTGCCACCAGCACCGCCACGGCACGGTTCTGCTCTCGGCAGGTGGCTCGGGTCACCTCTTTACCAGAGAAAAAGCCTCCGAGACACTGAACAAACCACAAGAGCCAAGTGGCAGCTGGGGGGAGAGTTTCCAAACCAGAGACCCAAAATGGTGAAGTCAAGAAGTGCTATCTGCTCTGTGTCCTCCTGGAGCTGCTAGCAGCCCCCCGTGCTGATGGAGAGGTGGTGCACATCACGCAGGGACACAGGGACACACGTGGCACATCACATCCACAGCAGTGCCTGGCAGAAGGAGGGAGGAGGGACTGCCGGCCACAGAGCCCTCGGCAGGGATGGGTGCCTGGGTCAGTGGCACAATGTGACACGAAGCGACGTTGTAAATGAATGTACTTACACCCATGGACTTTGCAGAGTAGAAAAGTACACATAGAGGTGTCCTTTGAGGCTATTGCATAGGTAGTACTGTACATATTTAATATCAAACAAAACTGCATGCCTGGCTGACCAGCTTTTACTCATGATCTCTAGAACAGAGAAAAAATTACAGATGTGTGTAAAGGACAGAGGGAAGAAAAGAAAAGAAAGCTGTGTTTAAACTCTTTACAGGCTACATCAGAAAGGTTTCTCCTCCCTACCCAGCTTTTGTCCTGTCCTGACGTCCCTGGTTAAGCGTGCTTTGCACCCGTGTTTGTGCAGGACAGTGGTGCTGCATTTGCACCCTCCAGCAGAGATGCACCCTGCAGAGGGTTTCCCTCTGACACCCTCCTTTGTGGCAGGGAATAATACGTGGTCTTACACTTTGTTTTGCCTGGAAGTCCTTCAGAAGCCCAGCTGGGTCTCCTCTTTCCCCCTGAAACGGCAACTATTCTCTCATTACAGAGGCCATGGGCTGGCCTGCCTTTAATTGGAATAGCAATCATTCCACTTTCTTGGAAATGCAGATATTTCAGACTAATGTCATCTCCTGAGCTGGCCTGGCTAATTAACAACTCCTTGTCTCAACAGACCCCGTCTCTCCAGGGCTCACGGGCATGTTCGTGTGTGAAGCATGCCTTACACCGGCCCTTGTACTCTGCATCCATCTCTACACTGACACACACAGTTGACACGAGCGTTTTAATGAGATAAATTATTATTTATTACTGGTTCATTACTGGCTTTTCATGGAGCCCAGCACGATGATGATTAACCTTTCGGAGGTTTCAGGAGGCTTGCGGGGGCGATATGACCTGCCTCAGCACCGCCGCCGGGGTGGTGGGCTTCCCCCCGGCACCGCCGCCCCCGGCTGCCTGCCCGCCCTGCGCGAGGGGCAGAGCCAGACCCTCGCAGGGGTCTCCTCTCTCACACCCCCTCCTTCAGGCTCTCCCCCGCTGTGACACTCATTCCCCCTCTGACCGATGCAAACAACCCCTGGAAACAAGCCCACTAACGAAGAAGGAAACCTGTCCTCTGAGCTCAGGCTCCTAGGTCTGGTGGCTGAAGTTAATTAGTGTGACTACTCCTTTCCTTGTGTCCTTGCTCCCCATCTGTAAAGCGGTGATAACAGCGCTTCCCTCTTCCCTTGGTTTTATCTGCTTGATTTTACTTATCTATGGCCTGGGCTGCATCTTATGCTGTGTTTATATAGCACCTAGTGCCATGCAATCTTGATCTCAGGTAGCATATGCAGTAAGCTTAATTCAAGTAATATGTAGTGAGAATAAAATAAAAGCCCAGGACAAAATCAGAACATCTCCTCCCAGATACAGCCCATAGACACTGAACTTGGATTTGCAGTGCATTTCATGAGTATTGAATTGTATTTTAAAACACTGTCATGAAATAGAGTACAATAAGTTGAGAGGGTTTTTTTTTTTATTTAGGAAGGGAAAGTTTATGATAAAAAGCTGAATTTATAGCGTTGTTCTGAAAAGAACATTTACAAGGATTTTAAAAAGTCAGAAAGCTTCCTTAATGCTGTAGTAATGAAGGTTCCCTAAGGGATTTAAACTATGCAGTAGCCAAATTCAGGTCAGATAAAGTTGCTGTTAATGATGCAACTCCTTCAAGTTTCCTCATACAACAAAATCAGGCTTAAACTTGACTCATTTTTGCAGAAATAAGGAAGAATTGGTTTGAAAATACCACAGACAAACTGCTTGGGATGCATGGAAAATTACAAAGATCTCTTGAAGGTGAGTATGTGACCAAAAAGACCTGGGCTACCACCACATAGAAATGAGTCGTGTTGGCCTGTTTTGAAAACAAACACTGCCTGGACAAGCTAATGTAGGACTGGTTAGTAAGCGGTACCGGGCAGGCTGATGTTACGCAGTCTCCATATTTGCTACAGACAAGTGGAAAATAGTTTTTCCTTTATAAAAACCTTCCTCTTTATTGTTCCAGCTCTTACCTGGGTGATGGCTCCCCGTGAAGTGTGGCCATCCCCTCCCTGTCTCTGTTTCAGAGGTCCAGAGGACAACACTGTGACTACTAGTCCTTAAAACCAGGGCAGTTACACGTGTGGGGAAATGGTCTAATGGGCCGAGCGCAGAGGTTTTTTCATGGTGTTTTGAGTGAATCCGAGCTTAATTTCCCTCTCTGTGTGACAGGTTTGATGACAGTGATCTTCTGAGAGCTTGGAGAGGCATGTGCTATTTCAGAGGCTGTTTTTCTTATGACACAGCAACCAACCTCTCCACACCATATCGTGGCCATACCCAAATTCAGTTCTGGTTTCAGCAGGTTTGCCTCATCCTAGCTTTAATGGACACTAAACCTGTTTGCATCCAAGCTCCATTTTTCTCTAAATACGTTGCAAATCAATCCAACAAACCTCTGAATCTTTTTTTCTTCCCCCATCTTTTTCTATTTTCTTTTTCCCTCTTACACTTAGAAGGGATGGAGGGTATTTTTGAGCTATCTTCAGTGGCTTCCTATACTGCTGTGCAGTTCTCCTCAATGCAAACATTGTTTTAGGTTTCATGTAGCTTATTAGCACGTGGTGGCTGGGAACCAATACTATGAAAACTTTTTGATCCATCAAGCTGATGATGTGGGCTCCATCAACTCTCTCCTTCTAGATTGTGGATAGTGATTCACTTCGAGAAAACAGCTCTCAAGAAGCAACTTTTGCAGGCTTTTACTTTGTTTCAGTGGCTCACAAAACTATGGTCCCCTTGTTCAGATCGGTATTTGGCAAGACCCCTTTCACAGAACAAGGACTGAACATCCCATGCTGCTCGTCACAGTACAAAACACAGCTCTCTGCACCTCAGAAGAATCTTTAAATTCTGGACTGATAGAACAGCCAGGGAAGAAATGTCAGCTTCTATCAGTGAATCAAAGCATTCAGCTGCATTCACTGTCTTACGTTTCTTTCCACTAGGTCGGGCCAAGCAAAGCCAATGCTAATCGGCTGAGAAAACTGCAAATGTTTTGAAATACCGTGGATTAAGGAAAGTCCATGATTTGGGCAGACATGAATTATTGTGTGTAGATATAAATAAATATTGTTCCCTGCTCAGCCTCTGGCTCATGCCCAACATGCCACAAATTCATCAAAAAATGAATGGGTTAGTGTGTTAACAAGTGCCTGACAGACTATGAAAACTGCCCGGAGGGTGCACACGCTTTACTTGACCAGCTACCCTTGTTTGCCAAAATTAACCCTTAGGAAATGGCAGCACTGAGTGGAGCCAGCCCACGGAAAATCAGGCTGAATTTGATGTGTGCTCAGGCTTGTCGCTTCGGCAGCGTACAGGAGATGGAAGGTGGGTGTGAGTTACATAGAGTTTTTTTCAATATCTATGTGATAGCTGCCAGAGTGAAATAAAGAGCCCTAGGTGGAAGAGAGCTCTCACCCTGATCGGAACAGCCTACCTTGTTATCTGCAGAGCAGCAGGGACAGATCTGTGATAGCTAAAACTTGACTTCTAAAAACAGTGATCTGAATTACTGAGGATCTCAAAATGGCTTATCTGTAGGCTGCCTCTTTCATCTCTTGCTATTTTTAATAGCCCATTATGAATCTTTTTGATATGTTCATAAATGTTATCTTTTCTGCAAGTTCTTTGCTATGGTTGTCAACTGCTGAGGCTAATATGAACACGCTTAGTTGGTCTGGGATGTGAGAGCTTCAAAAAATGACTGCTTGGCTGCATGATTTATAACAACTCTGACTGCCCTAAACGTCCATAAATAAGGAGAATGTGTAGTCTGCTTTTCTATAATCAAGACATCCTCAGTCTCCTTTGTTTAAGTTGAGGAAGTTGCACTGGACCTGGTTTGTCTTTCAGAATAACGTCCACCACGGGCTAAACATCGCTCCAGCTGAAATCAACAGCACTGCGACATGCATTTTGGAGGGACAAGGACCCACTGCAGCAGCCAGGAACCCAAACAGGCAGCCTCTGAGTAACATAAGTTGTCTGGCACATAAGCTGCCTCCCTGGCTGAGGAGTTTCTGCACAGTCTGCCAACATCTCCATGAGGAGCTCTTCCACGGAGGTTCAAGCCAATGGTGAAGGTGTCCAGCATCACTCTGCTCCCTGGAGCAGGGCTGCTCAGCCTGCACTCCAACAGCCTTCCCCCATGTGCCATTCTGACCACGGGCTCTTCCCCTCCTGAGGACCTAGTGGAAACAGTCTGCAGGCAGATGAATTGTCCTGACCATAACAGTTTTCTCCTGGTATCAGCTTGCTTAGGGCCTTGGATCTGCAGCCTGCAGGCCACAGACAACTTCTGGAGTTTGCATTTAACAGGACACATACGGTATTTCTCTAAGAAAGAGACTTGCTGTGTCTTGGATATATTTTGTGACGTAAATATTGACTGGAAACACAAGCAAGGCATTCATTTATTTTGGCCATCTATCATCCCAGGCTGCAAGATGCTGGGGAAGGACATAGATTACTGCTAACAGCGGTAGGGTTGAGGGGTCTCTCCTGTACCTCCTGTTGCCAGCTCTGGTGTGCTTCTCTTACGTGACATTTTTTCCTCAGAAGCTAATTGATCCATGCACAAATCAGAAAAATATAAAACGTTCCACCCTTCACACTGAAGGGCAAAACTGGAGTTTCTCACTCTTCTCCCACGAGGGAGTCGTCTAGCTTAACACCCAGGAGAAGGAGGGAAAGCAGACAGCCCTCCCATCTCCTGGCCAGGGAAGGCTGTGCTCACCGGTGAATTAGGTGTAAAGAAATTATTGTGAGGAAGTGCTGCTTCCCAGGGGATCCAGAGCTTAACCAGGCAGCAGTTAACCAGCAAGGATGGGAAGGCATAAGGGGAATAAAATGATGAGTGGTTACAACCTCAATTATGTTCCACACCTTAAATTATGTTCCTGCCACACCGTGCCCCCGCACCACGCTCGGGCATGGGCTCAGCACTGACTCAGAAGGAAAAGTGCCAGCGTCTGAGTCACCAGGACCACTTCTTGCAGCACTACGGGTTTTCCACAGGTATCATTCCAAGTAATGACAAGACTAAATTTCGCTTAAGTGGTGCAATGTGAGAAGATGGCAGCCCCAGGTGGTAGGACAAGCTTGGCCGCCTGCCATGTACTGCAGGTCAAGGCAGTAAGTGCCTGGGCGAAGCGGTGGGGGTAAAGCCCAAGCAACCCTTGCCCGCAGCACGCTCTGTCTCACTGGTGCCACCATCCTCTCCTTCCCCGAGCCATTCAGTCTCACGCTGTTGAGAAGTTGCCAAGGGCTACATTATTTATACCGGAATCTGCTATCATGGCACTCGTTCTTCTTTGAGGTGAGGATGAGGCAGGCAGAGGAGCAGACACAAGTCCCACCAGTCAGCCAGCATGGCCATCAGGCAGCTGGGCACTCTGCTTCCACACCCACCAGCTCACAGCATAAACCAACGTCTTTTCAGCAAGGAAAGTGGGCATTAAAGCTCTCCCTAATCTGACTTGGGTGTTCTCAGAACTGCTCAGAACTATAAAAAGAATAATTTATGAAATCCCTAGATCAATTATATAATAGCATCACTGTGCATAATTGCAAAGCTCAGGAGTGTTGTTACCCTTGCAAGTCAGTCATTTGCACTTACGTGTTTGGTGCTGCTATGACAGCAGAAGGCATTTTTTGCTGAACCCAAGATATTCTGCTGCAGAACAACTGTCCAAACAACCTAGCGTTAAGGGGCTTGTGGTGCTTCTTACATAAAGGCTTGAAATAGTCCAGGGCAGGAGGAAGTAACAGGGAATGGGAAATTTGCAGGAAAGCTGTTAAGTCTGTGAGACAAATAACACAAGGTGCTGAGCAAGTTGTGCTGATGTTACAGGCACCGGAGTTATGCTTGTCATGGGAGAGGACACGTCTTGCACAAACCCAGGTGTGAGCAAGGTGGCCAGTGGGGCTTCTGTCACAGTTCTCACTGAGATGGTTGAGGAGCTATCTCCCCTCACCTCAGTGATGCAGCGGACAGTTAATTAGGGATGTGCAAGCATTAGCAGCAGATCTGATTCAACTTCCATTTAAGTCAATGGAAGCATTTATTGATTGATTCCAGTAAGAGCTGGTTCAGGCCTTACGTTTCAAGATGTGCAAGTGTGCAGAAATACAACCACTTCTCTGAAGTTCAGCTGAAATATCCACAATCCAGAATATCCAGAATCCACAAATGACATATAATTATAAAGCATAATCTGTAAATACCCGGCCATGGTTGTGCTGCTTTCTCACCCATTGGGTCGGGCAGTAATTCAGACAGTGCCAGTTGTCCTCTCCTGACTTGGGGCAGATGCCTGCAGGACCTACACTGGTGGGAAGGCTTAGCGTGCTGGCAAAGGTGCCTTAGGACAACCATAGTCTTCCACCGTTGGGTGAGGAGGAGGAGCAGGCTACACAGGCTCCACTGTGTGTAGGGACAGGGTTCACAGCCACTGTCACCTTGCAGGTCATTTCTCAAAACCGTGCTCCTCTTATGGTAGCCGTTTCCATTGCCAGCCCTCCAACCCTACAACATCCCTGCATGCCTGGTTGGGGTTGCAACAAATGTGGAGAAAAACTGCATCCAAGAAGTAGCAGGGGATAGGGTCTGCACTGAGGTACAGGGGAAAAAAATCTATTTGCTCCCTCTTCATTTTATTGTGGAGAAAGAGTAGGAAAAATACCCAGAAGAAACTATGAAGATTTGTGAGAGGTCTTCTATGAAAGAAACCATTAAGAAACCGTAAGTAAAGTGTGGAAGCTATGTCAGTGGAAGCAGAAGTGAAAGAGCCATGCCACGCTTGGGCTCAGCAAGGGAGAAGCAGGGAGACGCCTGGTGAAGGTTAATGGGGGCTGGTGGAGCTACTCAGTCCAAAATCTACATTCAATGAACAGAGGCAAAGGCACCCAAACGAGGACAGTAAAGAGTGAGAATTGCTTCCAGGAGCTGGAGCCCACAGCGACTGAATTAGGACTGTTTGGGCATCGTTTGAAATGAGAGGAAGCTGAAGCTGTTTCCTGGAGCTTGGCACAGGGGGCTTCATCACGCTCAGCCAGCCCCCGCAGAGGGATGGGAGACAGGGACCGAGCAGATGGGTGCTGCCTTGCCTGTCATGTCTCTCGAGTGCTGCTGGGGCTGAGCGCTGCCTACTTGGGCGAAAATGCTGCCGAGGGAGAAAAGCGAGTCAGAAAAGGAGTCCTGCCAACATGGGTGCTGCAGGGTGGGGTTTAAAGCTAACCAAAGCAGGGAGCAGAACAGGGTGATGGGCTGATAGGGATGGCAAATCATGGCCTTAGGGTGAGCAGAAGAGAGTGATGGGGCAGAGGGAGGAGAGGCAAAAAGCCGTCCTATAGGTCTCACAGCATGCATGTATCGCTCCTGCAGAGAGCTGGTGGTGGGCAGAGGCAGAGAGATACTGGCTGTGGTGGGGGATACTGGGCTGCAGAGCTTGCAGAGTCTTGGTGCCTCAAGTCCCTCTGAGCAGTGTTGCCTGGGGTCCCTCTGCCCCTCCTGAGCGGTAGGCAAAGTGAGTTAGCAGTGGGTTAGCCCAACACAGCTTTGCATCTGGTGCTGAGAAGCGGCGAGCCTGAGCACTGGTGTGCTTTGTGCAACTAATGGCCATATCTGCGGGGAAGACACACTCTGCAGACTGCTGCCTGCCTTGGCTGGCTATCAGGCTGAGCAGCACTTCCACAAAACAGTTAATGTGTGTGTACCAAGCACTTCCTGAGCAGTTGCTGAGTATAGGAGATCAGTTATGCAAGCTGTTTCTTCAGTTTTAATCTGATTTCCTCCCTCTGCTCTTAATAAATCTTATTTTTATTAGATCTTTTGAGTCCTAGGCAGCTTGGGAATTTCACATAGATTTTCCAGGAAAAGAAAGACCTCTGAAAGGAGGTATGAAAAAAAAATAGAAAGGGGCTCTGGAGGTATTCAGGCAGCAATCCTCAGCTGAAAGAGCACAGGACACAGGTCCTTTTCTTCAGAACGTCGTTTTCAGGGCAAAGGACTGCTGGCAATAGCTATTGTTGACTCTGGCTGAGAACTTTAAGGTAGAAGAGGTATCACTGCTTGTCAGAAACAGCAGTGTCAGGGTGAGTTAAAAAGGGATCGCTGATGTAATGGTGGATTGCAGTGGCTACGTAGCTCCCTTGTGAATCTACGTGGCTTGTTGCTGCTGCCTTAAGGCAGGTCTTGCCATTTATTAGGGGTGATTCCCCTCATGCTGCCTTTGGTAGGGTTCGTCTCCAGTCATCTTGCTGTTTACTCCCCGTCACCTGCATGTTTGCACCAGATTTGATGTCAACTCCAAATCTGATCGCAGCTGAATTTACACCTGACTCTCGGCAAAGACCTACCTAAGGAAAGGCTGGAAGATTTTGACTCGAAGTAAGCTATTCTAGCTCGTAGTCCATTGCAGGTGGCGAGCAAGCAACACAGGGCTTGCCAAAAAATGGCATACCACAGGGTCAGCACAAGGCCACCTTTGACAGCTGGGAAGAGGCAGCAGTTTCTAGCTTCTGCTGATTTCCTATGGTATATTTGAACTCTGCTTTGGGAAAGAAATCAGTCTGGCACACCACTTCAAAAAGGCTACTGAGCCCTGATCTACCAGGACTACTATTTCACTTGTTCTTGGAAGCTTTAACTCCTCTGTAACACTGGAATTGACATGGTGGGAAGAGTTTGGGGGTTTTCATGTCGGATTTTTTTTACCTGCTACTTTCCACTTGGAGTTAATTGCTGAGGGCAAATCTTTAATAGCATGGAATAGCCATGTTTCAGGCTCTTGGTACGAGTAGATTTCGCTCCTGGTTGTGGGGTTTCTTTAAGACCAAAATATATCTATGCTTCGGTCTTGCATTGACATGAAGCTTGTGCATCACAAATACTAATTTGTAGAAAATCACAGAAGCCCCAACCCCCCACCCTTACAAGTGCTTCAAGGAACTACTTAACTGGTCATCAGGATCACCAGGAGTTTCTCAGCCGCTGAAGCTGCAGCAAGCCCTGACTCAGGGAGATCTCAGCAGGGATGTAAGGGTAGTGTTGATCAGAGATCTTTAGCTCAGTCTAGATGCCTTAAGCATCTACTTTCTATCATTGCAGTCTGGCTTGGCCTTTAATACTTTCTTAGTTCTTCTTATCTGTTATTTCTGATATGTCCCAGTGCCCTTCACTTTGGACACCATTCCTTCTGTTACATACTGGGCCCCCAAAAAGCAAATACAGTTGGGCTTCAGCTGACCAGGGTAGAATTGCACTAAGCGCCAGCTTCCCCCATGGTGTATTACTCAGCTACACAACAGTCACAGTTCTGAAATGATCTGTAAAGGTTACCACAATAACAGCAGGATGCCATCTTATTTATTTTGCACTTGGCTTTTAGAGTTCCCTATCTGAAAGTACATCAAGTCTCTGTGGAGCTCTAACATCAATGCCACATTCTATGAAGCAAGGAAAATATAGTATTTTTACAGTCAGTCTTTAAATCATTTTCTGACAACAAATCAATCTTACAAGCAGCCTTGTTGGTGTTATGAGTAAGAGAAGGAGAGATTTTGAGATTAAAGTATAATAATAGTTTGCTGTCTCCACAAATTTGCCCTTTTGTGTATCAAACTATTGCATTCTCCTGCCGAGATCTAATTAAGCCCCACCAATGAGATTTATGATAGTCCTAATAGGAAAAAGGATCATATAATGCTGTTAATATGTGCTCTATAATTAACATTAATGGGAGTCGCGTTGTTAAATGCCCCTTGCATCACCCTGAAAACAGACCTGTAGGTGCAGTGTTTACTTTATAACTGTGGGGAAGTAGCCAGAGGTACCGAGCAATTGCCCATCTTAGCAAGCAGCAAAAAGTTAGGGATGCTTCAGGAATCACTCTGCCCCCCAACAGCGCTTGACCTTGGAGCCCTGTGAGAGGTGAGTCTTCTCCTGCAGCCCTCCATGCGGTCCTGTGACATTGGCACCTGGGCTTTCATGAACTAGGATGTGGGTGCTGAGCAGGGAAGGTGCCGAGAGCTCCCTGGCAGGGCCACACTCCTTTTCTGTAATCCCCTGCCCAGGTGCTTTCTGGAGCCTTCAGTATTTCATGGATCCAGCTTTTGCAGAACCAGCACTCTGCAGACCTGAACCTCTGCTTACAAGATCAAAAGGCTGCGGAGCCATTTTAGGCTGAAAAACAATTCTGACATTTGGATGCTTGTGTCCACTAAAAATCCTGAGAATTTTTTTTTTTTCTCTCTAGGAGTAGCTTTAGTGGTTAAACCCAAACGGGTACGTGACGTTCTGTGTGCCTTAAATCATCGTTATTGTTTCACAAGGAGGTATTGCTCTGTCTTGAGGCCCGTGGATAACATTCTCCTTAATTAGAAAAGTAGTGTTTTACCCCCTCTCTCCAGGGGTGCAATTTATTGCCCAAGTGAAAGGCAATGAAAATCATTAAACCTTAAATCTCAGCCCTGACACAGAACACTCAGCTACCTCAACCTTTCCCTCTCTGACCCAAACTGCCCTAAAACCAACCAACCATTCCAGCCCTCTATGTAACCATTGTGTGTGTGTGCGACATGATGTTTATTTTATTTTTGCAGGTGTAAATTTAAGTTGAGGCCAAATCTGTGGAAGTTACAAAAGCTAGAGATGCAAACAGGAACTGCAAATTGATATATGCTCAGTGGTGAGAACTCCGAGTAAAACAGGATATTAACTGTAAGAAATGTGAAGTCCTAATTTCTCCCCAGCTCCACAAATAGAAAGAGAGTGGATATAAATGCTTCAAAGTAGGATATTCTTGGTGAATTAGAGTGAGTGTTTTCATTTTATCTTCCTAATAATGATTTAAGATGACTTTTGCATGAATTTAAGCACTATAAAGAAATGAAAGCCTGGGAGGAAGATGGTTCTGAGGAAGATTTCCATGTTAAAATATTGAGAATGATCTTCAAAAGCATTTAAGTGACTTATAGCCTACATCTCCTGAACTTAAACTCTTAAGAGAAAACATTTTAAAGATGCCTGGGGGTGCAATTACGCTTTACGGCTTGAGCAGCCCTAACCATTCCCTTCCCTTTTAGTTCAGACTCCTGTCCAAGGCCCCTTCCTCCGTGCCTTACACCAGTTTTCAACCTAACAGACCCTGCACCGGCTGAGTTCAAACAGTTAAACCAGCAAAATAACCAGTTTCTTCCCTTCAGGTTAGCAAGTTCGGTCAGCCTAGCAAAGGATCCAGCCACCCCCAGAACTTGTACAAGGGGAGGATGAGGTGGCAGCTGGGTCAGCCCTTCAGTCTGACCTCGGGCAACATGTAACTTCACCCAAGGGGTATAGAAATCAAACCTTCATTTTCAAAATCTACTTCAGGAACTAAATACAGAATTTTTAATATTTTTTTTTTTTACCAAGCCTTTGACTATTTAAAGCTCAGGTCCTTTTGGGAATGAGACTCCATGTCCTCAAGAATTAATCTACTTTTTATTAGGCCTTCTCTGGTTGTTTCACAAGTATTATGTGATCTGTCCTGAAACTGCAGGGCACCCTCTTGCCCCCTCCCACGGACCCGCTGCCAGCTGGAAAGGTGCCCAGGGATGCAAGGAGGGAACTGTAGCCAGTGCCAGAAACAAGGCGCTGGGAGGACACCCCAGGCAGGGCCTGGGCTGCTTCTTCATGGCAAAGGTGCCTGAGGTCTCCAGTCCGGCCCCAGTGCCCACCTGATGCCTTAGGTGGTTACGGTACCTCAAAATCTGGGGCCCACCGAGCGGTTCTCCCCCGCGGGGGTATTTGTGGGTGACTGGGGTCGCTGGGGGAAGCTGCTGTGGCACCTGCTCAGCCGCATCCCCCCCACTGCCGCCCCACGCACACCCCGGCCGCCCGCGGCCCTGAGGCGCTTCTCCCCGGGGCGCAGGAGGCGGCGGGCTCGGC